>CM062807.1:1062488842-1063688842 GCA_031772625.1 Pinus tabuliformis | reverse complement strand
CACAATTAGATGAAATCAAAGTTGTGTGACCTTTAACTAATCCCTATCAACCCAATCACATGGTGACATATGGCAATATCTCATTTGTTGATGACATGGAAATAAATGGAATGTGGCACCGTGCATATTCAATAACTCTCATAAGTTGATTATGTCATCATGAGTGATGAGGTGCAGCCAGAGGCTGACATGTGGTAGGAATTTTTTGCCAAATAGGGTTTTGTTGCTGGTGCGAAAATCACCCTCCAAAATTTGCATCCACTTGAACTTCAGAGCCTCCTTGGGATCCTACGATTTTTTGTTCCTTTAATTTTCTTATTCGCTTCACGATGAGTTCATGATTTTCTTAACTTTTAAGTATTCTTCTGAGGTTCTAAGTGTCGAAACGATTTTCTTGCACATGCTTTTCTTTGATGCATTTGTAATCACACCCTTTTCTAGCAAGCCTAACAGTCAATGTGCACCCTGGAAATTCAAACACTATGAAATCCTTAATGATACTCATTATGTAGATCCTGATGACAATGAATGCATAGTGCCAAAGGACATTGATTGCAAAGTTCTTTCTGGATGATGACAGTGTGGTCCTGAAAGATAGTGCTTCCATAGTCTTTGGTGACTATGATTACATAGTTCTTGAAGATAGAGATTGTGCAATCCCTTAGGAAAATTAGTGTCTCATTCCATTTGATAGTCCTCCTAACTACTAGTTGCAATTGTATCATCATTCGGGTGAATTTTCACAACTGTCACTTTTTGACAACTTTCATTTTCACTTTTGTCACAATAGTTTTTTTCTTTCCTTTACTTTAACAATTTTCTATTTTGCATTTTATTTGCTCTCGCATGTGTAACTTTCACTTTCTTTAGTTTTTTCAAGTGTCATTTTAACTTTTTCTTATAGTTGCAAGTGTCACTTTTGATTGTTTTCACTCTTGCATGTGTCTCATTTGGAAACTAATGAAGGCATCCCTAGTGTGCTCTTCTACATTAGATGATCCTATCCATAAAAAGAATATGTGATAGAAACTTTCTCACAATTTAGCACACTTTATGGTTGCAATAGATACTCATGTTGTAACTTCTATTCTAAGTGTTGGAAAGCTACATTTCAACTGTCACACTTATAAATAGGTGTTGCTTTGTTGTTGCTTTAAGGCATGCACGCAGCTTTTTGGTATTATGCATCCTTTATCTTTTGTTGATGTGATCTAAGTGTGACATCACTAATTTAGGGCTTATTTGCATTCCTTTCTCTCTTTTGTAGGATTCATCCCACACTTAGTCATTTTTGTAGCTTTCATTGTATTTTAAATTTTCTAACTATTTTCCCTCCTAGAGCTACACACTTTGTAGTCTTCAGTCACAATGAAGCATCCTCTACCTCTTGGAGTTGTGCATTACGTAGTCTTAGTGTATAGTCTCACTCAACTATACATGGAACAACCTTGAACTGAGGACCATCACTTTGGCTACTTAGCCTTGTTAATTGCACAATACCTTGACACATATTTTCTTAGATTGCACATTGCACAATTGCAGTGGATAGTGGAGCCTCCTTGTGCCACTAACTTTCCCAACTGTGCACTCTCCTAAGACTCCTCTTGAGCTACTACACATTGCACAGTTGAGAAAGTTAGTGACCTTGATTACTTCATTTACTAACTTCTCCAAATGCATAGTCCCTTATCCTTATGAGTCTCCTATTGTTCATTTCTTAGTTATATTGAGTAGCAAGTCACTTCTATGTCACTAAAACCATCAACTGCACGATTCACTGACTCTTCCACTCAATCATTGCACATTTGTGTAGTTACAGTGGCCAATCTTGGCACTCCTGGTTACTAAAACCCCTCATTGTCCAATCCATTTCCTTGTATTTCATCCTACTATGCATTACATAGTTCTAGTGAATAGGGAGGTCATCCCTTACACCTTGTGATGCTCGATATGCAATTCTCAACCTCGTGCTCTCAAAACCCTTGTATGTTTTCCTCATCGTAGTTATCATCTTCCATGAGTAAAGAAGAAGTAGAATAGGTGGTTTCGAGACTAATGTTGGTCTATCATGAGTGCACTACATCTAGAGATGTTATCATTTCAACATGGGAAGGTGATCCTCAAGGGATATCATCAAGGGGTGGATACTAGAGAGCACTCTATATGAAGGGGCAAAAGGAAGAAGCATTATTAAGGACATGAAGAAATCCACAACCATGACAATGGTGGCATTGCATGTTAACTTTGAAGGTTATAACACTGATTCAGACCCTTTTGGAGGGTAAAGGTGAACATGAGCAAGAAAATATCCATATTCAACAAATTAAAGGCATAGCGACAAGGAGAAAGGCTTGGCCTCGACACATCACAATGAATTTCCATGTCATTAATGCTTAGTCGTGGATTCTCGAAGTGTGATCATAAAGTCATATGCGTTGATGTATCTTGCCACATCATTTGTGGAATGTAATTATTGTATATTAAAAATGACAAAATGTAAATGTGTGGAACACCAAGGGTCCCATATGGAATGAGCAAAGTCACTACTAAGTTCTAAAGACATGTAGAAGCTAAAAGGTCATGTAGGAATATGAAAAGTCATTGTTGAAGCTCAAGAGTCATGAGGGAGGTCAAGAGTCACATTGGAGGTGGAAAGTCATGCAATTTGTTATAAGTATACCCTCACAGTCCAAGAAAAGGGACTTTGGAATTTCCACCTTGGCTTCTCTAGTTTAGCATACGACATAAGATCTTTCTTTGGAGAAGCAAGAGATGAAATAATGTTCCACTATTGGGGCTAGTGTGAAAGCATTGTAATTATGCATTTCGGGACTTTCACTTAATATATGAAGTTCTTAAATCTGATTCACTTTCATGCACATGTCCTGAACGATTTTGAGACTATACTTGCATTGTTTGCAGTGTATGTTTATCTTAATACATATTAATGCAAATGAACCATTTCCTTGTCTTTGGTATGCATCCTATTGAATGTGTGTTGTTACATTCTTTTATGAATGTTGTTTTATTGTGAAATAAATTATGGGTTAACTAAAGATCTCTTTACATGCTTTTCTGTGTCTCTTTTACGATAGTACTATTACCTTTCCTCTACAAACTCACTCTCTCTTGTCCCTTCCATGAAAGTACCTTATATAAATTGTGATTGTATGCCTAAGAGTGTGAACTTACTTACCTGTTCCAAATATCATTTGTATAATCATTTATATTGATAAATATAGCTAAGGAAAATTCCTCAGGATAATGGAAACTGGCCTTATTTCTTGGTTGGGGATCCTACTCTAAATCGTGTGAGGTATAGTTGGGACATCATAGTGGAGAGACCTTATTGGTTGATGAATTTCCAACAATTTCAACAAATTAGTGAAAGGACTAGAAGTTCATCACATTTGACACCCCTCACAGGATTCCATATGGTATAATGACATCATGATGACATAATCCCATAGAATACCAAATACCCCTAAGGACTTATTCATATGGCCTGCTCATGTGGTCCTTGAAATAAATTTTGAGGCATAAAGTTCTGGGACAAATGTAATATTCACATGTTGAGAAGGGCTCAGCCCTTAGAGTTTCAATTTGATCCCATAGATAGCCAACCTATCCTCAAGATGTATGTAATGGTTGCATGGTGAGAAGGGTATATACCTTAGAGTTTGAATGTTAACCCACAGATGGCCAACTTGGCCCCAGTACATATGTAGCATTGATATGGTGAGTTTAGATTTTAGCCCACAGTCAATCAACCTAGCCTCGAGATTGCATGAAATATATATAGAAATAAATGATCGATCGTAATACACAACTAGCAACACACACTTTGTGGTGAATACAATTTAATGTTATTTGGTTGACCGTGGTCTCAAATTAGATGAGCAATGTGCATTTATGTTCAATATTCTTGCAATGGTGGCTCATAGCTAAAGCAATGGCTCATAGGCACAAATGTGGCTCATAGGTATAGTAGTGGTTCATAGGCACAACACATATATGTTCTATACACAATGGTAGCTTTGTGGAAAGTGGTGAGTCCATATTAGTCTTACACATAAATACACCATGAAGAATGAGTCATGTTGATAATGAGTTCAATCATCAGCGTTGAATTGTCTCAAAAATTGCGCATGCACCAGCCCTAACCATGAGTATACCTATAATCTAGTATGATATCATGGTCTAGAAAATACCATCATGCAAATTGATTATTGAGGAATTTTTGTTGTGATTGTTGAGACCCATTTTCGAGTCCTGCTAGTGGTCAGGTGAATGCATTATTTCTTTTTTGTTATTGGGTTCCTTTTGTAGAATAAATAATAGACTGCCAATGGTTAGTGCCAAATCAAACAACTTGTTGAAGGGTGCCTTAAAAGTGGTCTTATGTCGAGAATTTAAACTAATATAAAGTTTTATATGGTTATTTTTATTTTCTATGTTCAATATTGGTCCAAATTAGATTTCTGAACAAGTTGGGTGCTTAGGGATTAGAGATCAATATAAATAGATGGGTACGATTCTCTTTTGACACATATCTAATGGATATAATCTCTCGTGATTTTCTTGGGGTCTACAAACATGTGGAATTTGTCTTAGATACATTACGTAAATAGGTTTCAAGAATGGGTTTCAATGACCTAATTGAAGAATAGTTTGGAGAATGGATAACATTATGAAAACCAATAGTTTTGATAGTGATTGCAATATGATAATTGATAATGATTGTGTGAAAAGGAAATCATTGCAAATTTTTTGGTCGTACTATGTAATGGTTACAATTTTTTCAACGAAATAGCTTGGAGATTGTGATTGTACTTTTTATAGTGCTTTTGATAACAGATTTAGTGATAATTGACGATGGTGGATCCTATTTGAAAATGAGATAAAATAGAGTTTTAGAAGCAAGCTGAAGAAACAAGTGCATTCCTCCAATGAGGTTGGAGCCTTATGATTATCACGGTTGGACCCTTAATTAGGCTAGATCCTAGAGTAGGTTGGAGCATACTCATTATCAAGGTTGTTGCCTCAATCATGTTATAACCCACAACATGTCGTAGCCTGAAAAAATTTGTAAACAAATTGAAGGTGAACAAGAAGAATATTAGTGGTTTTCTCCGATATGGGTATCCACCTAAAAATCTTGTGTCTTTTTGATGTGATCATATTTTGATTTTTTGTTTTTATGATACATTGTTATGTTTATTTGTATACTACAAATGGTTAAGAGTAAAATTCTACATTGTTAATGTCCATGGGTAAAAATCATGGAACTCTCTCTACATATGAACTAAGAATCAAGGAAGAGATAAAAGGATCCAAATAAGTATCTTTCAAGGAATAAAAATAAGAGAAGAAGCAAAAAGATTAAGAAAAATCTAGCTCCAATGAAGGGGAAGCCATGTTTTTCTGCAAGTTGAAGAGAGGAACCAACAAGTTCAAAGGAAATATTCCTTTCAAACGTTTTGAATGTGGAAGGATAGTTAATTATACATATAAATATCCTTATGCTGAAATGAATGAAAGTTATGATGAGTCAAGATGCAAAACTAAGTATCAAAACACATAGCAAGCCAGTAAGAAAATGAATTTTTAGTCAAACGAACTAAGTTACAATGAAAGTAATGAGAGTGTAACCAATGAGGAAAGGAGTGAAATATTATTGATTGTTGCGGTTGAAGAAACTTAAGTAGAAATTCATTATAAGGGTGAGCTTAAATTGAATTGAAGGAAATAAGATATCTTCGAAAGAAAGAAATAAAATTGATGCAACAACTTTAAGACAAAAGTCTATATCAGGACATCATTTTCACTCTCAAGATTGAATAGAAGAAGAAGAAAAGGTAAAGGAATTTATGTCTAAATAGTTAAATGATAAGGAGAAACTATGAGAGAGACTAAAAGAGGAAGTTGTCCTCTTAAGAGAAGAATTGGAGCAACTCAATTCAAAGTTCCATGAAGGAAATGAGTCCCTAAGCCACATTCTGAACATGCAAACATCCTCGCATATCTAAATAGGTCTTGGTTATCAAAAAATTTTTGAAGTACCCAAGCACAATGGGCCCTCAAGCTCATCAAACAGAAACATTCATAGCATAAAACAAAAACTCTGTTGAATATCCAAAGCAAGTGGTGCACCACGCCAAGCACGTTGATTTTAAAGACACTTAAGGCAATTGTGTGGTAGCACTGTGTAATGGTTGAAGGTTTTGCAGTAAAATAGCTTGGAGATTTTGATTGTAGTTTGTCGCAGTCCATTTCATAGCATATTTATTGATAAATGATGATGGTGGATCCTATTTTAGATTGAGATAAAATAGAGTTCTAGAAGGGAGTTGAAGAAGCAAGTGGGTTCCTCCACTGGGGTTGAAGCCTACTCATTATCAAGGTTGGACCCTAAATCAGGTTGTATCATATAGGAGGTTGGAGAGTACTCATTATCAAGGTTTATGCCTCAATTAGGTTGTAACCTACAGCAAGTCATAGAATGCAAATATATGTAAAAAAATTGAAGGTAAAGAAGAAGAATATTGGTGGTTTTCTCTCATATGGGTATCCACCTAAAAATATTGTGTCTCTTTCATTTGTTGTTTATATGATACATTGTTATGTTTATTGATATACTACAAGTGGTTAATATTAAATGCTATATTGATAATTTCGATGGGTAAACTTCATGGAACTCTCTGTACATATGAGCTAAGAATCAAGGAAGAGAAACAAGGAGTCAAAGAAGTAGCTTTCAAGGAAGGAAAAGAAGAGAAGAAGAAAAAAGGTGAAGAATAATCTAGCTCCAATGAAGAGGAAGCCACGTTTGTCGAAAATTTCAAGAGAGGAACCAAAAAATTCAAAGATAAGCTTACTTTAAAATGTTTTAAATGTTGAAGGATAGGAATTATGCATATAAATGTTCTAATGCTAAACTCAATGAGAGTGATGATGAGTCAAGATTCAAAACTAAGTATCAAAAGATATATCAAGCAAATAAGAGAAAGAATTTGTACTCAAAGGAGGTAAGTAACAGTGAAAGTAATGAAACTGTGACCAATGGGGATATGAGTGAAATATTATTCATTGTTTTGGTAGAAGAAACTTGAGTGGAAGTTTATTATGGGGGAAATATTAAAAGTGCATTGAAGGAAATAAGATGCCTCAGAAAGAAAGAAAGAAAATTAATGCAAAAAATTCAAGAAGAAAGTCTAAATCATTTCACCATTTTTTCTCTCAAGGTTGAATAGAAGAAGCAAAAAGCGTAAAGGAATTTATGTTTGAATAGTTAAATCAGAAGGAGAAAATTTGGAAGAGACTAGAAGAGGAAGTTATCCTTTTAAGAGAAGAATTGGAGGAGATTACTTTAAAGTTCCACAAAGAAAATGAGTCCCTAAGTCACATTCTCAGCCTACAAAGATCCTCCCTTATTGAGATAGACCTTGGTTATCAAGAAAGTTTTGAAGCATTAAAGAATAATGGTCCCTCAAGCTTATCAAATGGAGATAATCCTGAGAATTTTGATCAAACATTCATAGCATCCAACAACAACTCCCTTGAATACCCAAAGAAAGTGGTGCACTAGGCCAAGCATTTTCATTTTAAAGACACTTATGATAATTCTACAGAAGGGTAGAATTCAAGGAACCAAAATAAAGAAAAACGATCCACAAGAAAAAATAATGTAGGGAATTTATTGAATATGGGGGATCATCACAAAGAATCTACAATATAAAATAAAGAAGATATAGAATATCAACAAACAAATATGGATCATTAGAAGGCACCACTAGAAATAATCATGCAAGTGTTGAAATACAAGGAAACATGGATCCTCCAATAAATAACTTTGAAAGTCTGATATATCAGTCTATGAGCCCCATGTATCTAAATAAGTTCTTTTCTTATTACTTCGCATGCACAAGTTTCAAACACTAATAGCATGATTGCAAAACCTATGATGTGGTAAGGTGTAGAGGATATGATAAGGTACCTAAATTAACAAATGTGGACTAGAGAAGGAGAATTCCCTATCCATTTCCATAGGTTTTGAAGCTCAATATTGAATGCCACATCTGTCACAATGAAGGTCATATAGCATGATATTGTAGAATCCACTCTAGATGGTTCTACAAAGAAGGAATTGTTATTAATGTTGTTAGATGGAGAATATATTAAATAGGATCTCGATTAGGTTGTAGGTTTTAACCCCGTACATAAATTACCTGCATACGAATTCTAAAACACAGAAAATAAACAATGTGAGAGCATAACACATAAAACACATACACATAGAGATTTTCCCCTGGATCCAAAAACCGGGACTACTAGCTTCATTTCTCATTATGTTCCTTTCAATGTTATAATACATATTTATACATGCCAAAGCATCCAATACCATGGACCAAAAACCATCGCGTCCAATACCATGGACCGAAAGACCATCGCGTCCAAAAAATATGTGCAAAAATCATGCACAAAACCATAGGTGGCTCTGCCCAACCTAACATAGGGTTACGGGTACACCTCAAAACCCTTATGAGCCATCCCCGCTACATAATCGGTGCAACGAAGGGGGGCTCCACCCCCCCTCTAACCCCACAGTTAACTACGTGGGCTAGTCGTGGAAAGAATATAACACAACCCAACATTCTCCCACTTGTTGTTTTCTTTCCACAGGGGACCGCAAGAGAGCTTAGTCATTTTTACAAACCTGAAACATCCATTGTCTCTCTACACTAAGAGAACTTCTTAGAGCTCACAGATTTTGTCAATGCATCTGCAGTATTCTTCAAAGTGTCCACCTTTACTAGCAACACCTTTTTGTCTTCTATCATGTCCCTGACAAAGTGATACTGAACATCAATGTGCTTTGTCTTTGAATGATATGTGGGGTTCTTTGCCAAGAAAATTGCACTTTAGCTGTCACACTCCATCCTTATAGCTCCCTATACTAACCCCATACTTGAACACAATCTCTGCAACCAAATTGCTTCCTTGCTTGCATGAGTGGCTGCCATGTATTCTGCCACTATAGTTGATAGTGCCACTATACATTGTTTCTTACTCATCCAACTGACTGCACCTCCAAATAGGTTAAACACATACCCACTTGCAGATCTTCTTTGATCCAGATCTTTAGCCCAGTCTGCATCAACAAAGCCATGAATATCCAAAATTTTGTCCAATCCTAATCTTCCTTGGTAGCATAAACCATAATCACTAGTGCCATGCAAATACCTGAAAACTCGCTTCACTATTGTCCAGTGCTCCTTCCCTGGTTTTGACATAAACCTGCACAATACTCCCATTGCATGTGCAATGTCTGGTCTAGTACATACTATTACATACATCGGGCTACCGACTGCACTTGGATATGGAACACGGGACATGTCCTCTTCCTCTTCTTGTGTCTTGGGACACTGTTTAGTAGATAACATCACACCTACAAGAATAGGAACCTTCACCGGTTTACTATCCCGCATATTAAACCTCTACAGTATTGTCTCGACATACTTCCTCTGGTTTAACCAAAGCTTCCTCTTTGCCCGATCTCTTTTAATTTCCATGCCCAGAATATATTTTGCAGCACAAAGATCTTTCATGTCCAATTTGGAGGACAATTGGGTCTTCAAATCCTGGATAATTTCTTTGTCATTTCCAACCAGCAACATATCATCCACATACAAGACCAAATAAATAACACGGTCACTGAGTAATTTAAAATACACAAAGTGATCTGCTTTGCTTTTGGTGAAGCCAAGTCCCTATATAAATGTATCAAATTTTTGATACCACATCCTTGGTCACTGTTTTAACCCATACAAAGACTTCTTTAACTTGCAAACTAGTTCTTTCTTACTCTTCACCGCAAAGCCTTCAGGTTGCTTCATGTATATTTCCTCTTCTAGATCCTCGTGAAGAAATGTTGTCTTCACATCCATCTGTTCTACCTCAAAATCAAAAGTAGTAGCAACAGACAAAAGTAATATAATAGAAGTTACCATGGCAATAGGAGAAAAAATATCACCAAAATGAATTCCTAGCACCTGGGAATAGCCTTTTGCTACCAATCGAGCTTTGTATTTCTCCACCTTTCCTTCTGAATTTATCTTCTTCTTGAACACCCATTTTCTGCCAATGGTTTTCCTTCCAATTAGCAACTCCACCATATCCCAAGCCTCATTTTTTTGCAAAGATGCCATTTCATCAACCATGGCCTCTTTCTAGAGTTTTCCATCCTCTGAATCTATTGCTTCCTTCATAGTTCTCGGATCATCATCAGTAATAGATAAAACAAAATTTGAACAGAAAGCAAATGGACTATACCTTTCTGGCTGCCTTCTTTCTTGAACTGATCTTCTCACACCTGGAGTTTGTGCCTCTTCATCTTCTGATTTTTCCTCTGTTGTAGAGTCTGATTCTTCCTCCTTAAGGTCAGACTCTATATTCTCAGGTTGCTTTGGTTGGACTTCATGTTTAATAACATCTTTTACCTCTCCAAACACCACATCTCGGCTATACACAACCTTCCATGTGACTGGGTTCCAAAGCTTATTACCCTTTAAGCCATCCTTATAGTCAATAAATATGCACTTTTCAGATTTATTATCCAACTTGGTTCATTTCTCCTTTGGAACATGTACATATGCATCAAATCCAAATACCCTCAGATGTGAAAGAGAGGGTTTCTTACCAGTCCATACCTCTTGTGGAGTCTTATCTTCCAACGTTGATGAAGGTGACCTGTTAACCAGGTAACATGCAGTATCTGCCGCCTCTGCCCATAATTCTTGTCCTAACCTGGCACCACTGAGCATGCTTCTTTCCCTTTCCATCAATGTCTTATTCATTCTTTCTGCAACCCCATTTTGCTGAGGTGTATATGAATTAGTCTTCTGTCGTGCTATACCACACTTCTTACAAAATTCTTCAAATTCCTTGCTGCAAAACTCTCCACCATTATCTGTCCTCAACACCTTTATCTTCTTCTCGGTGTGATTTTCCACAAGAGCCTTAAATTATTTAAACCTGTCAGAGACTTCAGATTTCTTCTTAAGGAAATATATCCATGTATTCCTTGAAAAGTCATCTATAAATGATACATAGTACACAGATTTACCTAGTGATGGAACTTTCACAGGTCCAAACACATCACTGTGGACAAGTTCTAATATTTGTTTCGCCCTCTTACTACTAGATGGGAAACACACCGGATTCTACTTCCCATATACACAATTTTCACAGAAATCAAAATCCAGAGAGCTATTACTCATACCTTCTACCAAACCTTTACCATGAATTATTCAAAGGCCCTTCTCTCCAATATGTCCAACCTTTTGATGCCACAACGTGGTCTTCTCTCCATAGACCACTAGATTTTCTGTTCCACTTTCAGGAACCATAGAACTGTTGCACCCATCAATAATAGTGCTACCTTGCAGCTTCTACAGAGTTCCAATTCGAACTCCCCACACCAATACCAGTTCTCCCCAAAACATTTTGCAAGTATCCTTCTCAAACACTGTTTTTATAGCTGCATAATCCAGCTTTCTTACAGAAATCAGATTTCTGGCCAATGCAGGAATATGTAGAACACCCAAAACTGTTCTAACCCTTCCACCTTGCAACTTCAACTTTACTTTTCTGCGATCAATGATTCTAGCCTTCCTATCATCCCCTAAGAATACATCACCACCATCATATTTCTCATACTCGCAAAACCACTCTCTATGGGGAGTGAAGTGAAAGGATGCACCTCAGTCAATCAACCATGCCTCATGATCTACATGTGTACTTGAACAAGCCAAGTACACATCCCCATGTTCATCTGAGGAGGTTTTCACCTCTGTTGAAGGAGCATCTTCAGATCCCTTTCCTTTATCAGGAGATTTAGATTTACAGTCCCTTTTATAGTGCCCTTCTGTCACACGGAATGAGTCGATCTTGCGGACAAGATAGACCTTCCTAGAATCTAAAGAAGACCTAATGACAAACAAACCAACCAGACACTATCTTTCTCTAAATATGCTTTAATAAACAATGGCAAACAAGTGTTTTTAGGGCCTACCTTAGGTCCAACGCAAGCTTGTGAATGCCCTCGCTCCTTCGATCCAAATGAGCTCCTTTTCATGAATCTGCAAACAAAAACAAGGCAAACAAATCAAATAGCACCTGAAAAGCCACTAGCATAAAACATATTTAACATGAAAGTCAAGGAGTCCATGAAACAAATAACATGAGATACTTGTTGAGAAAAATGAGTTTGATTGCATTAATTCAAAAGAAGAAGAACTTTACAACCTGTGCCTTGACGCTGTACAAGCTCCTTCGAGGGTCCAGCAAGAGTTCGTCCCTACTTTGACAAGCTTCACTCACTCCCAAATAGAACCAAGAGGTGTGTGATCTCTCCTCTCAAGCTCAACAAAGGAAGTCCTAATTTCACCAGCATTTACCCTCAAAACCTTTAGCTTTTAACCTCCCTAGACCTCACCCCAATGCCTGTATTTATAGGGCAATGGAGGGAAGTTACTAGGTACTCCTCTAAAGGGATAAAGCCCTCCTTCAAAGGGATAGCTCCTTTAGTCAAGGGATTAGCTCCTTCTCTTTTGGGATGCATGAACCACCTCAGAGCGAACAATCCACGTCAAAATTCCTTCTAGAATCCTCTAGAATTAACCCAAAGTGAGTTTTTTAAGATAAACTTTGCGCCTTTTGACTTTCACAGGGGTACGCACCCACCCCTTTACAGACAGAGCGTGCAGATATGCAGTTGACATGAACAAAGGGTGCGGGCCCGTAGGTGATAGTAGGAGAAACTGCAGAACTAGAGTTTTTAATGATTTTCAATGTCTTTCTCTCATTTTCAAAGCTTTACTTAAAGAGCTGAGGTTTGAGACTTGCTTAGTAGGATAGTATAAGTTATGATTGACCCATACTAACTGCAGATAGTCATGGTGACGATATTTTTGTGTAACAGATTGCCCCCTAAAGTGCAAAGTCTGTAGTAGATGAGGATTTCATTTATCATATAAGAAGAGTGAAGTACTTTATCATTTCGAGGATCATCTTGTGGAGAGCCAGGTTGGAACCTGTAAAAACATTCAATGCAAGATATATATATGAGATCATATCATCGCTGAGGTAGGCATTCCCATACTCAGATCAAAACTAACTAGAAAACTATCTACTGCTCTGATATAGGAGTGATCTTGTAATACATCACAAGTATAGACTCATGTGAACACAGTATGGACACAGCCATTTGTTTATGAATAGTCCACAATATAATGAATACAAAATTCCTCGTAGCCTGGACTTCGGAAACTAGATCCAGGGTCTTCATTTCCACTTCCCAAAAAAGTACGATTCTATCCATGCGAATAAATGTGTTGAAGTTGAACATGGTAGAAACCACTTGATTACCAGTCAATGATGTAAATTGTTAACAAGTGTGAGAGAAACCACCAGTGATGTCAATAGCTCTCAAAGTACCTAGTACAACCCATGAGATGTGAATAGATGTGTTGATGTCGAACATGTCACGGAATCCTTTGATCGAAAGTCAATGATGAGAACTGTCGTCAAAGGCGAGAAACCTGCCATTGAGGCATGCAGATCCCAAGGTACTAACGATTCCTAGATCATCTTTCTAGATAATGAGCTGAAGTTGATAGAAAGTGATCCGTTGTAGGCAAGCCCACAACACGAAATCATAGATCAAGTTGAAGAAATTTAGTTGCAAGGACTGACTCAGGGATGGTCAAGATGGATGACAGATATTTTGCAGATGAATGGCTTATTGGCAGTGATCTCTTGAACACATAATGACACGACAGATGGTTTGGTGAAAATTGACCCAAAGTTAATACCCAGAAACCGGCTGAAGACTTTCAATGTGGTTTGATCAACTGCTAGGCAAAGGATTTCCCAACCTAGGTGAATGAAAGTTTCGTGTTCTTCAGTGGTTACAAAGTATGACAAACAGGCTCATTTTTCTCTCTTTTCCCCCACCATTTCTGGCAAGTACCTCTTTATTTTTGACAAGCTTGAGGAGGATAACATTTGCTTGATTATAAGCTCATCCTTCGGATGAGTCCAACTTAGTTTAAATTCGAACCCTAAGAAGGAGTGGTTCGTTCCTGTTTGTAATTGAACAGATCCTTTACTGTGAAGTTTTAACGAGTCTAGTATAGGAGAAACGCGGCGTTTTTCAATTTTAGAGAGTCTGAAAAAACTTAGGAAGACTCCAGGGTTGACCTTTTTCATAAATTTGTGTCTCCCAAGCCTGAAAAAGTATAAAATAATACTTGAGAGAACCGCTTGATCTTTTACGACCAAGGAGTACTTTCATAATTAGTGTCTCTGATCTGAAAAGTAAAAGTGATCAACGACACGTTGTTTTATGACCAATATCGAATTTGAAACAACAAAAATCCGGCAATCTTTTCGTGTTTTTACGGTCAGAAAAGGGCTGTAAGAGGACGGTCTTTTAATTCCGTTTTAACGAGTTTAAAAGAAACACTCGGCAATCTTTTCATGTTTTAGGAGTCAGAAAAGAGCTTAAAGGTGACTCTACTTGTTTTTTCGTTGAAAATGATAGATTTCGCCTGAATAATCCGTTATCCTGAACAAAAATGCAAACATTACTCATACCTGTTTGAAATGGATAAAAATGTTGCAAAAATTACCTTTCTAAAGTGAAACATAAACAAATTTGCAATTTATTTACTCAAAAAACTTATAAAAAGGGGTTTTGACAATTCATTTTTACCGTTTGAGATTGGGTGAGAAAATAGTGCTTTCGTTCAGAAAACTTCCCGTGAAGATTGCGGAAAATCCAACCGTCGGAATCGAACGCCGTCTTCTCCAGGTAATCCACATCATCTTACTCTTCATTTTTAACCGTTTCATTTTTTGTTTTAGTCATTCATTTCATTTTTTGGAGGGTTTTTAGGCTAAAATTCCGCGCGCGGGGGCCCGCAGGTATAACACTGGAAACCCGCGGGCCCCGACTTTTTCTCCATTGGGAAAAAGCCAGGGGCCCGCACCTTCCATGTAGACAAAGCACGTACCCACGCACTGTGTCTAACCTGGAGGATGCGTACCCCGCCGCGAGGGTTTTTAACCCAAAAATTCTCAAAAATAGACCAAACAAAATAATTTCTAGCAATTTAATTTATCTTTTTACTTGATGCAGAGAGTACATCATGCTAGATTGGTGTGAAAGAGAGCATGAGGACGTGGATGCTGCCGCATGGAATCATCAACCTTCACTTGATGCTTTGAGGGCGTGCGGCTTGTACAAATTCTGGACCATTCCTGGCATGAGGGCTCAGGTGGCTTTCTTACAGTGGCTGGTTGACAGATGGAGCATACAGGACCAGTGCTTTTTCATTGGTGGCCACCAGCTTGAGATCGAGCCGACAGATATATATTTCTTGACTGGTTTGCCTAAGAGAGGCAAAGACTTGACTCTATCTGGGACTAGGCCAGGTGGCCAGTCTGTCGATAGCCTCAGGCTAGAGTTCTGCAACAGCCAGGCTAGAGACAAAGGGATAGACATAAAGACCATATCCCGTCCTGAACTCATGGTGATTGCGTTTACTGTCACCAGACTTTGCGGAGCTGCCGCATTACATATTGCCACCGGATCCCAGATGCGTATGGCAGTTGATTGCTTTCGAGGCACCATCTTCAACTGGTGCGATGCTGTGTTGGCCAATCTGAAAGGCCAACTGACCAGGGCCAAAGACGGATGACTAAAGACCTTTGGTTATGGGGCTTTGGTCGTGAGTTTTGGTATGGAGAGGGTTCCTATGTTGATCCCACAGCACCTTACTGTTGGAGCTGGGCTTCCTCGAGAGCCCAAACTGATGCGATGGGTCGCAGTTATGTCCCGTCATCCGGATGAGGGCACAAAGATTGTTCGATTCAAACCTGAGTATTTCCAATGGTCGAAAAACCAGGTTTTCTCTATTCAGAACTTTCCTTACGCTGGGATAGATTTTCGTGGTGACCCAGAAATGGCTCTTCCACCAGGAGAGCAGTGGGATGACTCAGGTAAAATCCTTTTCAACATTTTTCCTATTTTAATTTTTTTTATTTTTCCATCATCTTAAAACTGATAGCAAAAGTTTCGAATGTAGATGTGGGTCCACAACGACCAGCCGCTCTCCGGCCTTTCGAGAGGAAACAACCAGTTGCACCCGCGCCATCCCCACAGGATGAATCAGCAGAGATTTTGGCCGAGTTGGAGGGTCATCTCGAGCGTTTGACAGGAGACATTCCCGAGACCACTATAGATGACATTCCTCGTCAACTTCAGCGCTATGTGATTGGGGTCCCAGGACCTTTTAGGAGGTTCCTTTGCAAGGTGGCCCGTGCAGTGGTTTCTTATAGAGATCATCACCAGTGATAGGATGATCGCCTATCGTGGGCACATATGACATTTTTTCTTTTTGTACTTATCATTTTTGCCGACCATAAAGTGTTTTTCAACCTATGATCGAGGACGATGTATTTTTTGACACACTCCTATATATATATATATCACTATTACCAGCTTATCTTGTAAATCATGTTATGGAATGGTTTTAAATTTACATGTATGATTATTGCAAATGTCTACTTAACATTCGAGAAGCAATTGCATCTGCTAATGTATTTAAAGATCTTGGAATATGCTGATATTCAATATAATCAAACTCATGTTCTAAGAGATGCACTCTCAAAAACAATCTCAGTAACACTGGATTTCTAATGGCATATACTCTATTAAGCTGTAATACAACGAGTTCAGAATCTAACCTCACTATCAAACTCCGAATCCGAAATGAAATAGATTCAGATAATAATTCTATCACTGCACTATACTCTGCAATGTTGTTTGTTGTTTGACCGAGGCTTACCCCATGCATAGAAACTAACTCGTCAGAGGGCGAATAGATAACCCAAGCTGCGGAAGAAATGTTCTGTGTATTACAACAAGCACCATCAGTGAATCCAATGTATGTTTGGAGATGCATCGACATCTGCAATATCAAGAGTAAAACCAAGATAAGCAGGAATAATGACGAAAAACACTCTCTAAGCTAAGCACACTTTTTAAACTAAAACACACTAGCTAGAAAGAAAAACTATCCTAACTAAAAAATCTCCATACCCATCATTTAAGCATAATACCTCTTCAGGTAAAGACCATTTCTGGGTTTACCTAAAGAGTCCCCGTCAAAGTCTACCAAATCATAGGCCCCTTTTGCTAGCTTTCGCTTAACAATATAGGGACCATGCCACATAGGAACGAATTTTCCAGCGCCTAATTTATCATTAGCTTGATCATATAATAACACTAGGTCTCCTTCCGAAAAATTTCGAGGGGTCACATTTCGATCATACTGAGCTTTCATATGTTTTGCGTGAGTCTCGATCGCCAATGCAGTATCACGTCGATTCTCATCTAATTGAGCTAAGAATAACAAACGCTTTTCCTCTTCGGAAGTGGCTGGAAGTAATTCGATGGCCATTTGTAGTGACGGGATTTCGCATTCAATGGGTAACATAGCTTCCAAACCATAAACTAGTTGGAAAGGAGTGAACCCTGTTGATGTTTTTACTGAGGTTCCATACGCCCAAAGCACTGAAAAAAGCATGTTGTGCCAATTCGACTGATGAATACCAATGATTCGACAGATCATGATAACTAAAACTTTGTTGATGGACTCAACCAGACCATTAGCTTGTGGATAATAAGGAGTTGAGCTATCGTGACGCAAGCCAAGCTGGCCTGTAAGTTCGGTCATCATAACGTTTCGAAAATGGCGCCCATGATCAGTGATAATCGCTTGTGGGACACCAAACCTAGCAATTATGTGATTGAACACGAAAATTGCAGTTGTTTTGCCGTCTGCCTCAAATGTAGGCATCGCCTCAGCCCACTTGGTAAAGTAATCTACCGCAAGGATGATATATGCATGCCCCCCGGCCAAGTGAGGGTTACATGTAATAAAATCGATAACCCATTTGGCAAAAGGACCAACAGAAATTATAGGGTGGAGAGGAGCAGGTGGAGCACGCATCTTTCGGTCAAACACTTAGCAGTTGTGGCATTTTCGGACCGCGGTAATACAATCTTTAAACAAAGACGGCCAGAAGTAGTCAGCGCGCAATATCTTTTGGGCTGTGGCATACCCAGACATATGACCGCCACACGCTCCAGAGTGACAGTCATTTAGAACCCTTTCAGCTTCCTCGTGAGTTAAGCAACGTTGAAAAACAGAGTCCGGCCCACGGCGATAAAGAGTATCTCCAATAATTCTGAATTGTTGGGATTGGAATCATATTTTTCGACGTTCTGACCTTGAAATTTCTAGCCGAAAGGATTGGCTCTGGAGATAAACGATGATATCCCCATACCACGGATCTAAAGTGCTGATGAGAAACAAGGATTCGTCTGCAATGGGCTCCTCCACCACAGTTTCTGTGTCAGCACGCGGGAACTCACACATTAACTCCGCAAAGACTAAAGATTTCTTAGACTTAGATTTCTCAAATTCCAAGTCGAACTCCTGCAGGATAACAATCCATTTAGAGTACTTGCCCCCTAGCAATTGCTTGGTCAAAATGTAGCTCATAGGGTTGCAATCCGAAATTACTGTAGTCTTACGAAGTAAAATGTAGTGACGAAAACGTTGGACAGCTTGAACAGCTGCCAATGCCAATTTCTGCACATGTGAGTATTTTAGCTCAGTTGGATTTAAAGTTCGACTAAGGTAATATATCACATGTTCCATTCTGAATTCATCTTCCTGAACTAAGACCATTCCAATGGTGGAATGAGAGGCGGCGAGATACAAGAAGTAATCCTGGTTGTAGTTGGGAGGATGCAACAACGATGCATGGGTCAACGCGTGTTTGAGTGCATCAAAAGATTTCTGAGCTATCTCATCCCAATAGAATGAAGCATTCTGTTTCAACAACCGTGTAAAACCCTTTGTAACCTTCGCATAGTTAGGAATGAATCGTCGTAAAATGTTTGCTTTCCCCTGCAAACTTTGGAGTTGGCGAAGACTCGAAGGAGGAGGCAATTTGATGATAGCTTCAACCTTCGAGGGATCGACACGAATGTCGGCTTTCGAAACTACAAACCCCAGCAATCGACCCGTTTCTATACAGAAGACACATTTGTGTGGATTCAACCGAATCCGATAATGCCTACACCTCATAAAGATTGCTCGTAAATGGACAAGGTGATCAGCTCGATGTAACGAATGAGCAGGCAAGTCATCGAGATAGGGTTGCACAATGTGCTTGATGTCATGAAACGCATAAGACATCGCCCTTTGAAAAGTTACGCCGGCATTCTTGAGTCCAAAAGGTAATTTGCAATAAGCAAATGTCCCCCAGGGACAAATGAAAGCCGTTTTTGGTTGATCGCCAAGTAGAATATTGATTTGATTGTATCCGGAAAAACCATCCATAAAGGAGAATATTTCGTTGCCGGCACAATCATCAATGATTTGATCGATATAGGGAGTTGGGTAATTGTCCTTTGGACAGGCTCGATTAATGTCCGTATATTCGATGCATATTCTTATTGTTCCCTGTTTTTTGTTCACCGGAACAATATTCGATACCCAATCTGTTAACGGGATCGGATAAATGAAACCTGCTTTCAATAATTTTTCAACTTCTGCTTTAATTGAAGCAGCTTTTCGCGGGTGAATCTGAAGCAAACATTGCCCGATGGGTTTAGCGTCCGGGTAAGTCTTTATCTCATGAACAACAATTGCGGGATCAATTCCTGGCATTTCCTCATAGGACCAGGGAAACACGTCGCGGAATTCTTGAAATAGGGCCTTATATATTTGAATTTCGTCATCTGTACACAAGGCACCTATATGAATGTTTTCAATAATTCTAGACCTAACCGAAATGTCAATAGGAATCGTTCGAGAGATGTTTCCCAAATTTAACTTTCAATCAGGATGTTTCATTGGATTCTGAGCTTCCTTCACATATTCAGTCAAAAAAATTGATGACAAATCATTTTCAAAATGATCATTCTCGGGTAAAAACGAAGATCTGTGATGGAGATCTTCCCATGGTAAATCATCTACACATGGGATTTCACAAATTTGCTCGTCAGAGTGAACAAGTTCAGGAAACGTAGTCGAGTCCGAGTTTGATGTGAAAAGTGATTCCTCATGGACCACATTCATTAAGTCGATTTTGGTTGAAAATGGGTCGGAAAAAGACTGCACGGCTTCATAGGCAATTTCATATGGACTCAAAGGCATTGCATCACCAAATGAGTCTATTTCAGATTCAGAAGGAATGATCCAAGGATCATCATAAACAATGGTGTCTGATGTAATCATATGAATGGTTGCAAATGAAGACGATGCGTTGATCGGAGGAAAAGGAAAAGTTCCCAGCAAACTGGCATCTTTAACTAGTCCTACTCCAACATCCTTATATGGGATAATCATTTTACCGACATGCTGAATACTTTCAGCAGGGGCTGGGTCGGATGAAAAGTAAACCAGCTGGTCTATTGTTACGATCTTTCCATTATGTGGAAACTTTATTACTCGAAAGACTGATGAAACGACCACTGTCATAGCGTAAGACCAACTTTGACCCAATAGAAGGTTGTAATCTAGAGGGGCATCAACCACCTCCACATCTAGACTAACGGTTTTTCCTTCAACCCCTATAGGCAAATCCTGTAGAATGCCAAAAGGATGAAACCCACGGCCATCAAAGACCTTAAGAATCGTCGGGGATTGATTTAGTGAAGGAGAACCAAGAGATCTCCAACACTGTATCGACATAATACACGTTGAGGCTCCCTCATCAATTACAGTCTGATGAATAGGCCTGTTTTTTACTATCACTGGGATCTGGAAAGCCATTTGATGAGGCAAATGCGGTGTACTATTTTCTAGATCGAAAATTATGAGGTTCAGGTCCTGAACATCAACAGCTCCTATAGCCGACAAAAGTAATTTATGCTGTGCTGGGCATCATTGCAGCACTTCCAAAGCCGACATTACCGAGGGTGAAACAGCTAAATCCTCAACAATGTTATAATTCTGGGCCGCTCTCGCATGTGGATTGAAAGCTGACTTTCGAAGAATACCCTTGGCGAGCGGTTTGATTACCAAGTCTGGGTTAGGTTTTTCGATCTGTAGTGGATCGGAACCGGGAGCTGAGGTTGATGGGTTAGAATGAGAAGATTCTGCTTCTTTACCATCAACAGGACTTTTACTACCATAATCTTGTGATCGAGTCGCAATCTTAACATGGGACATCATCAATATGGGTTCTCCATTGGCACTCGAGGATGAACCTATCATCTTACTGTCTTGAGCTGGAAAAGGATCCTTCAAAACAGCAGAAGTTTGGGAACCTTTGACAATCTTTGCAACCTCTGCACGATTAGGGCAGTCTCTTGTAAAATGTTCTTCGTCACAAATGAGACAAGGATAACGAGGTTTTCGTTTTTCATCATTGGATTCCGATTTTTCAGGTTTCTCCTTTGAATTTTTGTCCGTTTTATTCTTCTTCTTTCCTTTCTTCTTCCCACTGGATTTTGATTTAGCTGTAGATGACTCTACAATGTGAATATCGGCGGAAACCTCTGCAGAAGAATCTCCTGTTGGGGAATCAGGCAAGGTTATGATAGGAGAAGAATTCTTGGAATATTTCTTCTTACTTTTGGTATTAACCGTACCAATCATACCATCAGCGGCATGAGATCCCGAAGGAGCTGCAGCGATTTGATTTGACTTGGGAAGATCGGGGATTTTTTCGTGTAACGTACCTGACTGAGTATAGACCAAGTCAAGGTACTGTGCTTGAGCAATTACTTGCTCCTCAGTAACAACTCCGGCTTTAGCTACATCTTCAGTGATCTTTGGCAACAAAGACTTTACAAACCACTCAGCCAAAATTTGATCCGGAATAAATACCTTCACTAAACGCCATCGACGTCTCCATTCATGAATATGATCGGAAATATAAGTGGACGTCGATTGCTTTAATGAAGTTAGTAATTCCGTGCCATTGTCATATCTGACTGGCAACTGAAAATGAGTTAAAAACGAGGTAGCTAACTGACTAAAATTATAAAAAGTGCCTCGCGGTAACTCAATGTACCACTTGGCCGCAAGACCAATTAGAGTGCGCTGGAAAAGTGTAAGACAGATTGAATCATCTGAAATGGAGTTAGATGCACACCAGAGGTGGTAAGTCATCACATGGTTCGACGGGTCCTCTCCTGATTTACCTTCGAACTTGGGAATGTCATTGGGCAACTTATTCGGCATTGGTGGCCAAAACGAAAGATAATTAATGGGATCTTTCATTAGGTGCGACAAGTCAGGTAAGTCCAAAGTTGCGATAAACGGTAACTGCCGATTAGGATCCCTAAGGCTCTGGGTCATGAGACTAGCCCCAGGAGGAGGATATCCGGGATAACTTGGAATAGGAATTGCGTTTGGGATATTGTATCCTCCCAGAAAACCAAGATTAACTGGAACGTACTGGGGTTGTTGAGGTTGTTGATAAGTGTACCCAAGGTACGGTTGATACTGATAGACTGGTTGCTGCACAGTAGGACCGAATTGGTACTGTCCCTGGTACGGTTGATAAGTAAATTGTGGTTGACTTGTGACAACCGTACTTAAACCAGGTTGTCCTACAGGCATCTGAACCGAAGTTTGAATCGTGGATCCAGACGGTGGTAAAGATGTCTGAGGAGTAGATACAGGAACAGTAGAAACTGGAGCTGTCAATACTCCAGAAGTAGATGGGGTAGATTGAACAGATGTTGTGGCAGTTACAGCAGTCGTTTGAGACGGAGTACGAGGTGCACTAGGTCCAGACTGAGAAACTACCGAAGGTACAAAAGTTTGAATGGTAGACTGGACAGGTTGCTGGGGTGTACCAGAAACTAAGGGTTGTCCAGTTTGAGATGACAACTGTACATTTGGCTGCAACACCTGTTGAGTTTGCGATGGATCCCACACTATATTCATTCCGGGGTACTGACCCATAATAGGTTGAGAATATTGAGGAACATAACCGGGTTGAGGGTAGGATTGATAATTGAAAGGTACATTTCCCGTTCCTTGAACATATGATTGACCTTGAGGTGGTTGGAAACCTTGGTTCAAGTACTGACCTTGGGGTTGATACCCTTGAGGCACGTACTGATACTGGGGTTGACCTTGAGGTATAAATTGATACTGGGGTTGACCTTGGGGTACATATTGAGTCTGGGGTTGACCTTGAGGAACGTACTGTACCGTAGGTATGTACTGACCTTGAGGTTGCCCCCCAGCTGCAAATTGTGTACCTTGAGGTTGCCCCCCAGGCGGCAACTGGCCACCTTGAGGTTGAGAATTGGGAATAGAACCTGACATCATGAGAATGTCTTCTACGCTCAACGGCTTATTACCATTGCTTCCAGTTAATAACCCTTGCTCAATGGGTTGAGGAGATGCTCCCGCAAAAGTACCAGAAAGTGACTGATACCCAGAGGGAACAGAAGGACCGCCGTACAAAAAGGATTCAGGCGATTGAGTAAACATGGACGACTGTCCTGACATATTTACGGGAGTATAAAAACCTCTAGGTGTTGAGTGATAAGGAGGACGAGGTGGTGAAAAACTTAACCCTGGGTTTTCCAAATAATTAGTCAAAGAAAGATACCAAGTAGTGCTCCTAGGCGGACTGTAAAAAATTGATTCACGCTCCCTTAGCTCAATAACAGGTTGATTTTCAGGGATAGGGATGCCTACTTCTTCTTCTGGAGTAGCAAGTTCTTCAATAGCTATCAAACCAGAAGGAAGATCGTGGGTAATTACTCTTTCTACCCTAGGTGAATCAGGACCACTAGAAGCTGGAGAGACAAACCCCGATGTTGGAGTAACAGGTTCAGATATCTCAGGTTCTTCACCTATATCACTAGTAGATGAAAAGCTACCAGCAAGTTTGGAAACTGAAATAGACTGTGGATCATAACCCATTACTAGAGTTTGGTAATCAGGATGTACAACCAATGAAGACTCTCCTTCTTCAGGTGACCCAACTTTACTACCACTAGGAGTTACGAGGACTTTCAAGCCTTCAAGCTGGCTCGAGACTTCTTCAGGAGGTTGGCCCCGAAGTCTATGGGACTTCCTCAGTAAATCAGCCACGGTTACAAACTCAGGAGACTGGCCCCGAAGTCTACGGGACTGTCTTGGTAATTCAGCCACAGTTAAAAAACTTTTAACTACTTCACACGCAAACAAAGTAAAATCTCAATGAAAACCACCTAAAGCCTCTAAAGAACCAAACAAATTTGAATCACACGCCTAAAGAATCTAGGAGATCAAACACACACAAACAGTAACTTTCCGAACCGAAAACACTAGTTGGTGATGAAGCCCAACGTCGCAGAATTTAGTACAGAAATGGCGGTTGGAACAGTTACCCCGGCAACCTGCTTAATGAATAGACTGGCACAAGTTCCTCCACTTAACCGTCTCGAGTGAAGTGAACCCCCCAGAAAATCCAAGTGAGTCTAGCCGACGTCTGCTCCAGGAACAGTGGGATCTTCCCACCACTGTCACCTCAGGAAGAATCCTAAAGAATATGGCCACTAAGGTTACCAACTGAGACAAATACACCTGGGGGAACAGTCTACGATCCGATATGCACGCAAGGGCAGAGTAGCAAGCTCAATCCCCTTGAAGGCTCCTTGACATAATCCAAGGTTTACCAACAAGTGACCCCAGGCTCCTCGACAATGGTTAATCCGAGGTTTACCATTTTTAATACGTGAATATCTGGCGTCGTTCCCAATGAGGAAGGATTGATTCCCACACTGGTTCGGACACGATCTCGTGCTTCTCCTTTAAGAGGAGCTTTCCTAGAGCATAAATGCAACAATTGGATTTCTTCCTACCACAAGATACAGCTACTTGTTTGTTTTTACTGTCTTGGAGAGTTAATTACTCTCCTAATCCAAGACACTAGCCTAAGCTAGGTTGCTGTATCAGAGCCCTAGAAATAAAAATGTTACTAGGTGGATTTTACTTTAAGCGTTAATTTTAGTGGTTTTTGTTTAAGTCCAAAGGTGGCGGAGATGAAACTTGTGGTGTAAAAGACTTGACTCGAAATCACTAAAAAATGCACCTAAGATGATTAAAACAATCTTTTCTCTTCGATGAACTTCTAAACTAAGAAAGAGTTTGAGAATGCAAATACTTTGAAAACACAAATCTTTCTTAATCAAACGAATTAAAAGAAGAGTTTTTCTTTTCCAATGCACTCAAAACGAGACTACTAGTTATTTCACAAAAATTTCCTTTCTCTTTTCAAGGCACTCAACCACTACAAAAAACAAACTTTTTTCCAAAAGAGAGATTTTTTATATTTTGCAAAAAACACTCAAAACTATTTTTCATAAAACACTAAAAACTATGCAAATGACTAACTTTAAGATCTACAAACTATAAAAAACCTATTTGAAGTTAAAGCCAACTAGATGTCTTTTTGAGGATGTTTTACTTAGCTAAATGTGAGCTAAGGACTAATTTATGCAGAATCACAATCAGTCAAAAAACAACCAATCTTTCGTTTTCTTTTTAAAAATGAAAATCCAAACTTTCAAATACAAGCTTTTCGAAGTTTTGAAATGAGAAAACACAAAGCGGAATCCTCAACAAGGGGAGATTTCATACATGGTCAGACTCATAAGAAGGCTGGTAGACACTAAGGTGATCTGAAGTCCCTACAGCTTCTAAGCTCAGAGCCACTACACAACCAAAATGAAAAACAATCCCAACAAGCAAAACTCCTAGGAATTTCACCAAAAACCCTAACACTAGCGAAATTAAACCAAGGAAAGTTTTTGACAAGGTACACGTAGGTTTGGGCAATGGCTAAAACTTATCAATAAATTCTAAACTGATAAAAAAGAGAAAAACTTAAAATTTCTCAAAATTTTGACAGGGTACGCAGGCAGCCTGTTTACACAGGTGTGTCCATGCTCTGTGCACAAAGCAAAAGTGCGTACAGGTACGCACTGTGCTTAACTCAGAGGGTGCGTACTTCTCCCAAAATTATGAAAAATAAAAACTAACTCAAAATTAACTAAATTTACCCAATCCCACAATCCTCAAGTCAAAAACAGAAACAAAAAATACAGTTTCTCAGGCCAAAGTATAAACAAGGAAAACAATCAAGCTCCCCAGCGGAGTCGCCATTTTGTCACACGGAATGAGTCGATCTTGCGGACAAGATAGACCTTCCTAGAATCTAAAGAAGACCTAATGACAAACAAACCAACCAGACACTATCTTTCTCTAAATATGCTTTAATAAACAATGGAAAACAAGTGTTTTTAGGGCCTACCTTAGGTCCAACGCAAGCTTGTGGATGCCCTCGCTCCTTCGATCCAAATGAGCTCCTTTTCGTGAATCTGCAAACACAAACAAGGCAAACAAATTAAATAGCACCTGAAAAGCCACTAGCATAAAACATATTTAACATGAAAGTCAAGGAGTCCATGAAACAAATAACATGAGATACTTGTTGAGAAAAATGAGTTTGATTGCATTAATTCAAAAGAAGAAGAACTTTACAACCTGTGCCTTGACGCTGTACAAGCTCCTCCCAGGGTCCAGCAAGAGTTCTCCCCTACTTTGACAAGCTTCACTCACTCCCAAATAGAACCAAGAGGTGTGTGATCTCTCCTCTCAAGCTCAACAAAGGAAGTCCTAATTTCACCAGCATTTACCCTCAAAACCTTTAGCTTCTAACCTCCCTAGTCCTCACCCCAATGCCTGTATTTATAGTGCAATGGAGGGAAGTTACTAGGTCCTCCTCTAAAGGGATAAAGCCCTCCTTCAAAGGGATAGCTCCTTTAGTCAAGGGATTAGCTCCTTCTCTTTTGGGATGCATGAACCACCTCAGAGCGAACAATCCACGTCAAAATTCCTTCTAGAATCCTCTAGAATTAACCCAAAGTGAGTTTTTTAAGATAAACTTTGTGCCTTTTGACTTTCACAGGGGTACGCACCCACCCCTTTACAGATAGAGCGTGCAGATACGCAGTTGACACGAACAAAGGGTGCGGGCCCGCAGGTGATAGTAGGAGAAAGTGCGGAACCAGAGTTTTTAATGATTTTCAATGTCTTTCTCTCATTTTCAAAGCTTGACTTAAAGAGCTGAGGTTTGAGACTTGCTTAGGAGGACAGTATAAGTTATGATTGACCCATACTAACTGCAGATAGTCATGGTGACGATATTTTTGTGTAACACCTTCCTTTCTGCATTTCCAACACACCACCTTTATAAGTTTTCCTAGAGATTTAGATCTCCCTCTAGATTTAGATCTCCCACTCGATGACTTATTTTTGTTTCTGTTTTGGGACCATCCTCGTACAGACAAGGCATCACCATTCTGGCTCTCCATATTTTTCCATCTCATCTCCTCCGTCAACAAGGATGAGACTATCTCATCAAACTGCAAGGCAATTGCATTGTTAACTATTGCAATAACCATACTATCCCACGAATCTGGTAGAGAACACAACAAATTGATGCACTTATCTTCATCTGAAACTTTAATATCAATAGATGCTAACTGAGTTACAACAGTATTAAATGCGTTCAGATGCTCTGTCACCATGTCTCCATATTTCATCCTCAGGTTATACAGCTTTTTCCGTAGGAATAGTTTATTCACCAGAGACTTAGATTGGTACAAAGTCCCTAACTTGTCCCACAATGCCTTCATCGTAGCTTCCCTGATACATTCAAAAATACTGAATCTGAGACACACAATCATATTGTGCTATTTACCTTTCAATCCAACTTCTTCCATTCTTCATCAGAGACTCTCATTGGTTTAGTACTCAGATTTACAATGATCCACTAATATTTATCCACCAACAGATACTCCATCTTGAGTTTCCACAACTCAAAACTCTGACCATTAAATTTCTCAATCTCTATCTTTCCACTACTCACCATCTTCTTTCACCACTAGAATTGATCTCGCAGATCTCCCACTAAACAAGGTCTACCACAGGCACGAGCGAAAACCCTCAGCAAGAAAGGCATCCCCTTGAAGCCAAAATTTCTCCGATACCAAATGTAGGTTTTAACCCTGTATAGAAATTACCTGCATATGAATTCTAAAATAGAAGAAATAAACAATGTGATAGCATAATACATAAAACACATATACACAAAGATTTTCCCCTAGATCCCAAAACCGGGATTACTAGCTTTATTTTTCATTATGTTCATTTCAATGTTATCATACATATTTATACATGCCGAAGCATCCAATACCATGGGCCGAAAACCATCACATCCAGTACCATGGACCGAAAAACCATCACGTCGAAAAAACATGTGTGAGAATCATGCACAAAACCATAGGTGGGTCCATCCAACGTAACATAGGGTCCAAAACCAAAATTTTCTGGGGCGCCGCCCTGGACACCATAAAGTGGGGTTACGGGTACACCTCAAACCCCTTATGATCCTCGCCCCACACACTACACAATCGATGCAACGAAGGGGGGCTCCGGCCCCCCTCTAACCCCCTGGTTAACTACGTGGGCTAGGCGTGGAAAGAATATAGCACAACTGAACATAGGTTTGATTCCCTAGATCTAATTCCTTCTAGAAATCTTCTTCATGATCATTAGTTTTCAAATAAAAACTTGAAGAAGAAACTACATGTATGAAGGTAGTATGTGAAATGTGATTTGATGATCATATATTAGAGCTAAAGAAATGATAAGTGAAATGAGCACACTTCCGGAACAATTGGAGAATGTAGAGATGAAGGAAGCATGGTTTTAAGGGGAGATTTTGAAGAACAATCATAAGCCACAAAATACTTTGATCATTAAAACCTTTAAAAACTGTTGTGAGAAGAAACGTTGGGTCTATCAGAAAAGAGCATAGTGTATGGGGAAGACTTCTAAAGTATAAGAAGTAGTGCAAGCATGGCCTCAAGGGGAGGCTTTATCAGAATTGAAAACATAGTAGTAGGAAGGAAGCATGATTTAGTTAGGTCCACAAGATATACTAGGAATAGGATATGAAGTTTTGAGAAGTACTTATGTACAATCATCAACATGAGAATTTCGTAGCCATCCATGATTGTTTTTCATTGATGTCAAATGGGAAGATCATACATTGATATAAAAGAGAGACTTTTGTTGTAGGTTTGACATCTGATGACCGTAAATGTATACAGGGATATTGTTTCACATAGTGATGCAATTTATGAAGAAAAGATTTCATTAATGCCAAAGGGAAAGCTTGAGATAATAGAAACATCAGTCATGGTTCTTAAGGAAGCATAAGGACTCTCCATGCAACAATATGGATATTTAATTTCTTACAGGATCTCATCACATGAAGATAAATGTGTTCAAAGCTTATTGTGTTTTTGATGAAATTATGTTCCTTAGAAGATACTACAAATAGATTTGTTTTCTATGTCTCATTGATACTTTTCCAACATCATATATTCCTCAAAAAAACTCCTCAAGGATGATAATTTATGGCCGGTTGAAGTTTTAGTACTAAATTAAGGGCCTAATCTCTATGGGAAAAAACCAAACATCAAATTCATTAACTAGTGTGCATTGTCAGAGGGAAGACTCGAGATGGTAGCAATATCACTCAGAATGCATAAGGAAATTCCCTAAACCCCATTCCCTCATATAAGATTCCCTAAACATCATTCCCTTATATATTTTCCCCAATTCCCAAGCCCTATACATACACCCCAAACCCTACACTATTCCCAAACCCTACTCACTCACTAAATCCCATTCACACTCTTATTCACTCTCACCTATTTACCTATAAAATCTCGTCATACTCATCTTACATTCATTTACCCTATCTCTTCATTTACCACACTTCATTCAGCACAAGATAAACAACTATAAAACAATGGAGAGGGACAGTGAATATGAGCTGGAAGATGAAACCCTTAGTGACAGTTCCAGGGAGAGAGACACATAGGGAAGGAATCCTCATAAGGGAGGAAAACATATCAGAGAGGAGCCCACCAGTTTGAGGGAACTACAAGCCTACCCATTTGCCATTTCTTGTTATAGACATCAATTATGTTTTAGTTTCTGTGAAATGGTGGAAAGGGTTAAATCTCCTGATGAATTAGCAAGGTTGTTTGTGACACATTTGGACAACAATGAGGTAAACCTTAGTGGAGTTACATTCACTTTGTCACCAGCTGTCATTTAAGAGGCTATAGGTATTCCAAATGTGGGTGAAAAGTGGAACAAAGGTCAAGACATTGACAGGGACTACTATGAGTCTTACAACAAGACTAAATATCATAACAAACTCAAGAGAGTATTCCTCTTTAAATTCTTGGAGGACAGGTTTGCTCCATTGATGAAGATCATCATCAAGCACTTTACTTGTGAAGGTAGGTTCTCTCGCTTGTATGCCTACCACATTAGACTGCTGATGCATTTCACTAGGGCGAGAATGATGAATATCCCCTACTTCATGTTCAGAAACATTGAGCAGATAACACTCATTGTAAGAAAGAAATCATACCCTTGGTAGTTAACTAGCATATACTACTATTCTTTGATTAAAATCATTGTTTTACATCAATTGAACCTTCTCAACATACCATGGGAAACTTTCATTTCTCATGAAATGTTTGAAGGCCCTCAAATCTTTTCATCAGTGCTTCATGAAGAAGGTGGACATTCAGGACATGAAAAGGTCCAAGAAATTGAAGTTGTTGTAGTGCCTGTATTTGTGACATATGAGAGAGGCACTAGGAAACTTTTTGTATCTGCCAGGTGAGTATTATCTCCACAAGGTGTGGAATGGGTCTCGCCTTCATCATCAGGCTACGGGCAAATGCTATCTCCACAAGGAGTGGAAGGGGCTTTGCCTTCTTCTTCATCTAAATAGGTACACGTTGAGCAGCAAAGCAAGGGTAATGATAAAGGAAAGAAAAGGATGCATAATATGGACCTTGGAGATGGGCAAGAGAGATATTTTGACCCTGGTGATCATGAGGAGACACAAGGAGTTGATGTCATTAACTTGGATACTCAAGATTGAAAGACTGTCAAAGACATGATAATAAAGGAACAAGAGGCTGAGATACAAGCCTTGTCATACAATTTAGAGAGGGCTAAGTGGATCATCAAATATCTAGAGCAAGAAAACAAATAATTAAGCAACAAGCAAGTCCTCATGGAGTTGCAAATGATCAAGGAGAACAAGCAAAAGGCTAAGAAGGCAAAGGTCAAGTTGACCTCAATTAAACAATAGATTGGCAATGACCAAGAAACCTGGCTTGAGAGGGTTAATATACACCTTGAGGGGCTGATTGAGAAGGCCGGCAAAGATAATAAGATGCTTCACCACATGGCCTACCACTACATGACCCAGAACAAAATCTGCAACATAAGAATGAGGAAGCTTAAGGCTAGGTTGAGGAAGGCGTTAAGGAGCAAAAAGGAGCAAGACAAATTAAAAATCTTGGCTGAGGCCTCAATAGCCCATCAAAGCAATTAATGATAGTGCCTTGTGCCAAATCTGGGCAAGTTTTGACAAATTTTGGTCATTTTCAATTTTTAAAATTTTACAACATAGAAATTTTCCCTAGGTGGCGCTATGCTTTTCACTAGAAGAATTTTTGAAGAAATGGTTTACATATCTAGATTCACCATGATCAAAACATCAAACCCAGAAAATCTCAGCAATTTTGGAGCAAAACTTGGTCACCAAAAGGTCAAAAAACCATTAAAAAATGATCTCTCTGCCTCTTTTTGGACACACAGAAGCAACCTTGGGAGATTTCATTTGTAGTATTCTTCAAAGTGTCCACCTTCACCAGCAACACCTTTTGGTCTTCTATCATATCCCTCACAAAGTGATACTAAACATCATTGTGATTTATCTTTGAATGATACGCAGGGTTCTTTGTCAAGAAAATTGCACTTTGGCTGTCACAACCTATGCTTATAGCTTCCTATAATAACCCCATACTTGAAGAAAATATCTGCAACCAAACTCCTTCCTTGCTTGCATGAGTGGCTGCCATGTATTCTGCCTCTGTAGTTGATAGTGCCACTACAGATTGTTTCTTACTCATCCAGCTAACTGCACCTCCAAATAGGTTAAACACATACCCACTTGTACATCTTCTCTAATCCAGATCTCTAGCCCAGTCTGCATCAACAAACCCATGAATATCCAACACTCTGTCCAATCTTGGTCTTCCTTGGTAGCACAGACCATAATCACTAGTGCCATGCAAATACCTAAAAACCTGCTTCACTGTTCTCCAATGCTCATTTCCTAGTTTTGACATAAACCTAATCAATACTCCCACTGCATGTGCAATGTCTGGTCTAGTATAGACCATTGCATACATCAGGCTATCTACTGCACTTGCATATGGAACACGGGACATGTCCTCTTCGTCTTCTTATGTCTTGGGACATTGTCCAGTAGATAACCTCACACCTATAGGAATAGAAACCTTCACCGATTTACTATCCTGTATATTAAACCTCTGCAGTATTGTCTCAACATACTTCCTTTGGTTTAACCAGAGCTTCCTCTTTGCCCGATCTATTTTAATTTCCATGCTCAAAATATAGTTTGCAGCACCAACATCTTTCATGTCGAATTTGGAGGACAATTGGGTCTTCAAATCCTGGATACTTTCTTTGACATTTCCAACCAGCAACATATCATCCACATACAAGACCAGATAAATAACATGGTCACCAATTAATTTAAAATATAGACAGTGATCTGCTTTGCTTCTACTGAAGTCAAGTCCCTGTATAAATGTATCAAATTTTTGATACCACATCCTTGGTGATTGTTTTAACCCCTACAGAGACTTCTTTAACTTGCATACCAGTTCTTTCTTACCGTTCAAAGAAAAGCCTATAGGTTGCTTCATGTAGATTTCCTCTTCCAGATCGTCGTGAAGAAATGCTATCTTCACATCCATCTGTTCTACCTCAAAATCAAAAGCAACAGTAGCAGATAAAAGTAATCTAATAGAAGTTACCTTGGCAACAGGAGAAAAAATATCACCAAAATCAATTCCCGGCACCTTCGAATAACCTTTTGCTACCAACTGAGCTTTGTATTTCTCCACCTTTCTTTTTGCATTTGTCTTCTTCTTGAAAAACCATTTTCTACCAATGGGTTTCCTTCCAACTGGCAACTCCACCAAATCCCATGCATCATTTTTGTGCAAAGATGCCATTTCATCAACCATGGCCTCTTTCCAGAGTTTTCCATCCTCTGAATCCACTTCTTCCTTCATATTTCTGGGAACATCATCAGTAAGAGACAAAGCAAAATTTCAACGAAAAGTAGAAGGATTGTACCTTTCAAGATACCTTCTTTCTCGAACTGATCTTCTCAGAACCAGAGTTTGTGGCTCTTCATCTTCTGATTCCTCCTCTAATGTAGAGTTTCATTCTTCCTCCTTTAGCTCAAACTCTATCTTCTCAGGTTCCTTTGGTTGGACTTCATGTTTAATAACATATTTCACCTCTCTAAACACCACATCTTAACTGTACACAACCTTCCTTGTTACTGGGTTCCAAAGCTTATAACCCTTTAAACCATCATTATACCCAATAAAGATGCACTTTTCAGATTTACTATCCAACGTGGTTCATTTCTCCTTTGGAACATGTACATATGCATCACATCCAAATACCCTCAGATGTGAAAGAGAAGGTGTCTTACCAATCCATACATCTTGTGGAGTCTTATCCTCCAATGTTGATGAAGGTGACCTGTTGACCAGGTAACATGTAGTATCCACTGCCTCTGCCCAGAATTCCTATCCTAACCTGGCACCACTAAGCATGCTTCTTGCCCTTTCCACCAACTTCTTATTCATTCTTTCTGCAACTCCATTTTGCTGAGGTGTATATGGAGTAGTCTTCTGTCGTGCTATACCACACTTCTTGCAAAATTCTTCAAATTCCTTACTGCAAAACTCTCCACGGTTATCTAACCTCAGCACCTTTATCTTCTTCTCTGTCTAATTTTCCACCAGAGCCTTAAAATCTTTAAACGTGTCAAAGACCTTAGATTTCTTCTTAAATAAATATATCCAAGTATTCCTTGAGAAGTCATCTATAAATGAAACATAGTACATAGACTTACCCAGTGATGGAATCTTCACAGGTCCAAACACATCACTGTGCACAAGTTTTAATATCTGTTTCTTCCTCTTACTACCAGAGGGGAAACTCACCCAATTCTGCTTCCCATATACACAATTTTCATAGAAATCAAAATCTAGAGAGCTATTACTCATACCTTCTACCATACCTTTACCATGAAGTATTTGAAGGCCCTTCTCTCCAATATGTCCAACCCTTTGATGCCACAGCATGGTATTTTCTCCAGAGACCACTAGATTTTTCACTCCACTTTTAGGAACCATAGAACTGTTGCACCCATCAACAACAGTGCTACCTTGCATCTCGTACAGAGTTCCAGTCTGAACTCCCTGCATCAATACCAGTGCTCCCCGAACCATCTTGTAGGTATCCTTCTCCAACATTGTTTTTACACCTGCATCATACAAGTTGCTTACAGAAATCAGATTTCTGGCCAATGCAGGAATATGTAGAACACCTGGAAGTGTTCTAACCCTTCCACCTTCTAGCTTCAACTTTACTTTTCCACGGCCAATGATTCTAGCCTTCCTATCGTCCCCCAAGAAGACATCACCACCATCATATTTCTCATACTCACAGAACCACTCTCTATGGGGAGTAAAGTGAAAGGATGCACCTGAGTCAATCAACCATGCCTCATGATCTACATGTGTACTTGAAGAAGCCAAGTACACATCCCCACCTTCATCTGAGGTGGTTTTTTCCTTTGTAGAAGGAGCCTCATCAGATCCCTTTCCTTTGTCAAGAGCTTTAGATTTACAGTCCCTCTTGAAGTGGCATTCCTTTGTGCATTTCCAGCACACCACCTTTATAGGTTTTCCTGGAGATTTAGATCTCCCACTCGATGACTTATTTTTGCTTCTGTTCTGGGACCGTTCTCGTACAGACAAGGCATCACCATTCTGGCTCTCTATATTTTTCCATCTCATCTCCTCCGTCAGCAAGGCTGAGACTATTTCATCAAACTACAAGGCAGTTGCATTGCTACATATTGCAATAACCAAACTATCCCATGAATCTGGTAGAGAAGACAACAAACTGATGCAATTATCTTCATCTGAAATTTTAATATCAATAGATGCTAACTGACTTACCACAGTATTAAATGCATTCAGATGCTCTATCATTGAGTCTCCATCTTTCATCCTCAAATTATACAGCTTTTTCCGCAGGAACAATTTATTCATCAGAGACTTAGATTGGTACAAAGTCCCTAACTTGTCCCACAAAGCCTTCACCATAGCTTCCCCTAATACATTAAACAATATTGAATCTGAGACACACAATCATATTCTGCTCTTTGCCTTCCGATCCAACTTCTTCAATTCTTCATCAGACACTCCCGTTGGTTTAGTACCCAGATCTATCGCGATCCACTAATCTTTATCCAGCAACATATCCTCCATCTTGTGTTTCCACAAGTCAAAACTTTGACCATTAAATTTCTCAATCTCTATCTTTCCACTGCTCACCATCTTCTTTCACCACTAGAATCAATGTTGCAGATCTCCCACTAAACAGGGTCTACCACAGGCTAGAGCGAAACTCCTCAGCAACAAAGGCATCCCCTTGAAGCCAAAACAGATCTAATACCAACTGTAGGTTTTAGCCCCGTACAGAAATTACCTGCATACGAATTCAAAAACACAAAAAGTAAACAATGCGAGAGCATAACACATAAAACACATATACACAAATATTTTCCCCTGGATCCCAAAACTGGGACTACCAGCTTGATTTTTCATTATGTTCCTTTCAATGTTACAATACATATTTATACATGCCGAAGCATCCAATACCATGGATCGAAAACCATCGCATCCAATACCATGGACGAAAAACCATCGCGTCCAAAAAACATGTGCGAAAATCATGCACAAAACCATAGGTGGGTCCGCCCAACCTAGCATAGGGTCCAAAACCAAAATTTTCTTGGGCACTGCCCCGAACCCCATAAAGTGGGGTTACGGGTGCCCTTCAAACCCCCTGTTAACTACGTGGAAAGAATATAACACAACCCAACACTTTGAGGGGGAAAATGACATCCAAATGAAAAAATGCAAGATGTTCCAGAAATGAGACAAGAAGACCTTTCCAATGAGCTATCATGGGCTCAATTTGCCAAAGGGGAAGACCTCCAAAAGTAGCTGTGAAGTGGCACTATGCACCTGGCCAGTGGCGCTACGCATAGAGCTAGTTTGCTCAAAAATCTAGTTTTCGCCTAGTTTTTCTACAAGTTGACTTTTTCTCTCATCATGGATGAATTTATGATTTTAAATGATACTATGCTATGTAAATGTAATTTTAAAACGATCTTAGAGGGTATATTCATCATTTTGAGGTGGTTTGGGGGTCAATGAATCAGTTTCCATGCTTATAGAGGCAAGTTGCTCCATTGCCTATATTCCTGTTCCTTGTTGGGAAATGGTTGTAACAGTCCCTTATCTCTTGGATTCAACCCCTGATGGCTAGCATAGGTGGTTCTGATGTCTATATTATGTATTTTTCAGTCATTAGCAAAGGTTGGACTCTCTTCGATGCTCTGAGCTACATTGTACATCTCTACAGCAGTTTGGCAAGGAAATAAACCAGGATTTACAACTATTTTTGTGGGATTCTTGTGGTAATGTGTTTTTTCATAGTTTCTCCTTCGGTCATTAGTTTTTCTCATGTGTTATGTGTGACAAAATCTAATTCATTCTTCTAAACTAAATGAAATCAAGATAGATAGGTAGAATACATTGGTTACAATGCTCTTCCTTGGGAATCCATTTAGTTTTTGATGTTTTCTACAGCTTGAAGAGGATACATGATCTCTACATGCCCTCCTCAACTCCTCATCATTCTTAGACCTGCCATCTCACTCAATTACAAGTGGTTAAACACCTACCTACCTCGCCCCACAAAACACCCTACATTCGTGACTTGATTTCCCAGACCCAAAGCTGCCTGCTCCATTTGATCCAACAATAAAACCATCAAAATCAGCCAAAAAACCCTAGAGCTACTATACCAAGCCTAAAATCCATATTTGATTTAGTCATATCAACTAAAATTGAGAAGGAGAGAGCCCTCTCCCGACCTAGTAGGGCTAGCTACTAGGTTAAGCTTGGTTTGTGGTTATCCTAGGATTGCCTCCCTTCAGCCTGAGGTCAATCTAGGCTCTAACACCTCACAAATAAGAGAAGTCAACTAAGGATAACAAGAAAAAAGGTCTCCTTTAAATTCATGGGAGGAAACTCTTAAGGTTCTCTAATCCGTATGTAGCAAGAAAGGAGACATCACAAATATCTACATGATAAACTTAGTCTCTGAAGGTGTAATGAAGAAGATCACATGAAATCCGATCTACAGAAAAGTAAAGGGTATCTAAGGATGTAGAATATATTCATAAGGTCTCATCTACAAGATCTAGTAAGGAATATAACGCTCATTGATCTATAATGCACTAACAGATAATCAAGGTAACAAATATCCATGGTATAATAAGATTACCTCATTCATCAACTCATGGTCTCTATGCTAAATAGAGAAAGACAAGTTGATGGTAAGAGTATTAAAGGGTAAAGGAATAAATCATGTGCAGGAAAGAAAGGGGAGTTTGGTCCTCAAATGGGGCAGAATAGGTATAGCTACAAATTATGGAATGCATATCGCCAGATAGATGGAGGAAGCCAGAGAAAAAGGACAAGGAAAGAGGGAGTAACAAATCTCAACTATGATTGGGATAGTTTTCGTTATAAGAAATGAAAATAATTATAAGATGTGTTGTGGCATCATGGAAGAATTACACATAGGATATCATAACATAACCATGCAATCATGGAGGGAAAAATCTATGACATACAAAACATGAAGGATATAGCTCTTGGGAACCTGAGTGGACATTGAAAGAATAAGTCATGTATGACATGGCTCATCATACATAAAATAAAAAAGGAAACATCTACCAATTGTGGATATACAAGATCCTCAAAATTCTCTAATGGAATCCTCATCATAGGGTTCCCTAATCTATGTAAGAAGCAAATGTTTCAGCAAGAGCTCCAACTTATAGAAACCATGAGATAATGGTGTGATGACATGAAGTTGATTGAGGGATTGAAGATCTTTTCAATCATGTAAGCCATTGGAAGAAGCCTTGATGACCTAAAAGTAAAATAAGGTATGTATGCTTGTGGTTAATATTATAATTTCATGTCATATAGTTGCAGGTAGCATGGATCATTGCTTCTATCTTAAGAAGCATGATGAAGAGAAAGGATCTCCTCCTTTGAAAGGATATAGGAAGGCATAAGTCACAGTAGATCAAATCAACATAATATATTCTCATATGAAGTATGAGGTGGTTGACTACAATGAATAAACTCTAATTGAAATCTACTAGGAATGGAATGTGTGAGGAAGGAAGAGATCGTGAGACATGCAACCTTTATGAAGGCAATCAACATCTAAAAGATCAAGAAGACTTGACTAGAAACTCTCCTAGGAATATATGAAGACTCTGACGGAAAAGATGAAGACCCTTCATAATGGATATATTTGGGAGATGTGTCAACATGTATGTAGGATGTTGATACCCACAAAGAGATGTCATGATGAAGAGCCATATCGTAAGGTATGATTCGATGTAATATGATGTCTTTATTTATTGAATAATATTTGGTTAATGCAACGCTACTCAAATAAGAGTTGCAAATACAAGTACAACTAGCATCCATGTGATGAATGGAAGAAGCATGATGAGGAATAAGTAGTCATATAACGAATATTATAGATATGAAGAAGGCCATTTTCCATGAAGAAAGGAATGACATGATTGACTAAGGAGGAAAGTGATTGATGATAGTTACCCTACAAGGAAGAATCTTAACTAAATTTCATGACGTCAAGGAGAGAAGTTGATCAAGCAACTGAAGGACCCATAAAGAACAAGTTGTTGGTGAATAGAAGAGTCTTTAGTTAAAGAGGGAGCTCTGATAGGTCCCTGATCAAGAGGGAGCTTGGATTGGATAACCATTGATTAAAAAGGAGTGACAACTGTGATTTTCTATTTCATGTTGTTAACGGTGTTGGACTTGCCAACATTCAGGGGATCACCCCGGTATAAAGTCCCAAATAGACCTCACACCATTTGGTGTGGGAGTCCCATAAGATATGATGGCCCAATATCCATTATCTTAAAGATTTGCCTCAGCTCTTACTTGTTAGGATAGGGGAGTGGTCTTCTTTGTCTTTGAGTAGTGAGCTTTGTGTGCCTAGTGATTGCTAGTGTTACCTATGTCAATGCTTTTTCCACTATATAGGGAGAGGGTGGGAGTGAGTCCCAAGGCGGATGCAATGAATCCCCAACTTTGTTAGGAACACACAACACAACAAGATGTGCATAGCTTCTAGAAGACCAGTGCACACAGATGCGGAAGTCACAACACACAAGGAAAGATAACACGTACAACACATAATGGAGGTGTCCGCGCGAGTGTGACGATTTTGATAGAATTTTTACATAAAAGGCTTGTCCAATGTCTAAGGAGGTCACCAACATGGGTAGGACAACATTAACATCTCATACAACACATTTTCATTAATATATATGTTTTACAACAATTGAATGAGTTCAAGTGTTAAACAAATGTTAAAGCAACATGCATTACAAGTGTTCAAGATCAATCTTAAAAAAGTTACAACACATGTGTGAAAACATGCTAGCCTGTTAGCACACTTCTAAATTAAGAGAAAGTTCCAAGGAACATTGTTACAACATACATCACTAACCTCATGGATGGGGCATTGGAGCCACTACTTCTTAAAGAAAATATTACAGACTCTCAAACCTATGTGGTAGGAGCTGACGTGAAAATTTATTTGCATGTACAAATGAGAGGGTATTTATAACCAAGGGTGAAACTGACCCTTGTGGTTGTTCAACTTCCCTCATGATAGTTTTACTTCCATGACCTTTCGACTTTACATGACTCTTCATATGACAGGTGGGTCTCTTCGAATTCCATGTTACATTACATTGATTGACAGTATGGCCCACAGTGGATATGTGGATGATATGACTCATGACAAAACTTGACATGACAGTGTTGGTACATTGATGTTGCTATCGGTGTGCATGTCGATCTGTAGTGTTGTTGGGTGATGGATGTCCTCATGGTGTGTCACAACTTCACCTCCACATGGAAAAGTGTTCAGAGTATTCGATGGTGATTAGGTTCAATTGATGTTGTATTTGCACGTTTATCCTTCGTTTCATGTTTGCATGCTTGACAAGTTTTCCCATTTGTGAAAATTGCATGTTCATCCGTCTGTCCATCCGTGAACACATCTTACATGTTCGCTTGTCTATTTGTCCATGTGCGAACACATCCTTGCATGTTTGTCCCTTCGCGAGCACATCTCTTTGCATGAATTATTTGTTCGTCTATTGGTGAACATGTACTTCTTCATGTGCTCCCTCTATTCATCCCATCTATCATCATGCCATGTTTGTTTGTGTACCTGTATCTATAGTCACTCATGATGAGATGACATAAAATCCATAAACCTCCTGGTCTACCATGATGCATGAGCGTTTTAGTTGTAGGTGACCAAGAGAGGAGACAAGGTTGTGAGTTTGTGAGATGGGATGGACGCTCCAGGCATTGCTAATGAAAACTGTGCAGAAGTCACTGGGTGATGGAGATATGAAATCCGGATCAACATTGAATGTCTGCAAGGTCTGGCTCAGCTGGCGGACAAAACTGCACAAGTTTTTAGAGGAGCAATCTAGCCTGCAAGAAGTGTGGGTAGACAAAATCTATGCAATTTTTGGAAGGAGTGAGAAATGGGATCTTGGCAGCCAAAACTGCACAATTCCTAGAGTGAACTAGCAGTTAACTACTAGAGCTTGGAAGTAGAAACTACGCAATTCCTGGAGGGAACTGATAGTCAGCTGCTTGGAGTTGATGGTGGGAAAAACTACATTGATTCTTGGAGGCTGGCCTGTTGATCACCTCTGCATAGTTTTTGAGCTGAGTGGACTATTGGGAAGGGGAGGGCTTGCTCATGAAAATTGCGCAGTTTTCTGGGTGAGCAGCTGGTCGGCTGATTGGTGGGCTCACTGGAAAAACTATGCAATTTTCTAAGGGAGACAAGGACATGCACTGGGTGATTGTATGGCCTGTCTGCGCAATATTCTCAGTTAGAGGAGTGGACAGGGTTTGCAACCTCTTTGCAATTTTTGAGGGGAATCAGTCCTAGGGTGAGTGTCGAGTCAAATTCTCCAGTCGACCATTAGGAGGAATGATTGATCTTCTTGCGAGACGTGTAGTTTGAAATGGGTTTCTTGGTGCTTTCGCGTTATTATGGGTGACAGTCGATTGATTCGATGGTGGGGTCAAGGTCTAGATGTCAGAGGGGAATTCGGTCATTAGAACTTCAACAAAATGACTAAGTGTGTGAAGAGTGGAAAGGTGGATATGTGATCTTGCAAACACACACTTACATGACTTGACAATGAGACAACTCAAACCATCCATGCACATATGCTCAACATGATTAACACACTGTGTGACCAACAAGTCTGATGCTTGTGATTGATCATTGGATGATCGCGACAATGCTTACATGACAGTGTATGTGCCTCCGTGTGTGAGCATGATAGATGTTTACATAGCCAAGACAACATGTACACACAAAGCGGAGAACTTGGGTATGACCAAAACATGGCTGCAAGCATGACATCAACATCAACATGCAAAATTTGTCGGTGGAATGATCAAGCAAGGTGGGTGCGAAGACTCACACGAGCTGACGGAGTGAACCTGAGTGCATGTAGTCATCATGTAAAAATCTCAAAAGGAGGCTCTGAAAGTGGATGCAAGCCAAAATTTTGGATGGTGTTATAGCTGCTATAACACTTGTTGACTCACTAGTAGAACTCCAACATCTTTGCTTTAGTTCATTCTCAGTATAGGGCCTTGGAATTTCGGGGAGTATTGAATCATTGTGTGGGTTACTTCAGCTTCCCCACTTACCCCATGGACATACATGGTTCACATTTTTCCAACTCTGTCAAACACAATCAAATGTTTAGCTTGATCACAGTGTTTTGAAATCAAGAAGGATAGTTTGGCTCGTGATTTGAGGATTTTCATAGTATAAGTATTCATCTTTGGTGTTGCTCCATTGCTAGCAGGCCTAAACAGTACCCCAGCGAAGTCACACAAGAACACATGCATTTCTCCATGGCCTGTGATCCTCATCAGTATCCTGGTGGAGTTGCATGCTTCACCTCTCTGCGTAGGAAGCCTTTCTCTTGTTTCACCTTTGTATTTTTTAAGAGAACTATGGATAGTCACTTGTTTATTTTTGGGGCATAAGAGGGATCCTGAATTATTAAGATTAGAAGAGGTTGTTCCCTCAGAGAAGCATGTAATACCTCTAACATAGGTTTTCTCATTTATATTTTCCCCTTCTTTGTTTCTACTAGTTGGATTAGCTTGAACGCACAATGAAGAAGGCTAAGTGCAGGCATGGGGCTTCCCAGTGTGGACACCAGTTCACGAATGGACCAAAACTTCCCGTGTAGACAGCTCGTATTTTCTGTCAAGACTTCATCGGCTGAAGGTTATAACCAAGCACAGAGAATATGCACACAAGACTTGCCAAGTGCTATAATGTCACAAGTCTCTTCTTATCTTAGCCACATACTCATTCAAAAGACAGAATGCAATAGATGGCAAAACCTATTTCTAGAAAACAAAAATAGCAAGGTATGAAGCAACTCAAATAAATGAAACAAAATAGTAAGCAAAGCAAACCAAATGAAAACAAATATAGTAAGCAAAGAAAACAAAATGGAAATATCAAGAAGCAAGCAGACTATGTACATGACATGGGGCACATCCTAGCCTACTAGAAGTAGTGTTTGAGATCTTGGTTGTTGACAGGAAGGTTGTCAATCCTCCCATCAAGTGATTGTAGATAGTATGTGTGTGGGCTAAGCTTCGCATGGATTGTGTACGAATGAATCCATAGGGACTAGAACCTCATATGCTTGCCTTTGTCTTCATGGGACTTATCCCCTTTTAGAACCAAGTCACCAACACCGAAGTTATCTTTCCCTTCAAACTTCTTATCGAACCATCTCTTTATACAATTCTGGTGGAGTGTAAAATTTTATTTTTCTTTCATCCTTTCTTCCTAAAGCTTTTGGAGTGTATCCATCCTATGTTGAACTAGCTAGCAACGCCTACCTTGGGACTCTTGGGATAGCTAAAGTGCAAACAAGTAGATATTAGGTGGAAGGATGTCTTCTTTACCATAAACAAGGAAGTATGGTGAGGTATTCAGAGAGGGTTTGGGTGTTACACATCAGCCCATAATGCATTCATTAGGACGGTATGCCAGTTCCATTTCTCATAGAGCGATATTTTTTATTATGTGGATGAGGTTTTTGTTCGTGGATTGTGTGAGACTGTTTCCTTGCGGGTAGTAGTTAGATGAGTGTTTCAGAACAATACCTTTTTGTAATGCAAAATCATAAAGTTTCAATGATGAAAAGTACATTTCATTATCAAAAGCAAGTGATACATGAATGCCAAAGTGTGAGATGATGTTTTGTTTGAGGAAGCTTATGACCTCCTGGTCATTCACTTGTTTCAATGGAACTTCTTTTGTCCACTGTGTGAAGTAATTAGTTGCTTCTAGAATATAGCATTGTTGTTTTGATGAATGTGAGAAGATTTCCCCAATGATGTTTAGGCCACATTGTTGGAATGGTTCAATCACTAGAACAAGGTGCAGTGGGGTTGCTAACCTTTGTCCTCTGTCGGCACATCGTTGATAGACTGGGCACTTGTGGACATAAGCATGTGCATCATTGAATAATGTGAGGTAGTAGAAATTGGCTTCCATAAATTTATGCGTAGTGGTGTTTCTCGCAAAGTGACTGTCAGCAGTTCTATCATGTAGATATTATAATACCTTCTCTGATTCATGTGCCTCCAGGCACGTCAAAAAAACTCTGTTGTTGTGCTTCCTATAAAGTACTATGTGCACCAAATGATATGCTAAAGCTTCTAGGCGCAATGACCTCTTCTCTCTGATGGACAAGTGATAGGGTATGATGCCATTCTAAAGGTACTGGAACACATCTACATACCAAGAGGTTTTGCTTTCAGTAGGTGTTGCCCCCCTTATATCATACATCTCAACTTCGTAATCCTAGCCGAAGAGCTCTTCTTCACTCTCCAGCACATGTGCTGCTTCAACTGCAAGTCTGCAGAGCCCATGTCTTTTCACCATGTGAACTGCCTTGATTTGAATATCATACTCTTGCAAGACTATCATCTAGTTGACATGTTGTTCACCTAGTTATTGTTGTACAAGCAGTGTGTGGAATGTTAGGTGAGGGACGTAGAGTATGCAGTGGTTCTGCAACAAGTAGGGTTTGAAGTGTTTCACCGCCTTATACACTGCATATGCTTGCTTTTCAACCATGGGGTAGTTGTGTTTTGGTTCCTACATATTTGTGCTCATGAAGGAGATGGGACACTCATCATTCATCTCATCCTTCTGAGAGAGTACTGCAGTGAGCGAATTATTAGAGGAAAATTTGTATAGCAGGAAATCCTTATTGATGTCTCAGCTGTAGAGCATAGGTGCTTCTACAATAGCCTGCTTGATGTAAGTGAATGCATACTTTTCCATCTTCCCCCATCTATAGACTGCATCTTTCTTGATCATGTCTTGAATGGGCTGGACTATCTACACATAGTCCTATACGAACTTCCGAAGGAAGTTTATCTTACCCAAGAATGGCTACATGGCATTCTTGTTGGTTCGGTAAGGGATTTGTGTAATAGTATAGACCCCATCTGGATCCACCTTGATCCCACTTCTGGTAACAATGTGTACGAGAAGGTTCCCCTCAGACACTACGAATACGAGCTTTTTGGGATTCAAGGAAATCCTGTATTTTTAGCATCGCTCAAAATTTTTCTTCAAATGACATATGTGGTCCTCACGTCTTCTTGAGAACAAAATCATGTCGTCAAGGTATAACACTACGCTCTGTCCGAGGAGTCCGCAAAAAGCAATTTCCATGGCATGGTGAAAGTTCATGCCTACATTCACAAGCCCAAACAGCATTTGTTTGTAAGAACATACGTGACTTGGTACGGAAGGTAGTCCTAATTTTGTCAGGTTCTGCTACTAGAACCTAATTGTATCGTGAAAAACCATCGATTAGGGAAAACATTTGTGCCATAGATATTGTTTGTAGAATGTGGTCCATAAACGACATAGGGTAGTTTTCTTTGTCTAAGGCGTGGTTCATGTTCTAGAAATAAACACACAAGTCGATTTCCGTAGACTTCTTACGTACAGGAACAAGGTTTGAAACCAACGTGGAATGACGAACTTTGTATATGATCCATCCATCCAAGAGCTTGGTGGAATCTTGATTAAATTAAGTATCCAAAAGCTTTTGCTGATATGGCTTGACACCTTCTTCGATCAGGATGATGTGTTGTATTATCTACATGTCATAAGTTTTCACATCATCGTACATCCATACAAACACATCTGGGTACTCCTTGAATAGGTGGACAAAGGCTTTCCACTCTTGCTGTGTGCAACATGTGCCGAGATTGACGAACTTCAAAGCTTGTTATCTTCTCAAGTTGATTAGTTTGTGCATCATGGTGGAACTATGGGGTTTGTTGTTCCTTTGCCCCTCAAAGAATTCTTGCAAGTCATAAAGGTTTTTCAAATATGCCACACCTTTCGTGATAAGGTGGCCTTTCCTGTTATCATCTTCTGCTTGTAGAGAGCACTCGTGCTCGTCATCATCTATTGCTGCATCTTTGAAGAAGCCAACATTAGCCATGAAATGCAGTATCGGTTGATAATCATTAAACACACGCAAGTTAGTTATGTTATTTGGGATTGATGGTTTGTACAAAATTTCAATAGTAAATCTATCCTTAATTGGTGAAATTCTTGAAGCCGCATTTTCCAAAGCATTATGTGTACGTGGTACAAAATTGATGTTAAATGATTGGAACTTAGAGATCAGTCACCATACCTCTCACTAGTAACTTTAGAGATGTGGTGACAAATAGTGAATGGTGTTACGTACCTGCCATACCACTATCTTTGAATCACCTACCACTTTGAGCCCGACCACGTTGAGGCTGATGGCTTTCTGCAAGCCCAATACAAGTGCTTCATACTCAGCAAGGTTGTTAGTGCACTCAAACTCCAAGTGACTTGAAACCAGATGATTCTTTTTTTATGGGTCGATCAAGACACTCCTAGATCCTCAGCCATCCTATGTCTTTGATCCATCCAAGAATATGGTCGACAACTTGTCTGTACATGGACCATTTGACGTGCATGTACTACTGCTACTACTATTACTACTGCTATTGCTACTATTGGTACAATGTATTGTACATGTTTCATTACCATCGGTTGGCCAAGGAAGGAGTCCATGTGTCTAGTGGGGTTGGAGCTAGCCGTGCAGGATAACACCCCAACATTGTCTCCAAGAGGCATTTTCCATATATAAGCTCTACAGAGGGCAATGGTTTGTTCTCACCATTGATTGGACTGACATTGTGCCTCATATACCTCTCGGATAACACTCGGATTTGGTTGTTTTTTTCCCTTGTATGGAAGCCACATGTACGATCAATGTCTAGAAAAATATCCATTCATCTTATTGGACAAGTCTCTGCTGAGTACGAAACCGTATGCTTCCGGTATGTCCACAACAACTATGTTGATGCATTGGTGGACTCGATTATCATGAAATAGTCAGATGATCACATATCAGAGTTCACTAATGGCTGGTACAGATGTTCGATCAAGTTAGATGATACATGCAGATGTCTCACTCCATTGTGCATTGATCTTTTTAGCAATGGAGAGTGGAATGACATTGGCTGTCGTGCTAGAATCAACCAAGCAGTTATGAACATTAAAGTTAAAAAAATTCAAATGAGAGCAGGAATGGAGGACAACCTCAGTTTTCTTCTTCCATTCGGAGTGTGTTTAGCACATTCAAAAGTGATCTGGGAGGTGTGCTTTCTCCCTTGCTAGTAGAGTTTGTGCTCTCCATTTTTGCTTGTCCCAATGCACGCAATAGGATGTCTTGCTAACTGTGGATCTTAGCTAACTCGAACAAGCTGATGTTCACGCAAGTTTTCTTCATGTCATCTACAATGTTGTACTCCAGAGGTGGTAGACTCACCGAGGTGTTTGGGGTAGGACTGATGTTCATGTTGACCGATGGAGTGTTCTGCAGTTTGCTTCTCATGAATGTACTTTTGTCAGCCGTGTCTTCCCAGATTTTTTCTGTGTTTTCTGATACGTGTTCACCGCATCCCTAGCACTTGATTCTTCATTAGGTGTAACACCTTCGTCATTATCCATGTCTTCTGATTTTTCCTACATCTTATTTTTTGCGTCAAATGTATGACTGCATACTTAGCTTGTGACTTGCTTTCAGTCTGAAAAAAAGTTCTCTAGGTGATGTTCTTCGTGAAATGAACGGAACTCAGAATTTGCACACTAATCGAGGTGGAACACAAAGCTCTGCGTAGTTTTTAAGGGGTATTGGTTCCTGCCTAATGACATGCTTCCTTGTCTCTGTCTAGGTATATGGTTTCTTGCAAATGTGTGCATTTTCCATTGTTTAAGCTCTAACACTTCTATTGTCATGTTCTTGACGAGGCGAGTGAGCATTTCAATATCATTTGTTTCCTTGTCTCTAACTTTTCTCACCATTTCCTGGGACTTTATGCTCGCATCTTTAGATTCCTTTATTGGTTCATCATCCTTAGTGACTCCAATCGCATGCAGTTCATTCTCAACAATAATAGCCTCTTCGCAGTTTTCCATTAGTGTTGGTTTCGCATCTTGCTTGACGAACTCCGTAACGCTGGTCGACAGTGAAAACGTGTAGTAATCAACAGTGATGGAGTCATGAGGTTTGGTTTCCACTACAAACTTATTCAATTTTCATGTAAACCTCTGATTGAAATATTTTACCTTTTCTTTCCCCTCCATCTTCAGGCTTCCCAAATCTTTGAGTAACATGGGTAGGGTCTTGTTATTAGAAAACTTTTCAAGAAACATGCGTTTGAATGCACCATAGTTCTGTATGGAGTTGGCTAGAAGGTTATGATACCATGCAGCTGTGCGACAGTACAAGGTACATGGAAACAATCTACATGCTACGTCATTGTACCATACCTTAAGGGTCTGCAGCTATAGGTAGAAGTTGTCCAAATGGTCTTCTACCTTCACTATGCTGTAAGGGTTGAAATTGATGTTCATTCTCTCCACCTACTTGGGAATCATGCACAGAGCACCCAAGAGAGCCAATGGTCCCTGAGTTATCCATTCCAAATTTTGGTCAGCCATCTCTTCTTCTTATTTGTCCTCCTCCTCTCCTCCATAATCCGATGGTTTCAGCTTTGAGTCTGTTGATTCCTCTCTACCTCCGCCTCCTCCGTTGCCTTCCCCTCTATGTCATGTACTGAAGTTTGATCCCAAGACCAAAACAGTGTCTCATTCCCCTTGTCAGAAGATCGAAGTTACCTCTCCGTCTTCAATAGCTTCTCCCAGACCTTCAAGTGTGGAAAGGACTACTTCTTCCATTAACAACACAAAAACCCCTATGGGAGTGGCATTTCGCTTCCTTGATGCATATGGAAGATGTTGTATGCCTGGGATCAGTGTGACTACTTTTGCGAACTGGCGGGTGATGGGATGGACCAAGCTAGGGTGATGATATGGAATTTCGTGTTCAGTCCTAGGAGGTGAGAAGTAACCAACTGCATAGTTAGGCGTAGGTGAGAGGGAGTGTGTGTTACTGCCTTGACTAGATGGTTGATGAGTGAATGTGAGAGGATGTTCAACCATATACAACTGGCGACCCTCCTTCTCGCACCAAAAATGTTGACGATGCTAATCCACCAACATTCACAGGATCACCTGGTATGAAGTCCCAACTCGACCTCACACCATTTGGTGTTGGAGTCCCATTTGGTATGATGGGCTAATTGCCATTATCCTAAATATTTTTCTCATCTCTTTCTTGTCAGCACAAGAGAGTGGTCTTCTTTGTCCTTGAGTAGTGAGGTTCATGTGCCTGGTCATTTCTAATGTTACCTGTGTCAATGGTTCTTTCACTATAGAGGGAGAGGGTGGGAGTGAGTCTGAAGTTAGATGGGGGGAAGCCCCAAATCTATTAGGAACACACAACATGACAGGACGTGCACAACTTTTGAAAGAGTAGTCCACATGGATGCGATAGTCACGACACACAAGGAAAGGTAACATGTACGACACAAAACGAAGTAGTCCGTGTGAATGCGATGATTTTTATAGAAAGTTTATGTTAAAGGTCTTCCTGATATCCAGGGAGGTAACCAACACGGGTAGGACAAGGTTAACATGTCATACAACACATTTAAAATATATATGTTTTACAAAAATTGAATGAGTTCAAGTGTTAAACATAGGTTAAACCAACATGAATTACAAGTGTTCAAGATAAGTCTTACAACAGTTACAACACATGTGAAAATGTGCTACCATATTAGAAAGCTTCTAAATTAAGTGAAAGTTCAAAGACACATATTTACACCATACATCGCTAACCCCATGGGTAGGGCATTGGAGCCATTACTTACTCCTCAAAGAAAAGATTACAGTCTCTCAAGACTATGTGGGAGGAGCCAAGGTGAAAAGTCATTTGCATGTATAAATGAGGGGGTATTTATAGACAAGGGTGAAACTAACCCTTACAGTTGATCAACTTCCCTCATGACGATTTAACTACCATGAACTTTCGACTTTATATGACTCTTCATAAGAAAAGTAGGTCTCTTGGACTTCCACGTTACATTACGTTGATTGATAATATGGCCCACAGCAGAGATGTCGACAACATGACTCATGACACAACTCAACATCATAGTGCTAGTACAATTGTGTTGCTGCTGGTGTGCATGTTGAACTGCATTTTTTTTTCATGATGGATGTCCTCATGGTGTGTCACAGCTTCACCTCCACATGGAAAAGTGCATAGAGTCTTCTATGGTAATTGGGTTCACTTGATGTTGCATTTGCACGTTTCTCCTTGCTTGAATGTTGGAATGCTTGACAGGATCACCCATTTGCAAAAAGTGCATGTTCATTCATCTGTCTGTCCATGAGCACACCTTGCATGTTCGCCCTTCCAGCCATCCATGTGAGAACGCATCCTTGCATTTTTGTCCATTTGTGAGCACATATCTTTGCATGCATCATTTATTCGTCCATTCGTGAACATGTCATTTTGCATGTACTCCCTTTGTTCATCCCATATTTCATTGTGCCATGTTTTTTTATGTACACAAGGTTGTAAGTTTGTGAGCTGGGATGAAGGCTCTGAGCATTGCTGGTGAAAATTGCACAAAATTCACCAGCTAATGGAGATGGGAAATCCATATCGACAGTGAATCTCTGTGATGTCTGGCTCAAGTGGCGAACAAAACTGTGAAATTTTGTTAGAGTAGTTTGGGATACAGAAATGCTAGGCAGACAAAATCTACATAATTTTTGGAAGGAGCTGGCAGCGAGAGCCTAGTAGTGAAAAGTGTGCAATTCCTAGTGGGAACTAGGAGTCAATTGTTGGAGCTTTGTAGCAAAACCCATGCAATTCCTGGAGGGAACTAACAATCAGCTCCTATATCTTGGCAAAAAAGACTGCACAATTCCTGGAGGGAACTAGCGGTCAACTACTGCGAGCTGTTAGTGGGAAAAACTACATTGATGCTGGGATGTTGGCCTACTCATCACCTTTGCTCAGTTTTTGAGCTGAGCAAACTGCTGGGTAGTAGAGGGCTTGCTCATGAAAAATGCTCATTTTTCTAGGTGAGTAGCCAGCCAGCTGACTAGTGGGTTGGCCGGAAAAACTACACAATTTTTTTAGGGAGACAAGGAGGGGAACTGGGTGGTTGTCTGGCCTCTCTATGCATTCTTCTCAGTCAGAAGAGTGGGCAAGTTCTACAGCCTCTATGCAATTTTTGAGGTTAATTAGTCTCGGGGTGACTACCAGGTCAAATTCTCTGGTCAACCAGCAGGAAGTCTAACAGCCCCGAAATAAAAACATGTAATTAATTAGATTAATCAACACGCAATTTATCAACTAATTAACATCAAATTACAAAAATATGAGTAGAGATAACTTACCTGTGGTGACGATGTTTCTCCCTTGTGATTTTAGGGTTGAATGCTAGTTGAATTCTACTAACTGTAACAATGTCTTGGGGATGACTCTCCACCCAACCGTAGGCTCAATTGCACAAAATCTTGGTACAACTGGCCACCCCCGAGCCCTCAGTCAATGTACTACTACCAGGGAATCCTTTGTCTCACAACACTATTCTCCCAAGAGAATGGATGGTGGAATCACGGAATGATGGAATGCCTCTCATCTTCATCCCCATCTATTAAATAGAGCAAACATTGGAAAGGGAACCACATGCACACACTCCATGTGTCAAGATGCAACTTTACTGCTTTCTTGTTTTATTCTTTTGTTTGTACTTTTTGATAGCTTTACTGATTTTTATTACTTTTCTGATTATTCTTATTTCTATTTATTTAGAGCATGTAATTAATTTATTATTATTTATTTACTATTATTATTTTTTTTTATTATTTATTTAATATTATATTATATTATTTATTATTAAGGGACAGTACAGGAAGGCGGATTGATCTTCTTGCAGGAACCACAACCTGAAATGGCTTACTTGGTGCTTCTACACTGTTCTAGGTGAGAGTTGATCGAGTCGATGGCGGGGTGAAGGTCTGACTGTCAGAGGGGAATTCGGTGATCATAGCTTCATCAAAATGACTATGTGTGTGAACGAGTGGAAAGGTGCATACATGATCTTGCAAACACACACTTACATGACTTGATAATGAGACGACTCAAAACATCCATACACATATGCTCAACATGACTCACCAACAGTGTGAGAGAAAAGCACGACACTTGTGCTTGATCATTGCATGACCATGATGATGCTTAAACGACAATGTTTGTGACTCTATGTTTGTGTGCGAAGGACTTTTACATAGTGAACACAATATGTTACACATAACATGAAGACCTTGTGTATGACCAGAACATGGTTGCAAGCATGACGCCGACATCAACATGCAAACTTTTCCAGTGGAATAATCAAGCAAGGTTGGTGCGAAGACTCACACAAGCTCACAGAGTGAACCCAAGTGTGCGCAGTCATCAAGTAAAACTCTCAAAGGAGGCTCCAAAATTGGATGCAGACCAAAATTTTGGAGGGCGTTGCAGCCGCTACAACACATGTGTCATGCACTAAACTAGGTGAAGGCCATGAAGATAAATGTAGACACATGATATCCTCCCTCATTGGGAGGGAGAGATAGACACAAAATTCTTGTCTTCACTGTGGAAGAAAGAATGGAGGATTGGATAATCATCTAGCATCTGATGCTCTTTGAGGATGTGTAGTGCATCCAAGACAAAAGTAGACAAGAGGATCGATATTCTTCTGTGGCTGGGAACCCAAGATAATAATAGTACTAGAAGGTCAGTGAACACGCAGGTGGTTATGCAGCTTGAGAGACAATGACGAAGGTGCCTATAGTCATTGGTCTCGCCAACATTGTGCTCTGATCTAATGAGAGATAGAGTTATCAGTCGAGGCCTTGTTGTGGAAATAATGTTGGTTACTATGATGCTATATAGATGGATTACCAATCTGATTCTTCTTATGATAAATTCTTCAGATAGAGAATGACCAAGTACCATCATGAATACCTCCCTAGTTAAGAGGGAGTGTTGAAGAAAGTGTAACCAGGTTCAATCTTCATGGCATTGTAATTCTAATTTTTGTAAAATGAATTTATTATTACCTTGTTGCATGGGTTTCATGAGCAAGAGGTTATTTATTTAATGGCTCACATTGAGAGCCTTAGGATGTCAAAGAGTTAATGTCATATGTACGAGTCTATAAGTCTAAAAAACCCTCCAAGACAAGCACAAGAAATAAGTCTGCAAGCTAAACGATGAATAAGGCAGCAATATTGACATCAAAATATATTTAAATGATGATTCGGCTCGTATGTGGAGGGAAAATAGTCAATGGTGACATGTAGGTTTATTTATGGAGGTAGAACTAATATAAATACCCCACTAGGGTCACCATAAAAAATCACAGATTTCAAATTCTTCTCGAAACTTGGGATGGGTGAAGGAGGTACAGGAACAATAGGTTAAGGCAGTAGAATAGTGTCTTGGATCTCTCAAACTTCTAGCAAGTATATGACCTCGGATCCTCCTAGATGGGTACAAGATTCTAAACTTCGTATTACAGGAGGACACATCTCAGATACCCCTACAATTTCATGTACAAGATCAATGAGTAGATTATAGTCTTCTCCTTAGTGGTGACAGTCTAGGATGCAAGGAAAGAACACTATCACAATCTCATTATAGATGTGATGATGAAGAACTCAATGCTAATCACTGCCTCAACATGTTTGTTATGAAGAAGGTGAAGATGATACACTGATCATTGTATCAACATAATTTTGATCCTATAATAATTCTCTCTCAACATAATACACATGACCTTAGCAAAATGATCTTGATAAAGACAAGGTCATGATGGAAATCTCAGTGCATCAATGAAAGCATGATCATGATATCAGTGAATAGTGCAACAATGATCTAGGTGAAGGAATAGCAATGATGTAACAATGATGCATTAAATCATGACCTCAATGGTGTAGCAATGATGATGATCTTAGCAGTGACAAAGAAGCGGACTGGTGTCTTGGTATTAGAGTGGCTTCATAGGTCAAGGGTCATGGTCTTGGTATTCGTCAATTGGAATCTCTATAAGAAGAATTTTGTGTGGGTTTTCCTCTCCAAGGGGGAGAAGTTTTGGCCCTGTAATAGAGCCAACATCATGTGTTCTTGTCTCTTTGTTTTCGTAGCTATTTGATGGACTAACGAAGATACGCTCTAATAATAAAAAGTGAAAACTATCCTAAGAAGAAAAGCTAAAACACCTCATAAATAGTTATCAAGCTAAGAAGAATCACATTAATCCTACTTGCACTAGATTCTTCAACAATGATATCATTCTTGCAGTGGTTCCAAGAGTCATCTCTGATGTAGAGGAGTAGTTTAAGCAGTAAAATTTTAAATGGACAAGTTAGTTGCGACACCATGGATTAGATTCTAGATGTGGGGAATTCCGCGAGAGTTAAATTAACCTCCCATATGTAGACCATTAATCTTTATTGGAATACCAAGACTCTAATTGTCCTAACTAACAGATTTGATGGGAAAGAAAAATTGGTCATCTATATGGCATTATATAACAAACTAATTTGATAGTGTTAGTAGCTAGGTCACAATCATTCCCAAGAACCTAAAAAATCTTGACTTTGCTTCATCTAACAATGACAATGAGCCACGACCACCAGTTCAGGCAGATTTCATACCTAATGAATTCCAAGGTGAGCGAGTGACTTGAAGCAAAATTTATGCAATGTTAATGTTATCAACATATCTATTAGTTTAAAGTTTAATTTTTCTGGTAGTCATAGCTTTATTTTGATAGTGTTTGAGATAGAAGATAGAATTAGTAATCTTAAAATTTTGTGCTTATGCTACGAGTCTAATTTTCGAAGTGAAAGACTAGTAGGAGGTGATAACTATTGTATTAATTTTCCTAATGTAATAAAAATAATCTAATTTCACACACACACATAATTTTGTATTATTTATAATATTTTTTTTATTTTTTTTAAGAATTAATATTTAATATTTATCCTTTTCTGCCCATGAGATGTAGAAATGTTGATGAGGTATATTATTAACGCACTTCGTGATGTGAAGGTTGCCACTAAGAAACTCTATGGGAAAAAATTCAGTCATGCTAAGGGTTGATGTGACTTAGGCTGGGCACTATCGTTGGATGATTTTAATGTCCTAAATACTTCTAGATTGCAATTTCTCATACCAAAAATTACTCATGTAATCGTCTCAATACTTACCCACCTTAACAATTAGAAAAATATTTATCTTTTTTTTCTAAAAATAACAAATGTTCAGGGGACCATTGACAAGATTGCAAGAATTCTTAAGAAACATAATGTCCATGTGACCTTTAGGCCCCTTAACACCATTCATAAGTCCCTCAGAACGGTGGAGGATCCTATCGACCCTAGAAATATGAAAGGGGTATATACTATCCCTTGTTCCTGTGGGACCCCCTACATTGGTGAGACTGGTCGCTCCATTAATCAAAGGATTAGTGAGCACGCAACTGACCTTAAACATAGAACAACCAAGTATTCTGGCATAGCAGAACATGCGTAAAAAACCAAACATCATGTTTGTATTGAGGAAGCTAGTGTTATTGCTAGGGTTTCACAGTTTCGTCATCAGAAATTTAGGGAAGCCCTTGAGATTGAAAAAAGGCGAAGCAATCTCAATAGAGAAGATGGCTGGAAGATCAGTAGTTGCTGGGTCCCAACACTCTCTTCCTAGTCGCTTTCTTCTTGGTTCCCCTCCCTCGTTTTTTTTTTTGGTTTGTTCTTATTATGCCGTTTCCTAATAATTTTAACTGATAGATAATATTATTACTTGTACCATTATATAATAATAAGTTAATTTAACAATTAGATATACGATTAATTATTTCTGGATATTTAAAATATTATTTTCAATACCTTTTAAAATAACTATTATCTGAATAAAATTAATAATATCTTTGTGAAGTAGTTAAAACCTTTATGTAAATTCATATAAACAATTAATTAATTCTAGATAATTTATTAAATAGATCAACCTGTAGGTTAATTAGATATACAATTATTTTTATTTATATTAAAATATGATTCCAACACTTGACTTTTATATTTTATATATTTATTTAATACCTTTTACAGCTAACTAATAACTTAATAATCTTATATATATAAAATCATATGTCCCTTTGACTTTTTATGACAATATAACTAACTTCCAATTTAATAAATGAAATTAACTTATTTTTATGCCCCTAGTCTTAGTTCATCTATCTGTTCCCTAGTCAAATTTAGCTGTCATAGCTGTTGACCGGTCATGAATTATAGCCGTTGGAAGTCTGCTATGTCTATTTAACATGCATAGATTGATCGGTTTCTTCAACTTATCATTATGATGAACCAAAAGGCGTGGACAAATGAAATATCATGTAATTTCTGCCAAAAAATCTCTGGTATAACAAATGCTATTTAAAAAATATTATTCTAAAAATATCTAAATAATAAACATTTTTTGCTATTGATGTATCTCAATACTTCCGGATATGCTATTAAAACTTTTCTTAACAACAACTTAATAAATTTTGACTCAAATATTAAATTATGATATATCTCGAAAAGTCAATTCAAAGACATTAGTTTTTAATTAACGCACTGAAACTTGATATATCTTTCCAAAACCAGTGGTGCTATAGGAGAATTTCTATCCGTATTGACTAATAAAAATGTAATGCTGAGTGGCCCAAGAAGTCGTGATTTGCTTCCGCTCAATATCTTTGATGATAATGACATAATTCGCTCCTTTAAGATCTCTGGGCCATTTGCTTTCTTTAGTCTCATCGATAATGGACACACAGAAAATATGTCCTTAACTCGAAACTTATCTCTTAACTCAATGGTTATCGCTTATGGCATTGTATTTAATATAAAATATCCCTTTCTTGGTATGATTGCCGGTTGTCAGTTATTTGAATAATATTCAATATCATCCCAGAAAATCAAGCGTTAGATAAACAGATATTTAGAATCATCAAATCTGGAATCGAAGGTTCCCTTTTCCTTGTGGGAGTTGAGAACTAATTACTAATAAGAAAAACATGCCATGTGGGTGGGCGCCATTCCTGTCTGCCATGAACGGTGAGTTCGTCGATCGACTAACAATTTTATAGGAAAAAGACCAGCCGGTGGAAGGAGAAATGTATTTAGATCTTGTCAAACTAATCCAATGGAAGTTGTGGTGTGCACGGAACTTGACCTAATCAGAAGAGTTGTTATTAAAGATAGTGGAAGGATCTACATGAACAAAGTAGAAGGGAATCCAAACTTGACACCAAAAAGTGAACATAGGGCAGGCATATTATTATTTTTATGAAATACAGTTCGACAACCATAATTGATTTGATTAATGTGCTTTGAATCGAGAATACTGTAAAGCAAACCAGCGCTCTTCTCCGGCACTGTCACACTTTCAAAAAAATGTCGGTGGCAATCAGTCGGAAGAGAAGCAAATGGAAATACGATAAATATTTAGTAAGTTATTAAATTGCTTTCCCGAACATCTTTCTTTTAGTCTACGTCACTGAAAAAAGTCACTAGGCAAGCATTTCTCATGTCCGTCATGATGAAATTTTGAAAGCAAGAAAGATGTGACCAAAGTAAACCCAAGGTAATGAGGATTGTAACTGAATGTTAGGAATCTGGCCCATCAGAGAGTTATCGCAATACTTGGCGTGCCTTGTCCAACTGCTGGTTGTATTATTTTATGGTGTTGGTGTGGCGATTCTGTTCTTACAGGAGTCAACCGTATTCGGAAGTAGGCTTATTGTTGGAATCTATTATTGTATTAAGTTATGTTGTTGGTGTGGCCATTCTGTTCTTACAGGAGTCAACCATATTCGGAAGTAGTGTTATTGTTGGAATCTATTTAATAATCGCTCCACTGTAGGACTGGAATCAATATTTCGTGGACTGGACCTTTGAGGTAACAAGATAAAGAGGATAATAAGATATAAATATTTCACTGGTTGAATTCTAGTCTATTGCAGCGTTGTCAGGAAGGAATGACAAATAATGAAGAGAAATGAAAAGAAACATGGAGCAAAGGATTGTTTTTCTCAATATTATAAATTAGTTAAATAAGGTTACATTGGAGACATCAGTGATAAATTAATATAGTGAGACTGTACTAAAATGGACTAACAGAAATTGAACTAGGATAACTTGGATGGATGAATGTGACACCTACCACGTGGTTGAAAATAGATTCTCTAACAGTCCCAGTTAATTTCAACCACAAAAAAATTTAAGCCAAGATGTCTGTTAGTCTATGTTTCAGGGAGGCTTACAATTTAAAAATTTGATATCATTTGGATCTCCTTTTCTTTTTTATTTTCGTCCATATCCTATAGCCTCTAAATTGTTTCAACTTTTTCTTTTTGTTGTATCCTTCAAACCTCATTTTCATCATTTGTTGGTGCATGTCTTCCATTGTTCTAGGCTGCCTAAACATGTCTTGGACTTCTTCAAAAATCTGCTTGTATGTGGACTCCTGCCACATCATTTGTTGGTGCATGTCTTCCAATGTTCTAGGCTGCCTAAACATGTCCTTAACTTCTTCAAAAATCTGCTTGTATGTAGAGTCTGCCACATATCATCCTCTTTAGTGCATTTTTCATCATCAAAGTTGTCTTCAAGGTTCGTTATTGCAAACTCTAAGCATACCTCATCTATACATGGTGTTGCAAGCCATGCTTGAAGGAAATTTAAGTCTTCTTCATAACCTTTTTGTTTTTTTTTTTTTTCTAAGTAATACTATTCTATTGATATGAAACAAAATAAAAATACAACGAGGCGTTGGCCTCTGCAGTGCTGAACAGAGTTTGTCAAAAAATATCACAACCTAAACGCGACTGCCCCATCGAGGGGGAAACTAGTCCGTGAAACTAGAAAAAAAGACCCACACAGGGGTCACAAGTTTTGATATCAAAAAAACCCGCACAGGGGGTCTAGAATGAAAACTAGCGAATCAAACCAAAAGGTATGTTTTCAAAACAAAACATAGCAAAAATCAGACAACAGCATATGAAACCTCTAGCTAGCAGAAAGGCGACACCTGGTAGCCCAGTCGTCAATCAGGATGGACCCCTTGGAGGTCATCTGTAGCAGGTTCTTCAACAATTCGACACGCATGCTTGTACCACTCCTCCTCCTCCGCAATATTCCACGAACTGGTTGAGTGCCAAAAGAGTTGCCCTCTGCTACATGCTTGCCTGATGTGTCACCCTGGAAAACACCTGCCTAGTTGCCAACCAGCTCCTCTCCATGCAAGGTGGCAAAGTTCTCAACCATTTGCTACTTTCCTAGGTCTTCGGCATTCCTGTTCCATTGAGCGACCCTCTACTGCTCATCGTTGTTTCCTGGATGAACTTCTTGCGGATCAATTTCCTCAGTGAGGGTAACGGTGACAGTGGTAGTGATGACGGGCCAGTGTAGAGAAATATGGAAGCAAAATTGAGTTGTATGAGGAGAGGGATGAGGCGGAAGGAGAAAATTGGTAGTATGGACGGTTGCATTCATTCTGCTCATTCTGCAGTCACCCTAGAGCTGAGACCACACTCTGCCACTGCACGTGTCTGGATATCTACTGGAGAAGGTGCCATGGGGATGAGTAATGTCTCGAGAAGAGGAGGGAGAAGCAGATTCATGGCTGGGCGTAGCGGGAGGTCGAATGGTTTCGCCATGACTGCCCCCTCTTATGCTGCACATGCAGTGTCGAATGCACACCATGACTAAATTGGTCTCAGAGCTAACACTTAGGGAATCAGAGGAATTACTAGGACTGGAATGGGTGTTCAGAGGGAAAAGAAAGGGGTTTTGAGCTTGAATCAACTTATTTGAGAGAAATGATACCCATTTCCCACATCCACGCAGCTAAGCAACCAACATCGTCTACTAGGGACGGTGCAAGAGCATGGTTGTGCAGCGCGTGAGGAGGGCAAGTGCTGTTTATCAGAGGACGGAAGAATGAGTTATGGTTTATGGAGGCCATTTCCTTATGCTCATTATAGAATTCTCGACTTGAGCACCATATTAATGGTGCCTGCAAGTCACCATGAATTTGCCTTAATCTGGCCTAGGAGGGGACGCAGGTAGCCATGTGGCCAAGCCTCTCACAGTCTTTCCATCTAATCAACATTAATGACATTATGATCACCCACATTCGAGTTTCATAATCTTCTTGTTTATGTACACATTGGAAATCAATACTAAGTGTAAAAATATCTACATAACCACATTGGTTTTGTTCTTTATGCTCCTCAATGAGAGGGTTCTCCTGTTGCCCTTCCTTCTCGCCTCTATCTTTGTTTTCTCTTTGTGGGATTCCTATTTTCCTTTGTCTCTATGGCTGTTTCTGTTTCTATCTAATCCGGTTCTTTACTAACATTTGTTGTTTCAGACAAGTTGTCTTCCACTTAGTTTTCAGACTCAAGTAAGATTATCTCACCAAATAGTATCATGTTGATATCATGTTTTGTTGCATCACCTAGTTTACATCAACAATATCAATTCTTGGATTCACCGTACCATTCACTACTCCAATGGCAGCTTCATTCTCATTAGCAAGCATTATTGCTAGATTCACCTAGTTGTCATATGCAAGCTCTGTTCCTAGATTCACCAAATTGTCATCAACAAGCCTTGTTGCTAGATTCACCAAATTGTCATCAGCAAGCTCTGTTGCTAGGTTCAAAGAACTCTTTATCTTCAATCAAATTACTTCTTATTACACCAAAACTCATTTTTGTTTCCAAATCTTTCAAAAGAAATTTAAACATCTCCTACTACTGCTTCTACTTTCTTAACCTCTCAGATTTTCCGATTTGTTTAGCATTGACTGACTGTAGCTTAACAAGATAGTTTACATGCATACATAGCAGTTGTCTGAATCAAAAGCATATTTGTGATGGCTTCTTTGCGACTCAACTTCAAAAAGAAAAAAATGGGTCTACAAATTTTCACGAGGTTGGGTACTTTCACAAAAGCATTCACAAAAAAAAAAAAAAATCACAATGCCCAGAGTCTATTGGAACAATGTAGTGTCCTCTTTTAAAAGAAAAATATTTAATAAAGTCTATGTTTTGTTTGGAGTAGAGGATTTATCTTCTCTGAGACAAAACTAACCTAGACTAAATAAAACTGAACTACTACACTTGGATAGACAGAAACCTAGCAGGTGGTTGGAATTAAATTCTCCAAGAAAAAACACATCTAAGTGTAGTGACTTGCATTCTCCTCATCAAAGTATAATAAGTTTCAGTGTATGCTTTTGTTTTTGTTGTGATAATCACTTTCAGTCCACTTAGAGAACTTTGCTAGGTAAATTACTTGATGGATGAAGAGTTGTGCTATGATTATCACACTATTGCTTTCAACCATGTTAAGGGAGGATACTAGGATTATAGGCTTCAAGCCATTCTCTCTGAATAATGATTCTCGGATTAAAGGTAATCCATCAACTGCTTATCCATTAGTTGACTAAAAGACTGTTGATAAGGAATGCTTTAGCAGAAGAACAAATCTTGAAAAGCATCCTCGTTCAGATGTTCACTTGAAGTCAAATGTATTTGCAAAGTTGAAAGCTTCAAATCAACATTCTGGTGAACTTCTTCAAGCAATCCTTCTCTAAACTTTAAAGTACTTCAGCATGAAGTGGGAAAATTCGTTCCACCCTTTCAAACATTAGGCCACAGACTTGGGATTGGTCAAGAAAGTTCGCCTACGTTGAGCCACTAAAGGCAAGACGCTGGCTAAGGTAGTGGAACGCATGCTAATATTCGAAATGGAAGATATCGCTGCTAACATTTGTAATAAGACATTATATTATAGTCAAACCTGCATGCAATGATTGGCTTGCATTGTGTCTGATATTATACGAACTATTGTGCAGTTAGTAGTTGAAATCAAAATATGGTGTAAGATATACAGGTTCGATGTATGACGTAAGACCTTTCGCTAAAAAAAAATTCTCATACCAGTAGCGAAGTTCCACTGTTCACTAGTAGAGTCATGCCAAACCTAAAATGTAACAAAGGTTGTTGCTATTAATACATTTATCGCTTTGAAATGTGAATATTTCTTTTTCGGCAGATGGCCTTTTTTTGGCTATCTTTTAACTAAGGCCATAGGAATTCTATTCAAAATCATGACATAAGTCGTGAGGAAGTTAAACATGTTTTAAATGATTAGTACCCAAGAGCATTTTCCAGTCATATATTACAGTGCCCGCTCGGTATTTTTGATGTTCACAAGTGCCATCCATATATCATCTTTACATTCAAAATGAGCACTCAACCTACTCCGTTTTATCTTGCAGTTTCTATCAGCCTTTTCTCCCATTGGAATTTTGTTTTGATGCAACGCAAACCTACGTCATCGAACCACCATAACTAATTCATTGTGGCTATTGACTTAGTGGCTATTGACTATTTCACTAAGTGGGCTAAGGTTATGCTTAACTTCTAGAACAGTACCAATTTGGTGCTTTTTGTAGTCAACTACATAATTGTTTTCTTGTGTTTCTAGGTAGATTTTGACTATATAAATGTAGGTTTCTGTGAGTAGAATTATTTATAAAAATCTCTTTAGGATTCATCACATCAAAGTATAACAATAAAATGAAGAAAATATCATCCAAAAAGGGTGATTTCAATTAACTATGGATCTTACTTTCACAATAAAATAATGACTCAATTACTAGACAAGTTGTAATTTCATCATGAGAAACTTGCTTCTATTTCCAAGTCGATTTTGATTATCTAAACATAGGCTTCTGTGAGTAGAATTATTTAGAAAAATGTCTTCAACATCCATCTCATCAACGTATTATTTTCGGACATGTTTCAAACAAACTATTTTGGTTCATCATAAGGATGATAAGATGGAGAAAATATGATCCACCAAGGGTGATTTTGATTAACCATGGATCTCAATTCACAATAAAATGATGATTCGATTGGTAGATAATTTTTAGTTTCACCAACCCTAAGACACTCATGTTAACGGTTAAGTAGAGGCCATCAATTTCTTCTCGAAGAGAATGATCCAAGTTATGATATGGAATGACATGCATAACTAGAATGTAATGCTATTTTTGGCACTTTGGTCTTATCGAACCTCAACCAAGACCTCCATTGAATATACTCCTTTCCATTTAACTTCTACCCAATACATTTTCCAAGGAAAAATGCCTCCTTTATTTGTCCCAAATAGACTAACCATGTCTTGATGCTACATTGACCAATCTAACCTATAATAGATTATTCAAACTTGAATATGACAAGTCTTTTCAACATTGCTTGGTTTTTGAAGGTGACATTGTCCTGTTCTATGATGAGTATCATGAAAAATGAGGTGAGTGAAAGTTGACATATTTTTTGTGTGGGCTTTACACCATTAAACTTGTGGTTATGAAGGGGGCCTATGTGTTAGTTCACTACAATGGAAGCATCTTGAGCCTCGCAACGACCTCTACTTAAAGAAGTTCTATACCTGCGAAACTAGGCATAGTCCCCTATACATATGCATTTAGTTCATGATGTTTCTATTTTCTTCCTATGTGATACATTTTGGTTCACTTCTTATCAAGTTTGGTACCTTATTTGTATATGCTTATCCCCAACTTGATCTATGTAAGATATGTCAATGGTGCCATCTTTAGTTCTTGAAAAATTACATCCACCGTTTGGGTAATCTTCTTCACCATTGATGAACTTGAAAATTCAAGGGGGGTATTTTTAGTCCTTGTTACCAAGAAAATTGTAGAATAAATTGACGTCATTGAACTCTTAATTGAGGCCATAGGTTTAGGAGTCTAAGTTAGTGGTCAAGTTAAACTCTTAGATAATTTCATTGTAACTGAATGGCACCTACCATCTTAGACATCCTATGTTATTTCATTATTTTCTTAGGGAACATCTTCTTGAGTGTTCATGTGTTAACAAGTCCCTAGGAGTTCTAATACATTGATTGATTCATTCGCTAATTATTTCTTGGAATGGAATTTGACATGCTTATAAAATTAGGAAAACTATACATGAAGATACATAAAAACATCTGAAATTTTGCATCACCATTATACATAACCATAAGTAACAAGCCGAAACGCATGCATATATATTGAACGTAGTCTATATACACCATCACAAAAAATATAAAATCATTATAGTGCCAAAATTAGGAATTCAAGCCCATAAATAAATACTATTGTCAAAAATTTTCCTAAAGCGAGTACATCCATTCAATAGATCTATCCTAAAACTATCCTCACGCGGGTCTTGGTGAGCCCAATAACAAACATCCATCCTTTGCACATACTGAATAAGATACCCAATATTTCTAGAGATGCCCACAATATGGTCTTGTATGTGTCATCGAATATCATCTGCTTGAGTGAATGGCACACCTATGGTAATATGCTTGAGGTTTTATTGCAACGACCTCAACTCACCATGATCATCATCCTCATCAAACTTTTGATCCTCATGTTCTGCGAGTCGCTCGACTTCTCTCACTACTCCTTAACATATGTAAGGAGACTCCTCTCAAGTTTCCAAAGAACAACATCTATGACTAGAAACAAGTTATTGATTAGTGCACTACAGCAAAAACCATTATGAAAGAATTAAAGAAAACATAAAAATCAGAGGCCGTAAAAACATAAAAGTACTCACTTAAATACCCTCACAGCTCACTAGGGGCCAAGATTAAGTCAACATTACATTGGAAATTAGTCCCTACATATGTGTAATCATTGATAAATATCTAATTCTTATTGAAGCAATCAAAGTAATCCAAGTCATATGCTCGTGTTTATGCCCACCTCCTATCCCAGACATCAAATTTGTCCATTAATTGCTCCAAAGTGCAATCCTTCCTAATCATAGTATTGATATATATAATTGAACCATTACCACTCACTCAAAAAAGAATGATATTGTGATGTTGTCATATTCAAATAGTGGTTGTGTTCCCATCATAGATTTTGTCAACTGATCCATTAGGTTTGTGTTGACGATGTTGGATACTGCCAACATAGAGGGGGTCTCCTCGATGTGAAGTCTCAATTATACCTCACACCATTTGGAGTAGGATCCCCATCCAAAGTATCTACCCGACCAACATAAATTAAGGTTTGTGTTAGTTTCACTGGATAATATAAGATATTCTACACATAACCTTTCAACAAAAAGTAGGTTTACATTGTGAAACACTAATTATAATGTGTAAAATGAGGCATTCACAAGAGGGGAGACAAGGCTGAGTGTCTATAAGGAAAGTAATAGTATTATCCTAAAATAGGCCCATGATATGAATGAAATATTCATGAGTAATCTAGAAAAGTAGATCATATAGAATCAATAATGATTAAAGTAAATACAACAAAAATTCAACAAGATAAACACCAAAGCCAATGAAGTAGTTCAATTTCTTCATTACATATGATCATAAAATATACCACATACATCCAGATAATATTCTTACAATATTCACGTTACATGGATGAAAATGTGTTGGCTAAATGAGCCTCAATTATGAAGTGAAATAATCAAGCACACAGTTACAATGATGATGCACTAGCTCCAATAGTGGAACATTAAGTCACTTCTTTCTTCTCCAAGGAATGATCTCCTATCCTATGGTAAGTTGAAGAAGCCAAGGCCAGCTCTCCGAAGTCTAAGCCTCCAAAATCCCCTTTTGCTTAAGTTATGATGTTTATTATATAACAAGATGAAGAACCTTTCATCTCCCCTTATGACTCTTGAGCTACCCTCATGACTCTCGAATTCATAAGCGACCTATGAACTTCTATTGAATTTTTGGTCCACATGTGACTTTTAATATTCCACATGCGGCTCTTGGACTTCCACACATTTACATTGTTTCACTTTCTTGAAAATACATAATTACATTCCTCATTATGTGGTAAGACTCATTGACAGATATGACATTGTAGTGACACTTGTACAAGCCATGACTTGGCATTGATGATATGGAACTTCATGATGATGTGGCAATGCCAAGTTTCCCTCCTTGTTGTTTTTTCTTGCATTATTGATGATAGATCTAATCATTACTTCATATTCACCCAACAAAGGCTTTTGGATCAGTATGGGACCTTCTGAGTTACCATGAAATGTCGTCATTCTATCATGGTATAGGATATCTTCATGTCTTCATGATGGTTCTTCCTTTTTCTTCTTCTTTGAAATTTCTTCTTTATTCCTTCTCCTTAGCATCCTTCTTGAGAATCACCTCGTAATTCTGAGATGACACATATTCCAATGAATACTATTCATCACAAGGAAAACGTAGTCTAGAAATCATCTATTCTATCACTACTTTGCCTATGTTAGGATATTTTTATGATGGGCCTATGTAAGGACTGGCAAGGAAGGGCTTATTGAGCATTGCATAATTTAGCTTAGTAGTGGCTATGGGAGGACACCACTGCTTACTAGGAATTCACAATGCACTATGAGGAGGGGAACTTCAAGGCCCAATGCAGTGATCAAGTGGAAGAGAAGTGAGATGGGCTTGTTGAATGAAACTGTGCAGCGCAGGGATCAACGAAGACAAAGGAAATGATAGCGCACTAGAGCTTCATAGTGACAAAGGGAAGTCCTCATTATGTACTAGAAATGTGACATGCACTAGGAGGCATGGAAAGACTCGTTGACTATGGAGAGGGGGAGTCTACTGGACAAGGGTTGATGGCTTACCCACTAAAACTACAACATGCGCTATGACTGAGAGACAAAATTTAGGAAGAGTGTCATTTTCTCCAGCGATAATATAGGAGAAGCTACACTATCAACTGTAACTAGGAGATGCAACAGGAAGGAAAGAAGATTAAGGCATGGCCTAGTGAGGGCTTCTAGTTACCAAAGGGGGCAAGACTAAGCATTGTAATTTAGAAATGTGTAGTTCTTGAGGTTCAAGTTGTTACAAATTAACTTATGAAGTAATGAAATACATAGAATATTGCAGAAACACAAATACATAAATGCATAAAACAAGAGACACAAATATAAGTGGTTCACCTGATTTGGGTTACATTCATGGATAAACATCCAGTCCTTCCTTTCACATTATCCAACAAAATGAAGAGATACAACCTACAAAAGATTTGTTGTAATTTCCTCTACGCTCTCACACAACCTTCTCTCTCTCTCTCTCACTGAGAATAATAATACACATTCGCAATAAAATTCCCTCATATAAACTGAGGGGTTTCTTTCTAGGTAAAAAAACCCTTGAATACACATAACTTCTACCATCAGATCGTCCACCTAATGAATGGCCCATATTGACTACAAAATTACAATATTCGACAGGGAAAATTTTCATCTACTTTTAGCTTTGGTGGCACTTCCCCTAAACCCCTGCCTAGGGAAGGGCTCCAAACATGCATTCCCCCCCTCCCCCCTCCCCCCCCCCCCTCACCTAGCTCCCCGGGAAGAAATAGTGGGGAGGTCGTCCCCCACACAGCCCCCCAGTTGGGGATTGGAATCCAAATGCAACTGAAACAAGAACTATATATGAATCAAGAAGATAATTAGATACCACATCCAACAAACTCCCACTGGGAGACTGATTATATCAACTCCATTTTTTCTTCACTTGTTGGACAATTCTTCCACTTTGGACCTGGTTGTTTCTCATATTCATCATCATTCTTGAAGTCCAACTGGAATCGAGAAAAATCTTTGTTTATTCCTAGTTACAACTTTTGTTAACATATGATGATGTTTCTTGCTTATGTGTATCTTTTCTAGCTTTAATTATCCATCTTCCAACACTGACCGTATGAAATGATACTTGAGTTGTTTATGTTTAGTCTTGGAATGAAAAGTTGAGTTCTTTGCTAGATAAATGAAACTCTAGATGTCACTGCATAACCTTTCCATCTCCCTCTTCTTGCCCAGTTCATCCATAACCTTTGTGAACAAATCATTTCTTTACTAGCCTTTGTAATAGAAACATAATTTGCTTTTGTTGTCAAAATTGCAACGATGCTTTACAATTTTGAAACCCAATAGACATTTGTTCCACCTACAGCAAACACATACCCTATAGTTCTCCTCATGTTATCTCTACCACCCACCATATTTGCATCAACATATCCCTGTAGAGAAATGTTTGAACCACTAAAGCATAATGCTTGATTTTTGGTACCTCTCAAATACTTGAGAATCCACTTTACTGTCATCCAATAATCTTTTCCTAGATTATTCATATATCTTTTTACAAGTCCCACTTCATGTGCAATATCAGACCTTGTGCAGACCATTCCATACATTAATCTTCCAACTGTTGATGCATATGCAACTTTACAGATATAATCTATATTTTCATGGCTCTTAGGACACATCTCCTTACTTAATTTGAAATGGCTAGCCAAAGGTGTAATAAATGGTGTTTCATTCTACATATTAAATATTTCCAACACCTTTTATATGTACTCACTTTGAGACAATGTTAATTTGTGATTTTTCCTACCTTTACTGCTTCTCATACCAAGGACTTGTTTTGTAGCACCCAAATTCTTCATTCAAACGAATTTGCCAATTTTATTTTGAGAAAATTTATTTCCTACATGTTAGACCCTACAACAAGCATGTCATCTACATACAGTGGAAGTATAATGTAGCTTCCATAATTTTTCCTTTCAAGATAAACACAATGGTTAGAGTGACTTCTAATATAACCTTTCTCAAACATAAACTGGTCAAATTTTAGATACCACTGCCTTGGACCCTGTTTTAAGACATACAATCTCTTCTTCAATTTTCATTCTAATTTATCATTCGCCTACAACTCATACCCTTATGGTTGTTGCATATATATTTATTCCTCCAAATCCCCATGGAGAAAGGATATATTTACATGTAACTTCTCAAGATGTAAATATTTTGTTGCCACTAGACTTAAAATAGTTCTGATTGAAGTCATTTTAACAACACGAGAAAAAATTTCATCAAAGTGTATACCTTTCTTTTGTGAAAATCTTTTCACCACAAGTCTATTCTTATACCTCTGTTTACCTCCATATTCTTCCTTCAACTTGTAAACCCATTATTTCTACAATGTTGTCTTACCAGTAGGCAACTTGACTAGGTCCAAATTCTAGTTATGCATCAAGGAGTCCATCTCTTCTTACATGGATTTCTCCCACTTCTTCTTAGTTTTTACCTGCGTTGCTTCTTCATACCTTTCCAGTTCACCAGGATAAGTCAACAATGCATAATTTAAGGAAGGAGAGTATCATTTAGGGGGTCTATGTATCCTGGTAAATATTCTAACACTAGTATTAGGTGTTTGAGGTGCCTCTCGTTATTGTGGTTATTGATCAATCTAATTTTTAGGCACCTATACTTTTTATGTCAAGCACTGTGTATTCTTTGTTTTATTTTTCTTGTTTCTTTCTCTGCATATCATCCTTATGCAAGACATTTCATTGAATATGGCATCTCTGCTCCTAATGATTTTGTGATTTTCATAATCGTATAAATGATAACCAAAATAATTTACACATATCCAATAAAGGTACATTTCTTTGATTTTGTCTCAAAATTTTCTCTATTTTCTTCATTGATGTGGACAAAGGCTTCACAACAAGAAGTCTTTAAAAATGATTAGTTTATGTTTTTACATGTCCATGCTTCCTTTGGAATACCACCATCCAAGTAACTTCAAGGCCCTTTATATATTAGATAAACAAAAATATCTACTGCACCTACCCAAAATTGTAAGGGTAATCCTGCATACATTCTCATGCACCTTGCACACTCCATGATGGTCCTATCCATCCTTTCTAACACACCATTTTCTTGTGGGGTTTGTGGAACTATCTTCTCTTTGCAAATTCCATGCTCTGAACAACAGCTATCAAACTCTCCCTTGCAGTATTCACCTCCATTATCTGATATGAGACACTTCAGCTTATTTCCTATCTCATTCTCAGCCAAATCTTTCCAATTCTTGAAAGTATCAAACATATTAGATTTATTTCAAATATAATAAACGTAGGCTTTGCTAGTTGCATCATCAATAAAAGTAACATAACAGTGAGAGCCACTGACAGATCATATTTGAGTAGGTCCCCATTCATTTGTATGCAAAGCTCTATTTTTTCTCTCTTCTTCTTCTTACCAACTATGAAAAATTTGATTCTCTTCTATTTTCCATAAACACAATTTTCACAGAAATCCAAATCAACATGCTTTAGACTTGGCAAGAAATTTTATGAGTGAAGAATATGCATCCCCTTCTCACTCATGTGCCCAAGCCTATGATGCCAGAGTATTGTAATTTCTCTTATGGAGATTAAATAATTAACAAAATTAGAAATACTATTGCATAGATACAATGTGCCAACCTTTTCTCCTTTCTCTATTATTAGGTCTCCTTTAGTGACCTTCCAAGTTTTGTCTGTAAAAGTAGTTACACAACCTTCAACTCCCAACTGCCGTGTTGACATTATCTTTTTCTTGAGATGTAGAACATGCCTTACCTCCTTCAATAGCCATTGGTTTCCATTCTGTTGGTTTATATAAACCTTACCATTCCAACAATTTTATAGGGTTTATCATCACCCAAACGAACCACTCCAAAATCACCTTGAACATAGTCATGAAAATGGTTCCTATCAGATGTTGTATGGAATAAGGCCCTTAAATCTACCACCTAGGCATAAATAATATTCTCTAATGAAGGAATCAAATAATCTTGCAACACATCAACTGTCACATTCGCTTCATGATTGTTCTCTTGTTCTCCATCTCCTTTTCCCTTCTGATTTCTTTAGGTGTCCTTTCCTCCAACATTTCTAGAACACTATCCCTAATATGGATTTGGGTCTTCCTTTTCTTGACTTACTGCAATTTCCTGGGTTCCATACTCTTTCAATTTTTCTTCCCCTAGTCTTTGTAGTCAAAGCATTACGAGATGTCTCACTCGAGCTTTTATGTCACATTTCCTCACTAAGGATGGCAGCAACAACATCATCAAACTTTAAAGTACTAGATCCAAAGACAAACTTACTGATGGACATACCTAATCCATTCCAACTTTATGGTAATGAGAATGAAAACAATATAGACCTAACTCCATCATGAAAATTTACCCCTACAAAACTGAACTGATTGGTAACTATATTGAACTCATTTAAATGATCGAAAATGGATCCAACTTCTAACATATTCATATTAAAAAAATGCTTCATAAGGAAAACCTTCTTTAAGGCTGGGGGTATTTCACATAGTCTTGTCAATTCCCTCATCACACCTTTACTTCTTGTTTCCTTTGAAATACTGAAGGCTACCGACATAGTCGAGCATAGCCCTATTATTCCTATTTCTTTTATGTCAAGAATATCCCATTCTTCGTGACATACTCATTAGCGTCTTTATATTTTTTCTCCATCGTTGATAGAAAATGTTTTTGATACATATAATATTCCAAATGTATCTTCCATATCTAGTAGTTTTGGCCATTAAATTGCTCGACCCTAAACCTACCATATTCTTCCATTAATTTCACTTGAACCAGGAACCCTTCTCTCCTGTGAGTTTATCAACCAAATAAACCTTCGACTTTGATGCCAATTGTTACAAATTAATTTAAGGAGTAATGAAGTACATAAAATATTACGGAAATACAAATAAAAAATGCATAGAACAAGAGAGACACAAATATATCTTCTTCACCCAATTTGGGCTACCTCCACAGAGAAACAACCAACCCTTTATTTTATATTATCCATCAAAATGAAGAGATACAATGTACAAAAAATCCATTGTAATTTCCTCTACACTCTAACAAAACCGCATCCTCTCTCTCTCTCTCTCTCAAATTAATAATACAAATATGCTATAAAATTCCCTCATATAAACTAAGCAATTCCCTTCAATGGAAAAAAACCCTAAATTAAACATAACTTCTATGTCAAATCATCCACCTAGTTAATGAGCCAAATTCACTATGAAATTACAATATTTTACAAGGCAATTTTCCATCTATTTTCAACTTCACGAGTGATGCCACCAAGCCATTGCTTGGGGGAGCTCCAAAAATACAATAGCCCCCCCTGGAACCCCCAGGGAATAATAGCGAGGGGTCAAGCCCCCCCACACCACCATGTCGGGGATTGGAATCCAGATGCAGCTAAAACAAGACCTCTCAATCAAGAAGAAGAAGGGTCCACATCCAACATAGGTTCCTATGATAGTGAAATTTTGTCTTATAGTGGTTGGTTTTCCACTAGAAATGTGACTTGTGCTTGGGAAGGCTCACTAGAAGAGGAGATTGTGCAGTTGGCTAAGGAAACCAACAAAATATTAGGTCACTTCATTGTCAAAGGGAAAGGACCTTTTAGTTGCATAGTTTTCATAGGCAAGTGAGTGGAGGAAGTTCTTATTGTTAGCTAGAAGTGATCCATGTACTATGAAAGGTAGAGGTCTTCAAAGCTTAGTGTGGTGAGGCAATACAAGCAACAAGGGTTAGGTGACCATGCTTTGAAAGTTCTCAATGTGCAATCATAGGAGCTGACCTTGAGGAAGACTCAATGCACAAGTCTGGTAACAAGAGATGAGGCTCACGAATAAGTAGTTCTCATCAACTAGTGAAGGATTGAAACTTTCATAACTTGCAATGGGCATGAGGACTAGGAATATCTAGAGAATGGCTAAGTCTGAGACCAATAGTGTAAGAGATGGAAAATCTTCCAAATGAGACTCAAACATAGATCACACAAATGAATGTCGTGAATACAAGTTGTGAAACAAGCATTGACTATGAGTAGAAAGTGTGCTAAGTTGTAGGAATGTGTCTAACACGTATTCTTATACTATGTAGGACCATATAATGCAGAAGAGTTCACTAGATCTTTGTATGGTGATTTTATAAGTTGTGACAAAAGCATGAGTGAAAATGGTTAGAAGCGACACTTGCAACATTGAGAAAATGTGAAAACAACACTTGAAAAAGCTAAAGAAATTGAAAGTGACACATTCCAAATTGAATATAAATGAAAAAACCACTTTTTATAGTGAAATGAAGAAGAAATGACAATCACAAACATGAAAGAGAAATTTATGAAAGAAAAGGTGTTCAAATGCGGCAGTTCGAAGAAGTCACCAAAATAGAAGTATAATTGCATTTGTAATGAGAGAAAGGTTTTCAATGGATATTGCACATTGACTGTAGGCATAGGTTGTGCCATTTACTATCCTTATGGACTGCATAGTCACTATTAGCAATGTCTACACACACACACTGTAGTTGACCATTGTGCAAGTTCTATTTCTAGAGACTATGCAAGCCTTACTATCAAGAATTGTGGAATACAACTCTTAAGCTTGCAGAAGATAGGTGTGTTTCTGAATTGATCTAAGGTTTAACATGTGAGATAAGGTTACTTTGATACTTAGAATGTTAGAAGAATACCTAAACACTTAGGAAACAACAATCGATCATGAAGAGACCACAGAATGATATATCACAAGATACTTAATAGGCTCCAAAATTAAAGTGTAGGAATAATCTTAGTGGATGTCAATCATATTGTCAACACTTGGTGACACAATGGTAGAACTCCAACTTCTCTTTTCAAGTTTTATCTTTAACTGAAAGGTCTCAGTCTTTCACGAAGTATTCATTCACTATGTAGATTACTCCAACCTCGGCACTTATCCCGATTAAAGATATAGTCCCTTCTTTTCCTTTCTCGACTTCAAACAGAATTACAAGATGAGTCATACTTCAACTATTTCAATAGGGGAGAAGGGTAGTATGTGTACTAATATTTTGATATTCAGAGTTAAAAAAATTCCTTAGTTTTGATCTTCTCCAAAGAGCATATTTAGTATCCTTACAGAGTCACCTCAATTATAACGGACATGTTAAATACCTTGACGAGGTTGCTTGCTTCACCTCTCTGTGCAAAAATACTTTCTCTTATTTACCTCCTTATTTAATTACTAATAGAATGTGTAAAAGTACTTATTTAATTTGAACTCTGAAGAGGGACCCTTCATATTTACTTGAAAAATAGGTTATTCCTTATTCAAGGGATTTGAAATATAATTGAAGTTAATGTGCTCTTTTAAATTTTTCTCCTTTCCCTTGTCTACTTAGATCAGTCGAACGGTTAGAAAACCATTCAATACAAGGTTGAGTCAGCAGTGAAGATCCTAAAAGAGATACAGGGTTCATATTTTGGCTAAATGCTTTCTGTCTAGAACAAATTGTATTTTCCATTTATACATCATTGACTTTAAAGATATGTAAAACAAGAAAAATAAGATGATGACATATTTGCCAAGTGTTGTTCTTCATCAAAATTTCCCTTTTCAATATTTTCCACATTGCCTTTTAAGCCAAACAAGAGAATCTTTCATGTAGTGTTATTAAGCAAGACATAGAACGAAAGACAAAACAAAACAAGGAAGCAAGACCAAAAGGATAAAGAAAATAGAGAACTAAGATAAATAAATATATATATAATTATGAAAGACAATACTAAGAAAAAAGATAGGAAATATCAAAGGGACAAAATGCGGGATGAATATAGAAGGAAAATTAAAATGTAGCTAAACCTATTCCTAACCTAACTAGCTAGAAACTTCAAATGGAGCCACCATTGTTCCTAACATGCAAACACAAAGGTATAGGAAATTAAAACAGATATAAAATAATGTGCAAAAAGGAAGAGAAAAGCCTGAATAGCTTGCACAAAATGTTGAAGGTCTTTTCTATCAATGGAAATATGTGTCATAACAACTAGCTTTAACCAACATGCAACATTACCTTTTCAATTATAATAACAAACAAACAAACCTTGAAATCTTCATGTTGACCTACCTAGATCAATGTTATTGTACTTAGAAAACATAAGAAAAGATAAAAAACTTATTATTAGCATAAGAGGTTTCCAAGTAAGATTGTTCTAATCATTCGATGATTGGATCATGATATTCAGAACAACCACTTTGAAAACCCCTGAGACTCATGAGAAGCTAAATTTTTAATTAACACATTCAAAGCATAAGGAGAACCTATGGTATTACGGTAAGATTGGATGGTTAACATATAAGGTTCTTGATTCTTTATTGGTTCCCTTCGTATCCAATTACATGTAACACCAACAATATGAAAGCTTAAGGAATTAAGAATAATTGCTAACGTCATAAATCCAAGAAACAAATTCGAATACTAAGTTGTGAAAATAATGGAAACATGTGCCAAATAAAACCCAATATTTGTATCAGCACGAGGGTTTTGGTGAACTAAATGATTCAAGCATTTTTTATAACTGAAGGAGAATTCTTTTATCAAGAAGATGATTCAATTTATGACATACACAAAATGGATAAGAATATGATCGATCTCGGAAGATTTTGACAGGGAGAAATCCTTCAACGCAAAATGTCCTTTATCTTGATAATCATAATGAAAGATTTTAAGGTTATAATGATACATGAAAAATGTTCTCTCTAAGACTTGGTATAATACAAGGGATTCACATGAAAATGGACTAACCAAACAAGAATTCCTTATCTATTCATAAATTCTATCTTGAGGATCAGGAAGATTAACTTGGAAACAATGAAGGTACCTTAGGAATGAACTCAAAACCAATAGATAGATGTTAGGGAAATAATTATGCATGAAAATATAGATCCAACATATTTAAGAGACCTCAGCAGGATTGCGAGAACCTTCCATAATGATTAGTAGGGGTAATTTTCCTCAACTTCTTAATAGGTCTAACATTTATGGCGGTGGATCATTCAATTTGGGTGGCATGGAAAAATTGATAGTTATTCATGCACCACTATCGTCAGATGTATGAATAAAAATGTTATTAGGGCCACTGGTTTGATTAGATTTAAGATTATACATATTATACTCTTTATAGATAGAGAATTTAAATGCATTGATCAAAAAACTCCCTTCACTAGATAGAGTTGGAACATCTTCCTCTTGACTTATGAGAGATTTACAGTTGAAAATATCATGAATAATGGGTTCAAGCTTTTCATCCTATGATTGTAGGATCACACCATCCTGTACCTGATTGCGACCATGACTAGTTGTATAAATATCTAATGGATTTGGAGGGGTTGTTAGTATAAAAAACTTATCAAACATATATGGGTAAAATGAGTAGTGTGTTAGAGGTAAGGAAATATGAAAAGATTGAGGTGGAGGAGGACTAGTTGTAACTAAATCAGATTGAACTTGCAAGAAAAAAAATAAATGTAATTTTCATCAATTTAATGGTCAAATAAAGGCATACAAATGTGGCATTCATATTGACTTTTCTTTTCTTTAACATGATGTACCAAAGATTCAAAAACTTGACAACTTACTTCTTCAAATTTGACATTTGAAGATGTAGGAATTAGAGTAATTTCAAGATAATTTTGAATTGAAAGAGTATTCAAACCCATAAATGGAGATTGTACACTATGGGATGGAAGTTCTTAATTGATACCTTATCAATCCAATTCCTCAGAGAAGGAAAGATATAATCCGATGTACTTGGGCACTAATCACCATATGTATGAGTGGGAATATGGATGTCAAGGTAATGGTTGTCAAAATTATCAACTTGAATATAGGGCTCCGAATCATTTGACAAGTTATCAAGGTTACAAGTTCGGTAATCAACTAGAAAGGAAATATTATCATCTTGAAAAAGGGAAGAAAGATAGGACATATCTCAAATAATTTTCTCCTCTACATGTCAAATACAACTACCTTGTTCTTGATTACCACTTGAAACAACAGATTGAACATGATTAAGAGTTGAAGTAGGTTGATCAAGCATACTAAGGAACAAGGAATTAGGAAATATTTATGGTAGAGGTTGAAGGTTAACCCTTGAGGAAATCATACTTTAGATCAAATCAGATTCAAGACTGAAACTATAGGTGTTAATATCATCTTGAAAGATCAAGGGATTGGTCTTCACCTTAGGATTCATGAACCACTCCAAGTTTTCCTCCATCATATCTAAATCATGGGAAGTAGATGAAGGTGGAGAAGATGGATCAACAAGTTGAATTCTAGATTTTCCAACTTCAACGTCATCACAAGGAGGAACACAAATTGGTACTAATAAAGGAGGAGAACAACAAACAAGAGGGAATAGTAGGTTCCTCCTCACATATTTGTGATGTTTCATGATCAGCTTATGATCTATTTTTGATTGTTAGTTTATGATGTGCTAATATCAATTACAGATTTCTAAACATGTGCTTTCTCATTGCTTCTTGTACTCAGGTTTCATTAGTTGTTTGTGTATGCAATTAGGTAAATTTCCTTAAGTTTAAAATGAAATTCAAAAACAAATACTAAACAACAGACATTCAAAGTACAAAAAACCATCAAAGAGACACTTTAACACAGTGTTTTGATGAAGGAGTTCACACCTCCTAGGCTACATCTCCTTGGTCGAACTTCCGTGGCTTGGGCCTCGATATTAGCTCAATGTGACAAAGTGTGGTTTCAAAATTCTCTATGGTTCCTAATACCTGCACCAATGTGTTCAGAATGTCCAAATTAGGCAAGAGCACCTCTTCTTCAACGCAATTTGGTCGAAAATTGCCTTCTCCGTGACTTAGTTAGTCTTTTCCTAGAAAAATTCCACTAAATCTAGCATGACTCTAGTTAGCACACTAAATGTGGAGGTAGGACCGAAATTGGTGACTCCGCAAAAACCTTCGTCATTTTAATCTCGGGCTTAACTATCTATTAAATTGCGCTTAATTAAATATAAGCCTAGATTATCATTAATCTTCTGTTTTAATAACCAAAACCCCGATGGTTTCGATGTATTATTCACATGCCATATAAAATCTTAACAGTTTTGAACTTATCCACTAGATATAGGACTAACCATGACCATCGGTGGTAGAGCCTGTTCATATGTTGTGGTTTCCTTGCAGGTTTCGGAGCTTGCCACCTAACCATTTGCTGTTACAAATTGCCTTCACATGTCAAGACCACTAACCATCGCGAAGTTGGTGTATTGAACTGACTGTCGCAGTAACATAAAGTATATGCAGTTAATCTGAATTGCATTCACATGGGAGAGGGTTGGCCTGCGGGATGGCCCTCCCCTAACCTCCCAACTCCTAACCATTAGTCTTTAAATTAATGCGGAGAACATACATGGTAAGAAACAGAGTGTAGCAGAGGTGGTTAGGACTTGTGGATGGTATGTCGAAGGTCGCGGGTTCAACCCTGACCATTACCATAAAATTTTGCTGCACTGTTCAGCCTACCAAGGCCTTTGGGAGGTTCCATGTGGCGGCCTTCGAGATTGTCACGTGGAATTATTTCCTTGGCCCAAAAAGAACCAATAGAAATGTGCCAACACACCACCTGAAACCCAATGAAACAATGCCACCACTTGTCCATTTGTGATACATTTTTGAACATCATTGACCATACCTAGTCACTTTCCATGTCAGCAGTACAGACTATTGACTATGCAGTGACTCGACATTTTTTTTAAATTTTGCATGTTTAGAAAAGTGATCATAACACAATAACTTTCTCATATGAACATAGCTTTCGACGAAACAAGTCGCGTTAGGATCGTTTTTCTGACACAGACGCGGTCACTCATATTTCAAGCCATTCTAATAAATTTGATTTTTAAGCTAAATAATGAGCACCTGATCATTCCTCCCCACTATAATCCTTTTGGACCACAAAAGATAATATCAATTGTTCAACAGGTGAGGGTACATCTCCCTCACCTTACTGATGTGCAACCATTTATCTTGAGAAGGCTTTTGTCCCTTGAGTCCCACTTTGAGGTATTCAACATCCCCTCTCTTCGAAGTTCTAATTCTTTTGTCAAGTATGAGATCCTGTTGAAGTTCATCAAGATATTCTAGCGAGAAATTGTCTATTGATGGCATCTAAACATGCTCTCCTTGATCATCGATCAAAGGAGGCTCAAACAATCTCAAAATATCAACATTAACAACAAAGCACATTTCTTTATGAGGCAAATCCAGTTTAAAAGCAGTATTACCAATCTTTTCCAGAATTTTAAAAGGACCATAACAGATTGGTTTAAGATTTTTACTTTCTCCTTAAAGTCTCTCTTTTCTAATATATAACCAAACTTCATCACCAACTTGAAATTTATGATCAACCCAAATTTTTCATGCCTTGCCTTGTAGTTTCTTTGACTTTTATCAAGTTGTTCATGCACTATATGATGTATCAACTAAATTTTCTCTATGAACTTCTTTTCACTGTCAATGTCACAGTGACCATCAATGGTGAAATATTTCTCAAATATGAACTCCAATGGTGATCTTGGCAAGTACCCATAACATGCCTCAAATGGTGATGTGTTTGTAGAAGAATGCTTTGCCCTGTTGTATACATGTTGTATGTAATGCAACTGTTCATCCCACAACTTGGGATGTTTGGTGCAATATCCTCTAGGAAGATGAATGAATGTTATGTTGACCACTTAGGTTTGTCCATCTATTTTTGGACGCAATGTTTTACTCTTCTTCAACTTTGTGTTCATCATGTCCCACAAATTTGAAGAAAGATTCCAAAAAAAATCAGAATCTTGATCACTTACAATAGAAGTAGGAAGACCAAAATGAACCCAAATGTTTTGGAAGAAAAAATGATGATGATCCTCAGTATTGCAACAAGAATTTTGCAACTCCCAAGGCTATCGATTTTAATTATCAACTCAGGGTTCGTGCAAACATAAGAGGTGTCAGCACTATATGTGCAGCATGCAATGTGTCCTTCTTTTGTTGTCATGATTTAACGAAGTGCATGTACTGAATTCAAATCGTAAACTAATTCCAGAAAATGAAATGTTTGAAATAGAACCTTAACCTATTGAAAGAAAGAGAGTACAAGGAAAGAGACAAAAATTCAATCCTAAATCACACCATTTCCTAATTAACTGCCAAGAAACTATTGTTTGCAATAATGCTAAACTATCATGAACCAAATTCTACTATCTAAGCATGGAAGTAAGAAGCATCAAACATCACTCATGTGCAAGTAAAGGGACTGAAATAAATCTGTTTTTGTATTTTTGTCTTTACATGCAAAATCAAATATGCAAACTAATTTTCTTTCGTGATGTGGCAGGTGAATTAAGGATGTTGGAGGTTGGATGAAAGGATTAGGAGATGTTTTGATGGTATGGGATACCCTTGGGAGGATTTTTGTGACTTCCTAGAGGTTTTCTCTTAATTCGGCCTCAAAACAGGTCATTTCAGGAAAACCTACAGGATGTACTAGAAACCTATAGGATGATCCTGTACGAATTACAGTGAACCTACAAGATACATACGAGAGAAAAATGTGAGGTTTTGGAGGTGATGGGAGGCCTATGAAAGGTTTGGGATGGATGGAATGGAGTGGGAAGATTCCAAAGATTACTCAAAGCTCAAAATCAAAGTTGGGAGATGAATGGATTTGCTCAAAAAGCTTGGAGAAGTTTCCTTGTCAAATGATGAAATTGGCGGGGGTTTAATAACCAAGCAAATCAAATCCAAATTGGATGGGACAAATTTTTTTATTAAATAGGATGTATTAGGTCCCTATTCCAATTAGAATCACTTAAAAAGACCTATGTGAACCCATGCAAAAAAATAAAAAACATTACTAGTCGAAAATCTAGAATTTCGAGAACTAGTGAGCTAGTAAATCTAAAAATTCCCTAACCAAATCAAGTGCAAAATAAATGGGGTAATTTTTGTTATGAACTAGAATTTTTTTTTGTGATCTAATGCAAGCAGAATCAATTCGATTGAAGCTCATTAGCATGCTATAAAAAATAGCATAAATTTACTATTTTTTGCTAGAAAGGATGTCCAACAATCTAAATTTGGGAATAAGAAGAACAATCCAAGCAACTCAATTATTATTATGAACTTCCAAATCTTTTCCAATGATGAAATAATGCTTTTGATCCTACAAAATAACTTTCATTAACCATTTAACTCAATCCTACATCAAGAAATCATTAATTTTAAATGCAGAAATAGAAAGAGATAAAAACTAGAGATGCATGTGAATAAGCAATGAAAAGACAAAAAGAAAATGATACAAAAGGGATCTGAGGTTCCTGGGATGGCCAAGCCCAAGGAAAATCAGAGACCTATGGAGGAGAACAAGATTTAGAAGCTGAACATGACACAAATCTTCATTATTTTCATCAAAAGAATTACATCCCTGTAATAACATACAATGGAGCTACAAGAATACAAGCTCTTTCCACAATAACACTAATGAAAATCTATTCCTAGAGGAAAATTAGACTTGGTACTTATAAAAAATGATTAGGAATCATTCCCCATGAATGGAGGAAGCTTTCCCAACCAAAATCCCTTCATTAGTGGATCTAGTGCCCAATACTAGGAATTTGCATTAAATCGAAGGGAAGACATTCCTAGATTTTCTGAAACATTCCCTAGAGGCAAATCCGACTTGGTACTTATACACAATTATTAAGAATCATTTCCCATGGATGGAGGAAGCTTTCCCCACTGAAATCCCTTGATTACTGGATCTTCTCCCTTGATTAGTGGAACACATTCCTAGATTTTCTCAATCATTGGAGTTCCACAGTTTGTGCTATAATACCATAATATCTTGTTGACTTATTATTTATTATTGATCCTCCAGTAGTAGGGAACAAGTTCGTACATTATATCCTCCCCCAAATCTTCATAATTTTCGCAATATTCTCATAATATTCCACAAAAAATAAATAATATGAGGCACAAATATTCAATTATTCATAAACCTTCCTAATGAATATATTAAAGTGAAAATTTAATTATCTAATGCAAAAAGAGAGGTTTAATGTGCTAAAAGATGGTCATAGGCCTTAATTTATGTTTTAAATTAGAGGCATAGGCATTCATTTATGTCTAATTTAGAGGCCCATCATACCCCCTGTTGAAAGTGTTACTCATCTATGACCAACTTAGTGGCCTCATTATGTCTCATCCATGGCCCTAGTGGCCTCTCTCTTGTGCATTAAGAATCTTGGCTGTAATTCTGCAAGAACAAGCCAAAAAACATATTTGTGCAAAGAAAAATCCTTGTTTCTTGATTCCATTAGTTTGCCATCTTCCCCTTATTCAAGATGGTTATTGATTTTTTTTTAGTTTGGCAAGGTCTTCCACGGGGTTATCAACATTTTTCTACCTTGTTCCACCATTTATTTGCCTTAGGACTACCTCCTGTAGGATTTTTGGGTCACTATAATTCCTACAGGATCATCATGTAGAAAACACAGTCCCTTTGTAAACTAAAGTAAAGGAGTGGAAAAAATGACAGAAATGGTAGAGGAATGAATGGTAATGAGTGGTGAAATAAAAATGTGAGTGACATGGGTCTCTTTGTGATCCTCCTTTTCTCTCTGATCGTCATTCTTGCTGACCTGCAAATGGAAATTTCATGAAAATGAGATGGATGAATGATGAATAGATATTGAATATGAAATGGATGGAGGGATTGGAGTGTTGTGGTGACCTTGGCCTTTGCAAAAATTTCTTCTTTTAACTACTATCCTGATTCCTTGAAATCATCACCGTTCATAATTCGACTTTTCAACATTGCATGAGTGAAGGAGTGAGTTGCAATTAACTAGCTGAAGGCGGCTAAGACTGCTGACCAATCCTTAGCTTATAAAACCTCATTTCTCATGCATTAACAACAAATTTATAACTATAATATGCTCAAGAGAAGAGGTCAAGAATATTGCATACCTATACCTACCTGATGGTTGTTGGAGACACATGCATGCAACTGCTAAGCTAATGTTGATGTGCAGGTGTTGGATGGTGATGTTGATGATCCTAATGTTGCTGCTAAGCTTTGGAGGAGCTTCTTTCACCTCTGGATCTCCTTTAAAACTGCTCATTTCCAATCTTGTATGTGTTGTTCTGTGTTATGTAGGTTTACAGGACAGTGAGTTGTTTTGCCCATATCTCCCAAACGGTACACTGGATTGAGCTAAAACGTTTTAAGCATGTTTCCATCATCATTATGCAACTCCCCATAGAAAAAATTTCGTCGATGGATTCACGGATCTCGAGAAAAACTAAAAATGGTTGAATGTGATGGAGGCTGATTTCATGGAACCCGTGCACTAGAATTTGTTGAAATTGCTTGGTCCTGTTACCATCATCTATATGCATCTCCCCATGAAACAATTTTTTACATGGATGCACAGATATTGAGAAAATGAAAAAATGTTTGAAGGTGATGGAGGCCAAATTCTTGGAAACCATGCACTGAAATTTCCTGAAATAGTTGGAGCATGTTACAATCATCCATATGCATCCCCCCCTTCAACAACTTGGCAAATGGATGCATGGTTTTCAAATTATGGCAAAAACAAATTTCTGCTCTATGTATTTTTGTATCCTATAGTAAAATAGAGCATCGTGTAGTTTTTTGGGACAACAAGGAAAATGAGTGGTAGAAGCTTGAGAATGATGGTTGGATGGTGAAAATAGATGAGGGTGATGGATTAACGTGGCCTTGACCTTGTTGGATCATTTGAGAAAAGTAGGAGAAAGTCAAAATTTGACTTCTTTTGACTAGGCTTGACCAATTTTTCTTTTGGTACCAAATTGTTTTTGTTGCTTGTAGATGTTGGAGAGTACATGCATTCATCAGAGAGATACATGGAACAAAATTTTTTTATTTTTTTGTTTCTTTTTTTTTTTCTTTCTAGGCCTACCAACCGCCTCAATGAGGTTTTCAACTAGTAGTTCTGCCTAGGCGCTTCTAAGGAGGTTTTCACCTAGTATCTTTCATTTTTTCTCTTTTTTTCTTTTTATTTCAACCCTTTGACTGCCTCATGGAGGTTTTCAATCAATGAGCCAATATGAGGTGCCTCCAAGGAGGTTTTCACTTGAGATTTTTATTATTTATCTTTTTTTTTCTTTTTCTACCCTATCCTACTTGAAAAATAGAATCACTTTCAAGTATAAGAATACTTCCTATGGAGCCATGTGTACATCAAGATGACAGACAAAATTATGTGGAGGTTTGAAATGTATGCTTTAACATGTACCTGAATTTCAGAGACCAAATGATTTGACTTTGAAAGGATCAAGAATAATTGAGGAAGAGAGTGATGCAACAACGTAATGACTGACTGGAACCACATTTCAGTAGAGTTGTGATGTTCCTTGTCCTTTTGCTGATCTGGATCATTCTTCATGTGTTCTTCTACAATGACCTTCAAGTTTTCATCTTTTTGTTGATTGTCTCTTGAATACATGGAGGATTTGAGGGAGATCTCTCAATCTCTAATTTTGATGTCTACTCTTCGTCAAATGCATCCCATGGTTCTATGGTCTTCTCATTTGAATCCTCTTCTTATTGATGTGGTCCTTCAATGATATCAAGATGATATCTTTTTTGCAATACTTTTCCTGAGTTATGGTGAATACCATTGAGCTTAAGAGGAGATGTTTGGAAGTTTTGTACGTCAACATTGTAAGTGGGTTGAGCTACTTCAATGTGTGGGTTTGAAAATGGTGGTACAGGTAGTTGAGTGGGAGTGGATATTTCAGATGGATGTGGTTGGGGTTGTGGTTGTGGTGCAGATGAATGGTAGGGATAACATGGAGTTGGGTAAGGAGGATATGGAGGAAAATATTGAGGATATTGTGTATGGCTCCCATAAGTTCCTTGCCAACTTTGTTGTCAAGATTTGTTTTGGCGTTGAGATGGCCATTGTTTCCAAGGAAAATGTGTGTTCCAATTACTTTGAGGTGGATATGCATAACCTTGAAATTGTGAACTAGGCTCTTGAATCATATTTGGCTGAATAGGCTACCATAGTTCTCTTGGAGCTACATACCATAGCTACATTAGCAATTGACTTGCTCCATTGTCCTCTTGGTAAAATTCCTTCAACCTTGGTAATGATGGACAATGTTTAACATCATGTGATTTTGCAAAATAAATATCAAAATTTTCTTTTCCTTCATCTTGGATTCTTAACATTTCTACTTATCTTGTTAGATTGCTAAGAATTTCAGTTTTAAAATCATCAAACAAATTTTCAAGTTTAGCTTGACTTGCCAATTTTGATGTTGATTTACCTACCCTTGCTATTCGTCTTGATATGTGTTTGCATGTTTCACAAATTTCCTGAAATGATAATTGATGTACATCACCTCTACTAATGAGATTAACGAGATCAATCCATTCATCCCTAATTGTTCTAAGTAAAAGGGCTTTTAGTGTGTCAGATACTAAATGGTGTAGCTTTACCCTCTTAACATTATACATGAACCTTTCTATTAGATCCTCAAGGCTCTCATCTTATCTTTGATTCATTCTAAATATTTCTTCCTTAAGATCATGATCTTTATATTTTTCTTGATATACCTTTTACATATCATTCCATAATATTATTGAATTAGTCCCTAATCTCATGAACCATTTAAGAGTTGTATCCTTCAATGTTGTTGGAAACAATCTCATTTTTTGAGTTTTTAATAAGTAACCACAATATCTACAAACAATCTCAAATTCAAAGAGAGAGGTTTCTGAATCCTTTGACCTTAGACCATGAAATTTTGGAAGAAAATATGGAGGGATGTTCTTCATGTGCACACTTCCATCAGTGTCTTGAATGGGAAATCTGATAGCATCTTCCTCATTGTCATTATCTCCATCAATTTCTTCTGCATTCTTCGTTATCTTCTTCTTCTTCTGCCTGCAAAAGTGAATGGTGACATGGCTCTTACTGCACCATGTGATCAAAGGGTGGGGGGGGGGGTTGGTGTTGGAGAATTGTTTTTTTTTTTAATTTTTATGATTGAATGAAAACTATATTGCAATGCAATTTTCTATCTTTGAAATGAAATATGCCTAAAGAAAATATTTTTGTTTTTTTCGAAAAGTAAAAAGAAATGAATCAACTATGGAAGAAAATAATGCATACTTTGACACTTCCCCGACAATGACGCCAAAAGGTGATGAGCCTCGATATTGCAACAAAAATGTTGCAGCTCCCAAGGCTACTGACTTTAACTATCACCCCGAAGTTCGTACAACATTAAGAGGTGTTGGCACTATATGTGCAGCATGCAATGTGTCCTTCCTTTGATGTCATGATGTAATAGAGTGCATGTACTGAAGTCAAATCATAAAATAATTCTAGAAAATGAAATGTTTGAAATAGAACCTTAACCTATTGCAAGAAAGAGAGTACATGGAAAGAGACAAAAATTCAATCCTAAATCACACCATTTCCTAATTAACTGCCAACAAACTATTGTTTGCGATAATGCTAAATTATCATGAACCAAATGCTACTATCTAAGCATGGAAGTAAGAAGCATCAAACATCACTCATGTGCAAATAAAGGACTAAAATAAATTTGTTTTTGCCTTTTTGTCTTTTCATGCAAAATCAAATATGAAAACTAATTTCCTTTAGTGATGTGGCAGGTGAATTAAGGATGTTGGAGGTTGGATGGAAGGGTTAGGAGATGGTTGGATGGTCTGGGATACCCTTGGGAGGATTTTGATGACTTCCTAGAGCTTTTCTCTCAATTCGGCCTTAAAACAGGTCATTTCAGGAAAACCTACAGGATGTACTAGAAACCTACATGATGATTGTGCAGGAATTATAGTGAACCTACATGATACAAGCATGAGCAAAATGTAAGGTGTTGGAGGTGATGGGAAGCCAAGGAAAGGTATGTGATGGGTTGAATGGAGTGGGAAAATTCCTAATATCACTCGGAACTCAAAACCAAAGTTGGGAGATGAATGGATTTGCTCAAAATATTGGAGAAGTTTCCTTGTGAAATCATGAAATTAGCAAGCACTAGTAGAAAATGATGAAATTAATTACTAGGTGACTAAGAAATTTAGTCACCACAATTATTTCAAGTGAATTACTACTAAATTTGAGGAATATTAAGTGACCGAAGTAAAAATGACTAACTTAAATGACTAATTTAGTTTAGGGATAAAATATATGACTAGATAATAAGTGACCAAACTAAAAGTGACTAACTAAAATGACTAATTTAGTCCTAGACTAAAATATATGACCAAATAATAAGTGACAAAATTAATAATGATTAACGTAAACAACACATATTCAAATCATGTAAACAACACTGATGCAAACCTTTACAGGTGTAGAGCATCCATGGGTTTGTGTGAGGGAACGTGTTTGATATCTTATGGTTGGTTTCCATTTATCACCACAGAGGCTTAGGCTATGAGTGGATTGGCCAAGAAACCGTCATAACTTGTTCCTATGAATTTTTGGGAAATGTCAAGTTAATGTCCAACTAGTGCTAATAGATGGTGCTAATGGATGGTCTTCAAGGTGTTTGCTAGGGTTTTTAAGCAAGGTCACTAGATTCCAATGCAACATAGGTGCCTTGGATTTGTTGAAAAGTGAAATGCCCCACGTGGCACGGAATGGGTGATTGATGACTACTAGTTAGAGGACTTAAACCAAATTAATTGTGGAGGTCAAAACTACAATTGAAAAAAGAACAACACACACATGACAATTCACACTAGAATTCATCCTCTCATAATCAAGAGTTATGAATAAAATGTTAATTCTTTGATGAAGTCAATGAAACCAACATAGAAGTTGCTATTAAAATGATTAACCACAGTACATATTAAGATACTCAATATCCTTGTCATAAATAGAAAAAAAATAATATATATATATATATATATCTATATATATATATATATATATATATATATATATATATATATATATATATATATATATATAGATATATATATGCGGTTCTTCTCAATGACTATCATGACCACCATATTTTCACTCTAATTTAATTTTTAACAATTCAATATAAAAAATGTGAATAAACACTTAAATCTAAGAAATTGATATTTTTTATTACCATACGGTGTTAGTGAAACTATAGCAAAGCTGCCCGTAGAGGTTTGGTCTCCTGGCCAGTGGATGATCTGTTAAGTCATCCGTGCCGCTATGTAGGTCACGAGTTCGAGTCACGTCTTACCCGAGGGCTGTTCTTGTAAGCTAGGTGGTTCCTCCTAGAGGTTATAGTGGCAGTCAGTGGGATTCAACCCCATGAAATGCGAGTATGATACCACCGCCGTTGCTGATTCCGCTAGTCAACAAAAAAAAATGAAACTATAGAAAAGCCATCTTTGTTTCCTTCCATCCCTATTTTTTTAGTGATCACAAATTTATTTTATTTTAAATTTTGAAATTTTCTCTAGACATTTACATTTATTTTTCATTCTAAATTCACTTCTGCACATTTACATTTATTTTTAATTTTAAATTTCCTCTGCACATCTAGATTCTAGGATGGTCACTGCCATCAAGTGATTTGGTGGCTTTTTCGGACAATAAGCAATAATTGTGGCATCTTTGAAGGTGGTTGGACTCAGACAACATAGGCTGCAGGGGAGAATGGAACTTGGGACCTGTTGAAAGAGCGAAAAAACTCATTTCTAAGCTTTGGAAGGCCTGATTACTGCAGAATTGTGTGTTCCCAATTCAAACTTTCCATGATAATGTTTACAAATCCTTTTGCACTACTTGGTACTTGGTTTTACTTATCCATGGGTGTTTTGGTTTTTCTGTAATGGGAATTTTAATTTTTTGGCCGGTAGTGGACGCTATTTTCTCTTTCAATTTCCCTCTCCACATCTAGAGAGGTCTAGGTCGATCACTGCCATCAAGGGATTTGGTGTGTTGTTTAGACAATAAGGGATAACTGTGGCATCTTCGAAGGTGTTTGGACTCGGACATCATAGGCTAGAGGGGAGAATGGAACTTGGGACCTATTGAAAGAGTGGTAGAACTCATTTCTCAGGTATAATTTCACTTTGTATATATTGCTATGCATGCATGGCTTTGTGAGGATGTGTTCTGTTTATGTCCCTCTATTTTGTTGGCTATGATTAATGTTTCCAATGTAATTTTATTTACACTCTATTGCAGTAAATAAATTCTCATATTCGGTTGGGTTTTGTTCATTGCTTCAAGTTGTGAATTAGGTTGGACCTAAGAAACTAGGGGGGGCAACCTTTCAGGTTGTTGATAAATCAAAATTACCTCTCAATTTAGAGTCTCAATTTAGAGCTGACATTCAATTTCTACAGCAATGAAAAGAGGTTTTCGCTTATCAGAGTCAATGCCACCTAGATGTCCTTCGGTCGTTTTTTTGTGGAATTACCAATGGTTTAGGGCTGATTTTTCTTGGAAAATTTTCAATATTGTTCACTTGCGCAGGTAGGGGATGGCATCTTTTTGTTTGAAGGAATCTAAAAAGGAAAAATTTCACTCAGATTAGGTCTATGCTCTCCACCAATGATTTCCATATTGTAATTTACATTCTCAGCACTGATGTTGTATAATCCTTCAGGGGTTTTATTAATATCCTTGAGATATCTGAATTTCATCTTGTCAATTTGATGCCTTTAGCATGACCTCTATTTATGTTCTGCCAAATCAGTATCAGAGGGATCACGGTGCATTTTTCCAATCGCAAGGAAACTATTTGAATTCTGAAGAGAGCCATTGAAATCATGGTCACTAACTCCTTTCACTAGTTGATTATATGTGGCACACATATCATCATGTGACCAATCTTCTGTTACCTTGAATTCCATCTCTTCAATGGTAATCTCATCATGCTTTTCAAGGGCACTCAAGATTTGTTTATGTTAAATTCCAATGGGTTTTGATTGGCCTTTCAATGTAGCATTGGTTTAAAACTACTTATCTTCTTGATCAAGAGTTGTTTGACCAATTATTTGTCTATGCAAGGAAACATATGTTGTCACTTACCCTAACGTACTTCGGGGAAGGTGCAACCTATCCAAAAACTCTAGTTTGAAAGTGTGTTTTTTCCAAAGAATTGTGGCACGAAAGAAGCTTACTATCATTCCATATTCCTATCGCCTCCATGAGCTGAGGATGGGGACTTAGGAGCTTGCTCTATAGACCGAATTGGATCAATTCATAGACCATATTGGATCAATTTCCTGCACTAGATATGCATGACGCACTAGAAGGAGGAATAGGAGTAGCTACATAAGGACTACCTATGGGAATATGAGTAACTTGGCTCTGCCCTTGATCATGGGGATTCCCCCAAATCTTGACTTATTAGGATAATGTTGAACACTTCTGAATGGCTTGCTGAATCAACCAAAACACCAAATAAGTGTCTAGTAATGACATGGCCAACCCTCTATGAAAGAATAAGAATCATGGAAATAGAGAGAGCCAAGGGGAAGAACAAAACCCCTACTTAGGATTGATCTAAGGGCTATCTGAAATTCACTTAACCCTTTCCTATTATTAAAGCGCTCTCTGAAATCACGAATAATACCCTGAAGAAAGAGTAAGGGGGGCCCTCCCTTCTGAAAATAGGCCGCTATTTTGAAGGTTAGTTCTCCAACTATATGAATCAGGAAGAATTTTTTCACCTTTCACAAGATGCTGAAGGAAGTAAGTTTCCCCTTGTTATAACGTCAAATCTAGCTATATGAGCTAGACAGTTGTTAATACGTGGATAATAGAGATCTATCCATGCCTAGGATTCTATCTATACCACCATCTAGCCCTATTATTATGAAATCTCACCCTACCCAACTAAATCTTTGGGCTGATCCACTAATACTACTTAAAGGTCAATCGTTCCTTCATGGAAGGAAGGTCTAATGTAGACTTCTTGATGAGAGGAAGGGCAGGTAGGTATATCTCACAATCTTCACATGTAGCTTGATAGCAGAGCCTTGATATTCTTTATGTACTTTACTGGTTGCCAGGTTATTCTATAGAAAGGGAAAAATTCATAATATACAGGTGGAGATTCCCAATAGTAGGGGAAAATTTCTTCATTACTAAAGGCCAGTGGAATTCCCAAACACGAGCTACGGAATAGGTATCTTCATCGATTGAGGTAAGGTTTTTTTATAGTTGTTGCATTTGCAGTAAATGATCATTTCATCTAGGGAAATCTAATTGATGTTGTCTTCAACCTATAAGTTGGAGTCGATACAAGGTTCAGGGTCTCTACTTCCAGATAGGCATTCTTCATCCACGCACTTGATCACAATGGGACTGGGATTTCAGGCTAACCCGCTGAAAAGCAGGCGAAGGAATGACTCAACTTGAGTTAAGGCTGTTAATATTACGAGAAAGTCACTCAACCGAGACAAGCCGGGAAGATGGATTATATTTGGCTTTTCATTCTAGGTCCCAAGCAGACGTGCCCAATGGAATGGATAGTTAAGTCGATCTCCCATGCTGGATGCATTCTTTTCGTTAGATCACTCTATTTCAAGCAAGCCGAGGAGAATGTTTTGAAGTTGTCCCTATCCTCAGGGTTGATCTCCTTCTTCTTCCCCATATGCTGATCTGGGAGTTCTATGTATCAAGCAGAAAGTCGACTCATTGAATGGGCGAATGATGGTCCCCAAACGATGAAAGGTATCTGTTCTCTGCGGGCACGAGAAATTTGCTTACTACTGAAATGGGAAAACTATGGAAAGTAGGTATCTGGTCGATACATGTTTCTTCGGATTGCAGTCTCCCCTATAAGCATCTCCTCCTCTTCCTCTCCTAATCAGGGTTGTAGTTTCCAACGTATGTAAAAGGGGATCTAACCAAAAAGGTTCTAGTATCAGGGGGGTCTTTCCGTGTGGCCAGCGAGAACTACTTCTATTTCCTATATCTATAAACACTGTGTCTTTCATTCAGTCTGGGTGGTTCTCATTCGTGTGGTATCTCTATGCCACAGTCTAAGATAGGGGTAGGAAAGTCACTTTTTACTGCACATTAGCATATACAACAGATAATTTCAAGCTTCTTCTTGGCCCTTGAATTTATATTGTAACACCGAATGGAATAACTGTTTTCTTTTGATATTAGGCTATTGTTTTCAGCCTGGTAACAAGAAAGTAACAAGGCAATAAGTTAAACTGAAATTGTGATGAGACTTGGTCTAATGAAATTATACTCTTCACATTCATGCAAAAGTGATTGCCCATGACAGTGTACCCATCCTTAGCTCGTTAAAGCAAATTCACTTACAGAACACCTCAACACCTGTATTTAACAATTGAAGAACATTCTATCCAAGTAAAACACATCACATGGAACACTGAGAATCAGTGCAAATATGCATTTCAATATTTCATTGATGGCAAGTACGCAACACAATCACATTTTTTCTCACGTATTCGCTCTCAAAATCTTTTCTATAAATACACTGCAATTACATATCAACTACAAATTACATTTGTTACATACATTTTTTCAGTTTCTGATTCTTCAGCTTCCTTCTTGATCTGTTCCACTTTATTTTCCTATTGATCTATTTTTTCTTCCACTCTCTTCAATCTTCACAAACCATGTGATGCATCATTTAACCTACAACACAACCCTATGGGGTTTTTAGTCGTCTGCAGCTTGTCAGTCTGCAACGTAATCCTTTGATACAACATGGGGGCCTCAAACTAACTGATCCCTGTCTACTTTTACGTATGCAACCTGATGGCCTAAAAGATAACATTGTGGTGTTTCCACAGGAATATAATCCCATCTTACAGTCCCCATAACTTATTTTAATTGACTGGCCTGATACCTAACTATTTGGAACTTGCAGAGGACAAAAACCTAACCTTTCCATTGTGAAGTGTAATCCCAGAACTTCCTTAGGTATGGAATGAATCCCTAAGGGGTACAATATACCCACAAGATTCTCAAAGAGTGTAGAATTTTTACTGCACACATATCTCTGTGTTACACAATCTCGTCACATCTTGTGTTACTCGAGTGCATATTTTTTCATGTGGTCCAAATGTGCCCAATTTTATCATGTGCATTGGTAGTTTGGCTCTTAAGCAATAAATTATGTGAAGTCTAACTACGGTCATAATTCCAATATGTCCACAAAAGGGAGTTTATCAATAAGCTATAGATGACAGGGAATAATTATTATTACTAGTGTTTTGCTTTCTTGAAGCATATTGTGTATGGTCCTCTGTGGTTGAGGTACAATGTTTGGATTCCAGGGATAGTTTGACTAGGTTTCACCTGAATATTTCATAATTGAGATGTTGTGTATCTATTAAAATGCCACATGTTATTCTTCAGGAATATCAAATAAGGAATTTGACATTCAATTATCTTTTAATGGTCCATTCTGAGTATTTTGTTGTAAACTCTTCCATAAACTTTTAGAGTTTTAGGGTTTCTGCTAATCATTATGAGCATTTACGTTGTGGTACAATAGATATTGAATGCATCCAATAATACTAATCTACATTTTTGTATGTAGCTATATAGTAAAATTGTATCAAATAGCAAATATTGATTATTGCCATTCATCAAAGTCTACATCCCACTACAACCCAACTCTCAGTCAAAGAAGCAGATATTGTCACTTGCATTCTATTATGTAAGTGTCCAACCAAAATTGCAAAAAGACAAATCATCAATCATATAACCACCCTTTTGTGATCTCCTTTGTCATGGTCCACTATATTAAGAGCTCAAACACATGCAATATCCATATGTTGATATGGACCACAAATAGTTTATATGCATCTTGTCATTTTAACTTATGAGTACGCAGAGGTTTTCTGTCACCTACATCTTCCCTTCACCACATTATACAATTGTTGCTTCTTTGGTTTGTGGTAACGTTATCTTTACATGTTCCTGGAATTCTATTTTTTTTCCTGTTGAAGAAAAATAAGAACTGTAGTCTACTTGACATTTCTTAAGATTGATATTATTGTTGCTTCAAAGAATTTTACTTGCTATAACATGTTTAATTTACAGGCTTTCATAATCTCATCCCTGAGGTTGAGGAGGTAATCTGTTAAGTGCTTTCTCATATGTCAGAGGTCATCGCAGGATCAAGCATCAATGTAGCTTCAACATCAACGTGAGCTTCTTCCCCTTCATCAAAAAAGGCAAATAAGTATCAATTTGAAAATAAACATGGGCAGTTCTTCATGCACCAGATTTCAGTGGACACATTGCCATCATATGGAGAATGTTTTAGATTGGGTAATGCAGATGTAGTTTAATATGGTCTATGCCAAAGATTGGATCATATTCGTTTGACAAGAAACTTTCCTCTATAAGTTATGAGGCTTGTAAAGATGGTGTAACTTAAAAGGAGATATGAATGGGATGTTAAATTATCCTTCTCTAAATTTCTTCAAGAAACACTGAAGAAAGCTAGTGGATTGCAAGAAAAGACTCTTTATCAACCTTCTAAAAATAGTCACAATATTCACTCTCACACTAATTTTGATGACCAACAACAAAATTCTTAGAAAAGTTGGGATATTGAAAAATTTCCTCCTGATGGTAGGGTATCTTCCCATTATATGAATTTTGATGGGAGGCAACAATATAACTCATTAGGGGACCAAGGTAAAGTCTAAATATGACAGAATCTTTCATCATACATCCAAGGAGTAGAGTTGTTGGAGAAAAAGTGAAGCACAAGGATTTGAACAGAATAAGCTTTTAGTAAATTCCAACAAAGAGCATGATAAGAATGAAAATGACAATATCACACATTTAGAACTCGAGAAACTAGGTAGTCATGTGAAAAAAGTTGAGGATCAAACATATCACGGAAGAAATGAGGTAGGCAAAGACATAATCATCTCATTCCAGCATTAGGATCCAAACATTAATTCAAGACAGAATGGGCAGATAATATAAAAAGAAGTTTTTCACATGGGTGGACTTACTAGGAGTCTTAATGTAGATAATAAGGAGAGAAATGTAGAAAATTATGAGCAAGCAATAGAAAGCAACTACCAATTGAATTCTAACAATGTTATTTGGGACTCTTGTGCAAAAAATAAACGTGTTGGGAACACTTCCGTCTGTCAGCAGGGAAATAGTTGAATAGATTTAAATACATTTCCCAATCTGTGACAATTCTCAGAGATATACAAATGATATAAATAGATGACAATATAGTGAAAATGATTGCACAAGTGTTGGTCAGATAATAGGCAACGGGAATTCTAATCAAAGTTCAAAATCTAGAAGTGATTACACTAAGAAAATTCCTCAAAGGGAAGATGAATTGCAACCTTAAAGTAATATGAATCACTATGAGCTAAGTAAAATGAGTATTGGTTCAGGTGAATGTTCTGTAAATGATATGCTAAGAATGCCCCCTAGGCACTTGCTCCAGCAAGCAGTAGGAATGGATTCAATGAACTAGTGGCATCCAGAAAGTGTTAAACAAGACTCATTTTACTTAGGTCCCAGTGATTGATTATTGGTTTTGGTGAAAGTTCTAGATATGATACGTTGAGAATGCCCCCTAGGCACATGCTCTAGTAGGGAGTAGGAATGGATTCAATGAACCATTGGCATGCAAAAAGTGTTAAACAAGAATCATTTGTAAGAGGAATAGTGTAGATGGATACTCAAGGGAAAAATTCTCCTGAACAAATAGACTTTATGCATTCAAAGGTGGTTAAAACAGGATCACAAAACAATACTATGAATGCAGGATAGGTATTAAATTTATTCACTTTATTCACTTTATTTGGACTTGAAAGAAATATCTAATCTATGAATATTATAGATCCTTGTAAAAAAATCATTTTCTCAGTATTGTGCATCCTTTTATCTCAATTTAAAATACTTTGCGCTTAGATTGATATCATATGCTCGATTTGTTTGCATCTCTTTTGTTGTAAGCAGATGTTTCTTTTGTAGGATGTTTTGAATTCAAATTTGCAAACCAATTTAAGAGAACATCTAGGAGGAGGACATCCTAGTGACTTTTCTATAGGTTATTCTTCTGAAAACTCATATTTATTTGACAGCCTCACAAATATATTTGGTTCAAACAAACCATCATCTTTATTAGGGCAAGGTTTTGGTTCATGTTTTGTTATTAAGTAATTTGTCTATTTGTTGTTCCACCAACTTTTACTAGTTTTCTATATTACAATATACTGAGATGTTCAATTTCTGCATATAAACTTTTTCTGTCCAGCCAAAACGTTCTTGACCTTCTAAGCAAGTTAGATAATCCAAATGAAAGTGACACATTAAAGCACATTGTATTTAGTGAGCATAATGCATCTGTTGACCCCAACGAATCTGCTTCACCTTATGTTTCAGTTACTCATTTTGGTCATAACCAATCATCAATCCTTCTCTCTCCTCAGGTTTTTGGACTTATACTGCCTCCACCAACCCAACTATTGCAAAGGATGAAAAATCGATATTTACAAACAATTGCATCTACGCAAACTGCAAATGCAATATTGGATAGGCATATCCCTCGATCAAAAGGAGACAGTTCCCACAAGAGTGTATCTTTAGGAACTCATCAAGATTCTTTATCAAGGGTAGGTGATGTGCTACCATAGTTGAAGGAAAAATATTGGAAGTAACTACCTCAATAATGCCATTAAGTGTTCCCTCTAGATCATCACCAACAAGTGTAAAAGAGAATGTTGTAAAGTTGGACAAACCACCATACTTCGCAACCTACAATATTCATCCTTCAACTCAGTTACAATATATTCAACACCCAAATGCCAATGGACAACTTATATCAATTCCTCAATCAATAGTTCCATATAAGTCACCTAAAGAAAGGCCAACATGCAGGGTAACATGATCTCCACTCATCTACTTCAAGGCTCACAGGATGTAGCTATTGTAGGGAAAATAATACCAACTTTCCATTCAATGATGTTGTCTACAGTTTCTTCTGTAAATTCTATTATAGAAAGGGAAACTAAGATGTAGGGCTCTCTCACCCCCTCAACTCGACCTTTTAGTCAAATTAATAAACAAAAAATTTTACATGTTCAAGATGGTCTTGGCAGAACCCATCAGTTTATGCCTGTAATCATGTTGTTTTTTTAGGTTTCTCTTTGTGATGGCCCCACCATATCATCCACTCCAATTTTAAGTTGGGGGTTGCTTAAAACTAAAACAATTATCTGACCATCATGATTTCACACACATTTTCCATGCTCTATGGTACAATACCCCATGTGATTATTAAATCACATAGAGTGGAGGAACCCTAGAGCTAGAATGAACCTAGGGTTCTACAGGGGGTGCCAAACTACTGGCCACATCTTCCACTCTTTGTGCCATTATCAAAGAGACCCATCATTTCTCTTTGAAACTATTTTGTGGATTTGTTGGCTTTTGCAAGGCATTTGACTCTGTCATGACTGATGAGAGAGGCCTTGTTTTAGACGTGATATGGCATTGGACTCTATCATGAGACTATATGAATCAGTGCTTGGTCATTTCTACACTATCCAAATCTTCTTACACTACCTTAGGAGTACAATAGAGATCAAATAGGAATTCCCTCTCTCACTAACTCTCTTTGGGTTCTATATCGATGAGATGGACTCCTTTCTTAGGAGCACATATATGATGGTGTTGGTTGTCTTATACCAAACATCTTGATTGTAGGTTTTAACCGTGTACCGAAATTACCTGTATACGAATTCTAAAACACAGAAAATAAACAATGAGAGAGCATAACACATAAAACACATATACACAGAGATTTTCCCCTAGATCCCAAAATCGGTACTACCAGCTTTATTTCTCATTATGTTCCTTTCAATGTTACAATACATATTTATACATGCCGAAGAATCCAATACCATGGACCAAAAAACCATCGCGTCCAAAACTATGGACCAGAAACCATTGCGTCCAAAAACATGTGTGAAAATCACGCACAAAACCATAGGTGGGTTGACCCAACCTAACATAGGGTCCAAAACCAAAATTTTCTGGGACGTTGCTCGGGACCCCATAGAGTGGGGTTACCTACACCACTCAAATCCCCTGTGACCTTCCCCACCCCCCCCCCCAATGCAATCAGCGCAATGAATGGGGGGCTCTACCCCCCCTCTAACCCCCCGGTTAACTACGTGGGCTAGTCATGGAAAGAATATAACACAACCCAACATTCTTCCACTTGTTGTTTTCTTTCCACAGGGGACCGCAAGAGAGCTTAGTTATTTATCTAGCCCTGCAATGCCCATTGTTTCTCTACACTAAGAGAACTTATCAGAGCTCACAGATTTTGTCAATGCATCTGCAGTATTCTTCAAAGTGTCCACCTTTACCAACAATACCATTTTGTCTTCTATCATATCCCTCACAAAGTGATATTGAACATCACTGTGCTTTGTCTTTAAATGATAAGCAGGGTTCTTTGCCAACAAAATTGCACTTTGGCTATCACAGTCTATCCTTATAGCTCCCTGTACTAAACCCATACTTGAACACAATATGTGCAACCAAACTGCTTCCTTGCTTGCATGAGTGGCTGCAATGTATTCTGCCTCTGTAGTTGATAGTGCCACTATAGATTGTTTCTTATTCATCCAATTGACTGCACCTTCAAATATGTTAAACACATACCCACTTATAGATCTTCTCTGATCCAAATCTCCAGCCCGGTCTGCATCAACAAAGCCATGGATATCCAAAACTCTATCCAATCCTGGTCTTCCTTGGTAGCACAAACCATAATCACTAGTGCCACGCAAATACTTGAGAACATGATTCACTATTGTCCAATGCTCCTTCCCTGGTTTTAACATAAACCTGCTGAATACTCCCACTACATGTGCAATGTCTAGTCTAGTATAGGCCATTGCATACATCAGGCTACCGACTGCACTTGCATATCGAACATGGGACATATCCTTTTCCTCTTCTTATGTCTTGGGACACTGTTCAACATATAACTTTACACTTACAGGAATAGGAACCTTCATCGGTTTACTATCTTGCATATTAAACCTTTGCAATATTGTCTCGACATACTTCCTCTGGTTTAACTAGAGCTTCCTCTTTCCCAGATCTCTTTTAATTTCCATGCCCAAAATATAGTTTGCAACACCAAGGTCTTTCATGTCAAATTTGGAGGACAATTGGGTCTTCAAATCCTGGATAATTTCATTGTCATTTCCAACCAACAACATATCATCCACATACAAGACCTGATAAATAACATGGCCACCAATTAATTTAAAATACACACAGTGGTCTACTTTGCTTCTGGTGAAGCCAAGTACCCATATAAATGTATCAAATTTCTGATACCACATCCTTGGTGACTGTTTTAACCCATACATAGACTTCTTTAACTTGCATACCAGTTCTTTCTTACCCTTCACCGCAAAGCCTTCAGGTTGCTTCATGTAGATCTCATCTTCCAGATCCTCGTGAAGAAATTTTGTCTTCACATCCATCTGTTCTACCTCAAAATCAAAAGCAACAACAACAGATAAAAGTAATCCAATATAAGTTACCTTGGCAATAGGAGAAAAAATATCACCAAAATCAATTCCCAGCAACTGGGAATAACATTTTTCTACCAACCGAGCTTTGTATTTCTCCACCTTTCCTTCTGCATTTGTCTTCTTCTTGAACACCCATTTGTTGCCAATGGGGTTCCTTCTAGCCGGCAACTCCACCAGATCCCAAGCCTCATTTTTTTGCAAAGATGCCATTTTATCAACCATGGCTTTTTTCCAGAGTTTTCCATCCTCTGAATCTACTGCTTCCTTCATAGTTCTGGGATCATCATCAGTAATAGATAAAGCAAAATTTGAACAGAAAGAAGATGTACTATACCTTTCTGGCTGCCTCCTTTCTCGAACTGGTCTTCTTACACCCAGATTTTGTGGCTCTTCATCTTCTAATTCCTCCTCTGCTGTAGAGTCTGATTCTTCCTCCTTTAGCTCAAACTCTATCTTCTCAGGTTCCTTTGGTTGGACTTCATGTTTAATAACATCTTTCACCTCTCTGAACACCACATATTGGCTGTACACAACCTTCCTTGTTGTTGGATTCCAAAGCTTATAACAGTTTAAACCATCCTTATACCCAATAAAGATGCACCTTTCAGATTTACTATCCAACTTGGTTCGTTTCTCCTTTGGAACATGTACATATGCATCACATCCAAATACCCTTAGATGTGAAAGAGAGGGTTTCTTACCAGTCCATACCTCTTGTGGAGTCTTATCCTCCAACACTAATGAAGGTGACCTATTGACCAGGTAACATGCAGTCTCCATCGCCTCTGCCCAGAATTCTTGTCCTAACCCGGCACCACTAAGCATGCTTCTTGCCCTTTCCATCAACATCTTGTTCATTCTTTATGCAACTTCATTTTCTTGAGGTGTATATGGAGTAGTCTTCTGCCGTGCTATACAACACTTGTTACAAAATTCTTCAAACTCCTTACTGAAAAATTCTCCACCATTATCTGTCCTCAACACCATTATCTTCATCTCTGTCTGGTTTTCCACCAGAGCCTTAAATTCTTTAAACCTGTCAAATACTTCAAATTTCTTCTTAAAGAAATATATCCATGTATTCCTTGAGAAGTCATCTATAAATGATACATAGTACATAGACATACCCGGTGATGGAACCTTCAAAGGTCCAAACACATCACTATGCACAAGTTCTAATATATGTTTCGCCCTCTTACCATCACAGGAGAAACTCACCCAATTCTGCTTCCGATATACACAATTTTCACAGAAATCAAAATCCAGAGAGCTATTGCTCATACCTTCTACCATACCTTTACCACAAAGTATTCGAAGGCCCTTCTCTCCAATATTTCCAAGCCTTTGATGCCCTAGCATGATCTTCTCTCTAGAGACCACTAGATTTTTTGCTACACTTTCAGGAACCACAAAACTGTTGCACCCATCAACAACAATGCTACCTTTCAGCTTGTACAGAGTTCCAATCCAAACTCCTCAGATCAATACCAGTGCTCCATGAACCATCTTCCAGGTATCCTTCTCAAACACTGTTTTTACACCTGCATCATCCAAATTTCTTACAGAAATCAAATTTCTAGCCAATGCAGGAAAATGTAGAACACCCAGAAGTGTTCTAACCCTTCCACCTTGCAACTTCAACTTTACTTTTCCACAACCAACAATTCTAGTCTTCCTATCATCCCATAACAAGACATCACCACCATCATATTCCTCATACTCGCAAAACCGCCCTCTATGGGAAGTGAAGTGAAAGGATGCACATGAGTCAATCAACCATGCCTCATGATCTACATGTGTACTTGAAGAAGCCAAGTACACATCCCCACCTTCATCTGAGGTGGTTTTTGCCTCTGTAGAAGGAGCATCATCAGATCCCTTTCCTTTTTCAGGAGCTTTAGATTTACAGTCTCTTTTGTAGTGCCCTTCCTTTCCGCATTTCTAGTACACCACTTTTACATGTTTTCCTGGAGATTTAGATCTCCCTCTAGATTTAGATCTCCCACTCGATGACTTATTTTTGTTTCTGTTCTAGGACTGTCCTCGTACAGATAAGGCATCACCATTCTGGCTCTCCATATTTTTCCATCTCATCTCCTCCATCAGCAAGGATGAGACTTTGGATTTCAGAGATCTGTGGTTTGAATCTTTTGAATCATTGACCGGAGAATCCACAATTTTAACATTTTTGTACCAACGTTTCAAATCCCAAATGGGATCCATCATCAGGATATGAGAATGATGATAACATATCCTTTGAAACCAGCCTGGTGGAAGCGATTTGTCGATGACACCAATATAAAATGGACTCATGGTAAAGCAAAACTCGAAAAGTTTTTCACTCACTTAAATTCGATCTCTCCAGATATAAAGTTTACAATGGAGCTTGAAGAAAACAAGAGAATTCCTTTTTTAGACGTCCTAATCATCAGAAAAGAGGATGGCTCTTTGGGCCATATGGTTTTCAGGAAATCAACCCACACAAAAAGTTACCTCCATGCTGATTCCCACCATCACCCAGCCCAGAAGTTTGGTATTCTAAACACGCTGGCCATCAGAGCCCTTCGAATTTCCGACTCAGAGCACCTAGACGAGGAGAAGAAGCATCTAATTTTAACTTTTAAAAGTATAGGCTACAAGGAGCATGAAATTAAAAAGGCCATTGAGAAAGCTGAAAGAAAGATGTTGTCTCATGAGCCTAAGGCTCAAGACCAGCCTAAATGTGGTATTGTTTTTCTACCGTATATCCATGGAATTACAGACAAAATCACTACAATCCTAAAAAAGAAAAACATTATCACACATTTCTCAGCTCCGGGTACTATCAGACAAAGTTTGAAGTCTGTTAAAGATGACATCGACAATCATCACCTTAAAGGAGTATATAAAATAGAGTGTTCCTGCGGAAAAAGCTACATTGGTGAAACAGGTCGCTCCCTCCAGACAAGACTCAAGGAACATGGCGCTGATATTAAGAACGGAAGATCTCATACTTCAGCCCTGGCAGAGCACTCCTTGAAGACTAAGCACCATATCTGTCTGGAAAGCCCATCAATTATCGCAAGGGAAGAGCAACATCAGAGACGAAAGATCAGAGAAGCGCTTGAAATCATCAAACATCGTCATAATCTGAACAGGGATAATGGTGTGGAGATTAGTGGGAGCTGGCTTCCCTTGATCAGGGAAATAAAAAGCGCAAGCACATCCCCTGGTAAAGGCCTAAGTAGGTAAGCTATCCCTCTCCCTTCTCGTGTCATTAGTCTATGTTTTCATTTAGATCTAGGTATAGAATTTCCATTAAATACTAGGATATATTAATTCCTATATTGCTATTAAGTAATATATTAATCATTATATTAATTAATTATAAATATTAATTATTTATAATAGTTAATATAATTTGATTAATATTTTAATTATATTTTAATTAAATTATATAAGAATTAATATTTCCCTAGTATTTAGTGATTTTTAGTTTCTTCAACCTATTTTTGTTTTAGTTATAGCCCTTAAAAATTTATTAGTTAGCATTATTTTCCTTAAAATAAAATAATTTCTATATAGCAATTAATTAATATATTAATTATTATATTAATCAATTATAAATACTTATTATTTATAATTGTTAATATAAATTAGGTTAATACATTATTTTAATTTTATATTGAAATTATTTCTTCTTTTTAATTTATTAGGCTTTCTTTAGTCTTAGTTTAGTCCCTATTTAATCTTTAGGTTTGGTATTAATTTATGAACTTTTCCAAAAATTTAAAATAATAAAATAATAGTAATTTATTAAAACAAATTAATATTAAATTATATAAAATTAATTAAATTAATTAATGATTATTACAGCCGACAGTATGTTGTTCTAAAAATTTCACTATTTATTACTTCTTTGTTGCTCTTCTGTTATCATCATTCTCATATCCTGATGATGGATCCCATTTGGGATTTGAAACGTTGGTACAAAAATGTTAAAACTGTGGATTCTCCGGTCAATGATTCAAAGGATGAGACTATTTCATCAAAATGCAAGGCGGTTGAATTGCTACCTATTGCAATAACCAGACTATCCCACAAATCTGGTAGAGAACAAAAAAAATTGATGCACTTATCTTCATCTAAAATTTTAATATCAACAGATGCTAACTGACTTACCACAGTATTAAATGCATTCAGATGCTCTATCACAGAGTCTCCATCTTTCATCCTCAAGTTATACAACTTTTTCCCCAAGAACAGTTTATTCACCAGAGACTTAGATTGGTACAAAGTCCCTAACTTGTCCCACAAATCCTTTGTCGTAGCTTCCCCTGATACATTCAACAATATTGAATCCAATACACACAATCGTATTGTGCTCTTAGCCTTCTGATCTCACTTCTTCCATTCTTCATCGAACACTCTCGTTCATTTAGTACCCAGATCTGCCACGATCCACTGATCTTTATCCACTAGTAGATCCTCCATCTTGAGTTTCAACAACTCAAAACTCTGACCATTAAATTTCTTGATCTCTATCTTTCCACTGCTCTCCATCTTCTTTCACCACTAGAATCGATCTCACAGATCTTGCGCTGAACACCATCTACCATAGGCCCGACCGAAACCCCTGAGCAACAAAGGCGTCCCCTTGAAGCCAAAACAGCTCTGATACCAAATGTAGGTATTTAACCCTATACATAAGTTACCTACATACGAATTCTAAAACACAGAAAATAAACAATGCGAGAGCATAACACATAAAACACATATACAAAGAGATTTTCCCTGGATCGCAAAACCGGGACTACCAGCTTGATTTTTCATTATGTTACTTTCAATGTTACAATACATATTTATACATGCCGAATAATCCAATACCATGGACTGAAAAACCATCGTGTCCAAAACCATGGACTGAAAACCATCGCATCCAAAACCATGTGTGAAAATCATGCACAAAACCATAGGTGGGTGCGAAGATCGTGTCCAAAACCATGGACCAGACCCCATAGAGTGGGGTTACCTGCACCCCTCAAACCCCTTGTGATGCCCCCGCTACGCAATCGGTGCAATGAAGGGGGGGGCTCCACGCCCCCTCTAACCCCCCAGTTAAATACATGGGTTAGTCATGGAAAGAATATAACAGAACCCAACATTGATCTCCTTGCTTTTAGTTTTCAACAACATGATCCTCTTTGCACTTTTCTTAAGGGGTTGTAGAGACAAATTTATTCCTTATCCAACTCTTGTGATCTTTTATAGTTGACATTGGAACTTAGTGAGACTAAGGTTATGATCTTCACCATGTCTCAACATGATCTCTTCGACTACCATTTTTACATTGGAGGGGATGGGATTGATATTACTAAAACCTACACATTCTTGGGGGTCAGATCTTAGGAATCTATATTAGCTTGAGGCATGCTTTGTAGCCCCAACTTCATAAGGAATATGGTTTTCTTGGCTAAACAGATAGTTCTCTAGGACATCTTTTTCAAGATGCACCTCTTTGGACATGATCATTAGAGCCATGACCCGTTATGGCTTGAAGGTCGAGGGACTTGGCTTGCTTTGGGTTGATTTGGATAAGATAGAGAGATTATAAATCCTTATATTATGATGCTTCATTTGCTGCAAACATGCAATTCCTGTTGGCATTATGATTCTGGTATGGCTTTATGATACATATGTTGTACTTGATGGCAACCCACTCATCTCAGATGTTAAATTATAGTGTAGAGAAAAGTTCACGCACTTATATGCAGAGAAAAGTTTATTTCATGTAGAGAAAAGTTCACGCACTTTTATGCAGAGAAAAGTTTATTTCATGTAGAGAAAAGTTCACGCACTTTTATGCAGAGAAAAGTTTATTTCATGTAGAGAAAAAGTTCATGCACTTTTATGTTGGAGAACTTACCTTTCATCCATGGTAGTTAGTCCTTGGTATTTGAACCTATGAGGAAAAGCGCGTATATGTTGGAGAACTTACCTTTGGTCCATGGTAGTTAGTCCTTGGTATTTGAACCTATGAGGAAAAGCGCGTATATGTTGGAGAACTTACTTTTGGTCCATGGTAGTTAGTCCTTGGTATTTGAACCTATGGTTTTGGCCCGTGGTATTGCATCCAAAAGTGTTGATCTCACGTACTTTCATGGGTGGTTCAGGGTATTAGTCCAACAATTTTTTGATCCTATGGTTTTGGCTCGTGGTATTGATCCATGATTTGAGGAAGAGCTTGCCTATATAAAGCAAAGGAGATCATTTGGCTTGTGTAGTTTTTGGGTTGAACATCTTATGGGAGCTAGATCTGAAATACTATGATATCTTGGGAGTAATGTCTAGATCTAAATAAGGTGAATCTACTGATGGATTGAGATCACTTCGGCGCATGATCAGATCTGTAGATCTGATAGTCTGGGTTATTCTTGAAGTCTTGAAATTATCTATATCCACAGGTACGCAAGTACAGTGAAGGAAAAGTGCGGAGGCACCACAGAAGGCGCAGTGCGGAGGCGCCACAGAAGGCGCAGTGCGGACATGCCATAGAAGGCGCAGTGCGGAGACGCCACAGAGGCGCCACAGAGGCACCACAGAAGGCGCAGTGCGGAGACGCCACAGAAGGCGCAGTGCAGAGATGCCACAGAGGTTCCACAGAAGGCGCAATGCGGAGGCGCCACAGAAGGCGCAGTGCGGAGACGCCACAGAGGCGCGATAGAAGGCGCAGTGCGGAGGCACCACAGAAGGCGCAGTGCAGAGACGCCACAGAAGGCGCAGGTGCGGAGGTAGTACAAATATCCGCAGATCTATTCCAGTGAAGTTGCGGTCCCTGCTTGAAATTTGTTTTAACTGCCTTTGACTATTCTGTAGGGTTTTGGGTGCATAACTGATGTTTGGTTACTGGTGTTGAGTTCAGATAGCAGCATGATTAATGACTTATCTTTATGTACTAGATCTGGTTGATAACTCTCATAATATCATTGTATGTGTATGGATCTGGTGATTGGGTGATTCAGAAGATTGGTTGATTATGTGCTTCAATGTTGTTTTTGGGTCCAGTATGAAAATTGGATGAAACGTAGCCTTTCAGATTATGTGTTGTGCTTCAGTGTATCCAGTATGAAAATTGATGAAACGTGGTACCTGGAGGAGAGAAGATTGTAGGCCGGTGCCTACGTACTAGTATCTAAGCTAGTACAAGAGCTAAAGGAAATCTTTGGAGCATTGTATCAGGTAGTAGCCTGCGTACTAGTAAATGGATCGGCTAGTACAAGAGCAAAGGGGGTTGTAGCTCCCGTACTGGTATAAGACTGCACCAGTACAAATATTGTAAAAGGATTTTCTTATTAAGAAGAAGATTGAGATGACTTGCAGCAGGTGGTTTTCTCCCGCATTGGGTTTCCACCTTATATCATGGTGTTCATGTGTGTGCCTTATGTGTGATGATCTATTCTATGTTACTGCATCCGTTAATTGATAATATGGTTGATAATGTTTGAATGCACTCATTGAAGATCAATTAACTTAATCATAAGAAGTTGTGGAAGTAGCATGTATGAATCTAATTATGGAAATGGAAAAAGTTTTATTAATGTGATAATACTGATTCACCCCCCCCCCTCTCAGTATTATTTCCAACAATTGGTATCAGAGCAGGTCCTTTGATAGAAGCTTGATCGCTTGAAGGAGATCCGTGGAACAATGGGAAAGAAGCTTAAGAAGAAAGCATCTAAGAAAAAGAAGTCATCTCGGAAGAACTATGACAGTGGAAGAATCGATTAGGGATTAGGCATAAGAAGCTCTTCAGATTCATAATCAGATTCATAATCATTATCAGGTATGAATGTGTTATCCTCTGATGTTCCAGCTATATTTCCTTGTGAAAGAGATGGAAGTGATAGTGAAACTATTGAACTTGCTCTTATGGGTGAACAAGAAAGATATCAAATAGAGGAAGAATTTAAAAGGCTGACAAACAAAATTAGAGATCAACAAGATCTATTAAACAAAAGGGAATGTGACTTCAAAGAAGAAGCTACCAAACTAAAGGCCCAACTAGAAGAAGGAAACAAGGTAAGAAAACTACTCAAGGACAAGGAAGACCAATGTCAAAAATTGCAGCATGAAGTGACATCATTAAGAAAAGAAGTCAACGAAAGAAGCACAACCATCAAGAAACTCAAAGATAGATCCAGCTACTATGAAACTCTTGAAGCTACATTCCTCTCACTAAAGGGAGATCTTGAAGAATCAAAGAAGCAGAATGAAGATCTACATCAAGCAATTGAAAAACAAGACAATGAAGTCATCAGCTTAAAATCCCAGCTGGAATATGCCTTCCAAGTTCGTCAAATGCAGCAGGATCTGAATGAAGAACAAGAAAAGGAGATTCTCAATCTAAGGGAACAAATGGAAGAAGGAAGAAAAGCTGAAGAAGATTTGAAAAAGCAATCTCTTGAAAAGGAAGAACAGCTTCAGGTTGAGGTAAATATCTTGAAAGGTAAAATAGAAGAAAAGGATAAGATTTTACGATTTCAAGATAGCTCTAAAGTCTTGGATGATATTCTTAGTAGTCAAAGGTCTCCTGCTATAAAGACTGGTCTTGGTTTCCATGAATCGGTTGAAGGTGAATCTAGTTCACAAGGTGAAGCAAGGAACTCTAAAGAGAAATCTAAAGTGATCAACGAAGAAATGAAAGATCCATCTCATCATCAACCAAGGAAAGAGATTCCTCAAAGAAAATCCTTTACTCCTCCTATGAATAATGTTGAATGTTATGTATGTCATAATCTTGGACATGTTGCAGCTAGATGTAGAAGAAGAAGAGTTCAAGACAATTATGCAGAAAGGTCATCTCAATCAAGGTACTTTTATGGATATTGCTTTGCTTGCAATATGTTTGGTCAAAAAGCTGCTGATTGTTACAGGAGGAATATGAAACATGTAAGATGTTATGCATGTGACAAGCTTGGACATATAGCTAAGGAATGCATGAACAAAGTGTGGGCACCATATCAAAAGGAGAAAATGTCATCATCACGCTTGAAGATATGGAGGAAAAAGGAAGTACAGTTAGAAAAAGGCGGCACAACACAACGTACAGACAAACTAGAATCAGAGGGAGCTGAAAGTACAAAACTTCAGTGTCCTGAGTCTCATATGCAAACTCCATGAAGGAAAGTCGCGTATATATGCGAGTTGGATACTGCACAATCGCGTATATGATTGTTTGAAGAAAGGCAGTAAGAAAAGTGAATTTGATCTATGAAGTATGATCTCTCGAGCATAAAATTAGATTTGAGTATCTGATAGATGGCACCAGTTTAGGGGGAGCATATGTTCTTAATCCATTGTTGGCATTATGATCCTTGGTGACAATGCTTATGATTCATCTTGCTATGGTTATGAGTTGTTCACATGGTCCTTGGATCAGATTTGTGGTTGATTCTCTAATGATGCTTGCATGGAGTCTTTATTGTTCTTGGCACATATATGGATGAGGATTGTTGGCTGGATTCATGATTGACTACTCAAAGTTGCATTGTTGGAGACATGATGATGATGACATCTTACCTATATGATGATAGGTTGTTTCGTACATCTGTTGATTGATGCAGATGCTTCCATTTGATGACTCTTGGTTCATGTAGATCTGGATGGTTATGAATGAGTTGATGCAGATGTACCTTGTTGTTGATAGATACTATGAAGCAGATCATACAGTGTTGTTGCTGATGTTTATCTTAGGTGATTAGTCTTTATGTCTCTATTGTAGTTATCTCTTCAGGTCATGTAACAGCCTATGTTTCCCCACTATGCCTGGGATGAATGATGTTATCATATGTAAATTTTTGTATCACCATTGTGATGAATGTATGTATTGATTCTTTTGGTGATGGGAAGGTCATTTATGATATATAGAGTCATGTTCTTGTAGAACATCTTTTTGTAGACCTTGCTTACAGTCTGGGGGAGATTGAGCATGAGTAGCACTATATAGCAGAGCAGATATTTCAGCTTGTTCTCAGAAAGAGCATTATCAGATTGGAGCACCATGGCATATACAAAGGGGGAGTTCATTCAGAGACTTCAGCAGATCTGGTTCATATTCAGGGGGAGCATAACCCTTTGCCCTTGATGTCAAAGGGGGAGAATGAGCTGAAGATTTTGAGGTTGCCATCAAGTCCAAAGGGGGAGATTGTTGGCATTATGATTCTGGTATGGCTTTCTGATACATATGTTGTACTTGATGGCAACCCACTCATCTCAGATGTTAAATTATAGTGTAGAGAAAATTTCACGCACTTATATGCAGAGAAAAGTTTATTTCATGTAGAGAAAAGTTCACGCACTTTTATGCAGAGAAAAGTTTATTTCATGTAGAGAAAAGTTCGTGCACTTTTATGCAGAGAAAAGTTTATTTCATGTAGAGAAAAATTTCACGCACTTTTATGTTGGAGAACTTACCTTTCGTCCATGGTAGTTAGTCCATGGTATTTGAACCTATGAGGAAAAGCGCGTATATGTTGGAGAACTTACCTTTGGTCCATGGTAGTTAGTCCTTAGTATTTGAACCTATGAGGAAAAGCGCGTATATGTTGGAGAACTTACTTTTGGTCCATGGTAGTTAGTCCTTGGTATTTGAACCTATGGTTTTGGCCCGTGGTATTGCATCCAAAAGTGTTGATCTCACGTACTTTCATGGTTGTTTCATGGTATTAGTCCAACAGTTTTTTGATCCTATGGTTTTGGCTCGTGGTATTGATCCATGATTTGAGGAAGAGCTTGCCTATATAAAGCAAAGGAGATCATTTGGCTTGTGTAGTTTTTGGGTTGAACCTCTTATGGGAGCTAGATCTGAAATACTATGATCTCTTGGGAGTAATGTCTAGATCTAAATAAGGTGAATCTACTGATGGATTGAGATCACTTCGGCGCATGATCAGATCTGTAGATCTAATAGTCTGGGTTATTCTTGAAGTCTTGAAATTATCTATATCCACAAGTACGCAAGTACAGTGAAGGAAAAGTGTGGAGGCGCCACAGAAGGCGCAGTGCGGAGGCGCCACAGAAGGCGCAGTGCGGAGACGCCACAGAGGCACCACAGAAGGCGCAGTGCGGAGATGCCACAGAGGCGCCACAGAAGGCGCAGTGCGGAGACGCCACAGAGGTGCCACAGAAGACGCAGTGCGGAGACGCCACAAAGGCGCCACAGAAGGCGCAGTGCACAGACGCCACAGAGGCGCCACAGAAGGCGCAGTGCGGAGGCGCCACAGAAGGCGCAGTGCGGAGACGCCACAGAGGCGCCACAGAAGGCGCAGTGCGGAGGCGCCACAGAAGGCGCAGTGCGGAGACGCCACAGAAGGCGCAGTGCGGAGACGCCACAGAGGCGCCACAGAAGGCGCAGTGCGGAGGTGCCACAGAAGGCGCAGTGCAGAGGCGCCACAGACAGCGCAGTGCGGAGGCGCCACAGAAGGCGCAGTGCGGAGGCGCCACAGAAGGCGCAGGTGCGGTGGTCGCGGCGCGACAGAAGGCGCAGGTGCGGAGGTAGTACAGATATCCGCAGATCTATACCAGTGAAGTTGCGGTCCCTGCTTGAAATTTGTTTTAACTGCCTTTGACTATTCTGTAGGGTTTTGGGTGCATAACTGATGTTTCGTTACTGGTATTGAGTTCAGATAGCAGCATGATTAATGACTTATCTTTATGTACTAGATCTAGTTGATAACTCTCATAATATCATTGTATGTGTATGGATCTGGTGATTGGGTGATTCAGAAGATTGGTTGATTATGTGCTTCAATGTTGTTGTTGGGTCCAGTATGAAAATTGGATGAAACGTAGCCTTTCAGATTATGTGTTGTGCTTCAGTGTATCCAGTATGAAAATTGATGAAACGTGGTACCTGGAGGAGAGAAGATTGTAGGCCGGCGCCTACGTACTAGTATCTAAGCTAGTACAAGAGCTAAAGGAAATCTTTGGAGCATTGTATCAGGTAGTAGCCTACGTACTAGTAAATGAATCGGCTAGTACAAGAGCAAAGGGGGTTGTAGCTCCCGTACTGGTATAAGACTGCACCAGTACAAATATTGTAAAAGGATTTTCTTATTAAGAAGAAGATTGAGATGACTTGCAGCAGGTGGTTTTCTCCCGCATTGGGTTTCCACCTTATATCATGGTGTTCATGTGTGTGCCTTATGTGTGATGATCTATTCTATGTTACTGCATCTGTTAATTGATAATATGGTTGATAATGTTCGAATGCACTCATTGAAGATCAATTAACTTAATCATAAGTTGTGGAAGTAGCATGTATGAATCTGATTATGGAAATGGAAAAAGTTTTATTAATGTGATAATACTGATTCACCCCCCCTCTCAGTATTATTTCCAACAATTCCTCAATCTATCGCCTAGGTGGAGTTCAGGGTATTGCTTTAATAGACCCCTTCTTGGTGCAATTTTTATGGGTTCTTCTTAATTGCTTCAGTTAATGGTCATTTCTATCAATCAACTTCACCTTTTTTAGGTAATATTTAGAGACTCTAGGTCAATTCCTACTATCTAAATGAGGCTTAACCTAGTCGATGAGAGAGGATATCTACAAGCTACAAAAAATCAATTGGATTTCCCTCCTTGAGGGCGTTAGCTTGAATATTTCATTTTATTATTTTTAGTATTTTATGTAGCTAAGCTTCTTCCTAATTTTTTTTTTCAGTCCATCCATATCTATTGCTACATGTAATTGATGGATAGTCTCTTCCTCTTTGAGTTATTTTGGGGATGATTCTATTGATATTCTTACATGTGAGGCTATAGACTTTGTATCTATACTCACTATTGTAAGCATATGGTAGAGAAAATTACGTTCAGCTTCCTATGCCTAATTTATCATTTTTTTTGTAACATAATTCTCCATTACTAAGGCACATACATTGTTGTGGATGTCCTCTTGTGCATTTACTTGCCTTGTCAGTGAAAAAGTTGATATACTATTACCTGCTATTAATTACTCATGCTTCGAAATCCTTTGAATATCCTAATATATGTGAAGATGGAAATGCCCAAGATAGTTATTATTACCAATGTATTCATACATCCCAACAACAGTGCTAATTTTAAATTTCCATGTTGAATTGGTCCCTTAAGGAGCAACCACATGTCTAGGGTGAGACAATAGAGAAAACTCAAGAGTCCAAAATCATAAACAAATTTACCAAAAGCATAAGCCTTATTCCCAAAATTAACAACAACAAACCTAGAATTGGAAAAGCTATATATTCTCCTATAGCTTGATCTCAATGCCATAGTACTGTTCACAAAGGGCAAGAGAACAAATGCTCCAAGGAATGTTGCGTGAAAGGAAATTCACAAGTTTTCTTGGTTCCTCCTAATGCGAATAACACTTTTCATTTAAAAGAAACCCTGGGACACAGACACTACAGACCCTCTCATGAATGCATTTCCTTTAAAATTCAAAGCATGAATGCAATCCTTGTGAAGGCCACAATGAATGGTCTTGTGAGAATTTAGCTCTAATTTGACAATCATATGCTTCACTTGGGATCCAATGGTTCCTGGAAATCAAAGGTTGAGCCTGTGCAATTCCAAATCCAAGCGATCAACAATAATGATATTCATAATCCCTCCTGCATAAATTTTCACTAGCGTTGTGAATTGATTAACCCAGTTCCACTTTAAAACCAAAATATCTGAACATACGAAGTGGATGAGGGGAATATGATTGCATGTTATGAATTGAAACATGCCTTACCACATTTGGTATAGGGAAGGCATGCAATGTTTGATATATACCTTCGATTTGCACCATTGTTGATGATGAGCTCCCAATTGTGAAAGAACGATATTGGCAAGTGTTTGCAAGTGTAAATGATTTGCACCACAGTGAGAAGCCATGTAACCCACTATGATCCATGTCTTACAGTGTTTTCCTACCTATATGAGTGGAAGAAATTTGTAGTTGGATCTCAAAAACCTTGATGATGGTATTGTGATATTCATCAGAGTTTAGGGATATATTGATCCAAAATGGATTCAGTTTTTCTTCCATATCAAAGTATTCAAATTCAATTTAAAGTTGGATCAAGTTGAAGTTCTCGATGAAATGATTCCAACGGTGCAAATGGTGTGAAAATCTAAGTTCGGATGAAGAAGTTAAGGCCAGTCAAAGTTTCAAGGCAAACTAGGGCAAAAAGTCAAAAAGTCAAAGTCTAACTGGTCAACAGCCAACAGTCAAGGCTTATGCTAGTAGGACATGTGTTGTCCCAGGAATGTACAACATGGTTTTGATGATGTCATTAAGGAAGGTGATGTGGTAGTTTTTGATTGGTTCACATGGGCCAATCCGGTGTTGACATGTGGCAGCCCGAATTTGTCCAATATTGACATGCAAATCCCAAAATTTGGGGGTTAGGGAGGATCGAACCCCTAACCTCCTAGATTCCTAAGTTTTAGCTGGATTCTGCTCACCAAATGAGCTTTGCATCTCTTGGTTATCAATGCAGAGATAGGGTATTATCATTGTAATAAGGTTCCACTAGAAAAAGAACCGGACAGTCGGGGTCAACCCCAGACTGCTGGTCTCTTAAACTATATGCCAAACTAACTGTTGGGAATCGGATTAATTGTTGGGTCCCTATAATACTAGTGATTACCCCATTACTATTGTAGTTATACCCCTTATTTATATTGTTGTGCCCCCATTACCCCCATATTGTTATTAATGTGCCCATAGAATCCCTCTATTGTTATTTTTGTGGCTTTATATTATTATTGTTAGGTCGGCTGGATTATATTATGGCTCCATAGACTCCTATATATAGAAAGGAGGTTTTGTCATTTGAATCATCCAAGAATTGTTCATTTATGTAATGTAAAGGAGGTTGCCCCCTCGAAGAGGCTGAATTATAAGGCGTGGATCTCTCTTTTCTATCTTTCTGTGAGCTGGTTTCATAACATTTGGTATCAGAGCTTTGGATTCTAGGGTTTCGCTGCTCCAAACAGGACATCGTGGCATTTTCGCTATAACTTTTTTTCTGTGACGTTTCCGAAGTCACAAAAAAAACCCATTTGAGAAGAATTGGCTTTGAACCTTGGGTCTCGATTTCAGAGCTTTTCACATGATATTTTCGGAGATATGATCTGAGGAAGTTGGCCTTTTTGCAGACTTCTGAATTACATTCAAAACAGGTGACCTGGGGAAAATCGTCATAACTCTCTCTCTGAGGATCGGATTGAAATCTCGTAAAATGTTACAGAAATAGGATGGACTTTAGTTTCTTGTATGTGTGTTTTATATTTAAAGGTTGAAGCAGTGACTCGTGGAACGTCGTACAAGTTTGATCTACTGAACCAGTCTAAAAGCAAGTCACTCTAGGAGATTTCACATAACTCTTCCTTGGAGAATCCAATTTGGCTCAGACTTGTGGCATTGGAAAGAGGACGCAGAAGGCTACTGTAGGTAGCAATTTCAGAATTGGATGATCCGAAATTACAGAGATACATCAGATTCAATATCAGGCTTCTATAAAGTGAAAAAAGGTGTGTAGTTTTTTTTAAATTTTTGTGTAAGATTGGTTTAACGGAATTCAAAGGGCATAGTAAAGCATTATTATCGGTAACGGATGCCCCGAGGAAAGAAAATGCAAACACCTAGTAAGGAACCTGAAAGCTCTAGCATGACTCATGAAGAAGAAGAAGAAATGCTACATGATATATCAAAATTACAAGAACAAGTGCAACAAATGTCACGCTCACAAAAGCTAACGGAAGCTAAGATAAGTGGCGTGGAATCTAAGATAAAGGGCATGGAAGCTAAGATGGATGATTCGAAGACAGATTTGAAAGGTTTGAAGACAGATATGGAAGAATTGAAGAAGTTGCTACAAGAAAGGGTCACTAATGGTGAAAAGGTAGTAAAGGAAACTCATGATGAGAACAAAAGAAATGTTAATCATGATACCATAGACGCTAATGTTGGATCGAAGACTCACCATGTTCCAAAAATCGATATGAGGAAGTTTGATGGCAAGGATCCCGCCACATGGATATTACAGATGGAGCAATTCTTCGATCTCAATAATGTGCAAAACACACAAAAGGTACGTATGGCAACTTTATATTTGGAACCAAATCAGTTTGTATGGTATCAATGGCTTTGTTCTCGTAAACAATTTATCACTTGGGAATTTTTACGGAAGAATTGATAGCACATTATGAGGATACAAAAAGCAACACTTTTTTTAGCCAATTGATAAGTCTCAAACAAAAGGGTTCAATAATGGAGCACATTGAGGAGTTCCAAAAATTGAACATAAGGGTAAAAGATATTCCAGAGGAGCATAGGATTGATGTGTTCATAGGGTCTTTAAAGGATAATATCCAACATGATGTGCGCCTTTGGGAACCTGATTCATTAGAGAAGGCATTCAGGTTAGCAAGAAAAATGGAAAGCAAAATTATGGCAACTAGGAAGCATACCATTCACAACTATAAAGATGGAAGTGTTGCCCATAGTCTTCCACAACCTACAAGGTTGACACCACAACAATTGGAAGAAAAAAGAGCAAAAAGGCTTTGTTACAATTGTGATAGAAAATACACAAAAGGTCATAAGTGTGCTGAGAAGAAATTATTCTACATAGATTGTGAAGAGGAAGAAGAAAAAGAGCAAGAAAGGTCAAAAGAAGAGGATATATTCCAGGAAAAAAGCCTAGATGAAGAACAAATAAATCCGACCATATCTTGTAATGCATTGGCGGGAATTACCACTCCTCAAACCATCAAGATAGAAGGACAAATCAAGAAGAAAAAGGTAATAGTGTTGATTGATTCAGGAAGCACCCACAATTTTATTCATTGTAGGGTAGCAAAAGAATTGAATTGCTTCCTATATCCAGCACCAGAGTGTCAAGTGATGATTGCAAATGGAGGAACAATAAATTGTTCTGGAAAGTGCCATAATATCAAGCTATCCATGGGAGAATATGTATTGACTAGCCCAATGCTTTCCATTCCAATGGGAGGTGCTGATGTTGTACTAGGAGTCCAATGGCTACAATCCTTGGGTACAATAGCTTTTAATTTTCAAGAACTTTTCATGAAATTTTCTGTGGAAGGAAAGGAAGTTGAATTAAGGGGTATTGTAGGGAAACCAGGAAAGATAATTAGCTCTAATGGCATGACAAAGCTTCTAAAAAAGGAGCAAAGAGGTGTAATTGCACAATTATGTTCGCTAGATGTTTCCACATTGGAATCATCTATTTCTCCAGATCTCCAAAAAGTCCTGGACAATCATTCCAAGGTATTTGAGACTCCCAAAGGTCTCCCACCTATGCGTGATCATGATCATGCTATTCATCTGATTCCAGGAAGTGTTCCTCCAAACATCAGGCCGTACAGATATCCATATGTCCAAAAAAGTGAAATTGAACGTATGGTTGCAGAAATGCTAGAAGCTGGTATAATTCAACAGAGTCAAAGTTCTTTCTCAGCTCCAGTAGTATTGGTGCACAAGAAGGATGGATCATGGCGCATGTGTCCAGATTATAGGGAGCTCAACAAGCTCACTATTAAAGATAAGTTCCCTATTCCTGTCATTGATGAATTACTGGATGAATTGCATGGATCAATTTACTTCACCAAGTTGGATCTTCGTTCGGGATATCATCAAATCAGAATGAAGATTGAAGACATTCCGAAAACGGCATTTAGAGCTCATGAGGGTCATTATGAATTTTTGGTCATGCCTTTTGGCCTTACCAATGCACCTTCAACATTTCAAGGTTTGATGAATTCAATTTTCAAACCATTTCTTAGAAAATTTGTGTTAGTATTTTTTGATGATATACTAATCTACAGCAAGTCTTGGAAGGATCATGTTGAACATGTTGACAGAGTGCTACAACTATTGGAAGAGAAACAATTATATGCCAAAAGATCCAAATGTTTCTTTGGAGTCCAGGAGGTGGAATATTTGGGTCATATTGTATCTCATGAAGGAGTTAAGGTAGACCCTACCAAAATTAAAGCCATTAAGGAATGGAAAATCCCCACATCCATAAAGCATTTGCGCGGATTTCATGGGTTGACAGGGTATTATCGCAAGTTTGTTAAGAATTATGGGAGAATAGCAGCACCTCTAACGACATTATTGAAGAAAGATGCATTTTCATGGACTCCGGAAGCAACAAAGGCCTTTGAACATCTTAAAGAGGCAATGTGCCAAGCACCGGTCTTAGCTACACCGGACTTCACAAAAACCTTTATTGTGGAATGTGATGCTTCAGGAAATGGAATTGGTGTTGTTCTAATGCAAGATGAAAGACCCATTGCTTTTGAAAGTCCTCCAATCAAGGGAAAGTTTCTAAGAAAAGCTATTTATGAGAAGGAAATGTTGGCAATACTCCATGCACTTAAGAAATGGCGACCCTACTTAATGGGAAGACACTTCAAGGTAAAAACATTAATATTGAAACATGGTAAGTATATAAACCATGCATGATATATCATATATCATATGAGATATATCAAACCAAATTACCATATCAAATCAAATATATGTGAACCATATAAAAGGCCGGAAGAGTCAGGCAGGGGTTTCGACCCACCAACCTCCAACTACAAATACCAATGACTTAACACCATTCTATTTATTAAGATATCAAGTGTTCGAGCTTGATATAAAGCCGAACCACCTTTCATTATAATCCAATTGCAGATACAGTCCCCAAGGAGCGCGAGATTTCCCACAAGCAGATTTGACATGCAAAAGTTGTTTTACGTAGCAGATAAGTGGTTTTGCCTCAGGCAAGTGTGTTTTCTTGACATTCCAGGGGGTCTGGAGGTCACAGTGGCAAAATATGGCCAAGTTTATAGTCATTTGACTCGAAATTTTGAGCTGAACGCAGTGGTGAGCTTCATTTCTTCATCTGAGACTTTGTTTTTGAGCTCATGCTTGTAACAACCTTTTTGGAGACAAAACAAAGAGGTCAAGACTAGAAGCGAAAGGAAAAGGAGACATAGCTAGAAAGTTTGGTGAAATCCTTTATTAAATTTTGTTGTGTAGATGTGTTTGAACATGTTTTCAAATGGTTTAATTGTTTATGTTATTTGCAATCCTTTCGATCCATTGCATTAAGTAACATAAGTGAATTCACACTTAGTCTCTAATACCTTTTTCATTAACGGATCAAGTTGTATCAGAGCAGCAAGGTTTCTAAGGTTTGACAAGTTTGTGTGATGATTTGGATGCTTACTAGGTCGAGGCTCAACCGAGGCAAAGGAGAGCTTGTTGAGGCAAATCCAGAGATTAGAAGTGTTCTTTCACAAAGAAGGATGGTAGATGAAACTCCACTTGGGTTAGAATCGCAATTCTTGCATAGTTTCATGATGATACGTTCCATGGTTAAAGAGATGTATCATGAGTATAAAAAGGGTAAAGGTGAAGGAACTTCATCACCTAAACTAGAAAAATGAGGAGAGGAACCTTTTCTTTTTACACCTCCATATAAAGAATATAAAGGAAAGGGAGAAAAGCCTCCTCCATCTTCTCCATCATCACCATCATTGTCATCATCATTGTCTTCTTCTCATAAAACTAGTTCTTCTAAGAAGAAGAAAAAGAAAGCTTCTTTGATCAAATTAGATGTAAAATTTGATTTTCCAATTTATGATGGATAACTTACTGCAAAAAAGATTGATAATTGGATAAGGAAAATTGATGTATATTCCAAGGTGCAGAAGGTTGATTCAAAAAGGAAGAAGATCCAACTTTCTAGCCTTCAACTTGGAGGAACCGCACTTGTATGGTGGGAAGGCAAGACCCAAGCAGATCTCCAAAAGCATGGTAAAATCATTTCAACTTGGAATGAATTTGTTTCTGCTATTAAAAATAAATTTTATCCATTGGCTTATATGCAACAAGAGATGATGAGTTGGCAAACACTACGCCAATTAAAAGGTAAAAGTGTTCAAATTTATACTCAGGAATTCCATAAGAGAGCTTTAACACTAGGCATTTCATTGGACTCGCCAGAAACATTGTTTAAATACGTATGTGGTATTCATAGTTATTTGAGGCATACCATACTTATGTTTAATCCAAATAGCTTAGATGATGTATTCATTCAAGAAACTCATCTAGAAGCTAGAGGTAAAAATGTAACCCTAGATGTTGGGAAATCATCCAAGCCTATTGAAAGCAATAATAAAGGCAAGAAGAAACTTAAGTGGAAGAAGAAGAAAACAAACACTGTGAAGAAAGATAAACCTTCATGCACTCGTTGTAAGAAGGAAGGACATGATGAGGCACACTGTTGGTCTTTGCATCCAGAATTGAAGCCTAAGAAGTTTGGAGGTAAAGAGCGAAATAATGTTGCTGCTATTCAAAAGGACTTGGGATCAAATTCAAGTGACAAGACAATGGTTACAACTACAGGTATAAAAGATAAAGATTATAAAGCATCTATAAGTACTTCTTCAAATATTTTTGATAATGATAATGATGAGAGGGAAAGAAATGAGCTATTTCACATAAGAGTCATTTCCAAGCATACTAAAATTGATACTTTATTTGATAGTGGGTCACAAGTTAATATTATTTCTGAAGCAATTGTAAATAAGTTGGGTCTAGAAACAAAACCTCATAAAAAGCCATATCCATTAGGTTGGGTGTGTGATAAAACTAAGCTACAAGGTACACAACAATGTAAACTTCGTTTTGGTATTGGGTCAAAGTTTATAGATGAGGTTGAGTTAGACATAGTCCCATTGGACATATGTGGAATTGTATTAGGAAGTGCATACTTGTACGATAGAAATGCTATCTTCTATCGAACTGAAAATAAGTATCAACTCACTAAGGATGGAATTGAATGTATTGTAAGAGATCATAAACTCAAAGATAACTTCTCTCTCATAAGTTTTGGACAGATGAAAAGAATTGTAAATGCAAGGAAAGAATTTTTACTCATGATCGTAAAAACAAAGGATATTGATAAATATGATGCATTCAAAGGCTGTAATCCTAAACAGAAAGAAAATCTAGTTAAAGTTGTTTCCAATTATGATATTCTATTTCAAGAGCCTAAAGGGCTTCCACCCAAGCAAGAGATAGAACATGAGATTTATTTTGCAGCAGGATGCTCTACTACCTAACATTGAAATGTACAGGTTATCAGCTCTAGAGAATGCAGAAATAAGGAAGAAGGTACAAGAGTTGCTCGATCAAGGGTTTACTCGACCAGGCACATAAACGTGTGGATCACCTATTGTGTTAGTGTGAAAGAAAGATGGTTCATGGAGAATGTTCATTGATTTTATAGCATTAATAAAATCACGAAAAAGAATTGTTATCCTCTTCCTAATGTTGATTATTTGTTAGATCAGTTAAAAGATGCAGTTTACTTCTCTAAATTGGACTTTCAAAGCGGCTACCATCATATCAAAATTGCAGAACAAGATGTGTTGAAGAATGCTTTCAAAACAAAGGAAGGACTCTATGAATGGATGGTTATGCCTTTTGGCTTAACTAACGCTCCAGCTACATTCATGCGAGTCATGAATGATGTTTTTAGACCATTCATTGATGATTTTGTAATAGTCTATTTAGATAATATTCTTGTTTTTAGTAGAACATGTAAAGCATGTAAAGCAGATTTTAGATGTTTTGAAAAGAGAAAATCTCTATCTAAAACTATCAAAATGTGAATTTCGCAGAACATCTTTAAACTATTTGGGTTATATTGTAGGGGGTGGTGAATTGAAGATAGATCCTTCTAAGGTCGAAGTCATTGTATATTGGCCTAAGCCCAATACTGCTACAAAAGTTAGAAGTTTCTTAGGGGCAGTGCAATATTGGAGAAATTTTATTGCTAACTTTTCTTTGATTGCAACTCCTTTACATGCTTCGACAAGTGTGAAATGGGTATTTCAGTGGGGAGGAAAACAACAGAAATCCTTTGACACATTGAAAGAAAGGATCAATATAGCGACAGTACAAGCAATACTAGATCTTAAACATCCATTTGAGATCGAGACATATGCAAATGAATACACCATGGGGGCAGTGTTGATGCAGCACAGAAAGCCTATATGCTTTCAATCCAAGACATTTACATCAACAGTAGTTAACTATCCTACATATGATAAGGAATTATATTCATTAGTTCAGAGCGTTAAAAAGTGGAAACATTACATAATGTGTAAAGGAACAATCATACATACATATCATCAACCACTTCAATATTTACACTCACAAACTAAATTGCAACAATCACAACATTACAGGTGGATGGGTTTTCTATGCTAATTTCATCTTGTTATCATATATAAGAAAGGCATACATAATAAGGTTGTAGATATGTTATCAAGACCAATCGTAAATGCATCCATAATACCTAAGCATAATTTATTAATTCATGAAGGTTGCATTGAACATTATGCACAAAACACAGATTTTAAGGATGTATATGCAACTTTAAGTCATGGCAAGCAAGTAGAAGAATTGGACTATTACATAAAGGACAAACTCTTATATCATTTGGGAAAGTTATGCATTCTACAAACTGAAAGAGTTAGTATAATTTGAGAAGCACATACTTCTCTCATATCAAGTCATTTTGGTGAAGGTAAAATAATTGCACAATTACAAAGATTCTGCTATTGGCCACGGATGAATGAAACAATTTCTAGATATATTAAAGGATGTACTATGTGTGCTACAAGTAAGCCAAGTAATAGAAAATTAGGCTTGTATACTCCATTGTCAATTCCTCCTCGTCCTTGGAAAAGTGTTTCCATGGATTTTGTTGGGCGATTGCCAAAATCTAGAAAGAGCCATGATTATTTGTAAGTAGTTGTGGATAGGTTTAGAAAAATGTGTATTTTGACACCATGTAATAAACAGATCATAGCTGAACAAACTGCAATGTTGTTCTTTCAAAATGTATGGGTTCATTTTGGGTTACCCACTTCTATTGTATCCGATTGAGATTCTTGATTTGTCGACAAATTTTGGTCTAGTCTATGGGAGTTAATGGACACAAGGTTGAAGAAGATGACAGAATTTCATCTACAAACAGATGGTCAGATAGAAGTGGTCAACAAGACAGTGATATAATTTCTTCGAGGATACTGCAGCAAGCATCCCAAACTTTGGGATGAGCATTTGTGTTATGTGCAACATCCTTACAACCATGCGAAACATTCTTCTATTCAGAGATCTCCTTTTGAGACTTGTTTTGGTTTTACACCAAAGTCTCCCTTGGATTTTGTCTTTGTTTAAGACATAGTAGTTGGTGGACAAAGTGACCAAGTTCATTGAACAAATCTAGGAAATTCACTAAACAGTACAGGAATAGCTAGAAAGAAACCAAGCAAAGTATAAGGTGTGTCATGACATGCATCGAGTTGAGTACAGTTTTCAAGTTGGTGATCAAGTCTGGCTGTACATCAGCAAAGAAAGACTGCAAAGGGAAGGCAAAAAGTTGAAACCAATTAGAGATGGTCCTTTCAAAATACTTGATAAAATTGGTGAAAATGCTTTCTGCCTAGATCTACCAGCTTATATGCAGATCTATTCTATAGTAAATGTTGAAAACTTGAGATTGTACGAAACTTCATTTATTGAAGATCCCAAAGAGCAAGGTCAGCTACCTTCCATCAATTCTGAATGCAATGACCAAATATGGTCAAGTTTATACTCATTTGACTTGAAATTTCGAGTTGAACACAGTGGTGAGGTTCATTTTCTCATTTGAGACTCTGTTTTTGAGCTCATGCCTATAACAACATTTTTGAAGACAAAATAAAGAGGTCAACACTGGAAGCGAAAGGACCAGGAGACGTAGCCAGGAAGTCTGGTGAACTCCTTTATTAAATTCTGTTGTGTTGATGTGTTTGAACATGTTTCCAAATGGTTTAATTGTTTATGTTATTTGCAATATTTTTGATAAAATGCATTAAGCAACATAAGTGAATTCACACATAGTCTATAATACCTTTTTCATTAACGGATCACAAATAGCATCGAAGCAGCTTCTGAAGATCTGTTGAATAGCATATATTGTTCTCCAGGATCATTTCCACCCTTGAATATTTGAAATATCTTTGGGTCATACGAGGATTTCACCACCGTAAAGCTATCAAAGAATGAAGTATTCTTAGCCGAACTAGGAGGATGTTCATCACAGTTTTCATACTCGGGAAAAGGACCATGTGAACCATTCTGAGAATCGACTTTGAGCTTGTTTAACCCTCCTCTCAGTCTTGCCAAATAATCCTTCGTATTTTCTTCTACTTTGGATGAGTCGAGACCATGATCCACCAAGCATGTCCTGCTTCACATCCATTCTTTTATAACTTTCGAAATTCATGTGATAACTCGAACTAGGTTGCCCAGAATCATACTTGTTATGAGAAGATATTTTCTCAGAGTGGTGTTTGGTTTTCTTCGGAACACCAATTATCTACTCCATACAATATTTTCTCAAATCCCTCCCAGAATTGTTGTTATTATTAATAATTATTGTTAGCACTTATAATAATATTATTTTAAAATATTACCTCTACCACTATCATTACCATCACTACATGGTATTAAAATCACTACTCTATTGGTATTACTGATACTACTACTATTGTTATTACTATTGTTACCTTTTCTAGTAACCCACTGGATTTTCTTCTGCTTCACTGCATTTTTTGTGCAGTTTTCTTTATTACATCACTTGTGCACTTTGGTACCACTCTCTATCACATGTGCCTGAATACTCCTAATATGCACTAAGGTCATCCTTTTTGCAGTCCCATTGGTCAAATTTCACCACTACTAGAAACTAAATTGAATTTTAATATATTATTATTATTATGTACTACCATAAAATTTGCCCTAATTTTTTGGTTTCCATATCTCTTGTACCTTCATATCATGTTAATAACTTACTACACAATTTATGCCTCTTATTTCAAAAGTAATCTTTGGCATGTGCTCTGCATTTTTTAACCTAGTTAATGGAGGCTTAATGCTCTCTGGCTCCAACTCTTGAACAAATTTCTTCTAGTTCATCTCCAAAATCGAAGCACTGCTGCCTGGATCAAGAGATTTTATGTTGAACAATGGCACTTCCGTGCTGATTTATTCCTCTGATAACTCCTCAGGAGTTAATGAATTAGAGTCACTTTACCTACAACTGTAGGAGCTAGAGCAAGTGATACTTGTGGTACTCACCATGAATGGCTCATGAACCAGATCAAACATTTATTTCACAGTTTTCTCAAGGGGCTAATCAAAATTATGCCTCCAGTATTAATCGTCATCATCTTGTACAGGGTTGGGCAATCAAGCCAAATTATTAGAACCATACTAAAGAACATGTTTTCTTACCTCAGGCCTCTATAAACTACTAGTTTTTGTTGGACCAAGCTGGGTTCTCTCTAATTTCTCCATAGATTTCCTGTTGTAATTCTTCTTTTTAGGTTGCTTAGAACAGTGATATATTTGTAGAGCTTCATGATATTCTAAGCTTTCACAGCTCCATATATTATCATTTGTGACCTCCCTTGTTTTCCACATTGAGCTGACAATAGTTCAACAGTTGCAACCAGCAGAGATTCTTGAGTCAATCAATGTAGTTGATCTACACTTGCTAGCTATCTCCTTCTTCCCCTTGCTTTTTCTCTTGGATTCATTCATCTGCTGATCAAATTTATTTCTCTACTTTTCTTTCTCTAGAAATGGATTTTCTGTGGTGCAAATTATTTACACTTGCCAGTATTGTTCTTTCACAATTGGGAGCTCATCATCAAAAATGATAAATTAGAGCAGTTACACTTCTATTCACTTTGTGAAATGCAAAAAGTTGGGTTTGTTGATCTAAGTGAAACCAAATGATATTTTATATGCACCTTTAAAACTTTTATATATGTGTTGTTAGAAATGGACCATGTATTTAGACCTGCTAGCTATGTCATAATGCATGAATCACCCCATTTTGAAAATAGTGTCAAGAATCTAGCCACAGGCATGAGATGGAATTTCCACCAGAGGGACATTGAGGATGCTAAGAATGGGGATGAAAAACTTCTAATTTGTCAGAAAAAGGATTGGAGGTCTTCACAATATGCTTCTGAATGATAAATAAAACCTTAAAAAATTTCAAGGCCCCTATTCGTATTCTATGCCAATCAATCTAGCATGAGAGTGAGCACCTGGCTCTGAAGGTATTGTTGATAGGATGCATTTTCTAGCTAGTATATATCATGTCAGTGAAATTTAGTGATCCATTTTGTTTTCCTATGATGACAAGTTATTTATTCCCCTTGTATTTGGGAAGCCAAATATTGAAGATTAGAACTACTATATTATATCAAATCCATTCCTTTTATCTTGAAGTTGTAAGGTGGGTAGTTATGTGTTATTTATATTTGCATATTTCATGAGGAAGGGACTTTGTAATGTCATAACCCTTTGCGTTGCTATGTTTTAGAACTCTTTTATTACTTCCATTTCTTGTGTCTTATCATACAAACATATTCCTAGTGATGCGTTGTAAATATAACAGTCCATGAAAGTACTTATCAAAGCATTGTAATGACTAGCTAGCTATAGGAAATGGACTTGCATTAACAGAGTATGAAGCTTGAGGTGATTGTCAAGGTAAAGGGAGGGAAGAACTTAGAGCACCATCTGATAGGGATGAATTTGGTCTTCAACACTAGAGCTTTTCATCTTCTTGGTTGTTTGAGGCTCTCTAGAAAGATCAAACCTTATCCCCTTCATTTTGAACTCTTGAATACATCTAATCATAGCCCTAGAAGTAACCCTCTAATTACCATTTTTGCATTCTACAATGAACTTGGAATGATCCTTTATCCGAAGAAAGTTTATATTTATTTCAACAACAATTTTTACCATCAACAAAGTGCAAATATCTCTACTCTATTATTAGTATCAACCCCTATACCTTTAAAGCAACAACATGATTGTCTCCACTAATTATATTGCATCCTCCCCCATATTTTCTAGGAATACCTTGACAAAGTCCATCAAAATACCTCCATGCCTTTAATTTATCAATCTCATAGCTTTTCAAATTTCCTTGGTTGTTCGTCTTTATATGTTTACAACTACATCGATATGCATGTCTGCCACGATGAACTCATTATACCCAAATAATAAATGATATTCAAGATATCCACTCAGATATCTCTTCTTGCTAGCACAACAAAATTCCTATTCTATTTTCCTAAACACTAGAGCAAAGAAACCACATATAGCATTCTACCACCTGATTCTAGTTAAATGCAACTTTGAGCCTTGAGGAAAATTTGGCTACAACATGTAACTTCATTCAATCTTCAATGAATCATAAATGGTCCATAAAAACTAGAAGCATGAGTAGCAACAAACCGTACTTATCAATACAAAGAGAGCATATGAGATAATTATCATGTAGCCGAAGTACATAATACCAAAGAGAAGGTTTGTAATCTCCATCTTGGCGAAGAAGTAGAATGTACCATACAAGGATAGGTAAAGGGCAGATGAGCTTGAAGTTAGATAAGCTCTCAACCACTAGTGGTAGTCTTCACTACACAACTAAAAGTAGCATAGGACAATAGTGATCTCTGCACAAGTAGCAATAAGGATAACAAAGATAATGAACATAAACCCAAAAATGTAATAAAATTGATGTAACCAAATAGATGTTTAGATGAAGAATAAATCAATGAAAATTGCACCAAAGGGTAATATTGATCCAATGAGTACTAAGAAAACTAGCTATATGTGCCATGTCTGCTTTGGAATCTACCTGGGAATTTTATGTCTTACAATGATCTTGAATTATAGGTTTCTTGTAGCCAAAGTAACTACCAACAAAGACCAAAGACATGGATAGCACAAACCATAAAAAATACCAAAGTAGCCATTGTCCCAATTGATACGACACTAGAGGACTCTTTACCCTAAATTGGTTCATTAAGGACAAATAAAATGCCAAAAAACAATGTCAGGGAAGATGAATGCAGTCTTCAGCGTGTTTGTTTTCCATTTTGTGCCCTTGAACATATTATACAGATGACCAGAAGAGTAACCAAAAAATAAACCCATGAACAACTACAAGAGAACCATAGCTATCATAAGTCCACCACAATGGGATGGTGAAAGAAATCCAAGCATGGAAAATATCATTGTGATAAGTGTCATCCAGTTTCTTCTTGGGCTTCATCCCATGTCTCCAATTGATTGTAATTTTAGATTGTAAGATAATCCTCACTTACCTAAACTCCGCATAAGGTCAGTTCCTAGATTGACATGATCTACTGTTTCCCATTTAAGGTCTTCGTCAACATTTTCATGCCTCACAAAGGTTAGTCATTAATGTCTTACCTAACCCTGTAATATTTTCCATCAACTTCCTCTTGCAATGGGATTGTAGAGAGTTTCATCCACAAGTTTTCACCTTGTTATGACTAAGATAACAGGTCTATGTTATGTGTGCCCTCATTCTGACATGTATAAGCCAATCGACTTCTATTTGATCAAATCTACTCTAGCATGTGTTTTTTTATCAATCTCCCAACTACCTTTCTCTAGTGTAATGTTTGACTCAGGTTTGAATTTGAAGGTAGATGCATAGGCTTCTTGAGGCACATTTAGGAATGTTAACATAATTATCCTTTTTGTAACCCTGTTCTATTCCCCTATTTAACATGTGATACATCCATCTATCTCGCAAAGTATTATGAAGGTAGGGGATATGTGAGGGATGTATGTCACATACTCAAGAAAAGGCAACAAACTACCTTTAGTTTTACATTCCAATAGAGAGATGTGAAACATTTCTTATGGTTTTAAGTGCTACCATGGTGGTTACATATTGCTCAATGCGATGATGTATTCAACTTTGGCATGAGACGGTTTCCTGAAGCACTACTTTATGCCTATGTGTTATCATAGTGGTCCTATACATTAGTCTATGTTGTGTGTCAACAGTTCCATGTGCTACAATAATACATTATGTGTTGGGTAACACATTAATGTACTACAGCAGGTGTCTATGGAAACCATTTTAACACAAAAATTGGTATACCACCATTACCTTATGTTCCAATAGAACTCTTTTTACTAGCAGTGAGTGTTTATGCATTAGTGAGAACATACATACACTCTGGTGCTACAGAAACAATACAACAGAGGATCCAACAATAAATTAAGTGGCTCACAAGCTATGCCAGACTGAAAATTCTCAACACAATGATAACTCTCTCACATAACTAAGTTACGTCACCAAATCATAATAAAAACATATAATAGTTATTAAAATGTATGGTATGTGAACCATTAAGGTTTCATGGGCAATGAATACCATATTATCATCTTTAAGGTAGGGAGATCATGTAAAGACTATACATGAAGCCTTTTTGAGCCATCAATTCACTTTCTTAATAGTTAATACCTAGTGGCCTAGATTTATACCTCTTGTTCCATATCAATGTCAAGGAGGTTTTTATATTGTTTAACCCAAAAATACCTAACCTTATTACAATTTGAAATTCATGAGTTTGTTTCTTTAATTAACAAAATGCCTAAAAAGATACAACATTGCAGTTTGTACCTTACCTAGATAGTTAATGAAACATTCAACAAAATGTGACTTAAAATGGGCATTGGGATCAGGTTTCAGAATCTCCTCCCAACCACTGATAGACTGCTCAAATATACAACTATCACCCCCTAGTGAAAGAAGCCTGTCCCAATGACTAGATCACTAGATACTCTAGGGATTCCAGAGATCTTTTCCCACCTCCACTCTTCTCGCTTAGGATATTTAACTACAAGCTTGCTCAAGAATTCCATTGAAAGCTTTATTGGTATTGCTTATGGTTAAAATATTGTCACTTTTGTCCCTTTACGTGGACAACATGGTTCAACATAAGATGCATAAACTTATCAAAGAGTATAACCTGAATGGTTAGTTCTAATGGATATATGCACAAAAGAATAGAGTACAAAATGGTGAGTTGTACTGCTACATTTGTGACACGAGAGGTCTTTTCAAGTACATTTGTACTGCTATATTTTTCTTACCTATTGCATTTATCGTGAGTTATACTGCTATCTCACAATGACATTATTTTTTTGAGTTATACTTGAATTTCATTGATAATAACCTGGATTTATATGTTGCTTTTAACACCAAATTGACATCATGGTAAACATACAAATATCCCATTAAATATGACTTAAAGACGATTCAAAGAATCTCACCTTTAGCCTAAGCACACGACAGAGTAAATTATGAGGTGTGAAGTTTTGTTAGAGGCGTTGTTCATTTTTTTTTGTTTTGGTTAGAAAAGGGTTTTTTCTTGGTTTTATGTGACTTACAATTTATCATCTGTAGCATGTTGAGAAATGTAAAAGAATAATGTGTGACATTTATCTTGCAGAAATTGATGCTGAATGAAAGGATAGAAAGTTTAACCAAGCTATAGTCTGCTTTGGTAAAGGTAAAGGAACATCTTAAAAACATTCCTAAGAATACACCATATACAAAGTTTGACCATAAGCAATATATGGCTTTTTATTTTGCAGATATGTTCATTTTTCTATCCAACATATCACAACAAGAAAAATATTGATATTGTAGAAATTGTTTGACGACCTCATTGAGTTCGATTTTTCTGATGTCTTACTTGATTGATACCTTATAATGACAAGAAGACTTTAAATATGAATTAATATGTTCCGAAAACAAATCAAATTCAAAGCTTATAGATATTAAAGATAAAGAAAAATGTTAATGCCTTCATTTGATTGTTAATTGACTTTGGCGTCAGAAGGTTACAAGAAATGTGATTGGAAAAAATAAATGAAGACAATGAAGAGCTTGCCCTGGATATGATTAATTTGTTGTTAGAGACCCATCAGGCACTCACGCCATTGACTTTGGAAATGTTTCTAGTAGGGATTCATATGGCTTTTAATGATGTGATTCTTTCACCTTATGGTTATTCTGGGCAAGCACATGTTTTAGGAATTCCAGACAATACATCGGTGCGAAGGTAAACACTTTTTTTTATAATTGCAACATTCATTCCATGATATCCTCCCTTTATTGTTTGATTTTATTTTGAACGTTTCTTTTGATTTTGTTTCTTCTTTTAACTATGAAATTGAAAATACTTGGTATCATGTCCATTTAAACAATGACCAAACCTTGAAGACGAAATTAGTATTACACGATATTGATTGAAATCCTTTTAGTTGTTTTGTGTTAAAATATTTTCATGACTATTAGAAAAGTTTATTTTCATGTTCTTATTTGAGCACATGTTTATATATTTTACCAAGTTCATGCATTAGAGAATGAAATGTTGTAAATAAAATGACAAGGATTAGACATCACACCTTGGATTATTTGTTTTCACAAGTTATCTATAGCTTGAGCTTTTTAGCATGTAACTTAGTTGACATGATTTTGCCTAAGCTTTCCTTGAAGGTAGAATACTAAGTTACTAAGGTGTTCTTTTCTATGGTGAAGTTTTATTTTCTTTGTTTATACAGGCCGTCTGGCCACATAGTGGCCATTATCACCCAACTGAAGAAAAATTGTTCGAGTTTCTTGCTTTTATGGGGAAAAATGGCTTTGACATTCCTGATGTTGAGGTATATGTCGTATAAATCCTTTATAGTCCACTTTAGTTTATATTCTAGTATTTATCGTCTTTCATGTCTTACACTATGCATTTTATTTTATTTTCATTACCTTTTTCAGAAAAGAAACTCAGTATTGATGGTAAGAAAGAAGAGAACAAGAACATTGGAGCGACAAGTGCAAAAAGAGAGAGATAAGAGAATTCGTTTAGTGATATCGTCAGAGCCAATATCACACATAAGACAAACATATAGATAATGATGGTCGAGTCTTCAGAGTTGGTGAATTCACCTGTAAATGCATTGGTAACACAATAAAAATGTTTTGAAGTGATGAAACAATATTTCATGTGTAAATTGTAGTCCAACCAATATTATGTTGGAAACTCATATTGTAATACTTGACATTTGATATAATATAATCTATGTGGTTCTAATTATTTATAGTTGCACTTGCTATTGTTTAGTATTCTAATTAACATATGTAACTTTGTGTTTTCAAATTGGATGAACATGCACATCGTATGACATTTTTTTAATTTAGCCACAAAATCATACTAATTAATTTATGTTGATTAATAATGAACACATAAAATCAATTTAAAACTACTAAAATAGTAGTTTATATTGATTAATGATGAACATAAATAAAATGAATATACAACTAAATTAGTCGTTTATAAAGATTATTAATGAAAGTAAATGAAATGAATATAAAATACTAAATTATCCATTTATATAATCAGTAAGAAACTACCAAAAAACAATAAATGGCTCCTGCAAATGATGAATTTGTGATTAAAAATTATGACTAAATTGTGCATCTATACAACTATTAGTAGCGAATTTGCAATATCTTATAACACAATGAAAATTTAGTCATATATATCTGGTAATTAATTGGTTTCAGACGATGACTAAAATTTTCATATATATGACTATTAGTAGCTAATTTACAGTATCTTATAACATGAGCAATATTTTGGTCATATTTCTTTAGTCATTAATTGGTTTTCTGAGGTCATCATTTAGTAATATATTTTGTTGTATATTTGGTCATTAATTGTGGCAATTAATGACTAAATAATGACTAAACTAATGACCAAATTTATGACTAAATATACTACTAGATAATAAAATTGAGAAAACCAATTAATGACTAAGCTAAGAACAACTAAAAGTTGGTCACGTTATAAGATATTGTAAATTGGCTACTATTGGTCACCAACCGAAAAATAGTCATTTATATGCAAATTTTAGTCATTTTTTTAGTAACTAATTAGTCATTTTCTACTAGTGGAGGGTTTAATGACCAAGAAAATCAATTCCAAATTGGATGGGAAATTTTTTTTATTAACTAGGATGTCTTAGGTTTATATTCCAATTGGAATCACTTAAAAAAAACCTATGCGAACCCATGAAAAAAATAAAAAATATTACTAGTCAAAAATCTAGAAATTCGAGAACTAGTGAGATAGTAAATATAAAAAATGTCTAACCAAATCAAGTAAAAATTCAATGGGGTAATTTTTGTTATGAACTAGATTTTTTTTTTTGATCTAGTGCATGTGGAATCAATTCAATTGAATCTCGTTAGCATGTTCTAAAAAATAGCAGAAATTTACTATTCTTTGCTAAAAAGGAGGTCCAACAATCTACATTTGGGAATAAGAAGACTAATCCAAGCAACTCAATGATTACTATGAACTTCCAAAGATTTTCCAAGGATGAAATGATTCTTGTGATCCTACAAAAGAACTTCCATTAACCATTTAACTCAATCCTACAACAAGAAATCATTAATTCTAAATGCAAAAATAGAAAGAGATGAAAACTAGAGATGCATGTGAATAAGCAATGAAAAGAAGGAAATAAAATGACAAAAATGGGCTCTGAGGTTCCTGGGATGGACAAGCTCGAGAAAAATTAGATATATATGGAGGAGAATAAGATTTAGATGCTGAACATGACACCAATGTTCATTATTTTAATCAAAAGAATTACATCCCTGCAAGAAAATACAATGGAGATGCAAGAATACAAGCTCTTTCCACAATAACACTAATGAAAATCTATCCCTAGAGAAAAATTAGATTTGGTACTTATACAAAATGATTAGGAATCATTCTCCATGAATGGAGGAAGCTTTCCCCACCAAAATCCCTTGATTAGTGGATCTAGTCCCCAATACTAGGAATTTGCATTAGATGGTAGGGAACACATTCCTAGATTTTCGAAATCAATCCCTAGAGGTAAATTTGACTTGGTACTTATACAAAATGATCAAGAATCATTCCCCATGGATGGAGGAAGCCATCCCCACTAAAATCCCTTGATTAGTGGAAAACATTCCTAGATTTTCTCAATCATTGGAGTTCCACAATTTGTGCCATAATTCCATAATATCTTGTTGACTTATTATTTATTATTGATCCTCCAGTAGTATGGAACGAGTCCCTAAATTATCGCCTCCTCCAACTCTTCGTAATCTGCCCAATATTCTCATAATATTCCACAAAAAATAGTTAATATTAGGCACAAATACTCAATTATTCATAAACCTTCCGAATGGATATATTAAAGTTAAAAATAGATTATCTAAGGCAAAAAGAGATGTTTAATGTGCTAAAGGATGGTCATATGCCTTAATTTCTATTTTAAATTAAGTAATAGGCCTTAATTTATGTCTAATTTAGAGGCCCATCAGATGAGCTGCTTGTTCAGCTGTAATTTGGTTTTTACATGGGTTTAGTATGCACATGTTGCTGAACCTGTCTACAAATACATACAAGTAATCATGACCTTTCCTTGAAAATGGAAGACCTCCTACAAAATCCATTGAGATACTCTCCCATCGATGTGGAGGTACCAGAAGTGGAGTGTATAAACCAAGGTTCCTATTGCTAGACTTACTTGTGGCACATAAAGAACATCCTCTTATGAAATGAGAAACATTATCCAACATGCGTGGCCAATAACAATACCTTTGAAGATTCGCTATTGTCTTTCCTACACCAATGTTTCCAACAATCAATGAAGTGTGTGGCTCCCTTATGATACTGTTTCTTTCTCCCTATCGAATACACAACTTTCCCAAGTGATACAACAAACTGTTATGTACATGATAGTACAAGTTTTCAATTTGATTTCCTTAACTCATGCTTGCATATATTTCTTGAAAGTTATTATCATTTGCATATTTTTCTATGTAACTTTCATGAAAAAAAAATTATGCTTGAGTATAACAGATGAATTTACAATAGGCCTTGAAATCATATCAACTACCTTATTGTAGATTCCCTTTTTATACCTGATAACCAAATGAAATTGTTGTAGAAAACCCATCCATCTTAAATGTCATGACTGCTGCAACTTTGGCTATGATTGTAAGTACTGCAATGGTTGATGGTCGGTATGTATGATGGTCTCCTTCCCCATCAAATAGTACTTCCATTTCTTAACACTTTTTACCAATTCATAAATTGCTTTGTCATAGGTGGAATAGTTAGTTACAGCTCCATTAACCATTTTAGAATGAAATGAAATGGGCTTACCATGTTGCAATAAAATATTTCCCATGGCATAATCACTTGCATCTGTTTGAATCTTGAATGGCTGCCTTAGATATCGAAGAGCCAATACTGGTGCTGAACTTATCCTTTTCTTCAAAGCATCAAATGCTTTCTGCTATACATCGCCCAATGGAAGACTTTCTTGACACTTATAAATCCATGTAATGGAGTTGCAATGGAAGAAAATTTAGCAATAAACTTTCTCCAATATTGTGCTGCCCCTAAAAAGCATCTTACCTCTGTAAGTGTATTGCGATTGGGCCAGTTCAAAATGACCTCAACCTTCTAGGGGTCGATCTTCAGCTCACCTCCTCTGACAATGTGTCCCAAATACACTAAAGAAGTCTTGCCAAATTCACACTTTGAAATATTTAAAAACAATTGTTCTTTTCTCAATACAACAAGTACCTTGTTTACATGCATGACATGTTCATATCTTGATTTACTGAATATGACGATATCATCTAAGTAGACAATGAAAAAATCATCTAGGAATGGTCTCAATACATCATTCATTATGCCCATGAAACTAGCTGGAGCATTTTTAAGACTGGAAGGCAAACAATCCTTGTTTAACTTTAAATGTGGTTTTCCAAATGTCTTTTTCAGCTTCCTTAACTTGACGATAACCACTTCGTAAGTATAACTTCGTGAAATACTTTTCATACCTCAACTGATCAAGAAAATCATCAATTCTTGGGAGTGGATAATGATTCTTTACCGTGGTTTTTTTTAGTGCATGAAAATCCACACAAATGTGCCAAGTTCCATCTTTCTTTGGAACCAAGAAAATGGGCGAACCACATGGTGAAGTAGAGGGGCGTATGATGCCTTTGTTCAGCAATTTTTGAATTTTATTTTTTCTTTCCATGCTCTCCATAATCGACATGCGATACATGCCAATTTTTGGAAGTGGAACATCCTGTTGCAACTAAATCTCATGTTGAATTCCCCTCTTGGGGGGTAACCCCTTTGGTTCCTGAAACATCTCTCCATGCTTGCTTACCACATCAAAGAAATCAGATTTCAATTTATCATCACCACCTTCAAAAGATTCATAATTAAAATCATTATTTTTCTTGATCATGCGAAGCACAAAATTTTAACTTGCATTTCCTAGTATCTTCATCTACCCTGCATTAACCAAAGAAATGTTCAGGTTTTGTGATGGTCTCTCACTATGTACTCTACCCCATTCTTAAGAAATATGTGTTTGTTTTCATGGTGATAAACTACTGCTTTTCTATCATACAAATAAGGACTACCTGAAATGATTCCTGAGATGTCAAGTGGAACTACATCTAACTTAACTTCATCAATAAACTTTTCAGTAATGGCAAACTTGAATAAACACTTCCTCATAACCTATAACTTTGCATTGTTAACTATCCAACCCAATGGATATGGCTTATGATGAGGTACAGTTTCAAGGTTTAGTTTTTTAACCAAGTCTTCTGAAATCAAGATCGAATGTGACTCACTATGAAATAATACATCAATATTTTTATGATTTTAAAACACCCTTACATGAAACAAGTGTATTCTTGACTCTTCATTTGGAGTGTTTTTTTAAGTCTATGATGAACTAGTTCTTGCAACAGTTTCTTTTCCTTTTGTAACCAAGGCTGAAATCTTGGTCTCATTGCCAGAATATAAACCAAGGTCATATTTTGTGGTAGTGGTCATCTTTTGTTTTCCCTTATTCTTAGGCCTTAATTTGGGATGAAATTTCCAGCAGTGGGCTTCATCATGCCCAGCTTTGGAACAGTGTTTGCATGTTATTTTCTCCCCTTCTTTCTTCACACTTGCATTTTTTCTTTCCCTTCTCTCTCTCCTTACCCTTGAATGGCTTCCTATTACTACCCTCTTCCTAAATATTCTTTCCTTTAGATTCAAGGTGTGTGCCTTGCACATATACCTCATCTAAATTGTTTGGATTCAACATAAGGATAGTATGTTTCAAATAGGAATGTAAACCCCCAATATATTTCAGCAATGGATCTTTGAAATTCAAATTTACTATTAACAACAAAGCCCTTTTCCTAAACTCCTATGTACAATCTTGGATTGTTTGGCCTTTAAGCTGCCTAAAATTCTACCAACTCATAATGGATTTTTTCATATAGGCTAAAGGATAAAATTGTGTTTTAATTGTAGAAACAAATTCAACCCAAGTAATGGATATCTTACCATGGATTCACATTTCCTCTTGATTCTTTACTTCCCACCAAACTAATGTTTCTCTTTCTATCCTCAATGAAGCCAACTAGATCTTTATTTCATCTTCTTGAAGGTTCTAAATTCTGCAGTATACCTCCAACTGTCGAATCCAATTGTCTAACTTTTCTGCATTCGACTCTCCATTGTACATGGGAAGTTCGAATTTTATGTCCAATTTAAGTAAGGGAGTCTTTCCTTTTGATATTTTTCAATGAGTATGGGTAGTTTCAATGGTTGTAGTGGAAGATGATGTTGTGTGAGATGATGAAGATGATGAGGATGGTGGATATGGAAGTGGCTTTCCTCCATTCCCTTTGGAATCCTTCTTCTCATCCTTTTTATCCTCTAAGATCCCTTCTCCATGTGGAGGTTTATAACTCTCTTCAACCATTCTAGTGTTCCTCTCTTCATAGAGGACTTGGTAATGCTTGTACCTCTTCAATCTTAGTTGAAGGAAAAACTTGAGGAGTTTCAGGTGTAGCTAGAATTGGGACTTTTGGTGGCGGAGATTGTGGCCTTATGGCTCTCCTTCTTTTGGGCACTGCCTCAGGAGTTGCAACTAATGACTTCCCTTCTCCTTTCTACAACTTTAACCTTGTAAGCATCACAATTTTGCAAGCATTAAAACCCAAATTGCACAAACTCATGCAATCAAGAAATTCAACCTTTATCCACTACCAACTTGATATGTTTCTTATTGGTAGTTTATGATGTGCTAATATCAATTACAAATTTCTAAACATGTGCTTGCTTATTACTTCTTGTACTGAGGTTTCATTAGTTGTTTGTGTATGTAATCAAGTAAAATTCCTTAAGTTTAAAACAACATTCATGAGAAAAATAGCTTCAAAAACAAATATTGAATAACAGACATTCAAAATAGAACAAACCATTAAAGAGACACTTTAAACAATATTTTGATGAAGGAGTTCACCCCTCCTGGGCTACATCTCCTTGGTCCAGCTTCTATTGCTTGGGCCTCTCTATTAGCTAAATGTGGAAAAATGTTGTTTTAAAAAGATCTATGGCTATTGATACCTACACCAATGTGTTCATAATGTCCAAATTATCCAAGAACACCTCTTCTTGAGCTCAATTTGGTCAAAAATTTCCTTCTCCATGACTGAGTCAGTCTTTTCCTAAAAAAAATTCGCTAAATTTGGAATGAATCCAATTAGTGCGCTAAATGTGGTGGCAGGACTGAAATTGAGGACTTTGCCAAAACCCCTGTGGTTTTAAACTTCGGCTTAACTATCAGTTAAATTGCACTTAATTAAATATAATCCTGGATTATCATTAATCCCACGTTTTTAATAACTAAAACCTCGATGGTTTCAGTGTGTTGGTCACATGCCATATAAAGCATTAATGGTTTCGAAATCATCCATCAGATATATCACTAACCGTGTCTGTAGGTGGTAGAGCACATTCATATGTTGTGGTTACCTCATGGGTTTTGGAGCCTGCCGCCTAACCGTTTGGTGTTACAAATCACATTCAAATGTTGAGACCCCTAACCATTGTGTAGTTGGTGTATTGGACTATCTGTCACGGTAACACAAACTATGTGTAGTTATTCTCAATTATGTTCACATCTGGGAGGGCTAGCCCTCCCCTAACTACCTAACTCCTAATCATTAGTCTTTAAATTAATGTGGAGAACATATGTGGTAAGAAACACAATGTAGCAGAGGTGGTTAGAACTTGTGGATGATATGCCAGAGGTCGCGGGTTCAACCCCGACCTCCTGTTATCACTCAGGTTGTCCTTAAATCTCTGGAAAAGGATACGGCTGAGGTAACCACAGACCACTTTGGGCTGCAGGTTCTAGCCAACTTGTAGTCAGAGAGGGCTCTCTCTTTTATATTTAGATTTAGCTTCATTTGAAAAGGATTTTAGGCTAGGTCTTGAGTCCAGAGGGTTTTTTGTTTTGATTTTGGTGGGGAAATTGATGTTTTCAGGTTGAGAGGCAAAACATAGTCTGAGAGTTTCAAACCATTGGGCGTGGAGTCGAGGAGGAGGACTGCTGGTGCGTTTTCTTAAGAACAATGAGGAAAAATGGAGCAGGGTAGCTGTGCTTGAAACAATTTTCAGGTCTAAGGATGAAATGAATGCTAAGAAAGAGAGGCAATTAAGAATCTCTCCAATAGATTAGCAGAGAAGGTAGCAGGGCACTGCCTAGGGGCAGTTAAGAATCCCTAGATAATTGGCCAACACACGGGAACCAGGGTGAATATGAGCCACATGGAATTCATATTCATAGCCAATTCATTCAGAGGAAAACATAAAGAAACAACAGAAATTGAGCATAGAGAGTATTTAAACTAATTCTAAGCTATTCTTTCTTTCTGTTATTTAGATAGTGGGAAACAAATAAACAGAGGTAAGATGGACTTATTGCTTCCAGCTGCAGCACAAGAATTCCATCTTCATATCTTCAAAACATTCATGAACAACAAACAGTTTGCTCTCCAAGCTTTCGGCAGTCTTTGATTATATAAAAACTCAATGATACCGTGCGAGTCTCCAGTGAAAATTCTCAATTGACCAACCCTTAAAACTATACAGAGGGTGGTATAAATAGGGAAAAACTATCTACAGAGCTTCTTTATTACATCTTGACCTAATCAGGTCAAAAAAAACAATAAATTTGACCTAATGCTATCCAGAAATAAATGCAAAAAATCTTTTGGGCGGCGCTGAGGGTCGCCGTATCAAAAATTAGTAAATGATGTGGTCCTTGGTGGCTTGGTGTAGTGCCTTCTGAAATAAATATGTATGGGTTTCTGCTCCTTGCTGTCTGCCTGCATTTAAAGTTTAGCTGTGATTTGAGTGCAGGAATGGGCTTTAGCTCCTTGATTTCACTTTCTGGGGGGCTCATCAATTCTTAGCTGCTTCGAGCCCCTCAAAAATCTTTGCTGATACTCTTCAACTGTTTTTCCTCCTCTGATACTTTTTGGCAAAATTTGGGCTGCTGATCTGATGTGCCGCGGGTCTAGTCATGCATTAATGGCTGCTCTTCGGCCTCTGTATCTTCTGAAATTGTTTTCTATTCCTTTTGGTATGCTCTGTGAAGAAAACGGATCCTTTTTGCGCCTTTCGGGCTCCCTGGGGCCGCATGATGAGAAGATTCCCTGAAGATTCTCCATTTTGGCCTAAAAAATCCTGCGCTCATCAAAAACTGCCTCAGAAATTGATTCCGGGGCTCCGAAGTGCGATTTTCGCACCTTTGCGCCCAAAAAGTGCTGATGAAGTCAGCATGATGTGACATTGTACGGTGGGTGATGTCAGCATGACGTCAGCAGGATGACATGGCAGGATGATGTCGGCATGACGTCATTATGTACGGATGGTGACGTGGCACGACACGTGGCAGGAGGCCACGTAGGCAGGTGACTCGACATGGTGACTGGGCAAGGGGGTGATGTGGGCGGGTGACATCATCGGGCAGAGGCGGTAAGCGGTTTCGTGGCACACCGCTTATGGACAAAGGTGGTTTCGGGGGAGGGGGCTCCACCACAGCCCAGAGCTCGACGCGTGGCGGGAGTACGGCTGTTATGAAACAAGCTCAAGAAAAGATAGAAAAGATAGATCAACGCCTTAGAATTCAGCCTCTTCGAGGGGGCAACCTCCTTTACATTACATAAATGAACAATTCTTGGATGATACAAATGACAAAACCTCCTTTCTATATATAGGAGTCTAAGGAGTCACAATATAATCCAGCCGACCTAACAATAATAATATAAAGCCACAAAAATAACAATAGAGGGATTCTATGGGGCACAGAAATAACAATATGGGGGTAATAGGGCACAACAATATAAATAAGGGGTATAACTACAATAGTAATGGGGTAATCACTAGTATTATAGGGACCCAACATGCCCCTCTCCTTCAAAAAAGTGTTGTCCTCAACGCTTGAGTAGTTCTGGATACTTCTGCATAAAATTCTCATCCTCCCATGTGGAATCTTCAGCGGATAAGTTCTTCCACTTGATAAGATACTCTGAAATTGATCGATTTCGTAGCTGTCGAGTTCTTGTTTCTGTGACTGCTTCCGGTTCCAATATAATTTTTCCTTCCTCGTCAAGTTCTGGCAATATTGTTTGAACTGGGAGCTTGTCGCCTATAACCTTCTTTAAACATGAAACATGGAAAACTGGGTGCAATCGAGAAGCTGCAGGAAGCTCCAATTTGTATGCCATAGTACCAATCTTTTGCAACACCTTGTACGGACCATAATACTTTGGTGATAATTTATTATCCTTCTTAGCTTGCTTTAGGGACATTTGCTTATATGGTTGTAGCCGTAGGAATACCCAATCACCTACATCAAAACTTCTTTCACTGCGATGTTGATCTGCCTGTTGTTTCATTCTATTTTGTGCCAACACGAGGTTATCCTTTAAGAGTTGGAGGACTTGTTGTTGATGTTCGATGTGATGTTCCACTGCCTGAACCTTAGAATTTTCTCTTAAATATGATGTGATGGATGGTGGTTGATACCCATAAAGTGCCATAAATGGGGTCATTTTTGTTGCTGTATGGAAGGAAGTGTTATACCACCATTCAGCCAGAGGCAACCATTTGACCCATTGTGTCTGTTTATCAGATACAAAGCAACGAAGATATCCTTCCAAACATTTGTTTACTATCTCAGTTTGCCCATCAGATTGAGGATGATAAGATGAGCTATGAGCTAACTGAGTACCAAGACAAGAAAATAATTCTGTCCAAAAATTTCCAGTGAAAATGGGATCTCTGTCACTTACAATAATCTTTGGGTTTCCATGTAGCTTTTGAACTGTTTCCATAAATGCAGTAGAAACTGTACTGGCTTTAAATGGATGTGATAATGCACAAAAGTGTGCATACTTGGTAAGTCTGTCAACTACCACCATGATGACACTCTTTCCCTCAGACTTGGGTAAACCTGTGATAAAATCCATTGAAACCTCCTCCCAACGTTGGCTTGGAATGGATAAAGGTTGTAATAGACCCGGTGTCTTAATTGTTTCAACTTTATTTTGTTGGCAAACCAAACATTCCGCCACAAACTTTTGAATATCTGATTTAAGGCCATCCCAAAAAAATTCCTTCTTAACCCTGTGGTAAGTTTTTAAAAATCCTGAGTGCCCTCCTAAGGGAGAAGTGTGCAATTCCATAAGAATCTTTTGTTTTAGCTGGGAATTCTTACAGAGGTATAAGCGATCTTTGTACCATAACGAATCATTTTGCCAGCTAAATGTATCAGAAGTACTGGAATCTTGTTGTAGCTTTCGAATAAGTGCCCACACTTCTTCGTCATTCTTCCATTCCTCCTTGCTTCGTTTATCCAATCTGGTTGGATAATAGAAATGGCACACAACAATGCTTCCACATCCTCATCCTTTCTTGAGAGTGCATCTGCCACCACATTTTGCTTCCCTTTTTTGTAGATGATTTCAAAGTCATAACCCAACATCTTTGTGACCCACTTTTGTTGCTCTTCAGAGGATAATCTTTGTTCTAAAAAGTATTTAAGGCTATCATGATCCGTTTTTACCTTGAAGTGTCTTCCCATTAGGTAGGGTCGCCATTTCTTAAGTGCATGGAGTATTGCCAACATTTCCTTCTCATAAATAGCTTTGCTTAAAAACTTTCCCTTGATTGGACGACTTTCAAAAGCAATGGGTCTTTCATCTTGCATTAGAACAGCACCAATTCCATTTCCTGAAGCATCACATTCCACAATAAAGGTTTTTGTGAAGTCCGGTGTAGCTAAGACCGGTGCTTGGCACATTGCCTCTTTAAGATGTTCAAAGGCCTTTGTTGCTTCCGGAGTCCATGAAAATGAATCTTTCTTCAATAATGTTGTTAGAGGTGCTGCTATTCTCCCATAATTCTTAACAAACTTGCGATAATACCCTGTCAACCCAAGAAATCCTCGCAGATGCTTTATGGATGTGGGGATTTTCCATTCCTTAATGGCTTTAATTTTGCTAGGGTCTACCTTAACTCCTTCATGAGATACAATATGACCCAAATATTCCACCTCCTGGACTCCAAAGAAACATTTGGATCTTTTTGCATATAATTGTTTCTCCTCCAATAGTTGTAGCACCCTGTCAACATGTTCAACATGATCCTTCCAAGACTTGCTGTAGATTAGTATATCATCAAAAAATACTAACACAAATTTTCTAAGGAATGGTTTGAAAATTGAATTCATCAAACCTTGAAATGTTGAAGGTGCATTGGTAAGGCCAAAAGGCATGACCAAAAATTCATAATGACCCTCATGAGTTCTAAATGTCGTTTTCGGAATGTCTTCAATCTTCATTCTGATTTGATGATATCCCGAACGAAGATCCAACTTGGTGAAGTAAATTGATCCATGCAATTCATCCAGTAATTCATCAATGACAGGAATGGGGAACTTATCTTTAATAGTGAGCTTGTTGAGCTCCCTATAATCTGGACACATGCGCCATGATCCATCCTTCTTGTGCACCAATACTACTGGAGCTGAGAAAGAACTTTGACTCGGTTGAATTATACCAGCCTCTAGCATTTCTGCAACCATACGTTCAATTTCACTTTTTTGGACATAGGGATATCTGTACGGCCTGATGTTTGGAGGAACACTTCCTGGAATCAGATGAATAGCATGATCATGATCACGCATAGGTGGGAGACCTTTGGGAGTCTCAAATACCTTGGAATGATTGTCCAGGACTTTTTGGAGATCTGGAGAAATAGATGATTCCAATGTGGAAACATCTAGCGAACATAATTGTGCAATTACACCTCTTTGCTCCTTTTTTAGAAGCTTTGTCATGCCATTAGAGCTGATTATCTTTCCTGGTTTCCCTGCAATACCCCTTAATTCAACTTCCTTTCCTTCCACAGAAAATTTCATGAAAAGTTCTTGAAAATTAAAAGCTATTGTACCCAAGGATTGTAGCCATTGGACTCCTAGTACAACATCAGCACCTCCCATTGGAATGGAAAGCATTGGGCTAGTCAATACATATTCTCCCATGGATAGCTTGATATTATGGCACTTTCCAGAACAATTTATTGTTCCTCCATTTGCAATCATCACTTGACACTCTGGTGCTGGATATAGGAAGCAATTCAATTCTTTTGCTACCCTACAATGAATAAAATTGTGGGTGCTTCCTGAATCAATCAACACTATTACCTTTTTCTTCTTGATTTGTCCTTCTATCTTGATGGTTTGAGGAGTGGTAATTCCCGCCAATGCATTACAAGATATGGTCGGATTTATTTGTTCTTCATCTAGGCTTTGTTCCTGGAATATATCCTCTTCTTTTGACCTTTCTTGCTCCTTTTCTTCTTCCTCTTCACAATCTATGTAGAATAATTTCTTCTCAGCACACTTATGACCTTTTGTGTATTTGCTATCACAATTGTAACAAAGCCCTTTTGCTCTTTTTTCTTCCAATTGTTGTGGTGTCAACCTTGTAGGTTGTGGAAGACTATGGGCAACAACACTTCCGTCTTTATAGTTGTGAGTGGTATGCTTCCTAGTTGCCATAATTTTGCTTTCCATTTTTCTTGCTAACCTGAATGCCTTCTCTAATGAATCAGGTTCCCAAAGGCGCACATCATGTTGGATATTATCCTTTAAAGACCCTATGAACACATCAATCCTATGCTCCTCTGGAATATCTTTTACCCTTATGTTCAATTTTTGGAACTCCTCAATGTGCTCCATTATTGAACCCTTTTGTTTGAGACTTATCAATTGGCTAAAAAAAGTGTTGCTTTTTGTATCCTCATAATGTGCTATCAATTCTTCCGTAAAAATTGCCCAAGTGATAAATTGTTTACGAGAACAAAGCCATTGATACCATACAAACTGATTTGGTTCCAAATATAAAGTTGCCATACGTACCTTTTGTGTGTTTTGCACATTATTGAGATCGAAGAATTGCTCCATCTGTAATATCCATGTGGCGGGATCCTTGCCATCAAACTTCCTCATATCGATTTTTGGAATATGGTGATTCTTCGATCCAACATTAGAGTCTATGGAATCATGATTAACATTTCTTTTGTTCTCATCATGAGTTTCCTTTACTACCTTTTCACCATTAGTAAGTATTTCTTGTAGAAAATTAGTCAAATCTGTCTTCAAATCTGCCATGCCTGTCTTCAAATTTGTGTTCAAATATATCTTCAAATTGTCCATCTTAGCTTCCATGCCATTCATCTTAGCTTCCACACCATTTATCTTAGCATCTGTTAACTTTTGTGAGCGTGACATTTGTTGCACTTGTTCTTGTAATTTTGATATATCATGTAGCATTTCTTCCTCTTCTTCATGAGTCATGCTAGAGCTTTCAGGTTCCTTACTAGGTGTTTGCATTTTCTTTCCTCGGGGCATCAGTTACCGATAATAATGCTCTACTATGCCCTTTGAATTCCTTCAAAATAAATTTTCAAACCAAGCTTAAGCAAAAATTTAAAAAAATCTACACACCTTTTTTCACTTTGTAGGAGCTTGATATTGCCTCTGATGTATCTATGTACGTTCGAGTCATCTAGTTATGAACATGTGACCTGTAGTAGCTCTCTATGTCCTCTTTCCAATGCCACAAGTCTGACCCAAATTGGATTCTCCAAGGAAGAGTTATGCGAAATCTCCCACAGTGACTTGATTATAGACTAGTTCAGTAGAGCGAACTTGTACGACGTGCCACGAGTCACTGTTTCGACCTTTGGATTAAAAGATAGCCACAAGAAACTACAGTCCGTCCTCTTTCTGTACCTTTTGACGAAATTTCAATCCGATCCTCAGAGAGAAAGTTATGACGATTTTCCCCAGGTCACCTGTTTTGAATGTAATTCAGGAGTCTGCAAAAAGACCAACTTCCTCAGATCATATCTCCGAAAATATCGCGCGAAAAGCTCTGAAATTCGGACCCAAGGTTCAGCGCAATTCTTCTCAAATGGTTTTTTTTTGTGACTTCTGAAACGTCACAGAAAAAAGTTATAGCGAAAATGCCACGATGACCTGTTTGGAGCAGCGAAACCCTAGAATCCAAAGCTCTGATACCAAATGTTATGAAACCAGCTCAAGAAAAGATAGAAAAGATAGATCAACGCCTTAGAATTCAGCCTCTTCGAGGGGGAAACCTCCTTTACATTACATAAATGAACAATTCTTGGATGATACAAATGACAAAACCTCCTTTCTATATATAGGAGTCTAAGGAGTCACAATATAATCCAGCCGACCTAACAATAATAATATAAAGCCACAAAAATAACAATAGAGGGATTCTATGGGGCACAGAAATAACAATATGGGGGTAATAGGGGCACAACAATATAAATAAGGGGTATAACTACAATAGTAATGGGGTAATCACTAGTATTATAGGGACCCAACAACGGTGGTAATACCGCCCATCTCCCGGGCACTAAAGCTCGGGCGCTTTGGATATGGGACGGCCCGCCAGCCGTAGATCTGCGGGGCGGATGATCTAACGGTTGGCGGCAGACGTGAGGTGATGGCGGGTTAGTGCGGGGAATATTCGCAGGAATATTCTGAATTTGATAATGCGCGCGGTGGGTTTAGACTTAGGTTTAAGTGGGTTATGGGGGTTATATGCGGCGGGGTTAAATATTTGATGGATAAAAATTTAGGATAAGGCGCGGAAAGTGGGATTTGTGGTGTTTTTGTGCCGGGGGTAGATATTTACATGATAAACACTGGGATAAAGGTGAAAACATGGGTTTTTCAGGGTTAGGATCTAGGGTGAATGGCTGTTATTCTGACCAGATGTCAGAGTAACTCCAGGACACGGATGGGCTAAAAACAGCCCCAGATGGACTGTGATTTCCCAGACTTAGTAGAATTATGGCTATAATGCCCGGGAGGGAGTATTTACATAAGGGGATTTATATACATGATTTTAATAGGGGAAGGGGAAAACTGATAGGGAGTTATATAATAAAGTTAATAGCTAATATGGAGATGAAAAGAGGGCGCTAAGGTATGAGACCTTAGGCTTTGTTGGGGAAAAGAAGGCTCACAGAAGATGAGTGAGCAATCCTTGAGTGAAGGAGATCCTCACCAAGGCAAATGTCATGGAAATGATAAAACTGAGAGGCTCAAGTAGATCTTGACCTCTTGGGGGATGTTAGTAAGTGATTTGGGGAAATGAGAAGAAGGGGGAGGTTAGTGAATTCCAGCTTGAGTACCTCCTTTGGATGCAAAACTGCCTGATAACTATGATCTTGAAAAGATAAGACCTTGTGAGACAAAAAATTGATCATCAATCATGATTCTGCCACATCAAAGCTACCTACCTGGCCTACATCCTAACATTTTTTCTTCTTTTTGTTTTGGGTGCACTTAGACTTGCAAACCCAGCTTTACAATTTTTCTTTTTTCTGTTTTCCCATCCAAATCTACACTTATTTCTACCAGGGCCCAGATTAGACAGTTGGGTCCCTTTGTTTCTCTACCTATCTACAAATCTACCAAGATTAGACTGTTTGGACAGATATCATTCTCTATATTCTACAACAGTAAATTGAAACCTAGGGAGACCAAGATTAGACTGTTTGGACCTCCCTTTAAACTGGAAAAATTCTTCAAAATGGAACAACTCTTCAAAATTGGAAACAACAGTGGCATTTGGACTAGCACACTTTATCACTTCTTCTTTGGAAATATGGAACCTTGCAGCATGAAAGATGACATATTTGGCATGTAAAAATGTCAATCATGAAAGATGATACCCTGTTGCAACAGGAGGCTAACAGTGGCTCCACTTGGGGATGGCTTTTCCTTGTGAAAAGTCAAGAATAGCAGGTCAGACTGCCTTGATGTTTGTTGTTACTGTAAAATGAAACATTTCTTCGCTCTGGTTGTTAAAAATATGAAACTCTGTGATACAAACAACCTTCTCCTCAAGTGAATTTTGTAAACTGTCCTAGCAGCGCCTGCTTTCTTCTGCGTGCTGGATTTTAGATACAGTGCTACTTGGAAATATATCTTTGAAGAACATGGATCAATACAGATGTATCTTCTTTGGCTCTGGCCCAAAAAATACTTGCTGAAATTCTCCTCATTGTTAACATTTTCTCGCTTGAAAATTGCAAGTGCAAAACAACTTCTCTTTGACTTGAATTGCTTTGTTGTGACATTGTTGTTTTTTGCTGCTTTGCTGAAATTGCGCAGAGACATGATCTTTAAAGCTGGAAAACTTACATTTGCTGTGCCTTCATGAATTTACTGCTTTTCCTTGAACAATCGGTCTGCTTATCAAAGGAATAAAACAAAGTGCTGATATACACAATATAACTGTACAAAAATATACACAGGGCTATGTACAAAGCTGCCTTGTGTTCAGCAACAAGGCTCATGGTAATGCTTCAACATGCGGCCATTCACAGGGCCTTCTTCAATAGTGTTGTCTTCTATAGATCTGAGAAAATAAGTGTTGTTTCCCTGAACAACAGAAATAACAAAAGGACCTTTCCATAGGAAATCAAACTTTGCATGTTTGCCTTTGTCTTCTCTTCGTGAATCCCACTTTAGAACTTTGTCACCAATATAAAAATCTTCAGCTTTGGCTCTCTTATCAAACATCTTTTTGAGCTTTTCTTGCAGGACCTGTGCTCTGTCATAGACTTGCTCTCTGGTTTGCTGAAGGTGAATTGTCTGATTAATCCTTCTTTGAATGTCATTTGGTTCTGCCTGGATCTCCTGTAGTAGTCTGATTGTTGGGATGCCCAGGGATGATGGAAATCTGGCCTCCATGCCATATACAAGCTCATAAGGGCTCATCCCAATGGATTTCTTTGTTGCAAGTCTGTCTGCCCATAGGGCATTTATCAGCTTCTTGTGCCAATTCTTCTTGTTTTCTTCTAACACCTTCTTTATGATGTTGATGAGACTCTTGTTTGAGGATTCTGCCAAGCCATTACCTTGAGGGTAATAAGCTGTAGAGTGGCCCAGGGTAATATGAAATCTGTGGCAAAAATTTATCATCTTTTTGGATTTGAAAGCAGTGGCATTATCAGTGATGATTTTTTCAGGGCAGCCAAATCTGGAAAGGATGTTGCATTCAAGGAATTGGATTATAATGGTGTCATTGGCTTGTCTATAGGGAATGGCTTCAACCCACTTAGTGAAATAGTCAGTGGCTGTTAGGATCCATTTATGCTGGCCTGAGGAAGAGGGGTGAATTTCTCCAATGAAGTCAAGACCCCATTGTTGAAAAGGTTTTTCTGTGGAGATAGGTTTCAGGGGGAGGGGTAACAACTTTCTCTTGCCTTCAAAAATCTGGCATTTGTGACATGAAACAGCAAACTTTTTAACATCTGCGAAAAGGGTGGGCCAATAGAAACCAGCCCTTAAAATTTTATCAGCTGTGGACTTCCAATAAAGATGTCCTCCGCAATCACCTGCATGGAATTATTTCATGACATTGTTAGTTTCATTCATGGTCAAACAGTTCAGCAATATACCTTCATGATTTTTCCAAAATAATGCACCATCTAAAACACAAAACTTCAAAGCCTTCATTTTCAGAAATCTTTTCTTTGTTCTGGACAATCCTGGGGGAGCACACAGGTTTAACAATACATAGCAAATATCAGTGTACCAAGGGCATTGCAGAAATATTTCACTGATCTGTGGAGTCGCCAGCTCCGGTTCATTGTCCAGCTGGTTGATATCTAAGACTTGAAAGTTTGTTTCGGACATAAGTTTTGCTAAACCTTGTCCCTTTATCAGCTTGGTTGGTTTTATTTCTATGTCAAATTCCAAGATGTTTGCAATCCACTTTCCTCTCTTGCCTTCTAGTCCTTCTTGGGTCAGAATATCTTTCACAGCAGCATGTGGGACGTAGGCAATAACATGTGAGTACAGAATGTAAATTCGAAAGTCTTTGATTGCTTTAACCAAGGCGTAGGCCTGTTTTTCCATTATGGGGTATTTCAGAGGGGCATCTCTTAAAGCACGGCTGAAGAATGCGATTGGTTTTTCATTTCCTTCTTCATCCTTTTGTAACAGGAATACATCGATGGTGTGATCTGAGGCGAATGAAAATATAATAAAATCTTTGTCGAACTGTGGGCTGGTTAAAACAGGGGTTTGGGTCAGCGCAGTTTTGATACTCTCAAAAGCCTGCTTGGTTTCTAGAGACCATCTTACCTTGGCGTCCTTCTTTAGCATGTTGCTCAATGTTCTTATTAATTCGGCCAGGTTTATAATAAACCTTCTTAAGAAGTTGATTTTCCCAAGGAATGCTTGTAGCTCTTTTATGTTTCTAGGGTATGGGATTTGGAGTATTGCTTGGATTCTTTCAGGATCTATTCTTATCCCGTCTTTTGATATGATGTGGCCAAGTAATTTGCCTTCTTCAAGGCCAAACAGGGACTTCTTAGGATTCAAGGAAATACCATATTTCCTGCATGTCATGAATATTTGTCTTAGATGCTTGAGGTGTTCCTCATCAGATTTGGAAAATGGGGTTAGATCATCAAGATAAACAACTAAAAAATCATGTATCTCCTTTGCAAACACAATATCCATTGCTCTTTGAAATGTTGCACCAGCGTTTTTGAGTCCAAATGGCATCTTTACATACTTGAATGTTCCCCAGGGTGTGGTAAAAGCTGTTTTGTCTTGGTCATCTGGGTGAACAAGTATTTGGTTAAAACCTGAAAATCCATCTAGTAAAGAGATTCTAGATGCTCCCACTACTCTCTGCAAGATATGGTCCATTTTGGGCAGAGGATAGTGGTCTTTTAAGGAGACTTGGTTTAAATTTCTGAGATCTACGCAAAGTCTGATTTCACCTGTCTTTTTTCTTGTAGGAACTAGGTTGGACACCCACTCAGAGAATCTGATAGGTGCTATGATGCCTGCTTCCCACATCCTTTTTACTTCTTTTTCAATCGGGGGGAGAAGCATTGGGTTAATTCTTCTCAATTTCTATTTGAAAGGTTTCTGATTTGGTTTTAAGGGAATTGTGTGTTGGATTACTGATGTATCATAGGATTTCAAATCCTCATAACTCCAAGCAAATACGTCTTGGAATTCCTTGAATAACTCAATGTACTTGGGATTTTGATCAGGTGGCAAATTTTTGGACAGTTTGATCATTTTTGGGTTCTCTGCTGTCCCTATGTTGTGTTCTTCTATTTCAGTGTTCATTGGTTGCAATTTTGGTTTTCTGGGAACGTCATTAGAGTCAAACATGTCTTCTAGCGGGGTCAGGCCAGCGGGTAAAAAGTTATCTTTCAACTCAATGATTTCTTCTTCTGTTTTGGCAATTTCTTCCAAAGGCATTTGTTTTAGTTGTTCTATGTTTTCATTGTCAAACACTGTTGGTTTCAGAATCTGTTTGGCTGTTGCAATTGTCACAGCCTGCTGATTTTCTTGCTGATTTTCAGCTGTTTGCTGTTCTGAATCTGTCATGGCATCCATATCAATGTTGATATTTGAAAATTCATGCTCAAGGGTGAGGAAATTGTTGATCTGGGTGTCATTTTCGAATACTTGCCAATCTTTGACGTTGTTTGGGACAGTGGGCCTATGTTTTATTTCAGCTGTGAAGTGATGGTTTGGATCGAAAGGAAGCTTACACGTACTAGCAAATGTGGCTAAGCTGTGTGCATGAATGTTATGGTTTCTTGAAATCTTGTCAAGTTTGAATTCAGTGAATGCACTAAGGATATTTGTTGCAGCAGTTCTGTAGGCTCTCATTCTGTTGTCATTGGTAACGAAATTACCTTTCATCTGTTGTATTACTAAATCAGAGTCACCTAGGATTGAGACTTTAACAGCTCCTAAAGTTTTGAGCAGTTTAAGGCCTAGCAGCAGAGCCTCATACTCTGCCATGTTGTTTGTACATTTGAAGTTCAGTCTGTAGGCATGTCCTTCTGCATGATTGTCGTGAGTATTGTGAATCCAAACACCTGCCCCTGCTCCTAATTTGTTGACAGATCCATCAAATTCTAGGAACCATGTAACTTCTTGCTTGTTGGTAGTGCTAAGAGTTTCAGCTAAGTGAGGATTGGGCAGATTTAAAATTTCTGTTTGGGGATCTTCTTCTAACATGCTGGTTGCATTTACTGTTTTGACAATCTATTTATTGTGTGCAGCCGATTCTTCATTGATATGTGCTTGTTGTTCTAGAGCTAGCGGTTTACCCTCAGTGGGTAAATTTATTTCATCATTAAATAAAATGAAAGAATCCATATCGGAATGAATTGAATAAATGGGAAAATTTTCAGGCTTGCTTTCACTACTTACCACATATTTCATCAGCGTTTCTCTGTACAATCTCTTTGGTTGCCCAAAGACTGAAATAGTAGCATAGGAAAGGTCTAATTGTAGGGATCCTTGAAGCTTTGCTCCCCATGATCTTGACAGGAGCATACCGTACTTGGGTGGGATGTCAGCGACCACCACATCCATGAGGATGGTCTTGTTAGGATATTGAACTAAGGAAACGCACAGGTCTTTGATGAGACCTAAACATTTCACTTGACTTGAGTCAAATGAAAATAAATCTTTGTAAGGTCTTGTGATATCAAGGTTCAGTTTGTCCATAACTGCTTTTGGCATGAGATTGTGCGATGCACCTGAGTCAAACATAGCATTGTGTAAAATCTTGTCATGAATATGCAAACTTACATAAAATGGAGGGATAGGTCCATGGGTAGATTTTCCATTAACTTCCGGACCAAACAACAGTTCAGGGGAATCGTCCAAAACATTTACATCATCTCTAACTTCTGGGATTTGAAGTGATCTTTGAATTTGTTGCCTATATACATCGTGTTTTGCAAGTTCTGATAGAGGGACTGATATTTTAAGTTTTCCTATTTCTGCCTCTAAGTCGAATGATTTTTCAGATTGTGTTTTGGTGTTATGAGGGGCAGATTTTCCTTTTTCCAGCGGGGTTTCAGCGGTTTGCTTTTCTTTATCTTGTTTATCAGCATTATTGGAACTAATTGCTTGCATTTTTTCAGTTCTAGGAGAACTTTTTGGGGCACTGTTTGAGTTTTCTTTAAAGGCAGAAGATGGCAGCGGCTGATCATCAGAAGGCTGCTTGTCTGTTATGTCTTCTACAGTGACTTCATTCGGATTTGGGACATTTGTATTAGTTGAATCTGTTATGACAGCTTTGCTTTTAGACTTGTTGGGCTGTTTTCCATATCTTGTCTTGCTAGGTTGAGGTATATCAACGGTCCTAGTTCTCAGTTTGTATTGTTTGTGCACTTCATACACAGCAGTATCATATCCTTGTTTAAAATCAAAAGACTCACCAGTTTTAGTTTGAAATTGATTACAGTCATGCTCATCCTGATCTTCTTGAGTTAGGAAGGTTTGATGTTCACCCTTTAGGTCCATCAGATTCATGTGATCGTCTTCTATAGGCTGACTAGATGTAGATCCTTCTACATAATTGTCTTGGAAAGGGGGTCTTATGTCATGGTCTGGACTGTTTCTAGCATTCATGTTCTGTGCTTTTCTGAAATTTGGGGTCCTTGCGGGATTAGACTGTTGTCCTTCCCATGATGCTTTTCTCTCAACAGTTTCCACTCTTTCTCCCAGCCTCTGTAAGCCATTGATAATAGCATCAAGTTTCTGGTCAAAGGCTGAGGGTTCTTCCTTAAAGGTAGTTTTTCTTTCCATTCGGGCTCTATTTCTTTTGGCAATTAGGTTGGCTTCTACGGTGACAGCAACATTTTGTGCTTCTGCAAGGGTTGTAGGGGCTCTTTCTTTTAACTGATATGCCATGTCAGGGTCAAAACCGTCCGGAAATTTGTACAGGGCAAGGTCTGGTGGAGGCCTTAGGTTCTGTGGTATTGCATTGTAAACGTTGTTGAATCTAGCACAGTATTCTAAAACTGTTTCTTGTGGACCTCTTTTAATTGTGTCGTATTCAGCTAGTATGTGCAAAGGGGCTGTCTTCTTCTCCCATCTGTCCGTAAAGGATTGGTAAAGTTGATCAGGAGTGGCTATGGAGTTTGCAGCAAGTGATCTGAACCAAGTTCTAACATCACCGGCCAAACTCTGGACAAAAATTCTCATTCTCACAGTATCATCATCTATTTCGTAACTTTCAAAGTAATCTTGCATCTTTTTTGCATGCTGAAGGGCAGTGAAAGAACCTGTGGAATCAAAATATGTAATCTTGGATTGGTAATCTTGAGGTAAAGCCGCAGGGTTAGCAGGGAGTTGCAGGGGTGCATATCTATTAGCCATATTGGCAGGTATAACAGGAACAACAGGGACAACAGGGATAACAGGGATAACAGGAACAACGGTAGTGATAGTGGTATTTGCAATGAATGAAGGTGTGGAAGGAGTGCTTTGGGATGTAGATGAAGAACTAGGGGAAACAGGGGTAGACTGGAATAAAACCTTGACAGGAGTTGGAACAGCACTTGGCTGAGCTGTTTCAGGGCTCAAATCAGCAAAATTTTCTGGCTTTTCTTGCTTCCTAATGAACTTTGGGATTAGGTTAGGGTTTTCAAAAACAGCTGGAGGATCTGGATCAGGGTTTGATCTTGTATATCGCGTTTTTCTCTTTGGAGCCAGCTTCTGAAATCGTTTTTAGGTATTTTTCTAGGAATATTTTTAGAAATCGCAGGGAAATTATCAAAATATGGGACCACTATCTGTAACTTAAAACTAACATGAAGATTGACTGAAGCAGCATTTATTTACTTCTGTTGATGTAAAACAAGAACAGTTTCAAAGGCTACCTGGCTGGCATTCAGGCTTCATCTGTAGTTTTAAGAAATAGACAGCGATTGGGAAAATTGTTTTATGGTCTGAGTAGAGCTTTCTTACCTTCTTCGTGAAACTTTGTGAAATTAACTGAGGAAAGTCCCCAGTGGAGTCGCCATTATGTTATCACTCAGGTTGTCCTTAAAGCTCTGGAAAAGGATACGGCCGAGGTAACCACAGACCACTTTGGGCTGCAGGTTCTAGCCGACCTGCAGTCAGAGAGGGCTCTCTCTTTTATATTTAGATTTAGCTTCGTTTGAAAAGGATTTTAGGCTAGGTCTTGAGTCCAGAGGGTTTTTTGTTTTGATTTTGGTGGGAAAATTGATGTTTTCAGGTTGAGAGGCAAAACATAGTCTGAGAGTTTCAAACCATTGGGCGTGGAGTCGAGGAGGAGGACTGCTGGTGTGTTTTCTTAATAACAGCGAGGAAAAATGGAGCACGGTAGCTATGCTTGAAACAATTTTCAGGTCTAAGGATGAAATGAATGCTAAGAAAGAGAGGCAATTAAGAATCTCTCCAACATATTAGCAGAGAAGGTAACAGGGCGCTACCTAGGGGCAGTTAAGAATCCCTAGATAATTGGCCAACACACGAGAACCAGGGTAAATATGAGCCAGATGGAATTCATATTCATAGCCAATTCATTTAGAGGAAAACATAAAGAAACAGTAGAAACTGAGCATAGAGAGTATTTAAACTAATTCTAAGCTATTCTTTCTTTCTGCTATTTAGATAGTGGGAAACAAATAAACAGAGGTAAGATGCACTTATTGCTTCCAGCTGCAGCACAAGAATTCCATCTTCATATCTTCAAAACATTCATGAACAACAAACAGTTTGCTCTCCAAGCTTTCGGCCGTCTTTGATTATAGAAAAACTCAGGGATACAGTGCGAGTCTCTAGTGAAAATTCTCAATTGACCAACCCTTAAAACTATACAGAGGGTGGTATAAATAGGGAAAAACTATCTACAGAGCTTCTTTATTACATCTTGACCTAATTAGGTCAGAAAGAACAATAAATTTGACCTAATGCTATCCAGAAATAAATGCAAAAAATCTTTTGGGCGGCGCTGAGGGTCGCTGTATCAAAAATGAGTAAAAGATGTGGTCCTTGGTGGCTTGGTGTAGTGCCTTCTGAAATAAATATGTATGGGTTTCTGCTCCCTGCTATCTGCTTGCATTTAAAGTTTAGCTATGATTTGAGTGCAGGAATGGGCTTTAGCTGCTTGATTTGACTTTCTGGGGGGCTCATCAATTCTTAGCTGCTTCGAGCCCCTCAAAAATCTTTGCTGATACTCTTCAACTGTTTTTCCTCCTCTGATACTTTTTGGAAAAATTTGGGCTGCTGATCTGATGTGCTGCGGGTCTAATCACGCATTAATGGCCACTGCTCGGCCTCTGTATCTTCAGAAATTATTTTCTGTTCCTTTTGGTATGCTCTGTGAAGAAAACAAATCATTTTTGCGCCTTTCGGGCTTTCTGGGGCCGCATGATGAGAAGATTCCCTGAAGATTCTCCATTTTGGCATAAATCAAAAACTGCCTCAGAAATCGATTCCGGGGCTCCGAAGTGCGATTTTCGCGCCTTTGCGCCCAAAAAGTGTTGATGACGTCAGCATGATGTGACATTGTACGGTGGGTGACGTCAGCAGGACGACGTGGCGGGATGACGTCGGCATGACGTCATTAAGTACGGATGGTGACGTGGCACGACACGTGGCAGGAGGCCACGTAGGCAGGTGACTCGACATGGTGACTGGGCAAGGGGGGTGACGTGGGCGGGTGACGTCATCGGGCAGAGGTGGTAAGCGGTTTCGTAGCGCACCGCTTATGGACAAAGGTGGTTTCGGTAGAGGGGACTCCGCCACACCCCAGATCTCGACGCGTGGCGGGAGTACGGCGGTAATACCGCCCATCTCCCGGGCACTAAAGCTCGGGCGCTTTGGATATGGGACGGCCCACCAGCCGTAGATCTGCGGGGCGGATGATCCAACAGTTGGCGGCAGACGTGAGGTGATGGCGGGTTAGTGGGGGGAATATTCGCAGTAATATTCCGAATTTGATAATGCGTGCGGTGGGTTTAGACTTAGGTTTAAGTGGGTTATGGGGGTTATATGCGGCGGGGTTAAATATTTGATGGATAAAAACTTAGGATAAGGCGCGGAAAGTGGGTTTTGTGGTGTTTTTGCGCCGGGGGTAGATATTTACATGATAAACACTGGGATAAAGGTGAAAACATGGGTTTTTCAGGGTTAGGATCTAGGGGGAACAACTGTTATTCTGACCAGACGTCAGAGTAACTCCAGGACACAGATGGGCTAAAAACAACCCCAGATGGACTGTGATTTCCCAGACTTAGTAGAATTATGGCTATAATGCCCGGGAGGGAGTATTTACATAAGGGGATTTATATACATGATTCTAATAGGGGAAGGGGAAAACTGATAGGGAGTTATATAATCAAGTTAATAGTTAATATGGAGATGAAAAGAGGGTGCTAAGGTATGAGACCTTAGGCTTTGTTGGGGAAAAGAAGGCTCACAGAATATGAGTGAGCAATCCTTGAGTGAAGGAGATCCTCACCAAGGCAAATGTCATGGAAATGATGAAACTGAGAGGCTCAAGCAGATCTTGACCTCTTGGGGGATGTTAGTAAGTGACTTGGGGAAATGAGAAGAAGGGGTAGGTCAATGAATTCCAGCTTGAGTACCTCCTTTGGATGTAAAACTGCTTGATAATTGTGATCTTGAAAAGATAAGACCTTGTGAGACACAAAATTGATCATCAATCATGATTCTGCCACATCAAAGCTACCTACCCGGCCTACTTCCTAACATTTTTTCTTCTTTTTGTTTTGGGTGAACTTAGACTTGCAAACCCAGCTTTACAATTTTTCTTTTTTCTGTTTTCCCATCCAAATCTACACTTATTTCTGCCAGGGCCCAGATTAGACAGTTGGGTCCCTTTGTTTCTCTACCTATCTACAAATCTTCCAAGATTAGACTGTTTGGACAGATATCATTCTCTATATTCTACAACAGTAAATTGAAACCTAGGGAGACCAAGATTAGACTGTTTGGACCTCCCTTTAAACAGGAAAAATTCTTCAAAATGGAACAAATCTTCAAAATTGGAAACAGCAGTGGCATTTGGACTAGCACACTTTATCACTTCTTCTCTGGAAATATGGAACCTTGCAGCATGAAAGATGACATATTTGGCATGTAAAAATGTCAATCATGAAAGATGATACCCTGTTGCAACAGGAGGCTAACACCTCCACCACAAAATTTTTCTCCACTGTTGAGACTATGAAGGCCTTTGGCAAATGCCACATGGCGGCCTCTTGGCTTGCCACATGGCATTATTTCATTGGCCCAAAATGAACCAATATAAACGTTCCAACACACCACCTCAAATCCAATGAAATGATGCCACTTGTCCATTTATGATATGATGTTGACCATCTTTGAGCATGCCTAGGCACTTTCCACCTCAGCAATATGGACTGTTGACTATGTAGTGACTAGTCATTTCTTTTTTAAAATTTTTCCTATTTAGAAAAGTGATCAGAACACAACAGCTTTCTCATACGAACTCAATTTTTGATGAAACAAGTTGCATTAGGATTGTTTTTCCAAGTTGGATGTGGTCGTTCATGTTTCTAGCCATTCTGAGAACTTTGATTTTTGAGCTAAATATTGAGCACATAATCAACTTAAGTTGGAAGAGAGGAATCATACAAGGGTTTAGATTCAAAATATTTTACAGAGAGAAGACTCAAGATCTGAAACTTTTTGCTGGTCAAATTACAGTCAAAATATTCTTCAAGAAAATCACAACAAAGGTGAAGAAACCAATTAAGGAAAACATCTAAAGACCCATATGACTTCATTCTAAGTTGATATATTCCATCACATATATATTGATGATCATAGTTGTTAAAGGATTGACGAAGTTCCTTAAAAAATTTCTCAAATGAATGGATAGAAGCAATTGGTAATGTATGACACCATTTCTTGACTCGACCTTCTAATGTGAGGGTGAGTAGTGTGGCAATGACTTCGTTACAATGTATTCCATTAGTAAAATAGAATTAGCAAATTCAAATGTATGTTTATGGAAATTTAGTCAAACATCATCATCAAAATTGAATTGAGACAAGTTATGAACAATTTCTGTGGGGATGATAAGATCAATATCCTTGGAAAAACATCCTAGGATTGTGATTTGGGACTGATACATTTGAGATAAGATGTTCAAAATAGACTCAACGAGCACAAATTTTCATCTTTCCTTTCTTCTAGTGCAATAATGTTGACAGTGCTAGATTCCAACAACATATAAGCATTCTCCCTGATGTGAAATCCCAATTGTAACTCACATCATTTAGAGTAGGATCCCCACTTGGAGTATCATCTCGACCACCATAACTTAAAATTTTCCTTTGTTTCAATGTATAACATAAGAGATTATATACATAACCTTTGAAAAAAAAAGTAAGTTGGAATTGTGAAACACTAATTGAAATGTCTAAAAGGAGGCCTTCATGAGAGGGGATACAAGCGTGAGTCTCTAGAAGAAAAGTAATAGTACTCTCCTAAAAAAGGCACACGAAAGAAAGGAAAGATTCGTTACTTATCTAGCGAAGTATTTTTCATAGACACAATAATCATTAAAGAAAATACAACACACATTCAACAAGATAATCACCAAATCCACTGAAGCATTTCAATTTCTTTAGTACATAAGAACATAATATATACTGCAAACATCTAAAAAATAGTCTTACAATATTCATGATACATGCATGAAAATGTGTGTGCTCAGTGAACTTCAATTACTAGGTGAAAGATCTAAATACATAGTTATAATTATGATACACTAGCTCGAATAGTGGAATATTATGTCATTTATTACTTCTCCAAGGAATTATCTCATCTCTTATGCAAAGGTGAAGAATCCAATGCTAGCTCTCCGAATTCTAAGCCTCCAAAAGCACCTTCTACTTCAGTTATGAGGTTTCTTTTATAACAAAAGGAATGATCTTTCATCTCCCCTTATGACTCTTGAGCTACCCTCATGACTCTTTGACTCGTAAGTGACCTTTAATCCTCTATTAACTTTTTGGTCCACATGTGACTCTTGGACTTCCACACATTTACATTTTATCAGTTTATTGAAAATACATAATTACATTACACATCATATGGAAAGATGTGTTGTCTCATATGACATTATGATGACACATGTATAAGCCATGACTTGCAATTGATGAGATGGAACTTCATGATAATGTGGCAATGTCATGTTGTTGTCCTTGCTACAATGTCCTACATTCTTAATGATAGATTTTATCATTGCTTCATCTTCACCCTCCAAACGGTTTTGGATCAGTATGTGACCTTCTAAGTCATCATGAAATGTCTTTATTTTTTCACTATAAAGGATCTCTTCATGTTTTGATGATGGTTATTCTTCGTGATTCTTCTCTAGAAGTGATTATTTGTTCCTTCTATTTAGAATATTTCTTAAGAATGACCTTGTCATGATGAGATGGTACACTTGTCAATGAATATTACTCATGACAAAGAAAAAACAATATAGAAATCATCTATTTGAACCCTGCTTTGATGATGGAAGGAACTAGTCATGATGGGCCTATGTAATGACTGAGGAGGAAGGGGTTGTTGATACCACTTCTCACTAGGAATGGACAATGCATTATGTAGAGGGGATCTTCAAGGTCCAACACAATGAGAAAGTGAAAGAGGTAGTGAGATGGGATGGCTGACTAAAACTACGTAGTGTGCAGGGCTTAAGGGAGAGAAAGGTAGTGATAGAGTAGATGAGTGTCGCAATGACTAAGTGAAGGCCTGAATGTGCACTATAAAAGAAATATGCACTAGGGACTCAAGAAAGTACTCATTGATTGTGCCATGAGGGAGCCTAGTGGACAAGGGTTGATGGCTTTCTCACTAAAACTGTGGGATGCCCTATGACTGAGAGACAAACCTTAGTAAGAGCATAATTTTGTTAAGAAATGATCTAGGAGAAGCTGCACTATCCACTAGAACTACGACATGTGACAGGAATGCATGCAGAGCAATGCATGGTGCAGTAACGGGTTCCAATCGGTATCAAGGTAAGACTAGGCACTTTAATTGTGACATGCACAAAACATGAGAGGCAGGTTCCTATGCTAGCACAGATTTCTTCTGCGGTGGCTTATTTTCCACTACAAATTTGAATTGTGCTGAGGAAGTTTCACTAGAAGAGGAGATTATGGAGTTGGCTAATGCAAGCTGCAAATGATCAATTCACTTTGTCAATAGGGTTTTCACTGCATTTTGAAGTGGAGGGGGGACCTCTTTGTTGTGAAATTTTCCTTTGCAATGGGGTGGAGGAGGTCATTTTTATTATCTAGAAGTTTTCCATGTGTTGTGCAAGGCATACGTGATCACCAAAGCTCAGTGTAGTGAGTCAATACAAGGATTAAGGGTTAGGTGACCATGCTTTAGAAGTTCTCAATGTGAAATCATAGGAGCTAACCTTGAGGAGGACTAAGTGCACAAGGCTGGGAGGAAGAGATGAGGCTCGTGAATAACAAGATCTCATCACTTAATGAAGGATTGAAGTTTTCATAACTTGCACTAGGCAGGAGGAGTAGTAAGAGCTCTAGAATGGCTAAGTATGAGACTAGTAGAGTAAGAGAGAGAAACGATTATGAAAGAGACTCAAACATAGCTCACATAGACAAATTCCATGAATACAAGCCAATAAAATGCATAGGACTCATGGTTAGCAGTCACACCTTCATAAAACAACAAAGCGACACTTATTTCTAAGTGCAAAAATTGAAATTCCACATTGCAACACATAGAATACAAGTTGTGATAGAAGGGTTAACTGTGACCAGAAAGTGTGCTAAAATATAGGAATGTGTCTAGAACATATGATTATGGTATGTAGTATGATATAATGCAGAAGAGTGTGCTGGAGTAGTCTATGGTGATGTGAAAAGGTGTGACATAAAAAGGAGTTAAAATGGTTAGAAGTGACGCTAGCGATAGTGAGAAAATGTGAAAACAACACTTACAAAAGCTAAATAAATTAAAAGTGACACATTCCAAAGAAAAGATAACATTAGAATGCCACTATTTTAAGTGAAATCAAGCAAAAACAATAGTCACAAACATGAAAGTGACACTTATGAAAGAAACATTGTGTAAAAGTAATAGTCAGGAAAATTCACCGAAACAGAAGTACAATTACAACCAAAGTAAGGGAGATAATTCCAATGGAGAGTACGCACTCGATATCAGCATAGTTTGCACCATGTATTGTGCTTATGGGTTATGAAGTCAATATCAATAGTGTCTGCACAAGCACTCTAAATGAGCATGGCATAATCTCTATTTATAAAGAGTGTGCAACCGTTACTCTCAAGAACTACTCAATACTTATCTTAAGCCTGCATAAGATAGGTGTGTTTATGAATTAATCCAAGTCGAAACATGTGTGCTAAAACTACTTTGACACTTATAATATGAGAAGAATACCTAAACACCTAGCAAAAGAAGAATCGACCATGAAGTGAACATAGAATGAGATATCATCAAATCCTTAGTAGGCTCCAAAACTCAAGTGTAGGAAAAAATTTTGAGGGTGTTGATCGCAGCATAAATAATTTTCTAGGGGACCCTCACACCAATTCAACATGTAGGTGCAATGCACTATAAAACAATGTCAACTTACATTTTGGAAGCCATGTATGGACTCAAAAAGCCCACCATTAGGGTCATAACAAACAATATCGTGTGAAGAAGGAGGTGAATGATATCTTAATTACAATATCCATATGGAATTTTAGAGTATTGGAAATGTCATACTCAATAATGAATTTATTTTCCAACCTCTCTCCAATCAATATTCCTCTAGATACAACTATTGGCACCACTCACCTCGAAAGGCTCGTGAGAAGATATATGTATTCCACATTTATGTTCACCGCTAGACTCTTTACTTTGAAGTTCTACTCCATAGGATCCCACTACTATATGATCATCTCCAAAAGTATAAATTGACTATTCATATTGTGTGCCTTGAAAACCATAAAAAGGAAACAATTTATTAATGTGGCAAGTGTCCCTCGGTCAACTAGGAAGTCCAGGTCCTACAAACACCACCATGAAAACATCAAAGACTATCCATATGTAAAATTTTACGATCCAAATCTTGCTTAACCTAGACTAGACCTAAAATTTTTTGACTTCCATGAAATAAATATTACTTATATTTTAGTTTCAATTCTTTATTTTCTTCTGAAAGGGGCATCGAACCATCTTTTAACACTCCTTTAAGCCTACGACAAAGCATTGAAGTGTAGGAAAAGTTCAGTAAGGACTCTCATCAACTCAGTTTTTAAGGAAATGAAAGGGAAAAAAATGAAATGAAAGGAAATTAAATACCTATAAATTAGTGATTATGGAATTTTTATTACTGGCTTGACAATCCTAAGATCTAAAAAAATACAATCTCACAAGAGGGGCGTTTCTCCACAATTTTTCTCGCATAAAATGGGAATTTTATTTCCTTTTGTTGGAAGAAGCTTGTTCCAAAATCTATATTTTCACACTAGCCATGCATATTCTTGCTAAATTTTCCTTATTTAGGGCTCTTATTGTTTTTTATTAATCATGTTTTCATGTTACTAATTCCTTTGTAAGGAAATTTTAATCCATTTTGGACAAAGATAATGACTATTCAAGACATACCTTAATTACTTGAGGCATACTTTTGCAACTTTAATATAGGGTTAGGATTCATATCAACGTTTTCTGTCAAGTTTTCACATTGAACATGCCATTTTTGCAGTCATAACTTATGGAGTAGAGCCTACCCTTGATGGGTTCCCTATAATAACACCCAATTGTTTCCTTGGTGTCCATGATGTGTTTATTTGTATTCCTTGGAACCATCTTCATAGTGAACTGTTCCTTTAAAATTGATCCTCATACATGTATTTTTGTGCTACTTGTAATCACATTTAGCTAATAGGGGGTTCTAATATTTTTTTAGTTTCTTTTCAGTTAGAAAGGTCTATGGTCATCATTATGTTGCCACATGCTTCTCTGCCATTAATTTCCTTCATTTCATTCAATTTTTCTACAATCACACTTCACCTCTTTCCTTCACATCAATATTGCCTCCATATTGCAACCCATCTCAACCTTTCATAGAAACCATTGCGATGACTATATTTCTACTACTGAACACTTTGCTACTGCCGTTTGCTTTCCTTAGGTTGGTTCCATCAACCTCAAAACTCAATGCATAGTGTCATACAAATTTTCTATCTAGAATTATATTCCTTTTGGCTGTATTTCATGCTTGTTAAACAATAAAAGTCCCAAGCATTATTTGTTGATATTTTCATGCTCATTAAAATATCTAAAAATTTCAAGTTATTTCCATTCTTTCCTACTTGTTAATCAATACTAAATTCGATTATAAATATCTTCTCCATTTTCATTCTCATTAAACCATGAGAAAGACACAAATGCACTTTTAGCTATTTTTTATACTCATAAAAAATCCCATGAAAAAGACACAAAGTCAAGTATATTTTTACCTCTTTCTCAGTGTCTTCAAAATAGAATGAAAAAGACACTATCAAGCTCACTAGTCATTTATATTTTTCTCATTAAGCTATGGTGGGGACCATCTATACAAAAAGTGGAGAGAGGTAAAAATTGATTATATTCACTTTATCAAGGAGGCCATAAGTCTCCCTTAAACATAGAAATTTTTTTATTTTTCCTCTTAAAATTGGAATTTTCTTGGCTTTGGAGGCAAAATATCAAAATGAGTCAAGTCAGTGATTTATCAAGTCAGTGTGTCATTCAATTTGTTACCCATTCAGTCCCATGGGTTGTCATGATTCCGCTTTTGTCACCGTTATTTCTAAATGGTGTAATTCATTCCAAGTTTCTAACTTCACATTTGCATCATGTCTCTATAATTTTAAGGGAATTCCTAGTAAAAGTCAGCCATATGTTGTGTCATCTACCTATTGTATTGGAAATACTTGTGTCAGTGGCACATTAGTTGTTCATATTTTTATTTTATGTGATCTCATAGAAGTGTGAAATTCAGGTCGAATGATGGGGGATGCATCAAGGCCCTTCTTTAGAATATATCTTCCCATCGATGTCAACACTTTATCCAAGATGTAGATCTAGAAATATTCTATCACATTCAAATTGGTAGCTCTTAAGGGAAGGCATCATCATAGTTCATAGTGGAATTTTTTTCCTTGTTGACACTAGGAACCATTTTCTTTATTGGTGGTCTCTGTCATGTTTTTAAAAAAAATCCTTTAATCCTTAGTAATTAGATATTCTCCTAACATGATCAAAATCAACTCATTAAATAGCATGTGGTAGAGTTGTACCATCAATATGAGTTGAAAACATTGGGGATTGATGGTATGTCACTAAAAAATATTCCTAAAATTTGGATTAACGAATGTATTATGTCACATGAGTACCACATTTGGTTACTTCATTGGTCTCCATTTAAATATTGATATCTATTACGACAAAGATATATATTGTATTACCATAAGTGTTTAATCACATGACTCCATAATATATTATGTGGCCATAGATGCTTTATTTTTTGGGTATCAAGTATTGGTATGCCTACCTTAGGGATATATGTGTATATATATACATATAACTATGATATTTGTAGCTCCTTACTGGTTTCACATCATTGGCTACCTTCAGCTCCGTCACTAACTAATAATAGTGTAATGGATTTTCTTCCTTAATTTCTCTTCTAACCTCATACATTAGGGGGATCTTCTATATCTCAAAACAACACACTCTAGGGTCTACAAGAGAAGAAACTCAAAATGAATCCTAGAAAGCATATAAAAATCTTAGTTTTTCCTCTTCAATGACACCAATCCACTAGAAAAGAGAGTTTTTTCCCACACGATATTTATCAAAGAGAGTTACACTCTCAAGCATCTAAAAAATAGAGAATAGAAGTAGTTATTATCTCTGAAATTCTTCAATAAGGGTTGAAATGGTAAAATAATGATTAAAATTTGAAGATAAGAATGGAAGGACGAAATAAACATAGGTGAAAAGGGTGTCTAGATAAGTTTTACCACTCTTGTAAAATCATATATAAATCCAAGGCTCTTCATGGAACAAAGGAGTGAGAAGCAAGATATAGGTACATGATGTCGAAATGAGAACCTATTTATCCTTAGAATAAGAGAACAACAAATAGTGAAACATGATTATTAGTTATGGTAAGATAAGCCAAGGGAAAGGACTATAAGAAGTGTAGATTTTGTAAGCTTAATTTGTTAATATGAAATCTTGCTTCTCCACTGCACCCAACCCCCCCGCGGCACTTACATGTTTGATTCATATATAGTGGATTTGGTTGTCCATTTTACACGATATAAGTTCTAGGAGGTAGGATTAAGGATTTTATGATATTTTTCCACCAAAAACATTCAACATCCACCTTCAAAGCCAATTTGGTTATGTCTCTCCTTCTTTTTTATCTTTAGCCATGTATGCATGTGTCCCATTTGGGAATACATAGGTCCCTAGTGCAACATATGTCATAGGTTTTGGGAAAGCTTAAGGGTATAATTACTCTATTATTACAAAGGAAATTATATCTAAACGTGGACCTATCAACATGTCACGTTAGATGTGAGGTCAACATCCATGTAAATGCCACTTCAACGACTTGACCAGGAGGGTTGTAAGAGAGTTCACATGTTGGTGTCAAGTCGTAAGAGGAAATATTTGGATGCACATGCTAGGTCAAAGGTAAAATATTCTAAATTCTAGGTTTCAAGATATGATTATGCCATCTAAAACATAGGTGTTCATGAGGTGTAAGTTAAAATAGATGAAGTCGCACAATATTCAACCTCTAGGTTTCTCATCAAGTGCTCTTTTAAGCAAATTTTCAATTATTCAAAATTTAGAATTAAAGTTCCATGGTAGGGTTCTCACATATAGATGTTTGGGAAACTATATGGATATTTTAAATACTAAATACATGCATTTTTTCTATTGACAGGAAATTATTGAGGTGTTATGTGCATGTAAGTTAAAACAAATTGGCTTTCACATAATAGAATACATAAAATTTAGGTTTTATAATCTTTTAGTCTACATATTAGAGTCAGAAAAGGTTATTTTATTAAGGGTTTCACTTTTTATTGATATATCTTTTTAACGATAAGTGTAAATAAACTAGATGTAATGAGAAAGAAAGCATAAATAAATTTATAAAGAGCCTTTTATTCAATGCAAATATCCATCCATTTTTTGATGAAATGAAATGACCATCATATTCCATGTGTAATAAATTAGAATTATTTATAAGATCTTCGAATAAAATTTCCAAAAAGGACATATTAAAATCCCACAGCCAAAGGGGATTAGTGACACACCTAAATCCAATTAAACAAATTAGTGGAAAAGACCCAAAATAAAAATAAAATTCAATCTTGCTCAAAAGGTTAAATTGGAATATTATAAACAAAAACAGAATAAAACAAAGTCTTTTGGTAGAAATCACATGAGAGAATTCTTTGGCCAATGCATTTTGAACCAACAACTATGGTTCATCATGAGGACCAGATGAAGAGGTAGACCATGGCAAAGGCTTAAATAGAGAGCAATGTAGAGACATAATTTAAAAACAGAATAATGAAAAACATAAAAAATGCAAGAGAAAGAAGGTTATAAGATGTTGGCTTGTTGGGGCCTGACACAGGTTTGGAGTTAATTAGCCAAACATATCCATGTACCACTAACCCTTTCAGCAATAGTCCATGGAGCGTGGAAGTAGGTCTCATCCAAAGTAGTATGGGAGGGTGCTAGAACCAGGTTTCCACACCCTTGAGATATCTGAAAGGTATGAATAGTCCTCGGTTCGTTCTTGCACGCAAGTTGCTTCACGCACTTCTCGTTCCTCGCGGCCTGATACACTGCCTTTGCCCAACCCTAACCAGGGGTTGTGCCGCACTCTGTGCTATTACCCAAGATCTTACTTATCTTCCAGTGTTAATTAATTACCTTCACCTACTTGAATGTCTTAAGTTATAATTAGCAATATAAAACATTCATATATGATCACACAGTAAAGAAATAGTACACTTGCAAATTATATCCAATCATGCATTAGACTAGGAAAATATACACAGAATTATAGCAAAACTTCTCTTTATTGATTCTCCCAATGGTTACAGACTCGACCTGCCCTACGCACTCAGTTGTAGGGGTCCGCGCACTCAGCTGCGGACTACTAGGCCTCTGCGCACTCAGTTGTAGAGCCTTCTCCTACTCTACGACCCACAGACACACTTTACACTTTGACTCAATCACTTAGACTTCTCATGCTTCCCTTCTATTAGTTATTTTATTACACTTAGAGCCTCACTCTATTGATAGAATCCCATGGTTGGCGAACCATGGGTAGGTCCATCTAGATGACATTACATTAAAATCCCATGCCCACAATTTGCAAAAATTTTACAAAAAGATTCAGTCAAAACTTGGGCTTTAAGTTGCAAAACATGCCTTGGGGGCATTCCATGCCCAACAAGCCCCCAACAAGAACATCGTGACTCACCCTTGAGTCACTCTATCGGTGGACAGATATTTGCGTGAAGTCCCTTGAACTCTGCTCGAACTACTATAAGGTCAACATCACACTAAGTTGTTGCCTACTGGATCTGTTGTACACATTTTTCTGAGACTGTGGTGTTGGAACTACTTCTCTGCATCTTTGCTTGTATCTGCTACATTATTTTATAGTTCCACGCCTTTGTCCGGATACTTGGAGTGCGAAGACTGTGCTTCTGCCGGCTAGTCAAATAGCTGGGCCACCCATGTAGGTCTTCGAGAGGCTACCATTCACTTCGCCTGGGAAAGGCTCTCCATTTAGTTTGACTAGCTGTAGGACACCACCATCTATGACCCCCTTTACAAAGTATGGTCCCAGCCAATGCATTCTGAACTTTCCTGGGAATCTATCAAACTTACAATCATACAGCAGCACTAAATAATTTACCTTGAAGATGCGCAACTTAATATGGCGATCGTGCCAGGCCTTGTCACGTAGCTTTTGCACCTGCTGATGAAAGCTAGCTAGGAACTATTCCTCCTCAAGTTCTTCTAACTACGTAAGCCTCTCTTCCAAGGCTTTACGGTCCACCATACCTATGAACACTGCTATCCGTAGACTAGGTACAATATACTCTATTGTCATCAAAACTTCCACACCATAAACCAACCAGAAAGGTGTCTATCCCGTCAGTTTCTTGCACGTTGTCCTATAAGCCCATAGTACTGCAGGTACGCGCAGGTCCCAATCACTCCGCTACACATTACATACTTTGGTTAGCACAGTCTCCAGTATTTTGTTGAATGCTTCTACTGTCCCATTGGCTTATGGGTGATACGGTGTGCTTTTCGGATGATAACCCGGAACTCTTCTGTTAGTGCACTGATGGTTTCATTCAGGAAATGTGTACTGTGATCACTCATTAAGATTTTTGGACAGCCAAATCGAGTCAACACCTTTCAAACAAAAACTTTGCAGTCGCGCCGGCTATGCAGTCTTTGACTGGCTGCATTGCCACCCAACAGTCGAGTACTATGTCGCGGTGATAATGTATAGCGCGCCTATTTTTCCTTGAGGTTTGATAGGTCCTGCAAAATCAATTGCCCACTTTTCAAAGGGCTGCAGTGTCATTTACGAATTCAAATGCATCTTGTTCCTCCATGATGGTTTACCTGTTGTTTGACATATATCACAGGCCTTGTAGTGTGCTTTTGAATCCTGATGAAGGGTTGGCCACCACAACCCTGCACAGAGAATATTTTGCACAGTCGCTCATCCTAGATAGTGTCCTCCTACAGCAACCCCATGCACTTCGACAAGGAACTGACTTCGTTCAAATTCAGGTATGTACCTTGTAGTATCTCATCATTTCCCACTTTGTATAGGTGTCTGCGATGACAGAAAAATCAGTCGCGCGCACCACCAGTTCCTTCTTCTACTGGATGCACTATTCCTTCAGCACACCCCCATTGTCAGAAAGTGGATTATATCTTCAAAGTGCCCATCTGCAATGCACATAGTAAAGAGTTGTGTGTCAAGTCATCCATCCTCAAAACTAGTAGGTTCTTCTCCTGTCTCAATATGAGACAAGTGATCCAGTCTTGTTTTGAGGCATCTAAGATTCACCACAACCTCAAAGTCATATTCTTAGAACAATAAGAGCCACCTGCATATGCGCCCCCCCAACACAGGCTCAGTGACCAATTATTTTAGCACGGAATGGTGTATATACATCTTGAAATGTCCTCTTATAAAATTGTGCTGACATTTTTGGAGCACGTACACCATAGCCAATCCCTAGCATTCGGTTGTGGAATAGTTCTTTTACACTTTGGACAACTTGAAACTTGTGAATGCGAAAGGGTGATCCAAGCCTTCTCCACCCTCTTGTGTTAGCACCACTCCCAACACTATACATGATTTGTCAACATGGACATGAAACTCTAGATCCCATTTTGGGAAGACGAGGATTGGGGCAGAGGCCAATTTCTCTTTTAGTACATCCAGGCTATTCATGCAATCATCATTTCAACAAACAGTGACATCCTTTTTCAACAGTTTCTCCATTGGCGCAATGATCTGGGCATAGCTTTTGATGAACTTCCTGTAGTACCCCGTATGTCTTAGGGTAGCGTGCAACGATTTAACACTTCGCGGTGCTTCTATATTCAAAATTACTGCATTCTTTGCGGGGTCTACCATTAGTCCCTATTTGCAGACCACATGTCCCAACAAGTTCCCAAAGGGAATGAGTAACGTACACTTTTTTAGGTTTAGTGTGATTTGGTGTTGTTTCAAAGTATCCAGCATCAAGCGTCATCTCACTACATGGTGCTTAACCAATCCAAATACAGTCCAATTATTCAGATAGACCTCCAGGAATTTGTCGACATATTCTTTGAATCTTGCAAAAACTATGGGCGGAAATATGGTCGACGCATTCTTTAACCTTAATAGCATAACGGTGTATTGAAAGCAGCCCCACTCAATTGTGAAGGTGTTCTTTCTCCTGTCTTCTAGTGTGATTTTGATTTGGTGGTACCCTGAGAACCCATCAGTAAAGGAATATGCTTCTTGCCCACCGACATTTTCCAATACTTCATCTGTGAACAGAGTCCAGAATGGGTCGTGGACATAGGCTTCATTCAATTTCCTGAGGTCCACACATATTCTTATCTTACCCTTCTGCTTCTTCTCCTACACTGCCATAGGGCTTACCCATTTGGATTCTTCCACTGGTTCAATGATTCTCATTGCGAGCACTTTGTCTAGTTCTACACGAAGCTTTTCCTTGTACTTCGAATTCAAGTGGTAAGGTCTCTGCTTAACCAACTTTGCATCGGGTTTTAGGGTGATCTTCATCATCCCTAAATTTCCAATGATCCCCTTTAAGTCTGTGACCTTGGTCGGGAATAAGTCTTGGTACTCGCGGAGTAACTCAATGACCTTATCCACCATGGCATCATCCCAGTAGTCGTCGAGCGTTGCATACCTTGGTTTGGCCTTCATACAAATGTTTACCTACTTTGTCTTTATGTGTGTGATAATGTTAGGGTCTTCAATCAGTGGCCCTTGAACCTCGCAATAGCCTTCAATTTCTAGAATGTTAATTTTTCACAGATCTTCATCGTCTTCTTCAATGTTGACATTGTAACACTCCAGCACGCAGCTCAGCTAGGTCACCCATTAAGGCTGGCGCACTTCCATTGGCTCCCGGGGTATTTTAGAGATAATTGCTTTTACTTCTTGTACCGCATCATCAACAGTATCCCACCAACGATCCTCAAACATGAAGGTTAACAAGAATCCTTCACGCAAGATATCCCATTTGTTCGTGCCATGGCGGAGCTCTGTTTCTATATACCAATTCATGGGTATAATATCCAGGGTATGACAAAATAGGTTCACCCACTCAGGTTGTGGCTCTTCCCCATAGACCTTTGTCCATTTTGCAAGGTGTTCACGTGGATCATCCCATCTGTCATACTTTTCTTTTAACTGCATATGAGGCTTGTCAAACTGCATGGGTATCATCCTTCTTCATTTGCACCAATTCTAAAAGCTTCTTTGGTGTGTACCCCATGACCTTGCAAGCATACTGCGCAGTACCCATTTCAAAACATCCAATCATTGTTGTTCTAGCACTTCTCTTTCAAATCTGTTCAGGAAATCATACACCTAGCTTATCCCATCATACGTAGGCAGATCTCTTACTTTTACTGCTACGTAGCACAACGATCTTGTCATCATGTTACAATTGAGCGTGGTTACCTCGTGTAACTAGTTTTACCATTGTTCTATGTCCTTTTCAAAATATGATGTGTAGGAGATTTCATGCTCCTAAGAGACTCGGCCACCCACAGTTGGATTTACCCAATTGTGTTCACGTCCAGTTATCTTGTAGTTGCAGTCTAGATCGTCGTCACTGGCATAGTCGTGCACTGGCTCCATGTAGCGTGATCCCTCTGCAGGGTCTAAAGGTACCACTACACGCAGTGACCTATTCTCAAAAATCATCTTGCATTTCTTTAGATTTATCACTCCATTCATGTCAGTGGCCCAATCTATTCCCAATAACACAAAGTATGGATTGCTATCATCAACAATCTCTATTACTTCAAAACCTACTAGCGTGCTTTCTCCTTCAATATTTATCTTGATTCCCTATAATCTCCCCATAGGTAGGATCTTTTGCTGGTTCAATTCGCAGTTGGATAGGAGACCATTGCAACACAGGCCTTCCCATTCGCTCCCACATCTGTTTTGGCAGGACGTTCACATCCGACCCTAGACCCAGAATCACTTGGTCCATCTGATATTCCCTAATCTGCATGGTCAATCTCATTTCCCTTCCTGTTCGCATTGTGTGCTTTCCGATCTTCTAGACTACACATGGTTCTACTAATGTGGTCCCAGTGGATCATGTTATAAGTTCTTCCAGCCCCTTTACATCCTTGTTGTCATGTAACAGCTTCATGCATGTCTCCAAGAATGTATTGAGCATCGATGGGTCCATTTATAGCTCCAATTTGTCTTTACTTCATAAAGTGGAGGCATCAGTGAAGCTCCTCTTAGCTTCCATGAAGGTCTCCTTAGTGCGCTTCAAACCAAATTATGGTTCCTTCATTGGAGCCTTGTGAACCTAGGTGCTTTATTCAGGTTGCTTGCCTTTGTCATCCCCTATCATAATACCATGCCAGAGCAAAATATTACATTAGGGTCTTCCTCACGTGACTGAGACCTCAACATTTGTAGGTTTTGATTTGGGGGAGGTTAGAGTGCTCCTTTATCGTGTAACCTCGCTATCAGTGTGGGACAATCCTCCATCTCACATGGTTAAACAACATACAATACAAGCATGACGGTCGCGTTGGATTCATACAATCATGGGCATAATGCCCTTGCCCTCCGTAATTGTAACATATTAGTTGTCCGCGACCTCTTCCTAGCCCCCCTACACCTTGGCCTCGTCCACACCCCTGAAATTTGGTGTGCGCCATTCCTGCATTTTTATTGAGGCGCCATGTTTCAGCCTGAACTCTTTAGGTAGGAATTCGATCCATCATCAGCTCATAACTTCTACAGGTGCACTCATCATGTCCTACTGACCTGCAGAAATTACAGAACAACTGTTGTGAATTCTATGTATAGTTCTATAATAGATGGCAATTATTTGTAGCATGCTTTCCTCCTATCTGACAAATTGCGCACCATAGTGCAGGTGCCATGCTTGCTCTTGCTTGTGCCTCCAGTCTTAGTGGCATTGGCTGTCCTCCTACAAGGTAATTCATGAACACCAGGAAGTTATCCTTTTCATGCCCATGGCTCTTGCATTTTATGCACCATACCTCATCACACATCTCTAGGCAGGTTGTCTTGTCTTATTTCAAACTCTGCATCTCCAGGCACACGTTTTTTAATTACATGTGAATCTGCTGAACTCCCAGGTTAGGATCTTGTATTGGAGTCTCGTGCAATCTCATCAAAACCTCCAAAGCCTCAGCCTGAGTGGTTAGCCTTTGTTGTGACAATGTGTTCTGCAGATGCAGCATTAACGATGCTACAAATAATTCGCAATGTTTCCCATCTGTTAATGTCATGTTCGCTTCGTGAATTGTGCACTTCAATCTTTGATCCAATTTCCATGGGGTCTCAGCTGGTAGCATTGTGATCTTCTTGAATCCAATGATTAACTATGCCTCAGACTTTGGCCTACTAAATTCTTTGTTTAGCACAGCTTGGACATCCGCAATCCCTGGATTTGGATTGTCATTGGAATGCTTAATGTACTAGGTCAGTGCGCGATCCTACAGAGTGTTGACCAACATTTCCTTCTTTATATTATTGCTTGTGAAACCCTGTGCTTCCCATACAACTTTTATTACGAACCAAAACTAGTCCGGATCTTCATTACCTACTCCCTTGAATGCTGGTAGATTTATCGCGCTTTCCATACTACTTCGCGGTGGTGGCGGAGGTGGTATGGGCAAAGACGAGGATGAAGACGATGAAACTGGTGGTGGTGTGGGTGGGGGTGGTGTGTGTAGAATTCTTTGTCTTATCAGATTTATTACACTTCTTGGTGAGACCTTCGCGAGCTCTTCTTTGCCCCCTCATGGAGGTGAAATCAAGGGGCTAGTTTCTAGTTCTATGCTACCTTTGTTTTGTAGATTCTCCCACTCTGCATAGCCCCAAACATCAATTTATTTGCATAACTCACTTTTCACACAGTAGAATTTTAATCCAAGTGTTCAAAGATTTAACATACTTACCTCGCAGTCCCTTGAGGATTCATCGTTCTACCTCACTATAGCTGAATGAAGTATCTACTGTGAATTCGGTGATGAATCTTCCTATGATTCGATTGAGCCAGTGGTAGACAGTCCGCGCGATCTTATCTTCTGATGCTTCCAGTTTGCGCACCAATTCTGGAGTCCACACAATAAGTTTGTCAAGTTTACACCTTCCTTGTCTATTTGCTAGCTTCGCGATCCACTCATACAACTCAGTGGGGAAGGATGCAAAGAAAATTTCATGGATCTCAGTATACAAGTAGCAATCTAACCACTCTTCCTTTGATAGTTGTGGATTCCTATTTTCCTGTGTTGCGAACTCGTGAATCTTTTTGTCCAACCAATATTCAATTCCTTTCTTTGTTAGATTCTAGTGATACGACATGAGAAATCTCTATGCAGATCTTGGTCCCCGGTTTAGAGTTAATTAGCCAAACAAATCCTTGTACTACTGGCCCTTTCAGCAATAATCTGTGGAGTGCGGACTGAGCTCTCACCTGAAGTAGTATGGGAGGGTGCTAGAACTAGGTTTACACACCCTTGAGATGTCTAAGGGGTACAACTTGTCCTCCATTTTTTCCTACGTGCAGGTCACTTCGTACAGTTCCCACTCCTCACAGCCTAATACACTACCTTTGTGCAGCCCTAACCAGGTGTTGTATCATGCTCTGCACTATTACCTGAGATCTTACTTATCTTCCAGTGTTAATTTATTACCTTTGCCTACATGAACGTCTTAAGTTATAGTTAGTAATACAAAACATTCAGACACGATTGTGTAGTAAATAAATAGTATACTTGCAAATTATATCCAATCATGAATTAGACTAGGAAAACATACACAAAATTATAGAAAAACTTCTATTAATTGATTCTCCCAACGGTTACAGACTCGACCTGCCCTACGTACTCAGCTACAGACTACTAGGCCTCTGCACACTCAGCTATAGAGCCTTCTCCTACTCTACGACCCACAGACACACTTTACACTTTAACTCAATCATTTAGACTTCTCATGCTTCCCGTCTATTAGTTATTTTCTTACACTTAGAGTCTCGCTCTATTTAAACAATCCCATGGTCCATGAACCATGGGTAGGTCTATCTAGTCGACATTACATTACAAAATCAAGGGTGGAAAACCTTGTGACTCTATTATACTTTCGCACCCCGCACCCGCAATTTGCAGAGCTTTTACAAAAAGATTCGATCAAAACTTGGGCTTTAAGCCCCAAAACATCCCTTGGGGGGATTCCATGCCCAACATGAGCTATGAAAATTACCCAAAAGATAAATAATAAAAATATATACAAACTTTAATCCCATAATTAGTTAAAGAGTAAATATTAGGTTCATTATAGTGATATGCACTAGGACTACAAATTTTGGTCAACAAATATTTTGTTTTTTCTTATTTAAGAAAAAATAATGAGGTGGTTGTTGTGGCCACAATAGAAAGTTACCTGAAGAAAGAGACACAATGTGCATTAGTAACTAAGGGTTCTATGGATAAGGTAATTAAAATAGGTGGATAGGAAATAGCCATGCTATTATCTAAACAACTCCTAGTCACTACCAATTTTCATCCTTGGTGACACCCCCTACTAAAATTACACTTATTAAAATTAGGAGATGCTAAAACTAGAAGATTTTGGGGAATGCCTAGTAAATGAGAAAATGGTCATATGTGGACCTGTATGCATGTGGTATTGAGTGTGCATTTACCACAACTCCTTTCCCTCCCTTCCTCCCTTTATTCATATATGTCTCTCTCTCCATCTCACAATCTATTTCTCCCTCTTTCTCTCTCCTCAATCAATCTCCTTCCCCCTCACTTCCTCCATCCCTCTATATCTTTCCTATCATTGTCTCTTCCTCCCTCTCTTTTCCTCTTTCTCATTCTCTTTGTATTTCTATTTATCTCTCACTCTCTCTATCCCTCTACCACTCTCCCTTCAATCATTTGCATTCCCTCCCTTTCTCTCCTCTTTATCTCTCTCTCTCTCTTCCATCGCCTCCTTCTTTGTTTCTATCTATCACCATTTCTCTAACTCAACTCTCTCAATCACTCTCACACTTTGTCTCACTCTCCCTGTACTTTTCTCTATTTCTCTATCCCTTCATTCTTCCCTTACTCCCTCCTTCACAAAAACCACCCATCTCTCTCTCTCTCTCTCTCTCCTTTTGTCTCTCTCCATATCCTTCTCTATCTCCTCCCTCTTTTTACTACCCCCCCACTCCATCACTCGCTCACTAATGTTCCTTATCACTCCCCCATAATTATCTCTCTCCCTCTCTCTACCTAGCTCTCTCTCTCTCTCTCTCTCTCTCTCTCTGGCCACATTGTTTCTTTCTCTTCAACTCTCTCTATATCTATGTATATTTCTTATTTTACCTCTCCCCCACAAATATTTATCCATATATCTCTCCCTCTCTCAGTTTCTTACTCTTCCCTTGCTCTCTCACTCATTATCCCAATGCTCTCTCCCCTCCTCTCTCTTCCTATGTCTTTATATATATAAATGTCCGTCACTTTCTATATCTAACTCCCTCCCTCCCTCTCCCTTCATAATCTACCTCTCACTGTATATCCCTTTCTAACCTTACTTCCCTCTCTCTCTCGCTACATAAATCTCTCCCCATAGTCCCTCCTGTCTATGCCTCACTCTCTTTCTTGATTCTCTCTTATTCCATCTCTCTCTCTCTCTCTCTCTCTCTCTCTCTCTCTCTCTCTTTGGCTCGCTATTTCTCTCTCTCTCTCTATTACACCTCTCTTTTTATCTACTCCCCTAACTTATTTCCTCTCTCACACTCATAATATCTCTCACCCTTATTGTCCCTCCCTCCTATCTCTCTATCTACCTCCATCATTACACTTATTTTGTCTCCCCCACCCATATCCCATTATATTCTCTCTCTCCATCTGACTCACTACCTCTCTCTCTCTCTCTCTCCCTTCCTCTCCTTCAACATTATCTCTTTCTCTCTCTCATCTATTCCATGTCCTCCATATTTCCATTCCTCTCCCTCTATATCTCTCTCTATCTCCATTATTATTTGTCTCTATCTACCTCTATCACACTCCCAACTCTATGATCTTGCCCCTCCAACCTCTCCATCTCTCTCTAGGTCTCTCTCTGTCCCCAACCCTCATCCTCACTCTTCCTTTATATTTCTCTCACACCTAGAACTCTTCCTCCCAAAAAAACTCTTCCTTTCTTGTTCACTCTTTCTCTTTATCTCCTTATCTCACTCCTTCCTACACTATCTCTTTTTTCCCTCTCTCTCTCCTTCTATCCCAATATATCACTTCCTCACTCTATATCTCGCTCTTTCTTGCCACTCTCTCTCTTTGTGTCTATATATATGTGTGTGTGTGTGTGTGTACACACACACACCTCCATCTCCTCCCCCATATATCTCTCTCTTTCCCTCGTTTTAATCTCTATCTCTCTCTCCATCTCATCATTTTTCTTTCGTTATGTCCCACCATCACCCGCTCTCTCTCTGTCTCTCTCTTTATGTGTATTCTCTCACCTCTCTCTCATAGCCCCTCTATATATATCTATGTCAATTTCACTCCCACCTCTCTTTCTGCACTCCCCTCTCTCTTCCCCCACCCCCCATATCCTTTCCTTGACTTCACTCTCTTGCCCTCACTCCCTCACTCCTGCCTTATCAAAACCACCCTCTAACTTTTAATCTCTCTCTCTCCCTCACTTTACCCTCTCACCTTTTTCCTATGCCCCCCACTTCTTACCTCCTTTTCTCTCTTTCCCTCCCCCATCTAACTCTCTCTCTATATATCCATCAATGTATCTTCTATTTCATATTTGTTCCATATATATCTACTTTTATTTCTCTCCCTCTCTCCTTCCCTTTATTTATCCCTCACTCCCTCTCTCTCACCCATTCTCTCCTCTCATTCTCCTCCTATATATCCCACCCTTTATGTCTTAATATAACCCCAATTATTTCTCTTCTATCCCTTCATCCTCTTTATATCTCTCTCCTTCTCTATCCCTCCCTCTCCCTCCCTCTACCTATCCATGTATTATTCTAACACACACTCTCTCTCTTAATCTCTTTCATCTTCCCTCAGTCTCTCCATCACTCTTGACATCCATGTCTACCTATCCCTCCCTCCTTCTCTCCTTATATCACTTGCCCCCTCACTCAGCACCTCTCTCTAACCCCCCTTCTACTTCCTCTCCCCATCTCTCAATATTCACCTAACTTGCCCTTCCACTCTCTTACTCCCTCTCTATCTATATCTAATTATATCACTTTTCCTCCTCCCTCTCAATCCCTCTCTATCTCTTTATCCCTATCCCTCTCTTTTGCTTTCCTTATTTATCTTTCTCCACACCCACCACTCTATTTCTATCACACTCTTCATATATCTTCCCTTTCTTTCTCCTCCTCCCTCGCTATCTTTATTTTCTTTTATCATTCTGCCTCATTTCACCCCCTACCTATCTCTCTCTACCCCCCCATATATATATATATATATATATATATATATATATATATATATATATATATATATATATATATATATATATATATATATATATATATATATATATATATATATATATATATATATATATATATATATATATATATATATATATATATACATATACATATATATACACACATATCATCCTCATCCTTTGGTATCTTATCTATTTATCTATCTATCCCTTTGTCCATTAGTCCCTACTTCACAAGAACCCCATCTCCACCTATTTCTCTAACTGTAATTGTCTTGTTTTTTCTCCCCAACTCTCTCCTCCCACTCCCATCTCTATTATTTCTCTCTCTCTCTCTCTTCTCTTCCCCTCTCTCACTCTCCTTCCTCCCTCCAACTCTATCTTTATCTTCCCCACTCCCTCTCTCTCTCTCCATCCTCTAGCTCTCACTATCTCTCTCTCTCTCTCCATCCTCTAGCTCTCACGCTCTCTCTCTCTCTCTCTCCATCCTCTCTCTCTCTCTCTCTCTCCATCCTGTCTCTCTCTCTCTCTCTCTCTCTCTCTCTCTCCATCCTCTCACTCTCTCTCTCTCTCTCTCTCTCTCTCTCTCCATCCTCTCTCTCTCTCTCTCTCTCTCTCTCCATCCTCTCTCTCCCTCCCTCTCTCTCTCTCTCTCTCTCTCTCTCTCTCTCTCTCTCTCTTTCTCTCTCTCTCCATCCTCTCTCTCTCTCTCTCTCTCTCTCTCCCCCCATCCTCTAGCTCTCACTCTCTTTGCTTCTCTCTCTCTCTCTCTCTCTCTCTCTCTCTCTCTCTCTCTCTCTCTCTCTCTCTCTCTCTCTCTCTCTCTCTCTCTCTCTCCATCCTCTAGCTCTCACTCTCTTTCTCTCCCTGTCTCCATCCTCTCTTTGTCCCACATTCATGCTTAGGTTATAGCACAATGTAGATTGGATAATGGAAATAATTTTTTCAGTCAATCTATGGTCTAGTGGCTTGTGGAAGTCCCAAACCTGCTTAGATTTTTCATTTATTACTAAGAGCTCTTTATCCTTGGTATTTCATGTGTAAATGTACGGGCTTATATGTTGATTTTATGGTTGTTATATCCTTGTTATCTATGTTGGTTATGAATATGTTTTATGACAGACTTCATGTCTAATAGCCATGATGTTTCGATTTGCAAATGAATGTATAATGTATACATGACCTAAAAGATGATAATGTAGCTATTGTGATAGAGAAACAATGCTTCTTTATGAATCTCATACAACTATGAGACCCCTATGCTCTGATCTATTGTTAGGACCTATATAATGCATATTTGTGACATGTTTGATGAAATTCCTATCAAGGATAATAGGGTTCTAGTAAATTCACTAAGAAAATTTTTGCATTAGTACATTTTTTCCATTTCATTTATCATTTTTGGAGGTTTGATGAAGATTTGGGTATTGGCCTAAGTCTTGGCCTTGAAAAAGTGCAACAGAATCCAGGGTCAGTAGCTCATAACTAGATGAAAAATTACACAGTTGTCGGCGTGCCCCCATTGTGAGAGTGATTCGAAGGCCTCAATCACATACATGGCTTGTCATGGGAGTGGTTGCCGGTCCAGATCAATGAAATGTCAAGATTCCTTAGGGGCTAATGTTACATATTTATTTGGGCACATCAACCCCAACTTAAATGTCGATGTTATTACGGTTCATCAACCCCTAATATATTTGTTTCATTCCCTCAAGAACTCCATCATATGAATGCCTCACTCTCAAAGAATTTCCATCACAAAATTCATAAAAAAAAGTGTCTCTAAAGAGATCATTGTAGGAAGCCCTTCATTAGGCTGCAATGAATTGTAGTTGCTACACTGACTAAGTGCTACGCATCGCACTTAGGCCTTCTTTAGCATGCGATGAGCGAGCTTGAACAAATTTCTGGGAGAGTTTGAAGAATGAGTTATTCATGGAAACCTCTAGAAGCTTCTCCAATGCCACCTGCCCCTCTGAGTTCACCCAAGGATGCCAAAAGGAATTGGGAAACATCAACCTCCTATCTCCCTCTTTCATGGAACCAATTCCTAAAAATAGAAAGGCATTCATCATCATCATTGATGACCCAACCTCCTTCAGTCATCTATAAATGGATCACTCATCCAAGGGATATAAAGGCTGAATAGTTCTAAGTTGTAAGGAGGTGCTGATAGTTTTAGTATTGAGGCTAAGTTTTGTTGTAATGTTGGAATTTCTTATTGTTCATGAGGTAAAGAAGGTTTGAAGCTAGGAGGATGGCGCTAGATCGAACTCATGGGTTGTAATCCTTATTTCTATTAATAAAGCCTTCCAAGATTTTTCCCCTTTGTTTGTGTAATCTGTCAATGCATTCATATGTTTATCATACTTTCGATTCTATGTTATTTATGAATTATGGTTCATTATGCTTTGACGGGTCTTTGTTTCTGTAATTACATAGGTACTCTGCAAGCATGTTAAGTATGGGGAGAAGTAATGATATCAGTCAAAGGAGAGAGGGATCAAGTGAGGAATCAAGTGGAAGTTGCAGGTTGGCTCCTTATAATCTTTCTCTTATCTGTCGTTCATAGGAAAAATAGCAAATTATTTTAATTGTTGTTTCTAGGTTAGCTACCAAACCTAGAGGGTTAGCATTTCTTAGAAATACAAATTTTCCCGTAAACAATTTTGCGGCTCCACTGGGGATATTTTCCCTTTTTGGTAGTTTAGTAGCCTCTTATAACATTCCAACACATTGTACTTGCTATTGTTCATTGCAGTCAAGCTTAATCCACTGAAAATTGAATCAAATTTGAGCCAAAAACAACTTCAGAATCACTCCGTGTAATCATTGCACTGTCCTTAACTGTGGCCTGCTATGCATTGCAGTTCCCGCATGGACAAAGTGCTATGCATCTCACTTGGTCCCTCTTTAGGGTGTGATGATCTCTTAAAGATCAGTTTCCCATCTAGGAGCTGAAGATTTTGTCAATTTTCATTATTTTTTGGATTGCGTGGGAGATATAAATGATGTCTCATTTCTGAAATCAACCTCTCATCTCCTTAGTTTGGGCTCACATAGACTGGATTGTTGAATGTTTTTTGTGTATTTGTTTATCATTTGCAATTTATTGTCGGAAAGTAGTTTTGATTGATTGTCATGTCGAATTGAAAAGTGTCGTAAAGTCATCATTTTCATCGAAAAGTGAAGTGTCGTAAAGTCTTCCTTCATAGATAATTGATCAATATATTTTTGTGAATTCAATTTGGTTTCTTATTCAAAGTGTCGAAAAGTTTCATTTCTTCAAAATTGAATGTGTCATACAAGTCTTCCTCTTTTCCTTGAAATGAATTGTAGCAATCTTCATTTTGTGTGAAAAGAATTCCGAATTGTTTTGCATTTGTTTTTCTTATTGCATCATTCACATTAAGGAAAACTGAAAAGAAATACATGCATTTGCATATTAGAGATTGAGGTTTTGTATGCTAAAAAGGAATGGTTTAGGGAATTGCATCAGTTCGTGTTGTTTATTGTTTGTTCAAGAAGTACCTCTATGCTCTATCCCTCATAGTTAGGATTTTCATTATTCAATTGAATGAAAAGAATGATTATCATATTAGTTGCATTTTAGGAATTGCAAACATACATCACGTGGTGAACCTTGAAAGGAAAATTATAAAGAAGATCAACCTAAAATTTACATCAATTAATCTAGTAACGCATTGGAACTTAATGAAAAACATCTAGAGGTCTAGGTTAGAGACGTGTTCCGACATCTTTAAACCTAGTGGCTATCATTTTCACTGAAGGTTGGGTGATTCCTCCTATTTGATTCAATAAGTGCTAGTATGGACTTGTGCTCCCTGTACCATTGCGTATATAGTGGGAGACCCCAATAGGTTGAAATCCTTTATCCCTAGGAAGCCGAGTCTACTCCCTTACCAATCGCAATGCACTGAACATAGCACTCAGGAAGATTGACTGTCGTATGTAAAGTCCTTGGTAGTTTCTCTTTCATTTATCACCAAGGTGTATATTGCAGTTTTACGATTTGTCTGGTAAACCCTATTGTCTAGGATCTCCAGAGTAGTCACTTTCGTTCCTTTTTGACTCTTTAAAAGTAAAAGGATCATTTGAGCACTTGTCCCTTCAGGCTCATTAAACATCGAAGGTGACTAGAGTCATCTTTTGTTTTTTCTCGACTCGTTAAAAATGGAAAGGTGAAGGTGTGTTCCAATGTCGTAAAAATTAAATTGACCACAGATAACATCCTCCACGCTTGCTCCTTAGTTGATCTTAGGTTGAAACATATGGCGACAAATTTAGAGCCCACCAATCAAGGAATTCCTTTTGATGGAAATCCTAGTCCTTTTCCTCCATTTGGAAATATTTGTGCTCCATATATGGCTACATTGTCCCTTCCAGGATTTACCATTGGCTTGCTAGTATGGTTGTTGTCAACCTCCTTGGTTCAAACTGTCGTGATTTCTCCGCAATCGAGTACACCTCCAACTACAAAAAATCAAACTCCAGTTGATCCTAAAGTTGACCCTTTGCCTTCTTCCTCTGTGATTTCTTCCTCCCCTTCTTCCTATTTGTCTGGTGAAAGTATTGGTACTAGTAACGAGGTGGCTAAGAAGAAGAAGAAAGGGAAGAAGAAAAAGAAGAAGCAAGTTCAGCAGAGGGGAAACCAAGCAAGCATTGCTTTAAATGCAAGTTCGATATCCATGCAGACTTTATGCGGGATACCATCTTCTTTGAAATTTTCCCGATATTCCTCAGATCTTAGAAGAATGGTCTCCTCATTCACATCATCCTATGTCATCAACCTCTGGAGATCTTGTTGGTGACACACCATCAACTAGTGGTAGTAAAGTTCATGGAAAGAAGGGAAAAGTCAAGTTTCCATGTAGGTTATGTGAAGGGAATCATCCCATTCACCTTTGTCCCTATCTGGATGAATCCAAAAGAGTGTTGGATAACCATCCTGCTTCACCGCAACGGCTTCCATCTGGTTACAGGAAACTTTCCCTAAATCCTTCACTAGTTGATGAATTTACTGACTCAAATCAACCGTCAGTCAAACCCACTCTCTCTCAACGTAAATCCTATGATTCTGTACCCGACCCAAATCAATAGGTCGAGGTAATAGTTGACCCAATTTCACCTTCGATAAATCGTACCTTTCCCAAAGAGAGTGAATATGATACCACTCAAGTTCTTTTTGTTTCTTCAGATTCAAATGAGCTTGGGGTTAATCCTCTTGTTTCTATAGTACCCCCTCCAAGTAGTCTAGTCACTACCTTTGATTGGAATCAACTAATAGGATTCTTCCTTCCTTCTTATGTGCCTTTCCAGATCATAGTGAAGGTTTGTAATATGATTGTATCTAGCATTATTATAGATGAAGTTGCTCAGTGAGTATCCTTTCCTCAACTGCTTGGAAAGCGGTCGGTTCCCTCCAACTTATACCAGTTACATAGAATCTGTTGGCTTTTAACAGAGGAATGAGTTGACTATTAGGGATCCTCCCTCGGTTACCCATAACTTTGGGAGGAAAAACCATTTATCTAAACGTGATGGTAATCCCAGGACCTTTACATTACAATTTACTTCTTGGGCATGACTATGTTTATGACATGGGTGATATTGTTTCAACCCTCTTTCGAGTGATTTGTTTCCCGCGTGAAGGCAGGATTGTCACCATTCACCAGCTTTCATTTCCCGATCCAAATATAGCTCCTAGTCAACCATCATCCTTAAATGGTCCATTTATACCAATGGTATCATCCACACCATGGGTTAATTATGTGGCAACCTGTTCCATACCTACATCAACTGATGATCAATTCAGTGATGTTGTACATCATGTACTAGGGGCATTGGAACCAAATCTCTCCTTCATGAGCTCTTATGAGTTGTGATTGAGTCCGAGGATAGTTCTTTGTCTTGTGTCAACCTTTTTAAAAAATGAAACAAGGGTATGAGGTCAGTTCCTGGTCTTGTGTCAACCTCATTAAAAAATGAACCCAAGGAATATGAGGATAGTTCATTGTCTTGTGTCAACCTTGTTAAAAAATGAAACGAGTATGAGGATAGTTCTTTTACTATGTCAACCTCGTTAAAAAATGAAATCAAGGATATGAGGGTAGTTCCTAGTCTTGTGTCAACCTCGTTAAAAAATGAAACCAAGGATATGAGGACTATTCCTGGTCTTGTGTCAACCTCGTTAAAAAATGAAACAAGGAGTTTGAGGACAGTTCTTTTACTGTGTCAACCTCGTTAAAAATAGAAATAGGCCAATGAGCATAGTTCCTTGTCTTGTGTCAAGATCATTAAAAAATGAAACAAGGAATCTGAGCAGAGTTCCTTGTCTTGTGCCAAGTTCATTAAAAAATGAGTCTTTGATTAGATCTCGTAAGATCCCAGTCGAGTCTTTCACTTGAAATCATAAAGGAACCTTCATTCCATCCACTTGATAGCCATGAGTAGTCTACTTAGGTGAATGCAATGAAGCTTGGGAGGCATGCACCTAGTGGTAAAGTTAAGATTCCATGTAGGTTATGTGAAGGTAATCACCCCATTCACCTCTGTCTATCTCGATGAAGCCAAATAGGTGTTGAATAACCATCTTGCCTCACCGCAACGACTTCCATTTGGTTACAGGAGACTCTCCTTTTCATCATGTTGGGGGCATGTAAACCAATATCAAGCATAGTTTTTCTATTTTAAACTTGCGTAAAAATGAAATTGAATCCAAGCATAGTTTTTCATTTCAAGCTTATGTAAACATGAAACTGAATCCGAGCATGGTTCCCTATGGTTCAAGCTTGTGTAAAAAATGAACCCATTTCCATTTTTAACCCTCGTGATTGCCATTCTATCAGCCTTTTCTATTATATGAGCCTTGGTTGTTTTCATCCCATTGCCACCATCTCTTTGGCCGATCATATGCTTTCACTTGGTTGTTTCACGCTTTATTTAGGAACAGTTGCAATGAGTGGTCTTATTAGTCACCCTCTTCACATAAATCAACATGTTTTGAGAAGTTCCAACATCACCGGACACCATTCATTCCTCAAAATAGAGTCCTCTTTAAACTCTTTTTAGACTCTCTAAATAAGAAAAGATTGTCAAGCGCTTATCTATTCTAGATCGTTAAAGTATTGGAAACGACATCTCTCTTGTATTATTTTATCCTTTTTTCGGACCTGAGGGATTATTTTACGAAAAAGAACTTATAGAGTCTTCTTTTCGTCCCTTTTCAAACTCTCTAAACATGAGAAGGACTGAGTTATCTTTGTCGTTAAACTCGTTAAAATATCATAATAGCAACAAACTTGTCCATCTAGACAAGACCGAGTTTCACAGTCACTGGACTCGCTAAAACATCAAATAGCGATGGGTTTACCTGAAGGGTGAATTATATAACAAGCATATGTTATCCTCCTCAAGCTTGATAAAAATAAAGACGTACTAGTCAGCAATGACTGGGGAAAATGGGAAAAGTCTTGAAAACTTATGGTAGCGAGTCACTCTTGAGCATGACACTTTCACTTCATCTCCGTGACTAAGTCGGGTTGGGTCATTCCATTTTATGGTTATCATACCATTGGTCTATCACACGATCCATCACTTTTGTTTTGGGTCAAGGCTACCAATTCATCTTAGTGTTGTCGATATGTTCAAGAGAAGTCATCTAGTTAAAACTTCATCCATTGCAATACTATAAACCTTCATTTTCATAACCGCCATTCCTGAACTTTGTGTCATCAATCGATTTTCATCTCCAAAAATAATTTACTTTGTTTCATGTCATAGATGTGGGATACATCAAGGCCCTCCTATGATGAGTTGCTTCTTGTTGACGTCAGCTCATCATCCAAGAAGTTGACTTAGAACTACCTTTTCAGTGCTTTTGAAGCTTGCATACATCAATGGCAAGTTTCTCGCTTCCGGTGACAGGTTGACATAAATGGCCTTCGACCGAAAGATTTTGCATGGTGTTCGACATTAAATCACTTATTCACACCATGTGAAATGTATTGTAGTACCTTGAGGACCATCTTTATCATCGGTGATCCCTCTCACGTCTATTAATAGCTTACATCATTGGCTAGTAATTAGGCAATATCTCTCCATGTTCGACCTCAGAACATCTATTCACATGGTTACACTTATACATTAAGTGAGGATTGAACAAGATTGAAGACCGTGGATCTAGTTTCATCCATTCGAGCTGTGATATATTCATGAGTACCAAATCAAATTCACAAAGGCTTTACACAGATGGTCATCCTACTCATGGATTACAAATCTATATCTATAGAATCATAAGTATATATTTGTAGATGACTATCTGATCTATGTACATGTAATGAAAGTTTAAAAGCTGAGCATGGGAATGCCTCCCTCAGCTAGCTCATAAGAAAAATCAGATTATCATGATGTATTATATTGTAGTTGATGCAGGTCACCTTCCATTTCAAAATTTTTGATCCTCATGATAAAGCATTTCACCCAACATAGATATTTACGACCTCATGCTTTAGGGGGCAACTGTTACAAATTTATTTCGGCACATCAACCCTAACTTAAATGTCGATGTTATTAGGGTTCATCAACCCCTAATATAGTTGTTTCATGCCCTAAAGAACTTAGTCATATGAATGCCTCACTCTCAAAGAAGTTCCATCACAAAATTCATCCAAAAAGTGTCTCTAAAGATATCATTGCAGGAAGCCCTTCATTAGGCTACAATGAATTGCAGGTGCTACACTGACTAAGTGCTATGCATCGCACTTAGGCCTTCTTTAGCATGCGATGAGCAAGCTTGGGCAAAGTTTTGGGAGAGTTTCAAGAATCAGTTATTCATGGAAACCTCTAGAAGCTTCTCCAGTTCCACCTACCCCTCTGAGTTCGCCCAAGGATGACAAAAGGAATTAGGAAATATCAACCTCCTGTTTCCCTCTTTCATGGAACCAATTCCTAAAAATAGAAAGGAATTCATCATCATCATTTATGACCCAACCTCCTTCACTCACCTATAAATGGATCACTCATCCAAGGGATCTAAAGGCTGAATAGTTCTGAGTTGTAAGGAGGTGCTGATGGTTTTAGTATTGAGGTTAAGTATTTTTGTAATGTTAGAATTTCTTACTATTCATGAGGTAAAGAAGGTTTGAAGCTGGAAGGATGGCACTGGATTGAACTCATGGGTTGTAATCCTTCTTTCTATTAATAAAGCTTTTCAAGATTTTTCCCCTATGTTTGTGTAATCTATCAATGCATGCATATGTTTATCATACTTTTGATTCTATGTTATTTACAAATTATGGATCATTATACTTTGACGGGTCTTTATTTCTGCAATTACACAGGTACTCTCCATGTGTGTTAAGTACAGGGAGGAACAATGAGATCAGTTAAAGGAGAGGGGGATACAATTAGGAATCAAGCAAAAGTTGTAAGTTGGCTCCTTATAATATTTCTCTTATGTATCATTCATAGGAAAAATGGTGAATTTTTTTAACTGTTGCTTCTAGGTTAGCTACCAAACCTAGAGGGTTAGCATTTCTTAGAAATACTAATTTTCCTGAAAATAGTTGGTCACCTGGAAGGGTTGGCTCTTTCCTGAAGGATTTGTAGCATGTGTGAAAGGTCAAATTGGTTTGGCTTTGTCGGTTCCACTTCCTTAACTATGCATGGGGAGTTGAATCACATCATAGTGGCATCTCATGACTTGTTTACCTCAATGAGCTAGTTAACTTGGGTAAATGTGGGAGTAGGGTGTTATAGAGTGGTACCAAAGCATGGTTCCCCCCTTAGACTGGATGGGTGGTGTGTTTCTCATGCATTCATGTCAGTTGCATATATGTGTTCTCTATGCTTGTGCTCTATGTACTTATTGTGTATGCATGGTGGTGGTGATGGTTTCCATGGTGTCGCCAAAGTGGATAGTGTTATTGTTGGATGGGGTTCTCGTGAATATATGTTAGTTATGCATTGGTTATGCATTTTAGTGCTTATATATTGTTATGTGTACATTCATATGGTTTTATTTATCATGGATGAGGTCATGGTATGTGTTCGGTATGGTCACACATTCATAAGTGGACAAGGGTTAAATCGATTTTATATGGTGATGTGGTTATGATTATACATGTTTCACGCCAACCTGGTTGATCTTGCAGATGAGATGTCCTCCCTTGAACTATACTTAGGTATGTTGACTATGTTATATTTTAGTTTTTAGCTGACATGGTATAATTGCAGAAAACAGATCAAAGATGACTAGCAAGATGGTAGACTACATTTCACGAGATTCTCCCTATGGGTCACATAAGAAGCATGGTGTTGGGAATACTTCTAACTTAGTAAACACATTGAGAGGATTGAAGGTAGAAATAAGGAGTTTCAAGGAAGATAATGATAGGATCATTCAATCACATGATAAACAAGTAGAAGTCAATACAGTAATCCTTCATATTTTGTCAGAATTGTAGAGACAATGACCACTTCAGATCAGCTATGGGTAGGAGGAAAAAACTGACGGGGCATATAGCAATAAATCTCATGGTGGGAGTAGATCAAAGAGAGATTACATGATTAGAGCTGGAAGGGTCTTGGATAATCTGGATAGGAGAGGTGATGGACACATGTTTTATTCTAGTTATGGTTTTGACAGGCACTATGATCATCATTTTTATCATCCTTACAGGAGAAGTGACATGGGATATTTTCTAGATCAGTTCAAGAAAGCGAAGCTACCTTGATGGATATTTGAAAGAGTCGGATGCATGCAGAAGCATGGTTACATGTGATGAAGACATTCATTGAGTTGCATGATTACATAGAGAATATAAAGGCCAACATAGTTATCTTCAACCTCAAGGGTAAAGCAGACATCTGGTGGGAAGATGTGAAGCATGTTAAAGACATTGGGATAGAAGAGTTTAGTTAGCACAAATTCAAGAGAATTTTCAGGAAGAAGTGCTTGTCAAAGAGGTATTATAACAACAAATCCAAGGAATTCTATGAGCTAAAGATGGGATCGATGACCTATGAGGAGTAAATGACTATGTTCTTAGAGTTATTGAGGTATGCGTCATATATTAAGAATGATAAGGCCAAAGTTCAGAGATTTATCAATGGATTTCCATTAGTATTTAGAGATCGAATTGAGTATGATGAGACTCAATCACTTGAGGAAGTTATTTGGAAATTGAAGCATTGTTATGAGTAGTCAAAGTGCAAGACATAATATCACAAGGTTGGTAAGGGAAAGACAAAGCTAAAGATAAATGGAAGCCAAAAAGAACAAGACCTAAATATGCACGTGAGAAAAAAAATGTTGCACCTTATAAGAACTTTAATGGGTCACGGCATGGAGGGCAACAAATTAAAGCTGATGGTACAAAATGGTTACAATATTGGACATGTGGTAAGGAGCATCTTAAGAAGGATTTTTTACATAATCAAGGTTGTAGGCCTGATATTTATAGTGCGCAGGAAGCCGAGATAGATGGGGATGTTGGGCAAAGCATTCTATGAATCTATGCAACGATGGATAACAAGCAAGAAGATCACCAGGAAATATTTATCAAGATGGATGGTAAGCTTTCTGATCAATTTGTTTCCATTTTGATTGACCGTATATCTAATTATAGTTATTTTAGTCTAGACTTAGTGGATAAGTGTGATTTGAATAAATAAGTGCATGAAAATTCTTGGTCAGTGCAGTTGGATACATGTATAAAGAATAGAGTGTATCAGTGGGTAAGATCTTGTGCATTCGAGTTGAATGGTATGCCTACCTCATTAGATTTGAATGTATTTCCATTGCGGTCATGTACTATGCTCCTGGGTATGGACTGGTTGTATCTTCATAGGACCAAGGTGGATTGTTATGACAAGGCCATTGAGTGTTTGGATGACAATGGAGAACATAGAATATTGGAAGGAAACATAAATTAGAATGGTGACATCTATACAAGTAAAGCACAATCATAGAAAATGGTGTGTGTTATTTACATTGCATACTTCTAGTGATAAAGGTAAGCATGTGAAGAATGTGTAGGTATTCAGTAGGTGCCTGATCTTGTAGTAGTTTCAGGATGTGTTTCCAATATATATTTTAGAGTTTTCACCTCATAGAAACGTGTACTTTTCCATTGAGTTGGTACCAGGGGACACACCAACATTAAAAGCACCATACAGGATGAGCACACCATATTTAGTACAGTTGAAGTTATGAAGGAAATTCTTGACAAGGGATACTTTAGGCCAAGTGTGTAACCTTGGGGTGCACCGGTGTTGTTTGTGAAGAAGAAGGATCATAACCTTAAGCTATGCATTTATTACGGGAATTTGAAAAGGTGACCATCAAGAAAAAGTATATGTTGTCAAGTATTGATGACTTGTTTGACCAGTTGAAGGAGGAAGCAGTGTTCTCAAAGATTGATCTAAGATAAGGATAACATATGGTACGCACCAAGGAAGAGAACATATACAAGATGACTTTTAGGACCAAGTATTGGAATTATGAGTTTGTTATAGTTCCATTTGGTTTGAATAATGTTGGAGCTACTTTTATGTGCTTGATGAATAGTGTATTTCATCCTTATCTGGACAAGTTTGTTATTATATTCATTGATGACATCTTGATATATTCTAAAAATGAGCAACAGCATGTCAAGCACTTAGCAACAATATTGAGATTACTGAGAGAGCATGAATTGTATCCTCAGCTCAGTAAATGCAGTTTCTTTCAAACAAAGTTGCATTACTTGGGACATGTTGTTTCCAAGGAAGGAATAGCAGTAGATCCGAAGAAGAAAGGGGCTATCATAGAGTGGGCAACTCCTAGAAATGTGGATGAGGTAAGATCATTTATGGGGCTAGTATGTTATCATAGGAGGTTCATCAAGAACTTCTCTTGGATTGAATATCTGATTATGTCAACTCAGAGGCAAGGTAATAAATTTGAATGGACAGACTAATGTGAAACAAGTTTTGAGAAATTGAAGCAGTTGTTGACAAATTCTCCAATGTTAAAGATTGAGGATCCAAACAAATAATTTATGGTGTTCACATATGATTGCAATAGAGGACCTAGTGGAGTCCTTATGCAATAAGGTTAGGTAGTGTGCTATGAGTCACATAAATTGAATCAGCATAAGCAGAATTATCATACACATGATCTTGAGTTGGAAGTGATCATCCATGCTTTGAATATGTGGAGACAAGTTATCTTCTTGGCAGGCGGTTCATCTTGATGATTGATCACAATGGATAGAGGTATCTATTTGACCAACCGAATTTGAATGCCAAACAAGCTAGATGGTTGGGCACGATCAATGTGTTCAACTTTGAGATCAGGTACATCAAGGGTAAGTAGAAAAATGTTGTTGATGCTCTTAGCAGGAAAGTACAGGTGAATCACATAAATAGTATGATGTCTTATGGGATAGACTTATAGGATTGGATCTTACAGCGATGATAGAAGGATGGAAGTTACATGGAGCTTATGCACAATTTACAAAAGTGTACAGGTGGTTAGGATGTGGATTATCATCTTACCAAATATGGCTTGGTTAGAATTAGGGATATGATATATGTGTCAAATAACATTTTACTCAAGAAGATTACCTCACACGAGTTTCATGCAAAACTGTATTCAGGTCACCCAGTATACTAGAAGACATTGACAATAATGAAGAAGTTTTATCATTGGCCAAGTATGAAGAAGGAAGTGGCAATGTTTGTGGCTAGATGTTTGGACTGTCATAAGGTGAAGGTAGAGTGTAAGAAACTAGGTGGGCTACTACAACCGATTCTAATTCCAGAATGGAAGTGGGAGGTCATTTCCATGGATTTCATCATCAGTTTTCCAAGGACATATAGACAGAAAGATTTCATCGTGGGTGTGGTTGATAGGTTGACAATGGTATTGAACGTCCTTCTAGTAAAATCTATGTATTCAGCTAGTGATGTGGCACAGGTATTCATTAGAGATGTAGTGAGGGTTCATGGTGTTCCAAGGAATATTGTGTCAAAGAAGGATGCTAAGTTCACATCACAATTTTGAAAGGAGTTGTTTGTAGGTTTGGAGATAGATTTGACCTTCAACATAACTTATTATCTGCATATAGATGGACATATATATAAGGTAAACCATATATTTGAGGACATGTTGAATATGTATTTGATGCATCAGTAGAGGAGATGGGATGAGTACCTTTTGTTCACTGATTTGGCTTATAGTAATGGTTAACAAGAGCCACTAAGGATGAGTTTGTTTGAGGCACTATATGGGAGGAGTTGTTACACTCCCATCAGTTGGAGAGATATAGTGAAAATGGTGTTGATTGTACCTAATATGTTGGCATAGATGGAACTAGAAATGCAAGTAATCAAAAAGAATCTAAAGGCAACACAAGATAGATAGAAAATTTATGCAGATCAAAACAGGTTGTTTAAGGAGTTTCAAGTTAGTGAATAAGTTTTTTTCGTATCAAGCCCAACAAGAGCTTCTTGAGGATTGGATCATGTGCCAAGCTGGTACCTTGGTTTTGTGGACCTTTCCAGATTCTTGAAAGGATTGGACCAATGGCCTATCTACTTACACTACCTTTGACAGTGAAATTCCATGATGTTTACCATGTGCCATTGCTTAAGAAGTACGTTAAATATGTTGACGTTATATCATCATTTATCACTCTTGTATACTTGATGCTATGAGTCATGGCCTTGGGAAACCTCTTCCCAACAAACTTGGTCCTTCTACTTAAAAAAAGTATTTTAAATTCCATATGCAACTATTCCCTTTAAAAATCACGTGCACATGCGGGTCCACCTATACCAAACCCATGTATATAATTTGAAATAGTAAAAGAAATGTAATACCCTATTTTATGGGTGGGGTTTACTGGTTACACTGGAAGCCCACCTATAGGAGCCTATGGTCTAAATGTATCCCATCTGAAACAATCATTTTGAGGTGATATAAATACACCTCATGGGAAGGTCTAAGGGGGGAGAAAGATAGGACATTGATATTATATCCATTTGGTCCTTGGTCAAGTCTGATTTATCCATGTGCCTCCTGCACTCCCGGTTATAGGAAACCCTTATTTCCTCATAGAGATGTCCATCTCCTTCATATGGAACCTATGTTTATTCCTTTGAAAGTGGATTGTTAAGGCTTGGGTTGGATGGATCCAGAGGAATGTTTCGCTTGGAGTCATGGTCGAATCAGGTTGTATTCTTCCACGTTCTTTAATGACATGAATAAAGAAGCTCTGTCTTGTTCCTGGTGTGATGATATTTATGCTTTAATTCATGTTATGATATAAGTATGTATGATCACATGTTTTATATCTATATGCTTATATGATCTAACATTCATATCTTGAACATGCTTTTAACTACTACTAGTATATATGCTTTTCTCGAGTGAGTTGTAGATTTTGAAGCATTAGGGGAAGTAGAGGGTTTGGACCCTATGTGAACATCCTCAAACATAGGACCTAAGGTTGCTATCTCTTCATCCCACTTTAGTATTTTAAGCATTAGGACTGCTTGCTTGCTTGCTTCTTGCTGGTGTATGCCCTTTGATTTGTTGGGGTTCTCAACCCAAACCCTAGGGTGTTTTATCCCATAACAGAATTGGCAACTCCACTAGGGATTGAAACGAGAGTCTCATTTCATAGACCATAAACTTTGCAAAAGTGGGGATTTTTTTGTGACCATTTATTTTTGAGTGCTAGAATAGGTTGTTATTCACGTTAAATTGGAGACTTTGAGATTTTTTTTACCACTTTGACTCCATGATCACTTAGCCATCATGTCAGGCATCATTTTCATTACTGATATAAAGGTTAGGGGAGATCATTTTTTTCGTTGCATTATCAATTCTAGCCTCCATACTCCAATATATTTCCATATGGTTGACCCCATTATGTTATGATTCTTAATCTACTTTCACTCGCTGACTTATCAAATCATGACATGATGGTAGAGCCATCCTTTACATGGGCTTCCTAGTTAGATCTTCGCTAGCATATGTTGCCCATGCTACAAATATTGAGTAGGCTCGGGATTCCTCTTTAGTCTTGCCACGACTTTTTTGATGAAGCTTCATTCTCCTTCTTCTTTTCTATCTTTCTAGGTTTATAGCCTAGAGGCTCTCACTTGTTGAGTTGTACTGATGCATTGCGTGTTGACTATTTGTACCTTTTGGCCTTAATTTGACTGAATTTGGACTCGTGTATAAGCCACTTTTTTACTATGTATTTCTGCAAAATCAACCTTGCAATCACTTAGCCTTTACAACCTAACATTTTATGCCCGTCAAAATAAAATTCCTTTGAGTTTCATTGACTAGTTTCGTCACCTTCCATTGAGCATAGGATTGTTCCACTCCCAGGAACTAGTGCATATGTATTTAGACACTCATTCTTTCCACTGTACCATAGGAATTCTTTCATTCTTTATCAGGATTTTTAATAAGAAAAAGACAAAAATGTTATATATTTCAAAAAAGAATGGGAACAGGACTTTACTTCCATAATTGATGGCAGTAAGAGACAGTTTTATGCCCTTGAAAAAAGAACTCAAAGAATGTCTTTCCTCCATTAGGATGGGCTTTAGTTTGACTTAGGAGGGCCATAGCCTTGTCATTGAGTCAATACTCCTCTGATTGGTTATCTCTTCCAATCATATGGAGAGTTTGTTTATGCCTCCTCAATCAAAAAGTTATACAAAGTTATCATAGGTTGCCATATAGTCACATTTGAGTTGTGCTTCTGTTAAGGGGAAGTAAACCTGAGTAAGCCTTTCTGCGGTGTCTCTTGACTCATTTTCAGTCGGCCATACCCGATCTATGAGAGTTATGTTCAGTATCACATTGGCTATTTGGTCCTTTGCTCATGCTATTTAAGAAGGTCTCCATTAACTTCTTACTGGCATGTATGCTCTTATCGAATTTGACAAATTTCTCTGAGGGTAGGCCTAGAGCCACACCTTAGACCTATTTCCATCATTCATAGGTGACCTTGTACTCGGCATTGACCAGTATCATGGGTCTTTGACTCAGTGGTTTCTGTTGTGTTCAAAGTCAGCTTACATTATCACACATTGGGATTCAGCTTATACCTTCATTTCCATTTGTCAATATTGTGGATTCCTTGCCTTTGTGCCATCGTTCATTATTGTTTGGTTCAGAGGCTTTCTGTTGTGCGCTAACTACATCTTTTGTATGTTGAAAACATGATTTGGTATGGTTACTTCATATTTCTTTGTCCGATTCCTTTCAAATTATTATTCTGCGGGTTACACTCACACTGGATTGATGTGGGATGTCTTAATTCCTTCCTTCCAATAGATCTTTTCGCATTGACTCCAACTCATTTCTCTAGAAATAAGATCTATAGTCCATTTTTCAATACCTTAGGGTTTACAATCATCAGTGGTAGACTCCTTCTTTATCGATAGTGAGAATACATTGATTTCTTCTGATTGGTAGATTCTCTCAAGTGCTCGACTTCAACTCATTTATTCACACCTGTGACATTTTACTAGGGTACCTTGATTCTCATCATCATTAACAGTGAGTTGTCTCTCATTTTTTAATGGTATATATCAATGACTGATAATCAAATGATTTCTCACACGGTCAAATTTAGCTGATTTATTCCCATGGTGTAGAAATGTACCATGGTAGTCAGTGAGGACCTCGAGTTGCATCAACATTTTTGGATTCACTTGTTCCTCCAGTCTTCTTCTAGTGACACCATGCACCTTATATGTTGCAGTTCATCACAACAACATTTTATATGTTGGCACCCGAGTTGCATGCAACACCATTATTCCACTTTTTTACTTGGTACTTTAAGGATCAGTCATGTGACATCAATGATTAGATATCTCCTTCAGTATCATTGATCACTTCTTTATATGTGATATTGTGACCTGGCGTTGATATGTAATTTTGCAGCTAATATCAGATGATCCACTATGTATTTTTCAGTTTCATTTGTGCTTGTATACATATTGGATCCAGTCTACATTTGATATGTGGACATGCTTTACTATATCAAAGCATGGGTATTCCCACCTCAGACATGAGCTTTCTTTCTGATCTTTTCCACTAGTTTGGTAGGTTGGAATCTGGTGATCTCCTACCAGGTGCTCTCATGATTATTTTGATACACTTAACACATTTTGGCCTTCATCTACCCCTTCTGACCTGATATATTAGGGGGCATTTGTTATAGAATCATTTATCACCCTTGTATACTTGATGATATAATTCATGGCCTTGGGCATCGCTTTCCCTTCAGACTTGGTCCTCTTACTAAAAAAAATTATTTTAAATTCCATATGCGACTTTTCCCTTCAAAAAGTATGTGCACACTCAAGTCCAAATATACCTAAACCACGTATATAATTAGAAATACTAAAAAATTTTATAAAATCACTATTTTATGGGCATAGTCTATGGGTTACAATGCAAGCCAACCTATAGGAGCCTGTGGCTTAACTGTATCCTAACTGAAACAACTATTTTTGGGTGATATAAATATACCTCATGAGAAGGCCTAGGGGGAGGAGAAAGATAGGATATTGATATTATATCCAATTGTTCCTTAATCAAGTATGTTTTATCCATATGCCTCCTGCACTCCCAGCTATAGGAAACCCTTGTTTCCTCATAGATATGTCCATATCCTTTATATGGAATCTATGTGTATGCATTTGAAAGAGGATTGTTAAGGCTTAGGATGGACGGATTCAGAGGAAGGTTTCTCTTGGAGTCATGGTCGGATCGGGTTGTATTCTTCCACATTATTTGTGGACATCAATTAAAAAGCTTTGTTCTCTTATGATTTAATTCATGTTATCATGTAATTATGTATGATCTCATGCTTTATATCTATATGCTTATATGATCTAACATTCATATCTTGAACATGCTTTGAGCTACTGCTAGTATATATGCTTTTCTGGAATGAGTCGCAGGTTTTGAAGCATTGGAGGAAGCAGAGGGTTCGGACCCTATGGGAATATCCTCAAACGTAGAACCTGCGGGTACTATATCGTCATCCCACTTTAGTAGTGTAAACATTAGGATTGCTTGTTTTATTGCTTCTTGTTCATGTATTACCTTTGATCTGTTGGGGTTCTCAACCAAGAACTTACGGTGTTTTATCCCATAAGAGGTTATCATGTGATTGACTGGTCTGTATTACAAGTGGATCCAGATGGATAATTCCATTTGGAACCTCAGTGTATATTGCATAGAAATATGTTCATGCTCTTGAACTGAGCAATCGAGCAGGTTCAAGTGCAGTGGAAGCACTTTGGGCCTGATGAAGCTACATGGGAGATGTTGGATTGATGCGGGCTATGTATCCTTCTCTATTCCCTAGTTGAGTGAATAGTTTTGGTATATAGTTTGGTGTGATGTTTTCAATATATCTACAAATGTGTATGGATGTAAATACCACCATAGGATGTGTTATAATGATCTAATACATGGTATGGGTGTTATTTCATTATGGTTGTCATGTTGGTTGTCTCTTAGCAAGTTGATCATTGTAAATACTACAACGAGCTAAGTTCTAATGCTCCATGGGTAGTATGTTTTTCTTCTCAGCAGTCTTGCTAGTTGTAGGTGTCATTGAACACCGAGGATAGTGTCCCCCCAAGGGGGAGGGTTCTATAACAACCCTGGACAAAAATCCATGTAATAAAGTTAATAAAGGAAAAATAATAACCAAGTCCATGCGACACATATTCCAAGCTGAATGTGTTGGCATTATGTTATCTGGTATGAATGTATGTTACAGATGTTGTACTTGATGGCAACTCCAGTGGTAAGGCTCTCAGTTTGTTGAAAAATTAAGAAGGACGCAGGCAATCGGTTCAGAAAGTGCGTCCCCGCAGGTATACCATGCAGAACCCGCGTCCAGGGATGCCGGCCAGCCGTTCAGGGGGTGCGTCTACCCAGTGCACACATTTCAAGGCAGAGAAAAGCACGTGGGGGTTTCTTGTGTGGTATCTAGCCGACGGTTTTATGTTTCTATGGTGTCGGCTCGTGGTATTGTTCCATGTTTTGGGGAGGAGCTTGCCTATATAAAGCAAAGGAGTTCATTTGGATTGTGTAATTGTCTTGGGTTGAATATCTTATTTGGTGAGATCTAGTCTAGATCTAAGAGGGCGAATCTTCTAATGGACTGTGATCTCTATGGCGCATGATCAGATCTGTAGATCTGACTGTTTGGGTTTGTCCTGAAGCCTTGATATCATTTATATCTAAAGGGTCGCAGGTTCAGTGAAGGGAAAGTGCGCCGGGACGCAGGTACTGTAAAGGGCAAGTGCGCCGAGACGCAGCACAGAAGAGAGAGACCTGCGTGGGGATGCAGGGCGATCAAGGTTCAGGTGTGTCTCTGAAGCAGAAGGACGCGGCGCGATAGTGTTTTTAGGTGCGTCTCTATAGCGAAAGACGTGGCGCAATAGTATCTTTGGGTGCGTCCCTGAAGCAACAGAACGCAGAGCAATCAAAGGAACAGTGCGTGGGCACGCAGCGGAGCAGAAGTATATCTGCGTGTGGACGCAGAGTAGCAGAAGGTTAACGGCGTCTGGTCGCAGGCCACAGAAAGAAAAACTGCGTCTCTGTTTTAAGATGTTCTGTTGATTGAATTTCTCTATTGATAAGGTGTTCTGGGTTAGTTCTGTTGTTGCTGATCTGATATCTGTAGTGATCTATATCTGTTATGTACTTGTTGATTATCTGATGCTTTATGAAAAGAAGTAGGGGGTTGTAGCTCCCTTCCAGGAGTAGACTGGAAAACGAGAGAGAGAGAGAGTTGTAGCTCTCTGCAGGTTGCAGCGTGCGTACTGGTAAAGGACTGCACCAGTACAAAATCATTGTAAAAGAAGTTTCTAAATTGAAAGAAGATAGAGACATATTGCAGCAGGTGGTTTTCACCCACATTGGGTTTCCACCTTACATCTTGTGTTCTTTGGTGTGACTATCTGTTTTTCATGCTCATTATTTTATGGTACTGACATGCTAAAATAATTCAAAGATCAAATAAGGAAGATTTATTAAATTGCTAGATAATACTGATTCACCCCCCCTCTCAGTATTATTTCCAACAATTGGTATCAGAGCAGGTCCTTCAGAGAAGCTTGATCGCTTGAAGGTAGATCGTTCATCATGAGCAACTACGAGAGAGAAGCATCAATCAGGCCACCGATTTTTGATGGGACAAACTTCAATTATTGGAAGGTAAGAGTTACTGCATATCTTCAATCTCTTGGTACAGAAGTTTGGGACATTGTAGAAACAGGCTATGCTTTTCCTTCAGCTACTCCTACAGATCCAACTGAGAAAAAGAAGTATGAAACAAATGCAAAAGCAGTCAGTACTCTATTAGGAAGTATATCCCAAACAGAATTCATGAAGGTAATGCACTTCAAATCAGCAAAAGAGATATGGGACAAAATGGTCACGAGCTATGAAGGAGATGAACAGGTAAAACAAGCTAAACTTCAAACTCTCAGGATTTAATATGAGACTCTCAAGATGTATAATGATGAAAGTGTTGCTAATTATTTTCTTCGGGTAGATGAGATTGTTAATTGTATGAAAAATTTGGGTGAAGAAATAAAAGAGGCTATAGTAGTTCAAAAGATTCTAAGATCATTATCCCCCAAGTTTGAATCTAAAGTATCTGCAATAGAAGAAAAGGAAAATCTCCATGTTCTCACTATGTCTCAGCTACATGGAATTCTAACTGCTTATGAAATGAGAAAGGGAGGTCCATCAGACAAAAGGGAAGCTGCTTTTAAGGCATCAGGCAAAGAAGATTACTATGAAGCAAGCCATGTTCCAGAAGAAGAGGAAGAAGAATCAAATTTTGTCAGAAATCTTCAAAGGGGTTCTGGAAGGTTCAGAGGTAAGCTACCTTTCAAATGCTTTGCTTGTGGAAGAGTAGGTCATTATGCTGCAAAATGTCCTTATAAGGATAAAGGAAAGGAACCTGCTAGATGGAACAAGAAACAAAGTGCAAATAAGAAAAGCTACTACACCCATGAAGATAGTGATGGTTTATCAAACAGTGATGAAGATGAACAAGGTAATAAATATAAGTTGTTAATGGCATTTGAAGATGATGATTATGAGGATGCTGTAGATGTGAATAACCTCTATGATGAAATTACTAGACTCAAGAGATGTATAGAAGAAAAGAATGTGATCATTGATACTCTACAATTTCAAATTGATGAAAAAGAAAAACATCTTGAAAAACTAGAAGGTGAAATTGTTGGTCTCAGAAAAGAAATTGAGAAAACAAAAGCTATTAATCTTAAGTTTGTCAAAGGATCTGAAACTTTGGATGAGATTATCAATGTGCAGCGGTCTCCTCTAAACAAGACAGGTTTGGGTTACAATGGAGAAACCTCTCAAGCATCCACCTCAAAAAGTTATCTTGATGCGGCAAGAAGAAATGAGCAGAAGAACAATGAAGATAATCAGGTAAAGCAGGGACAAAATACAAACAAAAACTATCAGGGGCAATCCATCTTAAGGGTGAACAAAAGCTACAACCAGCCACAGGTAAAATCTTCTCAGTTTGGTTCAAGAATAGATGAAAATAGAAATTACAATCAGTTGGCAGGTAGATTCAATAACCGCAGAAGCTTCTTCAATGGACAATGCTTTTCTTGCCATAATTTTGGTCACAAAGCAGCTCAATGTGTTGCATATAAAACAATCATGACTAGGGAAGCTCAAAAACAAAGAAGTATGACAGGGATGACAAAAAGGACCTATAACAACTTTTCGGTTCTTGAAAATGAAGTCGAATGTTCTATTTGCAATAACTTTGGTCATGAAGAATCTGAATGCAGGAGCAGGTTTCAGCAGAAAAAGGAGCAAGCCTCAAGCACCAAAACATGGAGAATAAAGGAACCTCAAACAGAAAGATGTGGAATAGCATTTTATGCAGAGGGACATGAAAATCTATGGTACATTGACAGTGGATGTTCGAAGCATATGACAGGTGATAAAGAAAAACTTGAATCTTATTCTGTTCTAGAAAAAGGAAAGAAAGTCTCTTTTGGAAACGATACTCCTGCAACTATAAAAGGAAAAGGCATTGCTCAGTTAAAAGGAAAGGTCAAAGCTGGAAATGTTTTGTATGTTGATGGATTGAAGCATAATCTTCTAAGTGTCAGCCAGATGTGTGATCAAAGAACCGAGGTTATTTTCAGATCAAATGGATGTCTTGTTCGTGATCTTGATACAGGTAAAACAGTGCTCAAAGGCAAAAGAACTCCAAATAATCTGTACATATTTGAAGAAGGACAACAACAATGCTATCTAAGCAAGGATGAAGAGCACTGGTTATGGCATCGAAGGTTGGGACATCTAAGCTTCTCACAAATAAGGAAAGCATGCAAATATCAGGCAGTTCGCGATCTTCCAGATATCAAAATTCCTGACAACACCATATGCAGATCATGTCAGTTTGGAAAACAAACCAGGACTAACTTTCCAGAGAAAGAAGGATCAGCTAGCATGCCTCTTGAGCTAGTACATACAGATACATGTGGTCCATTCAGGAAAAGAACACCTAGAGGAGAGGAATACTTGATATTATTTATTGACGATTTCTCCAGGTTTGTCTGGTTAGGACTTATGAAGCACAAAGATGAAGCATTCGAAAAATTCAAATCCTTCAAAGCCCTGGTTGAAAATGAATCAGGTCACAAAATTAAGTGCCTCAGATCCGACAGAGGTGGGGAATTTACTTCAAATGAATTTTTCGATTTCTGTGATGAACATGGGATAAGGAGAGAATTCTCTACAGCTAGAACTCCTCAGCAAAATGGAGTTGTTGAAAGAATGAACAGAACAATCCAACAAATGGCTCGTGCTATGCTTGATGAATCAGGAACTCCCGCAACTTTCTGGGGTGAAGCTGCACATGCTGTAGTTGTTATTCTCAACAAAACAAATGTCCGGGTGAACAGCACTCAAACTCCTCATGAGCTTTGGAGTGGCAGGACTCCTTCGGTAAAGCACTTCAAAATCTTTGGGAGCAAATGCTATATCAAGAATACTGATGAGCAGCTTGGAAAACTTGAACCTAGAGCAGATGAAGGCATTCTTCTTGGCTATTCTCCACATAGCAAAGCATACAAATGCTACAATAAAAGACTTGGCAGAATTGTTGACAGCATTGATGTAGTGGTTGATGAGAAGGGATATATTCCTAGGCAAGTACATCATGAAGATATAGAAGAAGATGAAGGCTACCCTCAAAGACAGAATAATGAAGAAGAAGAACCCCAAGGAGAACATCAAGAAGAACCAAAGGAGCAGACAAGAATAGAAGAGAAAACTCCATCCAGATATGTTCAGAAGAATCATCCAGAATCTCAGATTGTGGGGCAGAAAGAAGCAGGTGTACAAACAAGAAGAACAGTTGCAGAAGCCTCAAGCTATTTGGCATTACTCTCCTCTACTGAACCACAAAATGTGAAAGAAGCATGCAAAGATGAATGTTGGGTGAAAGCAATGGATGAAGAACTTGAGCAAATCGAAAAGAACAACACTTGGGAGCTGGTTCCTAGACCAAAGGATAAGAATGTTATCGGAACAAAATGGGTCTTCAAAAATAAATTGAATGAAAATGGAGAAGTAATTAGAAACAAAGCCAGACTTGTTTGTAAAGGGTATGCGCAGCAAGAAGGAATAGACTTTGAAGAAACTTTTGCTCCTGTTGCAAGACTTGAGGCCATCCGAATGTTCCTTGCTCTCTCAAGTTTTCAAAACTTCAAAGTATTTCAAATGGACGTGAAATCAGCCTTTCTGAATGGAGACTTGGAAGAAGAAGTGTACATTGAACAGCCAGATGGGTTCATTCTTGGAAATGATCCAAATCTTGTATGCCGATTGAAAAAGGCTCTCTATGGTCTCAAACAAGCTCCAAGGGCTTGGTACTACTGGTTGGACAAATATCTTCATCAACAAGGTTTCTCAAAAGGTTCAGCAGATAGCAATTTGTATATAAAAGTTGAAAATGACAAATTGCTAATACGTGTTGTGTATGTAGATGACATTATTTTTGGCAGCAATGAAGAAGCTATGAGTCAAAGCTTTGCCTCAGTCATGCAGAAAGAATTTGAAATGTCCTTGCTAGGAGAACTGACATATTTCCTTGGTTTGCAAATCCAACAAAAGGAAGGAGGAATCTTTTTATCTCAAACCAAATATCTCAAGCAGATTTTGAAGAAATATGGTATGGAAGATGCAAAACCAGTATGTACACCCATGGTCACAGGATGTAGTCTCAGTGCAAATGATGAATCTGCAGCAGTACATCAACCAACCTACAGATCTATGATTGGAAGTTTACTATATTTGACAGGTACCCGACCAGACATCATGCATGCAGTTGGAATAGTTGGAAGATTTCAGGCAAATCCGAAGGAAACTCATCTTCAGGCAGTGAAGAGAATTTTCAAATATCTTCAAGGGACTCAAAATTATGGCTTATGGTATCCTAGAGATACAGATCTTACTCTTCATGCTTATACAGATGCAGATTGGGCCGGAAGCGTGGATGACAGGAAAAGCACAAGTGGTGGTGCGTTCTTTATGGGTTCCAGACTGGTATCTTGGTTCAGCAAGAAATAGAGTTCGATTGCTTTATCTACAGCTGAAGTGGAATATGTTGTTGCTGCATCTTGTTGCACCCAACTTCTTTGGATGATGCAGACTTTGCAGGATTTTCAAATCACTTGTACACCACCTATCCCCATCTTATGTGATAACACAAGTGCAATCAGCATCTCAAAGAATCCGGTTATGCATTCAAAAACCAAGCACATACCAATCAAGTACCATTTTCTCCGGGAACAAGTGCTTGAACAGAAAGTCAAGTTGGAGTATGTTCGTTCCAAGGAACAAGTTGCTGATATTTTCACCAAACCATTGCCCAGGGACACATTTGAATACCTCAGGCAAAAGCTGGGTGTTGTTGATGCATCATCTTATTGTTGAACATCTTCTTATTGGTGGTACAAGGCTCAGGGGGAGCACATAATGCATTGTTGGCATTATGGAGAAGGAGATCTTGGAAATAGTTGCAATATGTTGGCATTATTTGTTGCAGATCTGGAGGAGCATGAGCTAAGGGGGAGCATACCCTTTGCCCTTGATGTCAAAGGGGGAGAATGAAGCTGAAGCTTGTAAGATTGAGTTTGCCATCAAGTCCAAAGGGGGAGATTGTTGGCATTATGTTATCTGGTATGACTGTATGTTATAGATGTTGTACTTGATGGCAACTCCAGTGGTAAGGCTCTCAGTTTGTTGAAAAATTAAGAAGGATGCAGGCAATCGGTTCAGAAAGTGCGTCCCCGCAGGTATACCATGCAGAACCCGCGTCCAGGGACGCCGGCTAGCCGTTCAGGGGGTGCGTCTACCCAGTGCACACATTTCAAGGCAGAGAAAAGCACGTGGGGGTTTCTTGTGTGGTATCTAGCCGACGGTTTTATGTTTCTATGGTGTCGGCTCATGGTATTGTTCCATGTTTTGGGGAGGAGCTTGCCTATATAAAGCAAAGGAGTTCATTTGGATTGTGTAATTGTCTTGGGTTGAATATCTTATTTGGTGAGATCTATTCCAGATCTAAGAGGGCGAATCTTCTAATGGACTGTGATCTCTATGGCGCATGATCAGATCTGTAGATCTGACTGTTTGGGTTTGTCCTGAAGCCTTCATATCATTTATATCTAAAGGGTCGCAGGTTCAGTGAAGGGAAAGTGCGCCGGGACGCAGGTACTGTAAAGGGCAAGTGCGCCGAGACGCAGCACAGAAGAGAGAGACCTGCGTGGGGACGCAGGGCGATCAAGGTTCAGGTGCGTCTCTGAAGCAGAAGGACGCGGCACGATAGTGTTTTCAGGTGCGTCTCTGTAGCGAAAGACGCGGCGCAATAGTATCTTTGGGTGCGTCCCTGAAGCAACAGAACGCAGAGCAGTCAAAGGAACAGTGCATGGGCACGCAGCGGAGCAGAAGGATATCTGCGTGTGGACGCAGAGTAGCAGAAGGTTAATGGCGTCTGGTCGCAGGCCACAGAAAGAAAAACTGCGTCTCTGTTTTAAGATGTTCTGTTGATTGAATTTCTCTATTGATAAGGTGTTCTGGGTTAGTTCTGTTGTTGCTGATCTGATATCTGTAGTGATCTATATCTGTTATGTACTTGTTGATTATCTGATGCTTTATGAAAAGAAGTAGGGGGTTGTAGCTCCCTTCCAGGAGTAGACTGGAAAACGAGAGAGAGAGAGAGTTGTAGCTCTCTGCAGGTTGCAGCCTGCGTACTGGTAAAGGACTGCACCAGTACAAAATCATTGTAAAAGAAGTTTCTAAATTGAAAGAAGATAGAGACATATTGCAGCAGGTGGTTTTCACCCACATTGGGTTTCCACCTTACATCTTGTGTTCTTTGGTGTGACTATCTGTTTTTCATGCTCATTATTTTATGGTACTGACATGCTAAAATAATTCAAAGATCAAATAAGGAAGATTTATTAAATTGCTAGATAATACTGATTCACCCCCCCTCTCAGTATTATTTCCAACAGAATGTTGGGCAAAACATCCTAGTGTGGTCATTCATTTAGTTTCTTATGGATAAGGAAATTGGTAAAAGAAATGGAAAATGCTTTGGAAAGCCATGAGGCATTAATTTTCATTTTATTAATGAAAAGAATAGAAATTAAGAGAAAAGGAAGGTGACAGGTTACATGTTTCATGTGAGGAGGAAAATGATGGAAAATAATGGAAATTTGAATAAAATAGAGTTGTCATTAATATAAAGGCTTCTGAAGACCAGTTGGTACCTTTTTTTGGTTTAGTTTCCGATCTCTCTCCCTATTCTCTCTCACTCACACTCTTGGACACTTAGAGTCTTCTTGGGGCACTTTACCATTGGATTAAGAAAGGAAAGGAAGGAGCAAGAAGGAAAAGATCAAGCAAGGAAGAGAAGCATCCGACATCAATCATGGGATTATTTGCAGGTATCGATTTGCATGTTTTATTTCCTTTCCATTTTTGGCATGCATGGTACATACATGTGTGTATTTGGTTCTATTTTTGTCATTGGGATGTGTTTTTCCAGGTGTGATAGTGTTCTTCAGACTTTCCTTTCCATTTATGGATAGCCATGGTGTGATTGGTTCTCTTATATTTGGTTGAGCTAGATTTTTGGATGGTTTCGAAAGTAAGTGAGGTGTTATCTAAAAGAAAGAACACAAGGTCTAGGAATCCAAGAACTAGAAAGGGATTGCAGAAATGCCAGATTGTTTGTGCCTTGGTGGGCCTAGGATTATTGAACTAGTGAATGGAGGGATATACAGTAAAGCCTAAAGGTATGTGTCCTCGATCAAAATTAGGAATCCATAACCATGGAATGGTGGGATATATCATAAAGCCTAGAGGGAAAAGTCTCGATTAGGTCTAGGAATCATCAACCATTGTATGGCAGGATATATGGTAAAGCCTAGAGACTAGGAGATAAGAAAATTCCTCACAGTGTAGGTGGAGAAATCTGTTGGAAATATGGGGGGATGAATCAATATTTCTTTTAAAATGTTATTTTACCAGTTAAAAAATTTATATTCAGAACACAAGATGAATAACAAGAATAAATGTTTTTATTAATATAATCTTCACAATAAAATAGATAGAATATATATATGGATCCAATCTATTGCCAAGCACCAACATGGACTTTTGTTTGGCTCCAACCTCTAGAGCACCAACTCTGTTTTGTCAAGGCACCAACCTTGGACTTAGGAGCACCAACTCCCAGGATACCAATCCTTCTAGTTCTGAGGCACCAACCTCAAGGGTTCCAACCCTCTGCTGTCAAGGCACCAACCTTGGATATAGGAGCACCAAATCTAAGGACACCAATCCTTCCAAGTTCTGAGGCACCAACCTTGGATATAGGAGACCAACACCAAGGACACCAATCCTTCCACTTTTGAGGCACCAACCCCAAGGACACCAATCCTTATAATTCTGAGGCTCCAACCCCAAGGGCTCTGACCCAATCTTGTTAAGGCATGTTTGATAATGATTCTCTACTCCCAAAACACTTCTTTACTAAATTCTCTCTATTTACAGCGTCACTATAGTCTCCATGCTATAGCATCAGTGGCAACTAGTCTTCATATGAAGAAGTCTTTACAACTCTTCATATTGTCCACACAGAGTCTGCAAAAGTTATCTCATGATGATATCAAATAGCCATCATAATATTTGATAATGTCTCCACATAGCTTTAGTGAGTCTACTATTAGCTGTACTAAGCTCTGCACAAGAACCAACTCTCTGTCTCAAGCCTCTGTTCTACCAGTCACAGTAAATGCTTCAGGCATGACTACTTCTCACTGTTCTCTTATTTCCTAGAAGCAAAATCACATATGCTTCAATGCCAGTGCTGGCTACTGCTCCCTTCAAACAATGTCAGATAAAACTTTATTTATTATATCATAGAATTGTTCTTTAGAATGCATTATGTACCTGATTAATTCATCACTGGTCTAAGTCTTTCACAGGTTAACATGATCAACAGAATTGCTCGTCCTTTGACTGCCTCCTATCTGGCTAGACCTTCATCTTACTTCTGTCTTGCTGGACCTTCGACCTCTTTCTATCCTACTAGACTGTTGGATTCCTTCTTTCTTCCTGTTCACCAACAACAACTCATAAGGGAAATTATCTGTTTTCTTATACTGATACGCCTGACCTTTGGCTTCCCTTTCGCGCAATTGAACTTTTGCTTCCTCTGTGACCACTTGACCTTTTGGCTTCCTCCTTTTGTTGCTCCATCTTCGGCTCCCCGGTCTCTAGCTTCCTCTATCTCTTTGTGTTCACCAATGCTCATAGGACACGTTAATTGAGAAGAGAGGCCGAATTACAATAGAGTTACATATTAAAAAATATCAGAGAATCCCTTTTTAATATTCATACAATAGACTTCATTATTTACAAAGGATTTCATAGGACAAGTTATACCAACAAGGAGGTACGGACAACACTTATGATCTGCGTGACTTCCCCGATATCCGGACACGATATTAGTTAAAGTTATATTTTATGTAGCTATCGGGTCTACGTAGTATATCGCAATTGGTGTTTTGACATAGTTACAGCTCTTCACGACTTGCGATATGCAACAGATGCGATATAACAATAAAAATAAGTTAATATACCTATCGGGTCCATATATATATCTATATATATATATATATATATATATATATATATATATATATATATCACAATCACAGTTTATAGTGTACCATCCCTTTATAACTTGTGATACATAACATTCAACACAACAGACACGATATAACATTAGGGTGTGTTATAATAGTGGTCCTCATTCCGCATCGTCAATTTCTTCTGTATTAGATCCAACGATCAACACTTGGTCTGATCAACACAATCCATCAGAAGCTTGCTTCGCCATAGATCTCTTCTCTCCAGATCTAACAGTCCCAACATAACCCGATCAACCCAAAACCATCCGTTGATCCTTTGTCATCGATCAACTCGCACTAGATCCAACGACCTACATGCATTTTGGGTGAGCCACTTGCAAGGGAAATAACTACCCAAAAAAGGTGGTTTTCTCTCTCCACCCGAGTGCTACGTGTCACTCGGTTAATGGAATTGGGGGGGCTCCTCTAAATACACTTACTTCCTAGCGTCCACCAGATAACCACAGCCACTATTACAAACCCACTTTTTGGAATATAACCATGTGAATTCACTCTTCATCCATCTCCTCTCTTTCACTTTAACCCATTTCTTGATTTCTGTCGATATTGTATACTCCTCCGTTCTCTACTGGTCTGATATGGCTCCTCTATTAACTCCTTTGGATTCTGATAGTTCTTCTTTGGCATATATTACATGCGATACTGTCAATATGGCTTCTCCTCAATCTCCCACTCTTACACATGGCTTTCCTATGGCTTCCGAAACTACTCCAATACCTCTTCTCTGCATTGATAGCTATCCTCTGATAGCTCCTATGACTTTTGATATTCTCTCCAATGGCTTGATTGTCTTAGCATTCCTCTAGTTTCTCCTCATGGGTTCTTGCTCCTATTTCTTCACGGATCTGCTCTACTTCTCCTTGGCTTCATATCATCATTTAGTATCCTAGAATATTGCCATATTGACATCAATGACAATCTAGGTCAACAATATCCCCCTTTGTTATTGATGGCAATATTCTTCTTCTCTTCCCCTTTGACATCAATGGCAAAGGAGTGCTCAGGGAAGGCTCTAAACTAGGTGGCGAGAGACCACGAAGTCTTCGAGACCGTCTTGGAGACCGGTCAGCCACTTTGAATTTCTTGTTATGATCTAACTAAAGACTCAAAAAATTAAAAGCTAAGCCGACTAGGAGCACAGAGCACACACTATAAAGTTCCTAAAGATACAGCCAGTCAAACAACTTCCAAGTATTTCCGCTCCGGGTGATTAGGACCGGACACCAAAATACGAGAAAGTGAATCAAAGGGCCTTTTGAAGATAGTCTGGGATGATGAGGGCCCAGTCCTATCAGTGAAGGTATCAGAGGAAGTTACGTTGACCTCCTAACAATAGCCTACGCCGGTGCAAGCCCCCAAGCTTCGCAAGGGTGCCCTCCAGTAGTACTGTCGAGAGTGATACAACGTCGACCTCAGGTGCCACAGGATTCCCCTCCGCAGCCACCTATGCAGATCCCTAGGAGAGGCAACTATGGATACCAACTCGTTGTAGAAGCCAGGCGGAACAGTCATGAGGTAAGTTCGGACAAGTAGGAGAGGGGGTATCTCTCTTCCCTGTCTTCACAGACCCTCGTGCTTAACTCCCAGATCCGGAGCTTTCCTGGTCTTCCTAACGCTATTGGATTTACTCTCGTTAATCAGACTCTTATGTTTGACGTTTTATGTGGCCTTGGAGAGTTAACTCTCCACTCGCCTAATCCAAGGCCCTAAAATCCTAAACTTGTTGGTGTAACTGACTAAAACAAAAAAAGTTCTAGTGGATTTTAATTTAGCGCTTGATTTTATTAGGCTGTTCTTTAAGTCACAAGGTAATGGAGATGAAACTTGTGGTGTTTTTATGGACGCAAAAGAAATTAATAAAACTTAGCTACATGCACATGCACTTTTTGTTTTCGATGAAGAGCAATTTCTATGAGGTTCAGAGGTACTTGTAATATAAACAAATTTTCTTTTTCTTTTCAGACTCCACACTCACAAAAACTAACAAAACTAAGTATGCCTAAAAAGAGATGCAAATCTATCCTAATGCAAGAACTATATGTGGATGCAAGATTTAAAGACTACTTCTAAAAACAAAGAAGGAAAGTTGCTGCTTTACCAAATTTTGTCTTGCCACTAAAATGCTTAGATAGAAGATGATGTGTGACCAATCATTTCATCCAAACAATAAAAACAAGTTATAAGATAAAAACAAAGAACTTTTACTTCGCAAAAAGGAAATCAAATGAAAAGCAAGTTTAAGAAAGCGAAACTCAAAACTTTCAAAAGATTTTCTTTCAATCAAACCAAAAAGTCTCTTTCAAAGGAAAGCTCTCAAAAATACTGACACCAATGATCGATAAATAGGCAACCAAGCACTTTTGTGAATTGACACCTTTCAAATGATGAAAACTCAACAAAAATAAAATGTGTTTGAAATCGCTTTTGACAATCAAAAGCAACAATGAAAGTCCAAAATATCAAAAGACAAGTTTCAAGAAAATGGTAACAAACAACTTTCCCGAAACGAAGGAGCAAATGGTCACAAAAATGATTTCGTTAAGCAAACAAAAGTGTCATGAAAGCAAAATGGACACAAAGATTGAATCCAATCTTCCTACTCTGCCGAAACAGAGCAATCAAGATTCCTAAACAGAAATCTTGTGTGTCAAAAATCAATGACGCTTGCAATCAATGAAAACAAGACTAATACTCCTTATTACTAGAGAGAATTCAGAACAAGATGCCCCCTGTTAAACAGAGAATTGTCACTGGAAAATGACTGCTACAAACTGACCCAAACCACCAGATAGACATTCAGCAAAAAGAAAATGTATAAATCTTGAAAATTATGTAATATACGCGCCTGCAATTATGTGCAGAATGCATGTACACACGACTGTAACTAAGGAAACCTGCGTATACGCGGGTTCACTTAGTGCAACTTGCGTATATACGCTTCTGTAATCCAGAAGAAGAGCGTATTTGAAGTCTTTCAAGAAAAATAAAAAACACAGACTGAAAAACTGGAAAAGCTTGGAGTTCAAGAACATATCAGACAGTCAGCGCCAACAAACAGAGGGGCTGAGTCTTGATTGGCTTGAAGACTACCCAAACTAGGAACAACAAGAGTGTTGTCCCCAGTGGAGTCGCCAATTCTGGTTGAAGGGAAAGTACCCCTAGGGTCCTTTGGGCTAAGACTCTACCAGACTGAAAATTGCTTATTCAAAGAAACACACACACAGCCATCATCTTTACTTTTAAGCAAATTCTAATGTTAAGGGTACGTACCTAAGGTCCTACATTCGAGAAGGCCTTTAGGGTCCAAACCCTTCTTGGAGTTCCCTTCTTCTTCCTTTGACCTGTAAGACAAACAAATCAAAGAACACAACAGTACATGTACAAATACTTATGTATAAACCATCTTTATGCTATAAAGTTAGTTATAAAAATCTTTAAGTAACCACTTGCATAAGAATTCAAAACAAGAATCTCATAAGCATAAAGAAAGATTGTTTCGGGAACAAAGACGTGTTTCTTTATATATAAAGGAAAATAAAGTACATATAATGGAAAGATATCACCTGAACACCTTCAGCAGGCTCCAAGCAAAGCTTCTTCCCGGATTCGTTCCAGCCTCAAGCCTCCAACAAGAGCTCCTTCCAAGTCTTACTCAATGATGATATCAAGGATGAATGATCACCAATACACATGGAAACAAGGGTTTCCTATGCAAAATGGGGGAAGTGCAGAAAGCACCAAGGACTTCAGACCTGGTCTAAGGGGAAAATCTCAGCATAATAATCTTGCTTTCTTTTCTCTCTCCCTTAGGCCTTCCCTTTGATGTCTTTTTATACCATCTCCAAAGTAGTTTTTTAGTTAGGAGTTGGTTGGGAACAGTTGGGCCACGGGCACTAACAGGTGATCAGCAGGTAAAACCCGCGATCTCCGCCCGAAAATAAGGAATTATATATTTTTTAAGTGTTTTAATACATACACGCGGGTTGGGTATACACAGACCCGCGTGTACACGCGTTTAACTCAGGGCAATGTCGCGTATAGGGAATAAAACATTGTTTTTTAAATTTTTGGACCAGGTCTGGAAGGAGGGGTTGCCCTAGGCCATGAGTGCAGCATCACAAACCATAAGAGTGAGATTTGGAGCTATAATAGACAACCCCTATCAAACTGCTTCTATTCTTTATGAATAGTAGATATTTATGCGTATGTTACTCCCCCTATAATAGTGCTCTTTTTTTTACTCAAGATAGAAGGAATGATGCTTTATCATCAATTATCACATTATCCCCTCTTCATGTCTCAGAACTACTTTATCATGGCTTCAACAATGCTTAAAGATGCTCCACTTCAATGCTTTCAAACAGATTGCAAATAGCCACACACCAAATGTTCAAGTCCAAGTTTTTATGCTTCAATCCATATTCTGTTGTTTCCACAGTCAGAATTAAGAGGCCTTCATAGTCCGAATCAAAAGAAAAAAAAAATGCCACTGAAATTGCTATCTTTCTTCAGATCCAAGTTCCTTTGTATCTCTGTGCTTCTCACAACATTCTCCTTTATATAGTCTTTTAATGAGCCATCTTTTCCTTGAGTTCTTGTAAAAATCTCTGCAAGTTATCTCCACTAGCAGATTTCGATATCCAAACTGTGACTGAATTTCAAATTATTTTTGTTGATTTGCATATTTTTGAAGTGCTTCAATTTTGTTATATGCTACCAGCTACTCTTACTTCAAGCTTCATTCCCAGATGTATCTGTCTGTTTGAAGGTTGCCTCTATTTGTGTCCATAATTTACCTGTTCTCACATTGAAACCCTAAGTCAAGACATAAACTTCTGTAGTAACAGAAACATAGTTATATGCCCTATTTCTCTAGTATTTGATGAACTTCTCTGTTGCTCCAATTTCTACTTAGTGATCAAGTGAAAAACATCTTCAACAATTACAAGATCATGTTCTTCAATGGAGTACTCCTAGTAAATGATCTTTATCAAAGAACAATTGTTAATATAGATCAACAAGGATTTTATAAGGACCATTTCATGAATAGCTTCTTCAATAATGATCAAGAATCACAAGCTCCCCTTAACTGTATGCGTCATCTCTTTTGGCAGAGTCTTCCCATCAAATGCTAAGATTGTCGAACGTCAAGTCAACAACATGAGTTGTTGGCTGGAAAGTTCAAGGGACTTTCGGAATGTATTTTCTTCCTTCTCCATACTTGCGTAATTTTCTTATTTTGCATGGTTCTATCTCGTGTAAGAGCCCAAGTTAAGTTACAATCACGTCCCATATGACCAATGTTATGACACTTGAAGCATTCTACATTGTTCATGAATAAGAATTCATGATTTCTTCCTGCAAAATTGTTCCTTGGAGATTGTTGGGGACCATAATATATATCTTGATGATATGGTGGGGACCATAACATCTATCTTTATGATATGCTTTACAATCTTTTGCCATGTGACCAAAGTTTGTACAAGAATAACAATAAGCAAGAAATAAACTTTGGTACCTGGGAGATGGAGATTTCCTTGATGTACTTCTGAAGTATTTTTCTCTTGAGATACTTTGATGATAACAATTGCTTCTAGCATCCTTGACATTATCTACAATTCTTCTTCGAGTGCGATTTCTTCCATTGTTGCCTTGATTTTTCTCCTTTTGTTTGCTGGAACTGGGAGCATCACCATTTTTTTTTGGCTTCTTCACATCCCTTTTGTTTGAAGCATTATCATTCTTGTTTGAGGATTCACCTACATACCCAAGACCTGATTTATCAAATGGACATATTTGATGGTTGAGCATGTCATCCAAGGCTTGAGAGCTCTTCAAGGTTTTGTTCATCCCTTCAACCTTTCTCCTGAGGAAGACAATCTCTTCTTCAAATCTTTCACACTCATTATTCTTCTTAGAAAGTTGTTTCTTAGTTTCTTCCTTGATATGAGTAGCTTCATTTGCTTCTATTTTAAGGGAGATGATAGCTGACTTCATTTTGAAGATTTCTTCATTTTTCTTTGCTAGACTGCTCTTCATTTCTTCCTTGATCCTTGTAGCTTTACATGTTTCAGCCTTGAGAAGTTTGATGTTAGATTTTAATTTGAAGATTTCTTCATCCTTTGCTTTTAGTTGACATATCATGGTGTTTCTCTCCTTTTCTGCTTCATCGACCTGTTCCTCTATGATTGCTAATGCTTCCATTCTCTTCTCAGCTCCTTGTGCTAACTTTCTTGCTTCTTGTAGTTGATATTTGAGGGAGGATGCCTCTACCTTGTACTAACAAATCTCTTCTTCAAGTTTGTTCAAGCTCTTGTGACTTTGTTCAAGTTGAATTGACAAGGTATCTTCACGTTTCTTTGCTTTATCCAATTGACTTGTCATGGATATGACTTGTTCATGATGCTTTCTTTTTTTCTGGATGAAATTCCTTCTTAAGCTTGACAAGCTCTTCATCCCTTCCCTGTATTTGAAGTTGGACAAGGTCAACTTTCTTCCTTGTTTGGCCTTGGTCACTAGCTAGTGCTTTCTTCTTAAGTTCCTTGTTTTCATTTTTCAAATTGATAATCTATTCCATGGCAACTGTAAGTTGAGAGAGGAGATCTTCTACAAAATCTTTTTCATTCTCTTCATCTTCTAGGTCTACTTTAGCCTTGATGTTATCATTCTCATTTTCCACTTCTATGATGGGTTCTGGATCTCCTTCTTGATTTCCATCATCTTCTTGACTGATGGTCATGGTAAATGCTCCTTTTGAGTGAAGGTCATGAAGATTGTTCCATATACCCTTTGCTGTTGAATATTTTGCTAAATTGTTCTTTACACAATCAGGTAGCCCATTCAAGATTTCCTTCATTGCTTTTTCATTGTACTCCTTGGATTCTCCATCTATCATGCTATAAAAAATTATTGATTTCCAAATTTAATTGCCTTGAGTCTTTAAGAAATTCCTCATTCTTGCTTCCCATATATTAAAGTTCCCATTGAACCATGGAGCCTCCTCAAATTGATTGTCTTCTATTGTAGTGGTAGAGGGAGACACATCCTTAGGAGGACTAGAGACTTTCTTCCTTGACGTCGCCATTTGTGTTCTAAAGATCAACCTTCAAGCTGTTAGGCTTTGAATGAAGGCACTGACTCTGATACCAATTGTTGGAAATACTTAGAGGGGGGGTGAATCAATATTTTTTTTCAACTGTTATTTTACTAGTTAAGACACTTATATTCAGAACACAAGATGAACAACAAGAATAAATGCTTTTATTAATATAATCTGTACAATAAAATAGATACAATATATATATGGTTACAATCTATTGCCAAGCACCAACTTGGACTTTTGTGAGGCTCCAACCACCAAAGCACCAAATATGTTTTGTTAAGGCAACAACCTTGGACTTAGGAGTACCAACTCCCAGGACACCAATCCTTCAGTTCTGAGGCACCAACCTCAAGTGCTCCAACCCTCTGCTATCAAGGCACCATCCTTGGATATAGGAGCACCAACTCCAAGGACGCCAATCCTTCCAACTTCTGAGGCACCAACCCCAAGGGCTCCAACCCTCTGCTATAAAGGCACCAACCCTGGATATAGGAGTACCAACACCAAGGACACCAATCCTTCCAATTTTGAGGCACCAAGCCCAAGGACACCAATCCTTCCAATTATGAGGCTCCAACTCTGAGTGCTCTAAACCAATCTTGTCAAGGCATGTTTGATAGTTATTCTCTACTCCCAAAACTCTTATTTACTGAATTTTGTCTGTTTACAACTTCATTGTAGTCTCCACGCTACAACATTAATGGTAACTAGTCTTCATATGAAGAAGTCTTTACAACTCTTCATACTGTCCACACAGAGTCTACAAAAGTTATCTCATGATGATATCAAATAGCCATCATAATCTCTGATAATGTCTCCACACAGCTTTAGTGAGTCTACTATTAGCTGTACTAAGCTCTGCACAAGAACCAACTCTCTGTTTCAAGCTTTTGTTCTACCAGTCATAGTAAATTCTTTAGGCGTGACTGCTTCTCACTGTGCTCTTACTTCCTAGAAACAAAATCACATATGCTTCAACGCTAGTGCTGGTTACTTCTCCCTTCAAATGATGTCAGGAATTTTTTTTTTATTATATCATAGAATCTTTCTTCAAAATGCACTATGTACTGTATTAATTCATCACAGGTCTGAGTCTTTCATAGGGTAACACGATCAACAGAATTGCTCATCCTTCGACTGCCTCCTGTCCGGCTAGACCTTCGTCTTCCTTATGTCCTACTGGACCTTTTGCCTCTTTCTATCCTGCTGGACCATCGGCTTCCTTCTTTCTTCTATTTCGGCAAAAACAACTCATAAGGGAAATTCTCTGTTTTCTTATACTACTACGCTTGACCTTTGGCTTCCCTTTCACTCGCTTGAACTTCCGCTTCCTCTGTGCTCGCTCGACCTTTTGGCTTCCTCCTTTGATCGCTTGATCTTCAGCTTCCTGATCTCTGGCTTCCTCTGTCTCTTCATGTTCACCAATGCTCACAGGACACGTTAATTCAGAAGAGAGGCCAAATTAAAATAGAGTTACATATTAAAAAATATCAAAGAGGCCCTTTTTAATATTCATCCCTTTTTAATATTCATACAATAGACTTCATTATTTATGGAGGATTTCATAGGAGAGGTTGTACCAACAGGGAGGTCCCACATGCCAGGTCACTATCTCAATTGCAATCGGTAGTCCGGCAGCGACAACCCTTATGATTTTTGTGATGTCCCCGATACCCGGACGCGATATTACATAAAGGTGTATTTTATAGAGCTATCGGATCCACGTAGTATATAGCAATCAGCATTTTGACATAGTTACAGTTCTTCATGACTTGCGATATGTGATGGATGTGATATAACAATAAATAGAAGTTAATATACCTATCGGGTCCATATATATATATCCCAATCGTATTTTATAGTGTACCATCCCTTTATAACTTGTGATACATAACTTCTACCACGACGGACGAGATATAACATTAGGGTGTGTTATAATAGTGGTCGTCATACCGCACCATCGATTTCTCCTATATTAGATCTGACTATCAACACTCAGTCCGATCAACACAATCAATCAGAAGCTTGTTGCGTCGTAAATCTCTTCTCTCCAGATCTAACGGTCTTGGCTTAACTTGATCAACCCAAAACTGTCCGTTGATCCTTTGCCATCAATCTGCCCATGCTAGATCCAAAGGCCTACATGCATTTTGGGTGAGCCACTTGCAAGGGAAATAACCACCCATAAAAGGTGGCTTTCTCTCTCCACCCGAGTGGTACGTGTTGCTCGGTTAATGGAATCGAGGGAGCTCCTCTAAATACCACTTACTACCTAGCATCCACCCGATAACCACTACAACTATTACAAACCTGCTTTTTGGAATATAACCACATGAATTCATTCTTCATCTGTCTCCTCGCTTTGAATTTAACCCATTTCTTATTTTATGCCGATATTATATACTCCCCTGCTCTTTTCTGGTCTGCTATGGCTCCTCTGTTAACTCATTTGGATTCTGATAGTTCTTCTCTGACATATATTACATGCGATACTCCCGATATGGCTCCTCCTCAATCTCCCGCTCTTACACTTAATTGTCTTTCCTATGGCTTCTGATACCACTCCAATACCTCTTCTCTACTTTGATAGCTCCTATGACCTCCAATATTCTCTCCAATGGCTTGACTGTCTTGGCTTTCCTCTAGTTTCTCCTCATGGCTTCTTGCTCCTGTTTCTTCACGGATCTGCTCTACTTCTCCTTGGCTTCATATCATCATTTAGTATCCTATAATATTTCCATATTGACATCAATGAAAATATAGGTCAACAAAATCCAGTTGCATACATGCTCGTTTAGGGCCTAGTGATCTGGTGGGGATTGCAGTAAAGCCTAACGAAACCTGGTTTGGTTTGGTTTTGACTGCCACATTCATGCTTAGAATATGGCATGGGGTTGATTGTATGAAAGAAATATTTGGTTCAGCTAACCTATGGTCGGGTGATTCATGGAAGTCACAAACCTAGTTGGATTTTACGTTCATTAATAAGAGATCTCTCTCCTTGGTATTTCATGTGTAAATGTATTGGCTTATATGTGGGTTTTATTCTTATTATATCCTTATTATTTATATTGGTTATGAGTACATTTTATGATAGAATTGATATATGGATCTCATCATGTTTTGATTTTCAAATGAATGTAGAATGTATAGATGACCTAATAGATGATAATACAACTATTCTGATAAATAAACAATGCTTCTTTATGAATCTCAGTTAAGTATAAGACCACTATGCTCAAATTTGTTTTTATGACATGTACAATGCATATTTGTGACATGTTTGACAAAATACATGTCATGGCTAGTAGGGGTCTATCAAGCCACTGAGAATATTTTTTCATTAGTACCTTTGTTTTTATCATTTTTGGAAGTTTCATGAAGTTTTAGGTAGTTGCTTGAGTCTTGCCGCTGAAAAAGTGGCACAGAATCCGAGGTCATTGGCTCAGAACTAGCTGAAAAAGTCCACATTTTCTAGCATTCCCTTGTTGTGAGAGCGACTAAAAGGCCTTAGTCACATGCATGGCTTTTCATGGGAGCAGATGGAGGTCCAGATCAGTGAAATGTCAAATTTCCTCAAGGGTTTCTCACCTAGAAGGTGTATTTGCCTGCTCAAGGTTAAGTAGCATGTGTGACAGGTTATATTGGTTTGATTTTGTTGATTCCACTTCCTTAACTATAAATGGGAATTGAATCATATCATGGTAGCCTCTCATCACATGTTTACCCCAACGAACCAGTTAAATTGGGTAAATGTGGGAAGAGGGTGTTACATCCATGTTGAGAAAGTTTGATAAAGACATGTCAAGGTTTGGCAATTGCAACTACAAAACATCCCGAAAGATGATTTATGAGTATAGAGATATCGTAAACCCTGCAAAATTCTCCTTGACCAACCCTTGATAGCCTTCATGTCAACATGATTTTTCCTCTTTTGATATCTCCTCACAGATGAAATCCAAAATTTGAAAAGTTCAAAACTAAACTAATGCAACACAAAAAGCTCAACCAAAGTTAGGAGAACATAGAAGAAATAACCCTCTCAGAGTCTCTTAGAATATGAGTAAGTTTATTTTTCTTACACGTGTAAAATGCCATATAAGTAGTCGCTCGCTAAAAGCAAATTGCGAAATTGATCAAATGTAGTGAGCTTACATGAAAATAAGTAATTTAGAGCTTGCAATCTACAAATCAATATTTTTTTTTATTCTTTACACTATAAGGAACAATAGATTTTCTCATCCCAGCAATTCAAAATAACATTACAATATAAAATTCCCAAGTATGAATTTAAATATCCACAAGAATTTTTATATAATTAAAAGTTTTGATTTCATTATAAAATAAAAGGAAAGAAAAAACTAATTGAATGTTCTACAAAATATAATGTTTTATGGAATATAATTTTTTTAAAAGAAAAAATGAAAACCAATCAAAATTATAAGAATACATAGTAAATAATACCTTCAAGTGATATTACTTCTTTAAAATATGAGAAATGAGAAAATGGTTAGTGTGCATCTTTTTCTGTTACAATTGGAATATGAAACCATAATGGTGGAGATCACTTTGACAATGGAATCAAAATAGGGTTCATGTGGATGTTGAATAATTCCCAAACTACATTGTAAGTTGTAAGTAAAGAGGAGGTTGATGCCATGTCCAGATAATGCATCAGTATCTTCAAATCATCTTTTGTAATCAATTTCCATGTATCAAAGATTGTGTCTGAATAACATACAACCAATTCAACCAATGTAGTTATTCTCAATTATGTCACAAATATCAAGATATTGTTGAAATAACAAATGCTCATGTCATCATTGATTATTCAAATTAGTACTTATATTGTTGCGCCTCAAACCTCAATACTTATTCAACCATACTAGGATTCTAATTGGTAAATTTCCAAGGATGCAAGGCTACACTCAAATGTACAACTTATCCTAGAATTTTCATCACCCAATGGATTATATTTTAAGTTAGTTAATAGTTTTCGTTTTCCATTAAATTACTGTATCTAATTAAAAGAAATTGCTTATTGAGTTATAAAAAAATTATGAATAACGAAGTTGATGTAATTGTTAGAGAATTATATATTAAAGAGAAATGGAACACAAAATATTGTAGAAACACAAAAACAAAAAATGCATAAAAAAAGAAAAACACAGATATACATGGTTCACCCAATTTGGGCTATGTCCACGATAAACAGTCAATCCATATTTTTATATTATCTAGAAAAATGAAGAGATACAACCTATAGCTAATCCCCTGTAATTTCCTCTTCACTCTCACACAGTCTCCTCTCTCTTTCTAACACAAAATACACTTATACACGACTACAATACAATTCCCTCATATATATCGAGGAGTTTCATTCTAGGAGAAAAAACCATAAATTAAACATAACTTTTACCATTATATCATCCGCCTAATGAACAACCCAGATTGAATACGAAATTAAAATATTTTACAAGGCAATTTTACATCTATTTTTAGCTTCGGGGGCACTGCCCCTGAACTCCCACTAGCGTCCCGTTGGCCCCTAGAAGCCTTAGTTGAGGATGGTGGCCCACGCAAACACCCATGAGGGGACAAGCCCCCCCCCTCCCCCCACACACGCCTCTGCGAGGAGGGGTGTAGAATATTCCTAGGGTACACATCTAGCTGAAACAAGGACCTCTCAATAACGAATATAATTAGACTCCATACCCAACAATCTCCCACTTGGAGACTCATGATAGCAACTCCATCGTTGCTTCATTTGTTCGATAATGACTCCACTTTGGACCTAGTTTCTTCTCATCTTCATCATCATACTTGAAGGCCTATTGAAATCGAGTATAATCTCATTTTCTCCCTGGTTACAACTTTTGTTAAGGTATCTACGTGATTTTGGCTAGTGTTTATATTTTCCAGCTTCAACTACCCATATTCCAACACTGACCTTATGAAATTATACTTGAGTTGTATATGTTTAGTTTTGAAATGAAACATTGGGTTCCTTGCAAGATGAAGGGCACTTTGGCTCCCACTGTATAACCTGTCGAACTCTTGCTTCTTACCCAATTCATCTAGAAACCTTTGTAACAAAATCATTTCTTTACTAGCCTCTCTAACAGCAACATACTCTGCTTTAATTGTTGAAATTGAAACAACACTCTGCAATTATGAAACCCAACTGACAGTTTTTCCACCTATAGTGAACACATACCTCGTGGTGTTGGCATTATGATTCAAGTGTTGTCCTTGATGGCAACTCACTCAGAGGATGGTACAGGTGCTCAGAGGTTCGTACAAGTGATGGCATCTTAATCAGAAGACAGATCTCAGTACAGCATGCCAAGGAAGCTCATACACGCCGTTTCGTTAAGCCCAAGTCGCGTGTACACGCTAGTTCGATTCATAAAAAGCGCGTGTATGTGGAAAGGTTCCTTTGGTCCATGGTGGTTAGTCCTTGGAAGTTGTGCCTATGATTTCGGACCATTGTGTCTCGACGGGCGTGTCGATCCCTAGTTTTAAAGTTGATGGTATTGTGTTACTATGGTTTTGGCTCTTGGTATTAAGCTAGGCCTAAGACTATATAAGGAGAAGAAGATCATTAGGCAATATCATCTTTCGACAAGGGCTTGAATATCTAAGAGTGAAAGAGATCTGATTTGCAGGTGCTGGGTTGCTTGATCTAAGCCAAGGGAGATCACATTGGTTGATGGAAGACTAGATCTAAGGATAGATCGGGATCTAATGGTTTGAAATGCACTATCATGATATGGTTGATTATGCTTATTTCTAGATCTGCATATTGTCGCAATGCTATGTTCTGGATCTAACTAATGTCTGGTACAGCTGCAAATTGAGAAAGTTTATTTTTAGATCTGTACGCAGGTTGGCTTCGGTAAAAGAGCGTGTATACGCGGGTTTGGCTCCTTGAAGTAGCGTATATATTTTAAAGCTTGTTTTTGGGTTTACAGTGGGGTCTGACAGTTATTGCAGAGTTCTGTAGTCTGCTCTGTGTTCTGGTAACTGGTGATTGACAGGGTTCAGTGGTTCAGTGATTCAGAGTTTGGTTGTTTTATGCTTCAATGATCTGTTGTGGAAATTGAATGAATTGTGGTCTTCAGATTGTAATGTTGTGCTTCAGGAATATTCAAGTCTGAAAATGTATGAAAGGTGATACCTGAAGAAAAGAAGATTGTAGGTCAGCACCTACGTACTAGTATCTTGGCTAGTACAAGAACAAAGGGGGTTGGAGCTCCCTTCCAAGGAAGTTTGGAGAACGAGAGAAGGTTGTAGCCTTCTGCAGGTTGTAGCCAGCGTACTGGTATAAGGCTGCACCAGTACAAAAGATTGTAAACTGAAGTTTCTTAAAGAAAGATAGAGATAACTTGCAGCAGGTGGTTTTCACCCACATTGGGTTTCCACCTTATATCTTGGTGTTCATGTGTGTGGCTTTTGATCCGTTCTGTTATACTGCATCTGCTTACTGTTAATGTGCTGAATAATGTCCTGATGAACTTAACTGAAGAATAAGCTAACTAAGTTATGAGTTTTCTGCTTATACGCTGTTTTATTTAGTCACAGTAGCGTGTACACGCTGTTTTAATTAACTGAAGTAGCGTATATGTTTCTGAGCATTGAAAAGGTTTGATTGATCTGATAATACTGATTCACCCCCCCTCTCAGTATTATTTCCAACAATTGGTATCAGAGCAGGTCCTTCAGGGAAGCTTGATCGCTTGAAGGTAGATCATTCATCATGAGCAACTACGAGAAAGAAGCATCAATCAGGCCACCGGTTTTTGATGGAACAAATTTCAATTATTGGAAGGTAAGAGTTACTGCATATCTTCAATCTCTTGGTACAGAAGTTTGGAACATTGTAGAAACAGGCTATGCTTTTCCTTCAGTTACTCCTACAGATCCAGCTGAGAAAAAGACATATGAAACAAATGCAAAAGCAGTCAGTACTCTATTAGGAAGTATATCCCAAACAGAATTCATGAAGGTCATGCACTTCAAATCAGCAAAAGAGATATGGGACAAAATGATCACTAGCTATGAAGGAGATGAACAGGTAAAGGAAGCTAAACTTCAAACTCTCAAGATTCAATATGAGACTCTCAAGATGTATAATGATGAAAGTGTGGCAAATTATTTTCTTCGGGTAGACGAGATTGTTAATTGTATGAAAAATTTGGGTGAAGAAATAAAAGAGACTATAGTAGTTTCAAAGATTCTAAGATCATTATCCCCCAAGTTTGAATCTAAAGTATCTGCAATAGAAGAAAAGGAAAATCTCAAAGTTCTCACTATGTCTCAGTTACATGGAATTCTAACTGCTTATGAAATGAGAAAGGGAGGTCCATCAGACAGAAGGGAAGCTGCTTTTAAGGCATCAAGAAAAGAAGATTACTATGAGGCAAGCCATGTTCCAGAAGAAGAGGAAGAAGAATCAAATTTTGTCAGAAATCTTCAAAGGGGTGCTGGAAGGTTCAGAGGTAAGCTACCTTTCAAATGCTTTGCTTGTGGAAGAGTAGGTCATTATGCTGCAAAATGTCCTAATAAAGATAAAGGAAAAGAACCTGCTAGATGGAATAAGAAACAAAGTGCAAATAAGAAAAGCTACTACACCCATGAAGATAGTGATGGCTTATCAAACAGTGATGAAGATGAACAAGGTAATAAATATAAGCTATTAATGGCATTTGAAGATGATGATTATGAGGATGCTGTAGATGTGGATAATCTCTATAATGAAATTACTAGACTCAAGAGATGCATAGAAGAAAAGAGTGTGATCATTGATACTTTGCAATTTCAAATTGATGAAAAGGAAAAACATCTTGAAAAACTAGAAGGTGAAATTGTTGGTCTCAGAAAAGAAATTGAGAAAACAAAAGCTATTAATCTTAAGTTTGTCAAAGGATCTGAAACTTTGGATGAGATTATCAATGTGCAGCGGTCTCCTCTAAACAAGACAGGTTTGGGCTATAATGGAGAAACTTCTAAAGCATCCACCTCAAAGAGTTATCTTGATGCAGCAAGAAGAAATGAGCAGAAGAACAATGAAGATAATCAGGTAAAGCAGGGACGAATTACAAACAGAAACTATCAGGAACAATCCTTCTTAAGGGTGAACAAAAGCTACAACCAACCACAGGTAAAATCTTCTCAGTTTGGCACAAGAATAGATGAAAATAGAAATTACAATCAGTTGGCTGGTAGATTCAATAACCGCAGAAGCTTCTTCAATGGACAATGCTTTTCTTGCCATAACTTTGGTCACAAAGCAGCTCAATGTGTTGCATATAAAACAATCATGACTAGGGAAGCTCAAAAACAAAGAAGTATGACAGGGATTACAAAGAGGACCTATAACAACTTTTCGGTTCTTGAAAATGAAGTTGAATGTTCTATTTGCAATAATTTTGGTCATAAAGAATCTGAATGCAGGAGCAGGTTTCAGGAGAAAAAGGAACAAGCCACGAGCACCAAAAAATGGAGAATAAAAGAACCTCAGACAGAAAGATGTGGGATAGCGTTTTATGCAGAAGGACAGGAAAATCTATGGTACATTGACAGTGGATGTTCGAAACATATGACAGGTGATAAAGAAAAACTTGAATCTTACTCCTGCAATGATACTCCTGCAACTATAAAAGGAAAAGGTATTGCTCCTTTGAAAGAAAAGGTCAAGGCTGGAAATGTTTTGTATGTTGATGGATTGAAGCATAATCTTCTAAGTGTCAGTCAGATGTGTGATCAAAAAACCGAGGTTATTTTCAGATCGAATGGATGTCTTGTTCGTGATCTTGATACAGGTAAAACAGTTCTCAAAGGCAAAAGAACTCCAAACAATCTATACATATTTGAAGAAGGACAACAACAATGCTATCTTAGCAAGGATGAAGAGCACTGGCTATGGCATCGAAGGTTGGGACATCTAAGCTTCTCACAAATAAGAAAAGCATGCAAATATCAGGCAGTTCGCGATCTTCCAGATATCAAAATTCCAGACAACACTATATGCAAATCTTGTCAGTTTGGAAAGCAAACCAGAACTAACTTTCCAGAAAAGGAAGGATCAGCTAGCTTGCCTCTTGAGCTAGTCCATACAGATGTATGTGGTCCATTTAGGAAAAGGACACCTCGAGGAGAAGAATATCTGATATTATTCATTGATGATTTCTCAAGGTTTGTTTGGTTAGGGCTTATGAAGCACAAAGATGAAGCATTCGAAAAATTCAAATCCTTCAAAGCATTGGCTGAAAATGAATCAGGACACAAAATTAAGTGCCTCAGATCTGACAGAGGTGGGGAGTTCACATCAAATGAATTTTTCGATTTCTGCGATGAACATGGGATAAGAAGAGAATTCTCTACAGCTAGAACTCCTCAGCAAAATGGGGTTGTGGAAAGAATGAACAGAACTATCCAACAAATGGCTCGTGCTATGCTCGATGAATCAGGTACTCCTGCAACCTTCTGGGGTGAAGCTGCACATGCTGCTGTTATCATTCTTAACAAAACAAATGTCCGAGTAAACAGCACTCAAACACCTCATGAGCTTTGGAGTGGTAAAACTCCTTCCGTGAAGCATTTCAAAATCTTTGGGAGCAAATGTTATATTAAGAATACTGATGAGCAACTTGGCAAACTTGAACCTAGAGCAGATGAGGGCATTCTTCTTGGTTATTCTCCACATAGCAAAGCATACAAGTGCTACAATAAAAGACTTGGCAGAATTGTTGACAGTATTGATATAGTGGTTGATGAGAAGGGATATATTCCTAGGCAAGTTCATCATGAAGACATTGAAGAAGATGAAGGTTACTCTCAAAGGCGAAATGATGAAGAAGAAGAACCTCAAGAAGAAGAAGAATCTCAAGAAGAACCAGAGGAGCAGACAAGAATAGAAGAGAAGACTCCATCCAGATATGTCCAAAAGAATCATCCAGAAACTCAGATTGTGGGGCAGAAAGAAGCAGGAGTACAAACAAGAAGGACACTTGCAGAAGCTTCAAGCTACTTGGCTCTACTCTCCTCCATTGAACCACAAAATGTGAAAGAAGCATGCAAAGATGAATGTTGGGTCAAAGCAATGGATGAAGAACTTGAGCAAATCGAAAGGAACAACACTTGGGAATTAGTTCCTAGACCAAAAGATAAGAATGTAATAGGAACAAAATGGGTCTTCAAGAATAAGTTAAATGAAAATGGAGAAGTAATTAGAAACAAGGCCAGACTTGTTTGTAAAGGGTATGCACAGCAAGAAGGAATAGATTTTGAAGAGACCTTTGCTCCTGTGGCAAGACTAGAGGCCATCCGAATGTTCCTTGCTCTCTCAAGCTTTCAAAACTTCAAGGTATTTCAAATGGACGTGAAATCAGCCTTCCTAAATGGAGACTTAGAAGAAGAAGTATATATTGAGCAGCCAGATGGGTTCATTCTTGGAAATGATCCAAACCTTGTATGCAGATTGAAAAAGGCACTCTATGGGCTCAAACAAGCTCCAAGGGCTTGGTACTATCGGTTGGACAAATATCTTCACCAACAAGGCTTTTCAAAAGGATCAGCAGATAGCAATCTCTATATAAAAGTTGAAAATAACAAATTGCTAATCCTTGTTGTTTATGTAGATGATATTATTTTTGGCAGCAATGAAGAGACCATGAGTCAAAACTTTGCCTTGGTTATGCAGAAAGAATTCGAAATGTCACTTCTTGGAGAATTGACATATTTTCTTGGATTGCAAATCCAACAAAATGAAGGAGGTATCTTCTTGTCTCAAACCAAATACCTCAAGCAGATCTTGAAGAAGTATGGCATGGAAGAGTCAAAGCCAGTATGTACACCCATGGTTACAGGATGCAGCCTCAGTGCAAATGATGAATCAGCAGCAGTTCACCAACCCACTTATAGATCCATGATTGGGAGTTTGCTTTATTTGACAGGTACTCGACCAGATATTACACATGCAGTAGGAATGGTTGGAAGATTTCAAGCCAACCCAAAGGAAACTCATCTTCAGGCAGTCAAAAGAATCTTCAAATATCTTCAAGGGACCCAAAACTATGGCTTATGGTATCCTAGAAATACTGATCTCACTCTTCATGCTTACACAGATGCAGATTGGGCTGGAAGTGTGGATGATAGGAAAAGCACAAGTGGAGGTGCTTTCTTCATGGGTTCCAGATTAGTATCTTGGTTCAGCAAGAAACAAAGTTCGATTGCCTTATCTACAGCTGAAGCAGAATATGTGGCTGCAGCATCTTGTTGCACACAACTTCTTTAGATGATGCAGACCTTGCAGGACTTTCAAATCACTTGCACTCCACCTGTCTCTATCTTATGTGATAATACAAGTGCAATCAGCATTTCAAAGAATCCTGTCATGCACTCAAAGACCAAGCACATACCAATCAAATACCATTTTCTTCGGGAACAAGTGCTTGAGCAGAAGGTCAAGTTGGAGTATGTTCCTTCTAAGGAGCAAGTTGCTGATATTCTCACAAAACCACTGCCCAGGGAAACTTTTGAATATCTCAGACAAAAGCTGGGAGTAGTTGATGCTTCATCCTGTTGTTGAAGATTGTTTGTTCTACAGAAAAGTTTGTATACGCAGGTTACGGAAGGGATATGAGCGTATACACGCGGATTTATGTTGGGTAAGTCGCGTGTATGCTGGACGCTTGTTGCAGAAAGAATATCCGCGTACATACGCTGTTTTATACAGGATAAAACGCGTATATGAAGTTCTGAACAGCAAGGGAAAACTCTGAAGTTCTGAACAGCAATAGGAATGTCAGAATTCTTCAGGCACAGTTTCAGGGAGTGCAACAGGCACAGGTTCAGCGGGAGCAGCTCAAAAGTCTCATAAAGCATTGTTGGCATTCAAATGTTTTGGTTGTTGGTTTCAGGAGAAGGAGCTCAGAAAGAAATTCTGGTTGCTGATCTAACAAGATGTTTATCAGATGCTGCTGGTGTCTTTCCTAAGTCTTGGTCTAGATCTGTTGTCTCTATGTCATGTATCTCTCTTATCTCTTTTATGGTGTCAAGGTCATGTAACGGCCTATGTTGGTTTCCCCACTATGCCTGGGATGAATGCTGTAATATAATTGGTTGTTTCTGATATGTCCCCTCTTGGTAGGGAGTATGGATGTATGTATTGAGTCTTTTGGTGATAGGAAGGTCCCTTATGGTGTATAAATCTTGGTTCTTGTTGAAGAACATCTTTTTCAGATCTGGCCTACTGTCAGGGGGAGCACGAGTCAGCACAGCCAAGCAGAGGTATCAGCATGTCCTCAGGGGGAGCACAGCCCTTTGCTCTTGATGTCAAAGGGGGAGAGTGACTTGGTGTGGTGGTTGCCATCAAGTCCAAAGGGGGAGATTGTTGGCATTATGATTCAAGTGTTGTCCTTGATGGAAACTCACTCAGAGGATGGTACAGGTGCTCAGAGGTTGGTACAAGTGATGGCATCTTAATCAGAAGACAGATCTCAGTACAGCATGCCAAGGAAGCTCATACACGTCGTTTCGTTAAGCCCAAGTCGCGTGTACACGCTAGTTCGATTCATAAAAAGCGCGTGTATGTGGAAAGGTTCCTTTGGTCCATGGTGGTTAGTCCTTGGAAGTTGTGCCTATGATTTCGGACCATTGTGTCTCGACGGGCGTGTCGATCCCTAGTTTTAAAGTTGATGGTATTGTGTTACTATGGTTTTGGCTCTTGGTATTAAGCTAGGCCTAAGACTATATAAGGAGAAGAAGATCATTAGGCAATATCATCTTTCGACAAGGGCTTGAATATCTAAGAGTGAAAGAGATCTGATTTGCAGGTGCTGGGTTGCTTGATCTAAGCCAAGGGAGATCACATTGGTTGATGGAAGACTAGATCTAAGGATAGATCGGGATCTAATGGTTTGAAATGCACTATCATGATATGGTTGATTATGCTTATTTCTAGATCTGCATATTGTCGCAATGCTATGTTCTGGATCTAACTAATGTCTGGTACAGCTGCAAATTGAGAAAGTTTATTTTTAGATCTGTACGCAGGTTGGCTTCGGTAAAAGAGCGTGTATACGCGGGTTTGGCTCCTTGAAGTAGCGTATATATTTTAAAGCTTGTTTTTGGGTTTACAGTGGGGTCTGACAGTTATTGCAGAGTTCTGTAGTCTGCTCTGTGTTCTGGTAACTGGTGATTGACAGGGTTCAGTGGTTCAGTGATTCAGAGTTTGGTTGTTTTATGCTTCAATGATCTGTTGTGGAAATTGAATGAATTGTGGTCTTCAGATTGTAATGTTGTGCTTCAGGAATATTCAAGTCTGAAAATGTATGAAAGGTGATACCTGAAGAAAAGAAGATTGTAGGTCAGCACCTACGTACTAGTATCTTGGCTAGTACAAGAACAAAGGGGGTTGGAGCTCCCTTCCAAGGAAGTTTGGAGAACGAGAGAAGGTTGTAGCCTTCTGCAGGTTGTAGCCAGCGTACTGGTATAAGGCTGCACCAGTACAAAAGATTGTAAACTGAAGTTTCTTAAAGAAAGATAGAGATAACTTGCAGCAGGTGGTTTTCACCCACATTGGGTTTCCACCTTATATCTTGGTGTTCATGTGTGTGGCTTTTGATCCGTTCTATTATACTGCATCTGCTTACTGTTAATGTGCTGAATAATGTCCTGATGAACTTAACTGAAGAATAAGCTAACTAAGTTATGAGTTTTCTGCTTATACGCTGTTTTATTTAGTCACAGTAGCGTGTACACGCTGTTTTAATTAACTGAAGTAGCGTATATGTTTCTGAGCATTGAAAAGGTTTGATTGATCTGATAATACTGATTCACCCCCCCTCTCAGTATTATTTCCAACACGTGGTGCTCCTCCTATTATATCTATCACTTGTCTTATATGCATCAACATATCCCTGTAGAGAAATGTTTGAACATCCAAAGCATAAAGCTTGATTTGTGGTACATCTCAAATACCTGAGAATCAGAATCCACTTCACTTCGATCCAATGTTCTTTTCTTGGATTTTTCATGTACCTGTTTACAACTACCACTGCATGTACAATCTCAGGCCTTGTGCAGACATTACATACATTAACCCTCCAAGTGCTAATGCATATGCACCTTTATACATATAAGCCATCTCTTCCCGAGTCTTGGGACACATCTCCTTACATAGCTTAAAATGGCTAGCCAAAGGTCTAGTAACTAGTTTTGCATTCTGCATATTAAATCTTCCCAACACCTTTTGTATGTACTCAATCTAAGACAATGTTAATTTGTGATTTTTCCTATCTCTAATTATTCTCATATCAAGGATTTGTTTTACAACACCCAAATCCTTCATTACAAATGAATTTGCCAAATTTCCCTTGAGCACATTTTTTTTCCTGCATGTTAGACCTTGCAACAAGCATGTCATTTACATACAATAACAATATAATACAGCTACCATCATTTTGACTTTTGAGGTAAACACAATGATCAAAGTGACATCTACTATAACCTTGTTCAAACATAACACTGTCAAATTTTAGATAACACTGCCTTGGAGCCTGTTTTAAGCCATACAAGCTCTTCTTCAACCTACATACTAGTTTCTCCTTCCCTTTGAGCTCATATCCTTGTGGATGTTGCATATAGATCTCTTCCTCCAAATCCCCATGGAGAAAAGTCATCTTTACATATAACTACTCAATATGAAAATCTTCTGTTGCTACTAGACTTAAAATAGTTTTGATTGAAGTCATTTTAACAATAGGAGAAAATATTTCATCAAAGTCTATACAATTTTCCTGTGCAAACCCCTTCACCACAAATCTATATTTATAGCTTTTCCTACCTCAATCTTCTTCCTTTAGCTTGTAAACCCATTTATTCCACAATGTTTTTGTACCTATAGGAAACTTGAATAAGTCCCAAGTTTGGTAATGTACCAAGGAGTCTGACTCTTCTTTCATGGCTATCTCTCACTTCTTCCTAGTTTCCACCTGCATTACTTCTTCATAACATTCTATTTCACCAGAATTGGTCAACAATACATAATATAATGAAGGATAGTATCATTGAGGAGGTCTACTTATCTTGGTAGATCTTATAACACTACTTTTAGGTGTTTGAGGTGCAAGTTGCTATTGCGGTTGTTATTGTTGTTATGGCTATTTATCATTATGATTTTTAGGCACCTTTACTTTTTTTTTATGTCATCAAGCACTGTGTATTCTTTGTTTTCTTTTCATGTTTCTTTTCTTGAATTTGATCCTTATACAAAACCTTTTCATTGGATATGACATCTATGCTCCTAATTATTTTATGGTTTTCATAATCATATAAGAAATAACCAAAATCATTAACACCATATCCAATAAAGGTACATTTCTTTGATTCTTCCTCAAGCTTTGTTCTATTTTCTTTATTAATGTCGAAAAAGGCTTCAAAACCAAAAATATTTAAAAAATGAGTAGTTTACCTTTATACCTGCCCATGCCTCCTCTCGAATAACACCATCCAAGGAACTTGAAGGCCCTCTGTTTACTAGATAAACAACAATATCTACAACATCTGCCCAAAATTCTAAAGGCAATCGTACATGAAATCTGATGTACCTTGCACTATCCATGATTATCCTGTTCATCCTTTATGACACACCATTTTCTTGTGGTGTTCGTGGAATTGTCTTCACTCTATGAATTCCATATTATGAACATTACTTATCAAACTATGTGCTGCAATATTCACCTCCACTTTCTCATCTGAGACACTTCAACCTCTTTCATGTCTCATTCTCAACCAAATCTTTTCATTTCTTGAAAGTATCAAATACATCAAATTTATTTAGAATACAATATATCTAGGTTTTCCTGGATACATCATCAATAAAAGTAACATAATCGCAAGAGCCATTAAGAGATGATACCTGAGCAAGTCTCCATACATCGATATGCACAAGCTCTAATTTTTTGTTCTTCTTTTCTTTCCCAACTCTGATAAATCTAACTCTATTCCATTTTCCATAAACACAATTCTCAAAAAATTCCAAATAAACATGCTTCAAACTTGGCAACAAACTTCTTGAGTGAAGAATCTGCATCCCCTTCTCACTCGTGTGCCCAAGCCTATGATGTCACAATGTTTTACCTGTAGAGGTTAAAACATTAACATAATTAGAATGTTAGGTCCCTATAATACTACTAATTCCCCCATTAATATTGTCGTTGTATCCCTTATTATTATTGTTGTGCCCCTATTGTCCGCATATTGCTATTATTGTGCCCCATAGAATTCCTCTATTGTTATTTTTGTGCCTTTATATTATTATTGTTAGGCCGACTTGGTTATATTGTGACCCCTTAGACTCCTATATATATAAAGGAGGTTTTTTCATTTGAATCATCCAAGAAGTGTTCATTTGTGTAATGTAAAGGAGGTTTCCCCCTTCAAGAGGCTGAATTCTAAGGCGTTGATCTATATTTTCTATATTTTTGTGAGCTCGTTTCATAACATTTGCTGTTAGAGCTTTGGATTCTAGGGTTTTGCTGCTCCAAATAGGTCATCATGGAATTTTGACTATAAAATTTTTTATTGAAAGTCTTGGATGCTAAAAAAAATCCCCATTTGAGATTAAATCACACTAAACTTCTGGTATGAATTTCAAATTTTTTCTTGGTATATTTTTGGAGATATGATCTGAGGAAGTTAGGGTTTTGGCAAGCTCTATAATTTCATCTAAAATAGGTCATTTTGGAAGTTTCACTATAACTCTTTCGCTACAAAGTTCTAGAAGCCAAAACAAAAACCCATTTGAGAAGAAATCGGTCTAAACCTCGTCTCCAAATTTCAGATTTTGTCTCACTATATTGTCGGAGATATAATCTATCGAAGTTAGGGGTTTTGCAGACCCCCAAATTACATCCCAAACAGGTCACCTTGGGAAAATCGTCATAACTTTCACTCTAAGCATCAGATTTTATTTTTGTAAGAAGTTACAAAAATATGATAGAATTTAGTTTTCTTGGGTATCATTTCATAACCTAAGGGTGAAATAGTGACCCGCGACACATCGTACAATTTTGCTTTACTGAACCAGTCTATACTCAGATCATCGTGGGAGATTTGGCATAATTCTTCATTAGAGAATCCAATATTGATCAAACTTGCAAGGTTAGAAATATTACTTAGGGGGTTACCACGTGAAGAAATTTTAGGCTTGGGTGAACCAAAATTACAGAGATACATCAGATTGAATATTGAGCTCCTACAAAGTGAAAAAAGGTGTGTCGTTTTTTTTTTCGCATAAGCTTGGTTTTAAAAATTAGTTTGAAGGAATTGAAAGGGCAATGTGAAGAATTATTATCGATAGTTGATGCCCCAAAGAAAGAAAATGGAAACACCTAGTAAGAAGCTTGAAATCTCTAGCATGACTCATGAAGAAGAGGAAGAAATGCAACATGATATATCAAAATTATGAGACCAAGTCCAACAAATTTCACTTGCACAAAAAGTAACAGAAAATAAGATGGATGGTTTAAAGAAAGACATAAAGCTAAGATGGATGGTTTAAAGAAATGCATGGAAACTAAGATGGATGGTTTAAAGAAAGGTGTAGAAGCTAAGATGAATGACGTGGAAGCTAAGATGGACGGCGTTGAAGCTAAGATGGACGGCGTGGAAGCTAAGATGGATGGTGTGGAAGCTAAGATGGATGGCGTGGAAGATACGATGGATGGATTGGAAGCTAAGATGGATGATTTAATAAAGGCATGGAAGATTTGAAGACATATTTGATAAAGTTTCCACAAGAAATGCTTAGTAATGGCGAAAGGGTAGTAAAGGAAACTCATGATGAGAGCAAAATAAATGTTAATCATGATTTCATAGACTCTAACATTGGATCAAAGAACCACCATGTTCCAAAGATCGATATGAAGAATTTTGGTGGCAAGGATCCTAGAACATGGATACTACAAATGGAGCAATTTTTCGATCTCCATAATGTGCAAAACACACAAAGGGTACACATTGAAACTTTATATTTGGAACCAAATCAGTTTGTATGGTATCAATGGATTTTCTCTCGTAAACAAATTGTCACTTGGGATATTTTTAGAGATGAAATGATAGCACATTATGAGGATACAAAAAGCAACAATCTTTTTAGCCAATTGATAAATCTAAAAAAAAAGGTTCAATGATAGAGCACATTAAGGACTTCCAAAAATTGAATATAAGGGTAAAAGATATTCCTGAGGAGCATAAAATTGATGTATTCATAGGGACTTTAAAAGATAACATCCAACATGAGATTCACCTTTGGGAACTAGATTCATTCGAGAAGGAACTCAGGTTGGCAAGAAAAATGGAAAGCAAAATTATGGCAACAAGGAAGCCTACCACTCACAATCATAAAGATGGAAGTGTTGTTGCCCCTAGCCATCCAAAACCTACAAGGTTGACACCACAATAATTGGAAAAAAAAGAGCAAAAGGGTTTTGTTACAGTTGTGATAGTAGGTACACTAAAGGTCATAAGTGTGCCAAGAAGAAATTATTTTACATAGATTGTGAAGAGGAGGAAGAAAAGGAACAAGAAACGTCAAAAGAAGAGGATACACACTAAGAACAAACCCTAGAAAAAGAAGAAATGAATTGAACGATATCTTGTAATGGATTGGCTGGAATTACCACTCCTCAAACTATTAAGATAGTAGGGCATATCAAGAAGAAAAAGGTAATAGTGTTGATTGATTTGGGAAGTACCCATAATTTTACTCATTGTAAGATAACCAAGGAATTGAATTACTTCCCATATCCAGAACCAGTGTCAAGTGATGGTTGCAACTGGAGGAACCATAAATTGCTCATGAAAGTGCCATAATATCAAGTTATCCATCAGAGAAGATGTATTGAATAGCCGAATGCTTTCCATTACAATGGGTGGTGTTGATGTTGTACTAGGAGTCTAATGGCTACAACCCTTGGGTACAACAGCTTTTAATTTTCAAGAACTTTTCATGAAATTCTCTTCAGAAGGAAAGGAAGTTGAATTAAGGGGTATCGCGGGGAAATTGGGAAAGATAATCATCTCTAGCAGAATGACAAAGCTTCCGAAGAAAGAGCAACGAGGCATAATTGCATAATTATGTTCACTAGAGGTTACCACATCAAAATCATCCATTTATCTAGATCTACAAAAAGTCTTGGACAATCATACCAAGGTATTTGAGACTACTAAAGGACTCCCACCTCTTTGTGATCATGATCATGCTATTAATTTGATTCCAAGAAGTTTTCCTCCAAATATCAGGCCTTACAGATATCCCTATGTCCAAAAGAGTGAAATTGAACGTATGGTTGCAGAAATGCTAGACTCTGATATAATTCAATCTAGTCAAAGTTCTTTCTCTACTTCAGTATTATTGGTTCACAAGAAGGATGGATCATGGCACATGTGTCCAGAATATAGGGAGCTCAAGAAGCTCACTATTAAAGATAAATTTCCCATTCCTGTCATTGATGAATTATTGGATGAATTGCATGGATCAATTTAATTCAACAAGTTCGATCTTCATTCAGGATATGATCAAATCAGAATGAAGACTGAGGACGTTCCAAAAACAACATTTAGAACTCATGAGGGTCATTATGAATTTCTGGTCATGCCTTTTGGCCTTACTAATGCACATTCTACATTTCAAGGTTTGATGAATTCCATTTTAAGACCCTTAGAAAATTTGTGTTAGTATTTTTTGATGATATACTAATCTAAAACAAGTCTTGGAAGGATCATGTCCAACATCTTGAAATGGTGCTCAAACTATTGGAGGAGAAACAATTATATGCAAAAATATCGAAATGTTTCTTTGGAGTACAAGAGGTGGAATATCTGGGTCATATTTTACCTCATGAAGGTGTTAAGGTAGACCGTAGGAAAATTAAAACAATTAAGGAATGGAAAATCCCCAACAACAACATTATTGGAGAAAGATGCATTTTCATGGACTCCAAAAGCAACAAAGGCCTTTAAACATCTTAAGGAGGCAATATGCCAAGCACCAGTCTTAGCTACACCAGACTTCACAAAAACCTTTATTGTCGAATGTGATGCCTCGGGAAATGGAATTGGTGTTGTTTTAATGCAAGAAGAAAGACCCATTGCTTTCAAAATTCATCCAATCAAAGGAAAGTATTTACACAAGGATATTTATGAGAAGGAAATGTTGGCAATACTAGAAGCACTTAAGAAATGGCAACCCTACCAAATGGGAAGACACTTCAAGGTAAAAATAGATCATGATAGTCTTAAATACTTTTTAAAACAAATATTATCTTCAAAAGAGTAGCAAAAATGGGTCAGAAAGATGTTGGGTTATGATTTTGAAATCATGTACAAAAAAGGGAAGCAAAATGTTGTGGGAGATTCATTCTCAAGAAAGGATGAGGATGTGGAAGCATTTCTTTGCGCCATTTCTATTATCCAACCAGATTGGATAAACAAACCAAGGGATGAATGGAAGAATGACGAGGAAGTGTGGGAACTTATTCAAAAGATACAGCAAGATTTGAGTACATCTGATACATTTAGCTGGGAAAATGATTCATTATGGTACAAGGATCGGTTATAGCTATGTAAGAATTCCCAACTCAAACAAAAGATTCTTACGAAATTGCACACCTCTCCCTTAGGAGGGCACTCAATATTTCTAAAAACCTACCACAGGGTTAAGAAGGATTTTTTTGGGGATGGCCTTAAATTGGATATTCAAAAGTTTGTGGTGGAATGTTTGGTTTGCCAAAAAAATAAATTTGAAACAATTAAGACCCCTGGTCTATTACAACCTTTATCCATTCCAAGCCAACGTTGGGAGGAGGTTTCAATGGATTTATCACATGTTTACCCAATTCTGAAGGAAAGACTATTATCATGGTGGTAGTTGACAGACTAACATGGTATGCACACTTTTGTTCATTATCTCTTCCATTTAAAGCGAGCACAGTATCTACTACATTTATGGAAACAATTCAAAGGCTACATGGAAACCCAAAGATTATTGTAAGTGATAGAAATTCCATTTTCACTGGACATTTTTAGGCAGAATTATTTTCTTGTCTTGGTACTAAGTTAGCTCATAGCTCATCTTATCATCCTCAATCTGATGGGAAAACTGAGATAGTAAACGCATGTTTGGAAGGATATCTTTATTTCTTTGTATCTAATAAACAAACACAATGGGTCAAATGGTTGCCTCTGGCTAAATGGTGGTATAACACTTCCTTCCATACTAAAACAAAAATGACTCCATTTATGGCACTTTATGGATATCATCCACCATCCATCACATCATATTTAAGAGAAAATGCTAGGTTTCAAGTAGTGGAATATCACATCGAGCATCAGCAACAAGATCTCCAACTCTTAAAGGATAACCTCACCTTGGCATAGAATAGAATGAAACAACAGGCATATCAACATCACAGTGAAAGGGGTTTTGATGTAGGTGATTGGGTATTCCTATGGATACAACCATATAAAAAAATGTCCCTCAAGCAAGCTAAGAAGGATAATAAATTATCACCAAAGTATTATGGTCCATACAAGGTGTTGCAAAAGATAGGTACAATGGCATACAAATCGGAGCTTCCTGGAGCTTCTCGAGTGCACCCTGTTTTCCATGTTTCGTGATTAAATAAGGTTATAGGCGACAAGCTTCCAGTTAAAACAATATTGCCAAAACTTGATGAGTAAGGAAAAATCATATTGGAACCTAAAGTAGTCAAAGAAACAAGAACTTGACAGCTACGAAATCTATCAATTTCAGCATATCTCATTAACTAGACGAACTTACCCGTTGAAGATTCCACATGGGAGGATGAGAATTTTATACAGAAGCATCCATAACTACTCAAGCGTTGAGGACAATGCTTTTTTGAAGGAGAGGGGCATGTTAGGTCCCTATAATACTACTGATTCACCCATTACTATTGTCATTGTATACCTTATTATTATTGTTGTGCCCCTATTGTCCCCATATTGTTATTATCGTGCCCCATAGAATCCCTCTATTGTTATTTTTGTGCCTTTATATTATTATTGTTAGGTCGGCTTGGTTATATTGTGACCCCTTAGACTCCTGTATATAGAAAGGAGGTTTTTTCATTTGAGTCATCCAAGAATTATTCATTTTTGTAATGTAAAGGAGGTTGCCCCCTCGAAGAGGCTGAATTCTAAGGAATTGTTCTATCTTTTCTATCCTTTTGTGAGATAGTTTCATAACATAGAAATACCATTGCATAAATACAATGTACCAACTTTTTCTCCTTTTGCTATTATTAGGGCTCCTTTTTTGACATTGTAAGTTTTATCTGTAAAATTAGTTACACATCCTTCACCTCCTAACTACCCTGTTGAAATTAGCTTTTTCTTCAGATCTAGATGTTGGGTCCCTATAATACTAGTGATTACCCCATTACTATTGTATTTGTATCCCTTATTAATATTTTTGTGCCCCTATTGTCCCCATATTGTTATTATTGTGCCCCATAGAATCCCTCCATTGTTATTTTTGTGGCTTTATATTATTATTGTTAGGTCGGCTGGGTTATATTGTGACTCCTTAGACTCCTGTATATAGAAAGGAGGTTTTGTCAATTGAATCATCCAAGAATTGTTAATTTATGTAATGAAAAGGAGGTTTCCCCCTCGAAGAGGCTTAATTATAAGGCGTTGATCTATCTTTTCTATCTTTTTCTTGAGCTCGTTCATAACATTTGGTATCAGAGCTTTGGATTCTAGGGTTTCACTGCTCCAAACAGGTCATCGTGGCATTTTCACTATAACTTTTTTTCTGCGACGTTTCAGAGCCTAAAATAAAAAACCATTTGAGAAGACACCACCCTGAATATCAGGTCCAAATTTAAGATCTTTTGGCACTATATTTGCGGAGATATGATCTGAGGAAGTTGGTCTTTTTGCAGACTCCTGAATTACATTCCAAATAGGTGACCTGGGGAAAATCATCATAACTTTCTCTCTGAGCATCGGATTAAAATTTCGTTAGAAGGTATAGAAAGAGAGTAGACTGCAGTTTCTTGTATATCTTTTTCAGAGCCAAAGGTCGAAACACGGACACGTGGCACGTCGTACAAGTTCACTCTACTGAACTAGTCTATAATTAGGTCACTGTGGGAGATTTGACATAACTCTTCCTTGGAGAATCCAATTGGGATCAGAATTGTGGCATTGGAAAGAGGAGATAGAGGGCTACTATAGGTTGCAATTTTAGAACTAGATGATCTAAAATTATAGAGAGTCATTAGAGGCAATATCGAGCTCCTACAAAGTGAAAAAAGGTGTGTAGATTTTTTTAAATTTTTTCTTAAGCTTGGTTTGAAAAATTGTCTTGAAGGAATTCAACGGGAATAGTAGAGCATTGTTATCGATAACTGATGTCTCGAGGAAAGAAAGTGAAAACACCTAGTAAGCAACTTGAAAGCCCTAGCATGACTCATGAAGAAGAGGAAGAAATGCCACATGATATATCAAAATTACAAGACCAAGTGCAACAAATTTCACTCTCACAAAAGCTAACAGAAGCTAAGATAAATGGCATGGAATCTAAGATAAAGGGTGTGGAAGCTAAGATTGATGATTTGAAGAGAGACATGGCAGATTTGAAGACAAATTTGACAAATTTTCTACAAGAAATACTTACTAATGGTGAAAAGGTAGTAAAGGAAACTCATGATGCTAACAAAAGAAATGTTAATCATGATTTCATAGACTCTAATGTGGGATCGAAGACCCACCATATTCCAAAAATTGATATGAGGAAGTTTGATGGCAAGGATCCCACAACATGGATATTACAGATGAAGCAATTTTTCGATCTCAATAATGTGCAAAACACATAAAAGGTACGTATTGCAACTTTATATTTGGAAGCAAATCAGTTTCTATGGTATCAATGGCTTTGCTCTTGTAAACAAATTATCACTTGGGCAATTTTTACAAAAGAATTGACAGCACATTATGAGGATACAAAAAGCAACACTTTTTTTAGCCAATTGATAAGTCTCAAACAAAAGGGTTCAATAATGGAGCACATTGAGGAGTTCCAAAAATTGAACATAAGGGTAAAAAATATTCCAGAGGAGCATAGGATTGATGTGTTCATAGGGACTTTAAAGGATAATATCCAACATGATGTTCACCTTTGGGAGCCTGATTCATTAGAGAAGGCATTTAGGTTAGCAAGAAAAATGGAAAGCAAAATTATGGCAACCAGGAAGCATAACACTCACAACTACAAAGATGGAAGTGTTGTTGCCCCTAGTCTTCCACAACCTATAAGGTTGACACCACAACGATTGGAAGAAAAAAGAGCAAAAGGGCTTTGTTACAATTGTGATAGCAAATACACTAAAGGTCATAAGTGTGCTGAGAAGAAATTATTCTACATAGATTGTGAAGAGGAAGAAGAAAAGGAGCAAGAAAGGTCAAAAGAAGAGGATATACTCTAGGAACAAAGCCTAGATAAAGAAGAAATGAATCCAACCATATCTTGTAATGCGTTGGCAGGAATTACCACTCCTCAAACCATCAAGATAGAAGGACAAATCAAGAAGAAAAAGGTAATAGTGTTGATTGATTCAGGAAGTACCCACAATTTTATTCATTGTAAGGTAGCAAAAGAATTGAATTGCTTCTTATATCTAGCACCAGAGTGTCAAGTGATGGTTGCAAATGGAGGAACAATAAATTTCTCAGGAAAGTTGCATAATATCAAGCTATCCATGGGAGAATATGTATTGACTAGCCCAATGCTTTCCATTCCAATGGGAGGTGCTGATGTTGTACTAGGAATCCAATGGCTACAATCCTTGTGTACAATAGCTTTTAATTTTCAAGAACTTTCATGAACTTTTCTGTGGAAGGAAAGGAATTTGAATTAAGGGGTATTGTAGGGAAACCAAGAAAGATAATCAGCTCTAATGGTATGACAAAGCTTCTAAAAAAGGAACAAAGAGGTGTAATTGCACAATTATGTTCGCTAGATGTTTCCACATTGGAATCATCTATTTCTCCAAATCTCCAAAAAGTCTTGGACAATCATTCCAAGGTATTTGAGACTCCCAAAGGTCTCCCACCTATTCGTGATCATGATCATGTTATTCATCTGATTCTAGGAAGTGTTCCTCCAAGCATCAGGCCGTACATATATCCCTATGCCCAAAAGAGTGAAATTGAACGTATGGTTGCAGAAATGCTAGACGCTGGTATAATTCAACCGAGTCAAAGTTCTTTCTCTAGTCCAGTATTATTGGTCCACAAGAAGGATGGATCATGGCGCATGTGTCCAGATTATAGGGAGCTCAACAAGCTCACTATTGAAGATAAGTTTCCCATTCTTGTCATTGATGAATTACTGGATGAATTGCATGGATCAATTTACTTCACCAAGTTAGATCTTCGTTCAGGATATCATCAAATTAGAATGAAGACTGAAGACATTCTGAAAACAACATTTAGAACTCATGAGGGTCATTATGAATTTTTGGTCATGCCTTTTGGCCTTACCAATCCACCTTCAACATTTCAAGGTTTGATGAATTCCATTTTCAAACCATTCCTTAGAAAGTTTGTGTTAGTATTTTTTGATGATATACTAATCAACAGCAAGTCTTGGAAGGATCATGTTGAACATGTTGACAGGGTGCTACAACTATTGGAATAGAAACAATTCTATGCAAAAGGATCCAAATATTTCTTTGGAGTACAAGAGGTGGAATATCTGGGTCATATTGTATCTCATGAAGGAGTTAAGGTAGACCCTAGCAAAATTAAAGCCATTAAGGAATGGAAAATCCCCACAACCATAAAGCATATGCAAGGATTTCTCAGGTTGACAGGGTATTATGGCAAGTTTGTTAAGAATTATGGGAGAATAGCAGCACCTCTAACAACATTATTGAAGAAATATGCATTTCCATGGACTCCAGCAGCGACAAAGGCCTTCGAACATCTTAAAGAGGCAATGTGCCAAGCACTGGTCTTAGCTACACCGGACTTCACAAAATCCTTTATTATGGAATGTGATACTTTAGGAAATGGAATTGGTGTTGTTTTAATGCAAGATGAAAGACCCATTTCTTTTGAAAGTCGTCCAATCAGGGGAAAGTTTTTACACAAAGCTATTTATGAGAAGGAAATGTTGGTAATACTGCATGCACTTAAGAAATGGAGACCCTACCTAATGGGAAGACACTTCAAGGTAAAAATGCATCATGATAGCCTTAAATACTTTTTAGAACAAAGATTATCCTCTGAAGAGCAAAAAAAGTGGGTCACAAAAATGTTGGGTTATGACTTTGAAATCATCTACAAAAAAGGGAAGCAAAATGTGGTGGCAGATGCACTCTCAAGAAAGGATGAGGATGTGGAAGCATTATTGTGTGCCATTTGTATTATCCAACCAGATTGGATAAATGAAGCAAGGGGGGAATGGAAGAATGACGAAGAAGTGTGGGCACTTATTCAAAAGTTACAACAAGATTCCAGTACGTCTAATACATTTAGCTGGAAAAATGATTTGTTATGGTACAAAGATCGCCTATGCCTCTGTAAGAATTCCCAGCTAAAACAAAAGATTCTTATGGAATTGCACACTTCTCCCTTAGGAGGGTACTCTGGATTTTTAAAAACTTACCACAGGGTTAAGAAGGAATTTTTTTAGGATGGCCTTAAATCAGATATTCAAAAGTTTGTGGCGAAATGTTTGGTTTGCCAACAAAATAAAGTTGAAACAATTAAGACATCGGGTCTATTACAACCTCTATCCATTCCAAGCCAACATTGGGAGGAGGTTTCAATGGATTTTATCACAGGTTTACCCAAGTCTGAGGGAAAGAGTGTCATCATGGTGGTAGTTGACAGACTTACCAAGTATGGACACTTTTGTGCATTATCACATCCATTTAAAGCCAGTACAGTTTCTTCTGCATTTATGGAAACAATTCAAAAGCTACATGGAAACCCAAAGATTATTGTAAGTGATAGAGATCCCATTTTCACTGGAATTTTTTGGACAGAATTATTTTCTTGTCTTCGTACTCAGTTAGCTCATAGCTCATCTTATCATCCTCAATCTGATGGGCAAACTGAGATAGTAAACAAATGTTTGGAAGGATATATTCGTTGCTTTGTATCTGATAAACAGACACAATGGGTCAAATGGTTGCCTCTGGCTGAATGGTGGTATAACACTTCCTTCCATACAGCAACAAAAATGACCCCATTTATGGCACTTTATGGATATCAGCCACCATCCATCACATCATATTTAAGAGAAAATTCTAAGGTTCAAGCAGTGGAACATCACATCGAACATCAATAACAAGTCCTCCAACTCATAAAGGATAACGTCGTGTTGGCATAGAATAGAATGAAACAACAGGCAAATCAACATCGCAGCGAAAGAAGTTTTGATGTATGTGATTGGGTATTTCTACAGCTACAACCATATAAGCAAATGTTCCTCAAGCAAGCTAAGAAGGATAATAAATTATCACAAAAGTATTATGGTCCGTACAAGGTGTTGCAAAAGATTGGTACTATGGCATACAAATTGGAGCTTCCTGTAGCTTCTCCATTGCACCCAATTTTCCATGTTTCATGTTTAAAGAAGGTTATAGCCGACAAGCTCCCAGTTCAAACAATGTTGCCAGAACTTGACAAGGAAGGAAAAATTATATTGGAACTAGAAGTAGTCACAAAAACAAGAACTTGACAGCTACGAAATCATTCAATTTCGGAGTATCTTATCAAGTGGAAGAACTTATCCGCTGAAGATTCCACATGGGAGGATGAGAATTTTATACAGAAGCATTGAGAACTACTCAAGCATTTAGGACAACACTTTTTTGAAGGAGAGGGGCATGTTGGGTCCCTATAATACTAGTGATTACCCCATTACTATTGTAGTTGTATCCCTTATTAATATTGTTGTGCCCCTATTGTCCCCATATTGTTATTACTGTGTCCGATAGAATCCCTCTATTGCTATTTTTGTGGCTTTATATTATTATTGTTAGGTTGGTTTGGTTATATTGTGACTCCTTAGACTCCTATATATAGAAAGGAGGTTTTGTCATTTGAATCATCCAAGAATTGTTCATTTATGTAATGTAAAGGAGGTTGCCCCCTCGAAGAGGCTGAATTCTAAGGTGTGGATCTATATGTGGCCTATACATAAAGATGTTCACGCAGAGTCACCTTTCTTCATCCAAATCATAGTGGTGAGACTAAAGCACATGTCTTCTTATATAAAATAACACTAGTATAGTTCAATGATTTGTTTCTTTAAGAGAATAATATGAATTGTGGGAAAAAGCATCCGTTGGTGGACTTATCTTTCATTGATGCAATTAGTAATGGCAATTATATACTCTAGCTTATTGAGGTGGTATGAAACTATCACTTACCTTGGCATGGTAGAAGGCCTCATGATTTTGACTCTTATATGATTACGTTGATGACCTAAGCATATGAGGAGAAAGAGGCATCTGAAGGGCTGTTATAAGTGGAGAATGTATATAATCATCTCTTCAATGTGAATTTTTTGTGGAAGAATGAAGAACATGTGTAGCTACTAGTGAAAAATATTTTCATTGCTACAGGTATCTTAGACTGCTTCATGGATGATAGATGTATGATGTAAGAAGCAATAATATGAGTTTTCATGATATGAAATCAATTGCCTTCTTTAGATATACATTATATTTGCATGATTAGAGAAACCACCAAGCAATCATCTACCACAAGATTTACAGAATGGGTTAATATTCCTTTTAGTTTTCATAGCAAGGTATTGGAATTAAAAATCAACCGTCAATTTTCTCTAGGCTATATTTCAAGACTAAATTATCCCAGTTTTTTCTAGGCCATAATTCAAGACTAAATTTTCCTAAATTTTTTTAGGCCTTATTTCAAAACTTATTAGAAGGGTTGAAAAGCAGAACTATGAGAAATTACACCTAGCACCTACCTATAAGTGAGTTTCTCTACCACTGAACCACCTATTCCCTTACACCAGATAGAAATCAACCACAAATACCGTATTAAGAATTGGATATGTGAGGAATCATACCGATCATTATATTAGGTGATCATATATCCATTTCATCATAGCTAATGCTCACAAAAACCATAAAGTGTTTGTTAATAGTATAGAAAGTGAGAATATATTTCAAGCTGCAACATAGATATTTTCAGGCAAATTGAAAATATGTCTTTGTTTGTTCTAGCATTTCTCTGTCACTTGGAATAATTGCAACGAGAATCATACGATTTGTATATTTGATCCTTTTTTCTAATAAAAACTAGTATATATAGCTGGGTTGCTTTCTATGTTTATGATGATGTGTATATTTGAGTATCCCCCCAAGTGGAAGTGTCGTTCCACAAAAGTCACATGTTTGTTTCCTTTGTAGAAAAGGACATGCAACTTAATTTTAGAGAAAGGAAACATATGTTTGCAACCGAAACTATGGAAAATACTCTATAGTGACCTAACCAAAGCTAAGTAGGTGGAATTTGTTGTTAGAAAGTGTAGTAAGAAAGGCTCAATTTGACTTTAGCCTTAGTCAAATTGATTAAATCGAATTTCCACATCAACATGGCAACTTGGAGGTCGTTAACTTGTGTAAAATGGTTATTTTTACTCATTTAACTCACTAAATTCGAGTTAGAGAGCTTGGAGTTCAGTTATACATGTGTGATTGCTAAATTTTAGTAATCCTATTTAATTATTTTTAGTTGTTTTCATTTAGCTGACCTCTAACTATTGTTGGAGTTAGTTGAAGGTTCATTGTGCAGTGGGACTATTAGGCCCCTATACTACTAGTGTAACCCCTTATTGTTATTAGTATAACCCACTTATTATGTTGATGTACCCATGTAGTGCCCATATTGTTAATATTGTGCCCCATAGAAGCCCACTATTGCTATTATTGTGCCCTTAAATTATTATTGTTATGTCGGCTCTGATTATGTTATGACCCCTTAGACTCCTATATATAGAAAGGAGGTCTTTTCATTTGTATCATCCAAGAATTGTTCATTTATGTAATGTAAAGTAGGTTGCCACCTCGAAGAGGCTGAATTCTAAGACATTGATCTATCTTTTCTTGAGCTGGTTTCATAACATTTGGTATCAGAGCTTTGGATTCTAGGGTTTCGCTGCTCCAAACAGGTCATCGTGGCATTTTTGCTATAACTTTTTTTCTGCAATATTTCAGAAGTTAAAAAAAAACCCATTTGAGAAGAAGTCGCGCTGAACCTTAGGTCCAAATTTCAGAGATTTTCGTGCTATATTTGCAGAGATATGATCTGAGGAAGTTGGTCATTTTGCAGACTCCAAAATTACATTCCAAACAGGTGACCTGGGAAAAATCGTCATAACTTTCTATCTGGGGATCAGATTGAAATTTCGTTAGAAGGTACAGAAAGAGGGCGGAATTTAGTTTCTTGTATGCATTTTTCAGATCCAAAGGTCGAAACAGTGACATGTGGCACTTCATACAAGTTCGCTCTTCTAGAAAGGTCTATAATCATGTCATCTTGGGAGATTGTGCATAACTCTTCCTTACAGAATCCAATTTGGATCAGACTGGTGGCATTGGAAAGAGGACATAGAGGGCTACTATAGCTCGCAATTTCAGAACTTAAAGATCCGAAAGTACATAGTTATAGTCATTTCAAGGTCGAGCTCCTAAAATCAAGAAAAAGCAAGATGAGGAAGTTTGATGGCAAGGATCCGGTAAATTGGATACTTCAGATGGAGCAATATTTTGATCTACATGGTGTACAAATGTTACAAAAGGTATGTATTGCATCTTCATATTTAGAACCAAATCAATTTTTATGGTACGAAGGGCTTTGTTCTCGTAAACAACTTGTTACGTGGTCAATTTTCACGGAGGAAATGATAGCACATTATGAGGATACAAAGAGCAACACCTTCTTTAGAGCAACACCACAACAATTGGAAAGAGTAAAAGGGCTTTGTGACAGAGTGGAAAGCAAAATTATGGAAAGCAGGAAGCATACCCCTCACAACTATAAAGATGGAAGTGTTGTTTCTCCTAGCCTTCCACAACCTACAAGGGTTACACCACAACAATTGGAAGAAACAAGAGAAAAAGGGCGTTATTACAATTGTGATAGCAAATGCACTAAAGGCCATAAGTGTGTTGCGAAGAAATTATTTTACATAGAATATGAAGAGGAGGAAGAAAAGGATCAAGAAACATCAAAAGAAGGAGATATATGCCAGGACCCCACCCCAGAGAAAGAAGAAATGAGTCAGACCATATCTTGTAAATCATTGGCAAGAATTACCACTGCTCAAACTCTCAAGATAGAAGGACATATCAAGAAGAAAAAGGTGCAAGAAGTGAAAGATCACATCGAGAAAGAAGAATTGAATCCAACCATATCTTGTAATTCATTGTTCAAAATTACCACTCCTCAAACTATTAAGATAGAAGGACATATCAAGAAGAAAAATGTTCAAGAAGTGAAAGATCACATCGAGCATCAAGAAATGAATCTGACCATATCTTGTAAAGGATTGGAAGAAATTACCACTCCTCAAACTATAGAGATAGAAGGACATATCAAGAAGAAAAAGGTTCAAGCAGTGAAAGATCACATCGAGCATCAACAACAAGTTCTCCAACTTTTAAAGGATAACTCCACTTCAGTGCAAAATCAAACGAAACAACAGGTAGATCAACATCGTAGTGAAAAATGTTTTGATGTAGGTGATTGGGTATTTTTACTGCTACATCTCAAGCAAGCTATTTATGAGAAGGAAATGTTGGCAATACTACATGCACTTAAAAAATGGTGACCTTACCGAATGGGAAGATTCTTCAAGGATGAGGATGTGGAAGCATTGTTTTATGCTATTTATATTATCCAAATAGATTGGATAAACGAAGCGAGGGATGAATGGAAGAAGGATGAAGAAGTATGGCCACTTATTCAAAAGTTGCAAAAGATCCCAATTCAAACAATATTGCCAGAAATTGAAGAGGAAGGAAAAATCATATTGGAACCTAGAGCAGTCACAGAAACAAGAACCCGACAGCTACGAAATTGATCAATTTCATAGTATCTCATCAAGTGGAAGAACTTACCCGCTGAATATTCCACATGGGAGGACAAGAATTTTATACAGAAGCATCAAGAACTACTCAAGCATTGAGGACAACGCTTTTTGAAGGAGAGGGGCATGTTAGGCCCCTATACTACTAGTGTAACCCCTTATTGTTATTAGTATAACCCACTTGTTATATTGATGTACCCATGTAGTGCCCATATTGTTACTATTGTGCCCCATAGAAGCCCACTATTGTTATTATTGTGCCCTTACATTATTATTGTTATGTCGGCTCTGATTATTTTATGACCCCTTAGACTCCTATATATGAAAAGGAGGTTTTTTCATTTGTATCATCCAAGAATTGTTCATTTATGTAATGTAAAGGAGGTTGAGATTTCCTCCTATTTGCTTGCGCAATTCCCAAGGATGGATCTACTGACTCCATGCAACAATTGTACACTCAAAAAGTATACAACTCATGTTACGCTAACCTTAACTGCTCCACCTCAGCTAAGAAGTTTGAATTCCATGCATGGATAGGCTATTTTGGGTTGATTGATCAGCTAACTAACAAATCTATGAGTTATACTATTGTCCCTGTTTTACCACGAATATGTATCTTATTGTCATCCTCCCCCATGACAGTAGAATCCCTACCATGCAACGCATAGTAAGATCCAAAAACCTTGACTACATCAAACCCAATATGAACCTCTCGCAATGGAGACTTATCACAACTAGTTGAAGTCCATCCAAGCACAATGGTCGCTCGGACAATAACTTCTTGCAAGGGACTTATATATGTTTCTAAATTTTTTTTGAGCATTGAGTATGATAACACTGATTGAACTCCTCTAAACTATGATACAACAAAGTGGATTTAATAGTTTGGTGATATCAGAGGATTCCAAAAATACAATAGGTTAGAGGGAAACTACATCCATGCATATAGAGGGCTCATGAGCCAAGACAAAAGTAGGTGTTATTTGTTATTATTTATAGTCAAATTCCCATGAGAAAATTTACATAATTTTTTATTCTTTACATTAAAATTTCAATAAGAAAAATTATTGTGTAGTCAAGAAAAATTGTTTTCAGGATTGATTATTGCCCATTGGTTCCAGACATTTTCATATATCTATTGAAATCCATAAGTGGAACACCATACAAGAATCAATCACTAGTAGAAAATGAGAAATTAATGACTAGGTGACTAAAAATGTTAGTCACCAGAGCTTTTCCGAGTGAAATACTACAAAAAATGAGCAATCTTAAGTGACCAAACTAAAAACAACTAACATAAATCACTAATTTAGTCATGGGTTAAAATATGTGACTAGATAATAATTAATACAACTAAAAATGACTAACATGAATGAATAATTTAGTCTAAGAACAAAATACCACTACCTAACAAGTACTACAATAATATGAATCGAGTTTTTATGTTAGTCATCTTAATTGTGTCAAGCAATCTAAACTTACGGGTGATAAAGGATTGAAAGGTTGTTAAATATTCGTTGAAAGGTTATCCTTCCTTAAACACTTATTCTTCTTCACATGGTATAGTATAGGTGAGCCAACTTTGCATTATTTATCTCTAATAATTTGTAATTTTAAAAATATATTTTTTAATAAAAACAATTATTTCGTGTATTTTTAAAATATATATTCATTGAATCTAATTGGATCTAGTTCAAATTTCAAATTAATTTGAAGAGAAATTTTAATTTTTAAGGCTATAATATCAAATAAAAACTACTTTAGTTTCATATTAACCGACCTAGATCCATCTTAACCCCGGATCTATCAAGCATCGAGAGGGATCCAATCTATCAAGGTACAAATTTTTTTTTCTAGTGCAAAACTTGAGGAAATGTTTTCACCTCGAGAGATTGGATCCTTCTTCGCACTTGATAGTTATAGGGTTAATATGGATCTAGGTTGGTTATATAATAATATATAATATCTACATTTTATTTGCATCTCTTTTTTATTCACTCTCTCTATCTCAACCCCCAAACATACTCACAGTCTCTCTCCCTCTCTTCCCCTTCTTTGTCTATATGTCTCTTCCCCTTCTCTCCCTCTCTCTCTATATCCCTCTCTCTATCCCCTCCCACTCTCCTCTCTCCCTTACTCTCTTCCCATGCCTCCTTTGTCACCTACTCTCTCTCTCCACCTTCCTCCCTCCATGTTTTTCTTGTTCCCTCCCTCTCCTACCCCCTCCAATTCCATCTCTCTCTCATCATTCCAATATTCCTTCCTCTCTATCCCTTATCTCCCACCTCGCTCTATCTCTCCTCCCAAATGACTCTCCCTCTCTCTCTCTCTCTCTTCCATCCAACTCTATTACTATCTCGCCCCCTTCCTGTCCTTCTCCATCTCCCTCCCTTCCCCTTCTCTCCCTATCTCTATCCTCTCCTCTTCCTTCTCTTCCCTCCTCTCCTCTCTCCCTCACTCTCTCTCCATCACTCCCTTCTCGCTCCTTTCTCTCTCCACCTCTATCTCCCTATGGATTTTTTCTTTCCTCCCTCTCTTTCCCACTCCCACTCCATATCTCTCTCCCCCCTCCCATCACTCTCCCTTTCTCTCTCTCTCTCTACCGTCCAACATTTTCACTATATCCCTCCCTCTCTCTGCCCTCCAACTTTTTCACTATCTCCCTCCCTCTCTCTACCCCCTCCCCAACTCTCTCTTAAATTTTATCACGTTGTATTATTTGAAAGAATAACTTCGGCGTAAATCACATGTAGACAGACATTTGTCGACGCGTTTCGAACCAACAAGTGTGGTTCATCATCAGGACAAGTTGATGAACCACACTTGTCCTGATGATGAACCACACTTGTTGGTTCGAAACGCGTCGACAAATGTCTGTCTACATGTGATTTACGCTGAAGTTATTCTTTCAACTATTATGGATCACAGAAGCCTCAATTCAACACGTTGTATTATGTTTAAGAAATGATCTAAATAAAAAAACTTAATTGGTTGTAAGATATCAAACCTATATTTTGGATCAATCAGATCAAAGAAAATAAAATAATGAAAAAATTTAAAAAATCATGCACTATATTTAATCTATTGTAGTTAGTCAATTTGATTGCTCTCATCCCTTAGATCTATGTCAGTTCTTTATCTATATATATATATATATATATATATATATATATAAGGAGATATATATATATATATATATATATATATATATATATATATATATATATATATATATATAGAACTGGCATAGATCCATATTAGCTTAATTTAATTAAAAGATATATCTCAAATTGTAACATTTTCCCTTTTAGATTCAATTAAAAAATGTTGTACAATTAAATTAAAATAAAATATTTTTACCATGAAATAAGTTATGGTTTTCTGGCATTTGGTATTGATAAGCCATGGTATTGGCCCATAGTATTGTAACAAAGCCGATTTACAAGGTAATATCCATGATAAAGTGGGGGTGAATATTCATGGTTAACAATATTGTCATATTGTTATAAAATATTTGATTGTGAAATAATTTATGTTTTTTGGGCATGTGGTGTTGATAATCCATGGTATTGTAAAAAATATTATTTTTTATAAGCTAATAATATCTACTATAATGTGGGGGTGAATATCCAGAGTTAAGAATCTTTTCATATTCTTATAAAATATTTTGGTTGTGGAATAAGTTATGGTTTTTGGACTTGTAGTATTGATAAGTCATGGTATTGGCCCATGGTATTGTAACAAAGCCTATTTAGAAATTAATAACAAAATCAAAATATAAGAAATTGAATTTTATTATTTTTATTAATTTAACATTTTATTATTAATTTAGGCCATATTTAAATGTTTACATTCATCCCAATATCATTTTTAACTTCTTTTTCTTCTTTTTGATTTAGTGTCTTAAGCAAAAATAACAAATTCTTATTAAAAATAAATCATTTAACCCAAATGCAATTTATATATTTGATTTTGTATTATAAATATTTATTTTATTTTTTCCATTATAAATATTTCTTTTTTTTTTCATTTCCAATTTAGTGGTGGGTTCAAATAAAATATTCACATATTACAACATAACATTGTAGTAGTGTATTTTTCTCTCCCTTGTTAATATCTCCATGGAAATTCCAAAAGTAGGAAGACCATCAACGTGATCTATGCATTTCATGGGATTCGAACCCCAAATTGGGATTGCATGGGAAACACCTTAGGAGAGTCTCAACGATTAGATGGAGGAAGGCCAAGGTCATTCAACCATGGAGATTTGGGCCATTTTTACATGTGTATGAATTTGGACTCTTAAGAGTTCTTCCTTTTTACTAAAGATGATTTTTGTTCTTATGGGTAAAAAATTCGAAGGTTTATATCATCAAAGCATAAATTTCATCTAGAGTTGAGGGTTTAATGATCACGACAATACAGATCTTGATTGTGACCAACAATTCATCAAAAGACAATGCATATTTTTATTGCGGCCAACAATTCATCGAATTTCAATGCACAAGTAAGCATTTTCCATGTCCTTATTGTACAAAGGGTATGTAGATCATGATTGTGGCGAACAATTCATGAAAAGACAATGGAAAGGTAAGAATTTTTCATGTATTTATTGTTCATATCAATTCGCTCCTCCCTAACGTTTCTATGGTCAGAATGCATGAAATTTTATTTTTTCTTTTCACCTTTTTTGAGTGGTTGATTGCGTGAGAGGCGCTCTACAATCTAGTATGGGGGTAGATCTTACATAATCATGTAAACTTAAACATAAATGTAAACACTTAACATTTTTAATCTAATGTCGGCCCTATTTAGAAATCAATCTAATTATTATTATGTATAAACACAACATAAATTTAAAATGTAAAGAGATTTATGAACACTAAAAAATTAAGTATGGTAAATAAATAAAAATATAAATAAATTGAGGTATGGTAAATAAATAAAAATATAAATAAACTAGAGGTATGATAAATAAATAAAACCTCTTTTTATATTTAGTCCATAAACCTCTTTATATTTAAAGAAGACTTGAAAAGTAGGTTTTATTTAGGTGAATCCTACAGGCCAAATACCATTTTAATACAATGGGCTAAATACCATGGGCCAAATACCATATTTATAAAAGAGGTATGGTAAATTAATAAAAATGTAAATAAACCAGAGTTATGGTAAATAAATAAAACATTTTTTTATATTTGCTCTATAATTCAATTTATATTTACGAACACTAAAACATGAGGTTTTATTTAGGTGAAGCCTATGGGCCAAATTATTATTAATACGAGGCAAAAGATTTTTATTAACCCTAATATTAATATTAATAAAAGTAAAGATGGCACATGTTATTGAACCATGGTATTGAGAACCAATGGTATTAACCCATGGTATTGAAGTGGAATGTAGCTTATTTAAAGGGGGGAATTAAACCATCATAGATCTGGAAATACTAAGCCCCAAGAGGGATCAAATATCCTGATATGTAAACTAGCATAGAGTGAAAAAAGGTTTGACCCCTCTCCACACTTGGTAGATCTAGAGTAAATATGGATCTATGTTGGTTGCTTGTGTAATGGAATATACCATGCCCAAATTCAAAGGGCTTGAGTGATGCAAGGAAATTTTCCAGTAGGATGCAAATACTAGACCTTCCTCAAACTTTGTTACATGAAATTAAAATTTCTTGTAATCATGAACATAAAATATTTTATGTTTCATCCTTAGATTATGATCTCAATGCCTATAGTTTTAAACCATGTTACTATATTTTAAGTAGAATATACTTAGATCCATTTAACCTTAGAAATCTCCAAAACTTAGTTTAATTTCACCTAAAAAAAGGAACCTGAATGGATTTTGCAATTTAGATTCAATGCTTACAGACAATGATAAAAAATGGGAGAACCCAATTAGTTGATAACTTTTACCCACCCATCAATTTCCAAGACCTTTTCTGTTATTTTGAACCTAGACAGAGAGAGTAGAAGAAGAAGAGCACCCTGGATGAGGTGGACCCTGACCTGCTTGATACATTTCAAAAGTTGGGCATGCCCTTGATTAGAGAAAGAGATTCACCAATGTTGTTGTAGATGTTGTTTTTGACATTGTTTCATTGCTACCATGCATAGGTAGACTCTATAGGCATTTGAGGTTATCTTTTGTTCATTATAAGAGGTAATTCGAGAGTATCGTGATCTAGTTAGGAAGTAGCTTGACATGTTTATTCCTCCTGCTGATAACTATTATGTTGCATTGTATTTTTTTTTAGTGATAGCTCCCTCTATTAAATCCCCAAGCACACTTTGTCAGCCATTGAAATATCCACTTATTTCAGGATGAATGACATGGAGACCGGGCAGTTTGAGAGGACTCTTATTGTTGTAGATGAGAGGAGTTTTGTGAGGTGAGAGGAGTTTTGTGACATATATTGAAGGATGCCCTGGACCATTTTATGACACCAATCATCTCCATGCCACAGTAGTGGATGTCTATTGCACCGAGGGAGCAACGATAAAGTATTACACTCTAAAGGATTGGTATATTGGGGATGAGGAATATAGACGTGGGATTTATAATTTTATTACGAAACGAGGTTTGTACAATGGAGACAAATCAAGGATTTCGTGGACGTGAGTAGAGACTGGTTTGACAATCACCTGGAAATACTCCAGCATTGTTTTGAAAGGCGATCATGCAATTGGAGAGTTCTATTTTTTTGCCTTGAAAAATAACTACCAATAGGGAGACAAAGATGACCCATATAGGGAAGAATTACAGGAGTAGGATTGTTTCTAAAATTATGTCTATAGGCTAATACAGAGGATTGTGTCCATATCTCTCTTAATTTCATTGTCGTAGGATTGGAATGGGCTAAAAATTCAAGCATATAATTGAGTAAAATAGACACCCACATGTCACTACATGTCATTGTGCATACTCTCTATTTCTTATACAATTAGAAATGAGAAATATGATGTGTGCACAACTAAAAATCCCAGCAAGCATGATGAATCCAGTCTTAGCATGGAAATTGAAACCAAGAATCATAAAATATCAATAAACACAGAGTAAAAAACACAATAAGAGATTCTATGCCAACATTGTCTATTTAGTGCAAGATACTACTAATATATCATAATTTTCAGAGATGGTGGATGTCATGAAGATGCCCTCAAGAAAAGTTACTGACTTGAAGATAAGATGGTGAGTGCAATTATTTACTTTGAATAGGCTAAATTTAGGTAATTAAAACAAGTTTGAAAATCATTAGAAACACCACCATTGTTTATTCTAATAAGCTAAATTTCTGTAATTAAAACGAATTTGAAAATCACCAGAAACACTGCCCCCACATCATTTTATTTCCACTTGTAGAAGATAATATTGAATAAAATTATGAGCACTTCCATTTAAATTGACCATACATCAAATAACAAACAATTTTGATGCTTTTAAAATCTATATCCATCACTAAATATAAGATATGACAAGGATGGCTCATAATTTTAAAGGCTATATCCATCACCAACTATAAGATAAGAGTTAGTGAGATGAGAAAAAATTGCCTTGATATAGCATGTAAATGTCATATTACTTATAACTCATGCATATTGTATCTTATTGTGCATATGTTAATTGTATAACTTCAACCTAGGTAATTTTTTACATTCAAATTGTCAAATATGTAGAAGTTACATTACACTAGCTTAAATTCGCACACAAATAAAATATCATAAATATGGCAAGGGAATGAGTAAGCATTTTCACATTGGTTTAAAATTTCCCCTTGGTTGGTGAAGAACCAATTCAATGTTATTTTTGGTGGATTATTAAGTTATTAACTGAAGATAAAAAAATGTTAATATCATAAATGTCTGAAAAGGGATATTTAGAATGTTATATAGAAGTTACTTTTCACGTAGCTATATCTACCACGAGGTAACTATAATATTCCAACTCCATTTTTTTATATAGAAGTTACATTTCATGTAGCTATATAAGTTACATTTATGTGTTTTAGATAGAAGTAACATTTTACATAGCTATATATACTGTGACATAACTATAATATTCCAACTCCATTTTTTTCACACTTTTCAACATTTTAAAGATTTGTCTATTTTAGTGTGATTATGCAATTAAATAGTTGATATTGTTTAAGACATACCCTATTTGCAACATTTTGAACTCTTAAGTGGGATATTGGATAGGTTTTTGTTACTACCATATATCATGTTTTAAGTAAATGGTGTTTTATAATTCACCAATAGACTTTAGGTGAAACCTTGAATTGCATGCTTGTTTCCATTATACATCTAATATTTGCAACCTTTTCCACGTGAAGAACCCAATATCCCATGTTGAACATGAAGCAACTACCTCAAAAATTGGGGAATATCATTTATTCTATTTTCAGAGGGGGGTAGATCTAGAGAAGGCAACAACAACTATCATAAATGTATTTTGTCGGGTTGTATTTAATGAAATCCCACTAGAATTTGCTACCAAAGTAAATCAACTCATGAATTTGAAGCTTGAAGGTAGTGTTGAATAGGTGTTTCAAGGTATCTCTATAACACTATCTATATACATGATTCTAATGCCATGAGATGGTGTCTCAATAGCACTATTGTCTAGTGATGGGTGCTAAATGTAAATAGCTTTCTCATGTCCTACAGGTAAATCGTATCATTATATTTCTATGAAATCTTGAAATGTATTCAAAGTTTGTCTCAGGTAAGGAAATATGTATGTACTCTTAAATTTATCTATGTTGTAGTAATATCAAGAATAAAGTTTTCATTGCAAATAATTGGGATGTACCATGTAAGTTTACATTACTGCATGAAATTCTTGATTTGTTAGATCCCAACTAGTTAGGGTTGAATTTATTTTTGTTGCAATGAGATTAAGAATAAAGTTGTCATTTTAATCACTAAAATATACCATGTAAGATTTATTCGCTACATGAAATTGGTTATTTGTTAGAGGCCAACTTATTAGGATTATGAAAGGTCCTCTTTCATGATAATATTTATGAATGCTCTATTCTTTCTCAAATAATTACATATTATAGAAATGTGGAAAATAAATGAGATGCATTTGAATGGTTTCAGTTTTAAAATGTGTAGAGGGAGTATAAAATCATTTTCGGTTGCGTCCAAATATTTTGGAGCACCCACTAAAGTTCTTCATTTTCCTCCTAGTTAATTTCATTCCTACTATCCCAATGCTTCTAGAAGTCCTTCTCCAAAGTGATCCCTTAACAATATTGGAGGGAAATTGATTACTTGATTGGAACCCATGGATTACAATTTGATTAGGAGCAAGGGATGAGAAAGCTTCATATTAGTCAATATATTCCTCAAGTTAAAATAATATCAAATGGTTGCATTCCTGTTTAATTGATACGAAAATCACTCGAGCATTTGTTAGGATTTTGAGACCTTTTTCAATGAATTTTTTTCTTTTGAAGGTTATGTTCTCAATTAAAGAAATTAAACAAAAGGTGAAAATGATGCAATGGCAGGGTTTTCTATTTTAGTGCCTAAGAATTCATTGCTAATGTGAAGGGCTTGGTATTTTCTCGACTCAATATTAGTTGCATTTGACTTCCTATTGTTTCTTTTAATTTCATTTTTGATGTGTTTATATTGCTATTCTTGAAGTTGGTGATCTACTGTGTGTGTAATAGGAAGTATTAACTACTAAGAACTCTCAAAGGTGATATTGATGGATGACTAACTTTAAATGTCCCTACATGACACTTTAGTATTACATGTTCATGCAAAGAAATTATTAATCAATATTAAAGGGAAGATGATTAACATGTAATGTTTCTTGGCTTGTCATATAATTACTACATTTTGGCTCGCAATAATATATTTGAGGCTACTTTTTGGTTGTTACATGTGGTTCTTCCCTTTGTCTTAGAAAAACATCAAGGATAAACGTCCATTGCATTAGAATTGGAGATCCTCAAAGAGGAATTCACCAAAAGGAGTAGAGGACATGGGAGCAATTGGTACAATGAGCAGATAACCATAAGAGAAACACTAAGGCACCATAATTTTTTGTGCATCTAGATTCACCCAAAACTAGCTAGTCACAAAAAGTACATTTTTTCTTAATATTTTCATGTGTACAGAAATACTAAAAACATAATTTCAGACTAATTGTTCAAACTAATAATAATCTGATAGTCATAATTTATAATTAAATAGTATAATGTGATTAATATTATAGGGCACAACTATAGGGTCTGACTGTGAGGGGCATTGTGACAATATATGTACACTTCTCATTATATTAGACAATCATCTCTCAGAGTGTGACATCCATCCAACGAAATGTACTCCCATAGGCCATTGTGGGATTGAAATTTTTTATTTTAGTGGACAAGTGGTGATATATTTTCTTAGGCCTTAGTGTTATTCTTCCCTAAGGTATTGACACTACTCACAACTAGCACCTTCATTCAACCAAGTGAGGTACTCATCTTGGAAAGTTGAATCATTTTGTCTCCACAATCCAATATGATGTTGGATCAATCTCATCATCCTAAATGCATAGGTCATAATAGTGAGGAACTTTTAATGTGGGTAAAAAAATATCCAAATTTAAGGAACATGACTCTTTTAGAACAAGCAATAAAGATATTTTTTACACTCATCTTTTTTTTTCCATTTGTTTTTACAAGTTATCAATTGCCTAATATTTTTAACATGTAACTTAGTTGGTATGATTGTGCCTAAGGTTTTGTTGAAGGTTGAATACTAAGTTCCTAAGATGTAATTTTCTATGGTTATGTTTTATTTTCTTTGTTTATACATATCATCTAGCCGCATAGTGGCCACTATCGAATGTTGAGGTATATGTCGTATAAATATTTTGTAGTCTACTTTATTTTATATTCAAGTATTCATTGTCTTTCATGTCTAATACTCTGCATTGTATTTTCTTTCATTTTCAGGAGAGAAACTCAATATTAATGGTAAGAAGCAGCAATTAAAGAAAGAGGAGAACAATAACACTGGAGCGACAAATGTAAAATGAGAGAGAGAAGAGAATATGTCTAGTGATACACTTAGAGCCAATATCTTGCATAAGACACAATCATAGAGATTGATGGTTAAGACTTCAGAGTTCATGAATTCACTTGCAATGCTTTGGTAGCATGATGATAATGTTTTGAAACATTGAAACAATATTTCATGTGTAAATTGTAGTCCAACCGATATTAAGTTGGAAACTCATATTGTAATACTTGATATTTTATATAATAAAATTTATATGGTTGAAATTATTTTTATTTGCACTTGATATTATTTAGTCTTGTAATTAACATATATAACTCGTGATTAAACTCTTCACTCTTGAACTGCAAAATAATGATCCTCTTGCTCTTGCATCTGAAGTAAAGTCTATAATGCATGATATCAAATCCACTAAGGTTGAATTGGATATTCCTCTTATTGCTTTTCTCAAGGCACTTTATCCTACTTACTCCAATTATCTTGAGTCATTGCAAACAAATGGAAATCTTAAAGATATAACCTTTGACTCTCTTCTGAAAAAGTTTGCTAAATGAGAGAAAGCTTTCCGAAAGAAGACAGCCCCTGAATCTTCTGAAGAGACTGTGTGCCTTGCTCATAAAGAAAAGCATCCTGCTCAAGATTCTACAAGAGGAAGAGGTGGACGAAGAGGAAGAGGAAGATATTTCAGAGGCAGGGGGGGCAAACATTCTCAAGGAGAAAAGGCAGATTTACACTGTATTCACTGCAAAAGAAATGGATCACATGATGCCTCTACATGCAAGCTACCATGGGACAAAATTGAGCAGAAAAGAAACCAACAGAAAGGTAAAACTGATGATACAGACAAAGGTAAAGCACCTGAATCTGCTCACTATGTTGAGGCACAATGTAACATTGGAGTAAATGAAGATTTGTTTAATGCTTCACTTGCTTCTTGGAAAAATGATTGGTTGCTTGATTCAGGAGCAACCTGTCACATGACTCATAGAAAAGATTTTTTTGAAGATTTTACTGACAATGCTGATGGAGCAGTATAATTTTCAGATCAATCAAAAATCAAGCCATCAGGGCTTGGCACAATCAGGCTTAAACTGCATGGTCTTCCAGACTTTCTTCTGGATCATGTTCTATATCTCCCACAACTCAAGAGAAACTTGTTGTCCTTGGTCCACATCTGCCAGCAAGGTCACTCCATTCATATGTTTGATGGCAAGCTTGAGGTAAGAAAAGCATCTGACCACTCACTTGTCATGAGGGGAATAGAAGAAGAATGGCTTCTCAAACTGCAAGGAACCTCTGCTCATGCACAACATTTCTCATCTACTTCTCATCATAAAGAAGGTACACTTCCATCAAGTTTATTATGGCATGCTAGATTTGGACATTTAAACTATGATAGTCTCCGCTTATTGAAGAAAAATGGTGTTGCTGGTTTGCCTACAATTCCTAGGAAACTTAAGCAATGTGATGCTTGCATTCTAGGAAAGCATAGCAAACAGTCTTTTCATGATTCACATTCAAGAGCACATAGGAAGCTTGAACTCATTCATTCAGATTTATGTGGTCCAATTCTTGTTCCTTCTGCAAATGGAAATAAATATATCATGACATTTATTGATGACTACACTAGAATGTGTTGGGTTTATTTATTGAAGAACAAATCTGATGCTTTTCAAACATTCAAGAATTTTCATAAATGGATTGAAAATGATGCACAATCTCATATTGGGTCTATTCGCACTGATAATGGAAAAGAATACACATCAAATGAATTTGAAAACTATCTTCGCCAACATGGGATCAAACATCGAACCACTATGCCTTATAATCCCCAACTGAATGGTGTGGCTGAAAGAATGAATAGAACAATCTTGAATATGGTACGATCCATGCTTTTCTTCAAAAATGTAAAGATAATTTTCTGGGCTGATGCTGTTCTATGTGTTGCATATATAAAGAATAGATGTCCATATAATGCTATAAGAAACAAGACTCCTTATGAATTGTGGTATGGACATGTTCCTTCGGTAAAACATCTCAGGGTCTTTGGTTCCACCTATTATGCTTTGATACCAAAGGTACATAGAAACTAACTTGGTGCTAGAAGTCGTAAGTGTATCTTCCTGGGGTATTCAAACACCTCCAAAGCATACTGCCTCTATGATGAAGTAAATAAAAAGTTTTTTGTATCTAGAGATGTAATTTTTCTTGAATCATCCAAAACTGACAATGTTGTTGAGCGGCAACTTGATCGCTTGGATAAATTCGCAAAAACAAAATCATTTCAAGAATTTGATAATCAAATTCCACATCTTGAAGGGGGGATTCCTATACTATATCAACATGTGGAATCTTCTTCTGAAGAACACTCTCCCCCGCATGAAAATCCAACAACGGATGATGCTTTAAGTGATGTAATTGATAGAATTGGGAGTCTCAATCTTGATTTAGTCCCAACTCAATCAACAGAGCAGCCTGGACCATCTCAGAAAGGTCCCCCAAAGTGGCTGACGAAGACACTTCAAAGTGTTCATCCTGATGAAATTGGAAAAACAGGAACCAGAAATTCAAACTGACAAAATGGAGGTGATGTAGATGACTCTAATTCACCTGTTGATATGGATGTTTCTTATGATTGTGAATTGAACTTGTCTACAGATTTTGAACCAACTTCCTTCAAAGAAGCTGCTTCTCATGATGAATGGAAAGAAGCGATGCAAAAGGAGTATGATGCCCTCATAAAGAATGGCACTTGGAAGCTGGTTGATCATACATTTGGAACCAAACCAATTGGCTACAAGTGGGTCTACAAGAACAAGTATAAAGCTGATGGCTCACTTGACAAGCACAAAGCTAGGCTTGTGGAAAAAGGTTTTGCACAGAAGGAAGGGGTCAATTATGAGGAGACTTTTGCCCCCACAGCAAAATGGGCGACCATCCGGACACTCTTTGCACTAGCAGCTCAGAATGGTTGGAAAGCCAATCAAATGGATGTAAACACTGCTTTCTTGGATGGAGATCTAAAAGAGAATGTTTTTATGTCCCAGCCTGAAGGATTTGCTATGAAAGGACATGAACATAAAGTATGAAAACTTGTGAAATCCTTGTATCGCCTCAAACAAGCACCACGAGCCTGGTATGAAAAACTAACTGAGCATCTTCTGAAACTCAACTTCAATCATTTTGATCTTGATGATGCAACTTTATTTGTCAAGAAAGTTGGCAAAACAGTTGTATATCTTGTGGTATATGTAGATGATCTTTTAATGACAGGGAACAATGAAAGCTACATTGCATCCATAAAGAAGGAATTGGGGAAAAGTTTTGAAATGACTGATCTGGGCTATGTTCATTACTATCTTGGCATTGAAGTAACCCAACATCCAAAGTCCATATTTCTTTCTCAAAAGAAATACATTGGAGATTTGTTGAATAGGTTTGGCATGACAGAGTGCAATCCTCTTACTACTCCAATGGAACAAAACTTAAAGCTCACATCTATTGAAGGAAAGGAATTTGAGGATGCAACAAAGTATAGACAACTTGTAGGAAGTCTCAACTACCTAACTACTACCAGACCAGACATTTCATTTGTTGTTGGAATCCTCTCCAGGTTTATGCAAAAGCCTTGTGAGGGACATTGGTCTGCTGTAAAAAGAGCTATAAAGTACTTGAAGGGAACTCAAGACTTTGGAATCAAGTACACACAGGTGGATGACTTCAGTTTGATCGGATACTCTGATTCAGACTTCGATGGAGACAAGGAAACTGGGGTATCTACTTCAGGATATGCTATGAGTCTTGGATCAGGAGCTGTCTCCTGGAGATCACGCAAACAATCAGTTCCAGCAGATTCCACAACAGAAGTAGAATACGTGGCAACAGCTGAAGCAACAAAAGAAATTGTGTGGCTCAGGAAAATTCTTGAAGATTTGCAGGTAAAATAAGTACAATCAACTCCACTCATGATTGACAACACCTCTACAATAAAGTTGGCCAAGAACCCAAAGTTCCATGATCGAACAAAGCACATCAATACTAAATATCATCTGATCCGACATCATGTTGAGGCCAAAACAATCCATCTCCGTCATTGTTCCACAAATGAGCAAATTGCAGACATCTTCATCAAAGCGCTTGGAAGAGAAAATCTTGAAAGATTCAGAACAATGCTTGACTCACCAACATCCCTTCAGATTAAGGGGGAGGAATGTTGACACCTAATCCTCACGATTGCGTGAATTTATGTAAATAATTAATTTAGGAATGTGAACAGTCATCAGGAGATGAACTAAGCAGTCATGCCCTTTTGTATATAACAATAACATACGTAATGGAATGAATCGAATCAGTTTTACTGCCTATTGGAGTTACTGCCTGGCCTGACAAAATTTATATGGTTGAAATTATTTTTATTTGCTCTTGATATTATTTAATCTTGTAATTGACATATGTAACTTTCAATTATCATATTAGATAAACATGAACATTGTATGGCATTATTTTTAAATTTAGTCGCAAAATCATACTAATTAATTTATGTTAATTAATAATGAACACATAAAACCAATCTAAAACTACTAAATTAGTAGTTTATGTTAATTAATAATGAACATGAATAAAATGAACATATGACTAAATTAGTCATTTATAATGATTATGAATAAAATTAAATGAAATGAATAGATACTACTAAATCAATGGTTTATATAATGAATATGAAAATACCAAAAAAAGATAAATGACTACACTAAATGATAATTTTTTTATTAAAATGATAACTAAATTTTTCATATATATGACTATTAGTAGCTAATTTACCATATCTTATAACACGACTAAAATTTAGCCATATTTCTTTGGTCATTAAATGATGACTAAAATTTGCATATATATGACTATTAGTAGCTAATTTATAATATCTTATAACATGAACAGCTATTTGGTCATATTTCTTTGGTCATTAATTGGTTTTCTCAAGGATTCATATAGTAATATATTTTGTTTTATATTTGGTCATTAATTGCGACAATTAATGACTAAACCAATGAAAAATTAATGACCAAATTAATGACTAAATATACTACTAGATGGTAAAGTTCATGAAACCAATTAATGACTGAGCTAAAAATGACTAAATGTTGGACATGTTATAAGATACTGTAAATTAGCTACTACTGGTCACCAACTGAAAAATGGACGTTTATATGCAAATTTTAGTTGTTTTTTTAGTAACTAATTAATCATTTTGTACTAGTGAATATCAATTCCTCATATTATCATATAGGAATGTTGAGCTTGCATTCTACCCACGTGCCCCCTTATGGACTCCAGCATTAAACTATTTGCAAAATTTAAAATCATAACTTCCAAAGATGGTGGCTTATTAGCTTCATAGTAAATTTTATGTATGTGGAGATATGATAGTGAGTGTTGTGAAGTTATTGAGGTTTGTGGAAAATTTGTTGCATCACTTCAATCTATTTTTAGAAAATGGCAAGAATAAGTCGAAAATTTCATCCTCCTTCGAGTTCTAGCCTCCTTCTAGGGTGGGCACTTACAACGGTTGAACATTGAGTCAAGATGAAGCCATTAATGGGGGCTTCAATGCATCTAAAATGCTAAAACTTCCACACTAGTATAAATGAGTTAAGTAGGGGAAACTATTGAAATATTTCCTCTTTTAAGAGCATTCTATGTAAGATCTAAAAGCATTGTTGTTACTTATGTTCCTTGGAAAATATTTTGGCAATAATGTCTCTCGACACTTCTCCAATTGAGATAGGTCATGCTACTCAGTCAATTTTGGAGGCTAGTTCTTAATAAACAGATGAAACAAGAGAAAATGGTTGTGGCTCACAAAATAGATGGGATGATCCACATCTCCTTTGCTAGGTTGTAGAAGGACTACGAGAGTGATATCTTGTTGTTGAATGTAATTCTAAAGCCTAGCTACGTTAGAGGCTTTATTGATGTCTAAGGTTTAGATGAGGCTACATGTATGTGAATAAGTCAAATGAGCTAGTTCCTTGTTTATCCTCTAGCCAGATTAGGATATTTATGATTAGTATCCATCCAGCGAGACGAACACACACAGATAGTGATGGGGAAATATGATGGGGAAAGATCTGTGCCAACTTGCTACGAAGGCCATTTGAACACATTTTATGGCCACTTTCACCCTTTTAATGGCATAAGTGGTAAAGAAGGTCGAAGAACAGGTAGAACCAGAGATAAGAGAAAGAGTAGAGAAAACACAAGGAAGTTATTCATCCATCAAACAAAGAATGAGGAATGATATGTAAATATCACTTCTTGTCTTGAATATATGACAATTCGCTTGGAATTTGCAACAGTTCCCTTGGTAAGACCTTCTATAGAAACTACCAAAAAAATGTATTTTTCCATAAAATTGTATTTTCTAAATTCGATGCATTTGAACCTTATATGCATATGCATTCCTACTACTGAGTGTACTAAATTGTGTGGATTGACCATTAAATCCTAAAGTTTTTCGAACTAGAAGGATTTTTAAATTATAGAACTCCTTACCCTTTTTTTCTAGATTTTGTGATGAACCAGAAGAGTGGTGCACTGAATGGATAGTAGCCAATTTATTCCATTATCTCTTAGTGTTCCATTCTTGACTCCATTTCTCTTCAAATCCAATTGTCCATAGACTAAGCTTAGCAATATTCCTTAAGATATAAACACCTAGCCTTATTGAACACTTACCCTTCCTTTCTCTTGTTCTCAGTAGCATTCCATTTTCGAACAATGAGCAATTCATTTGTAAGTTATTGGCCGTAACCAATTCAATTATCAGCAGGTGCTATAAGTTACTGGTGCACATAAAGTACAAAATGTAGAGCTTGCTTGCTTGGTCAACCTGCTTGATAGCAACCTTACTATCATCTTGTAGCACATGTACACTAACTCGAAAACAAGATAACATTTCAAATTTGAAGCCTAAGCATTCATGCAAGACTTCTATGACCCTGAAATTAACATATAAGGCCACAACTTAATGTCATTCTAGACCGTCGAGTCGATGTCATTCTAGTAGAGTCGGTAGCAAAGAAGTCAACAGTCACAAAGGCAGATGGCAACAATATAAAGTCATTATACTCCTAATACTATGAAGTAATGCTAGCCTTAAGGTTCACAAAAGGTGAAACGAGAATATGAATGTCTTGAAAAATGTGAAAGCAGGAATAAGCCGCTGGTGTCCAATCAAATTAATATTAACTAATAAATTTTAAATATAATGTTTTAGCAAAAATATTAGTCAAATAGAGAATATAAAAAATATTCAAAACGAATTAGTACATGGTGAACGGGTTTAAATGGATCGGTATAGTCCCTGCGCTGCGAAAGAAAGGGACTTATAGGGTTTAATATTTATATTTTAAGAAACGGAATCACATGTGTAGATACATAGATATTCTGCCACATCGAGTTAAATAATAATCGTCGAAATAAAATATGTTTGTGAACGCTTCAAAGGTTTTCGGCATATGCCTTTTGAAAGATGCCCTCTACCTTACCTTATGACAATGACACATAAATAATTAGACAGCAGAAACTACCCTAGATGGACGCTGCAAGAAAAGAAATTGCACTTACTCGATGATTATGTAGTTGGGCAAATCCAGCACACTTACCTTATGACAATGACACATAAATAATTAGACAGCAGAAACTACCCTAGATCGACGCTGCGAGAAAAGAAATTGCACTTACTCGATGATTATGTAGTTGGGCAAATCCAGCACACTGGAAAAAACATGAACTCAAAATTCGTTTGCCTGTTTTGTTGACATTATAGATTTCTTGTGTGGTTAAATTAGTTATTGAAACGTGCCAGTCAGTTAACCTCGTTATTAGCGATCCAGTTAACCTCGTTATTAGCGATCTGACTGATGTTAAGCAACATTCAACTAAATCTGCAAGGATAAACTAAAGGCATGGTAGTAATTATCACACTTGAAATTGGATTTGTAGACTATTTACAAATACTAAACTCATTTCCGGTGAGTGGGTGCCGTGACTGTGCAGGTTGTCTGCCACGAATTAAAAGGAGAAATACTACACGCGGAGAGAGAATATTTTTGGAGATGCCGGCAAACCAATCGAGTGCAAGTGGTCGAGTGGATGCACGAAACCAATAACTGTTTTGAATAATGTATTTTGGGTCGAGTATGATGTAAACCCGGCCAGGTATCTTGTCAGCCGCCGTCATATGCCGCCTTTCACAGAAAAGTCAGAAGGAAATGTTAATTCCCCTTTGAATACACGGAATGTCAAATAATTTTCTTTAGTTTTGGTCGACGAAAAAATGTCTTAGATGCAGGCACTTTCTCAATTAATGCTGCAATTTATGAAACGAAAAATATTGGAACTAATGTAAATTCAAGGTAATCGTTCAGGATTGTAAGTGAATGCGAAGAATCTGACCCATAACTGTTGAGATATGTTGGGCTTGCTGTGCCCAATTGCGGTGAGAGTATTTTTGGAAATAGTCTATAACGCGATTTTTTGAAAGCTTTTCTGGCCAGTTTTTCCGGTTGAAATCTGGCAGGAATTTATTGGAATCGCAAGTTTGATAGCTAGTTTCTGCACAATAAAAGCGTCCCAGGGGTTTTCGAGGGTGCTGAATCCAAATATGCAGTTAAAAAACCATTTTAACTGCAACAAATCAAGATTTAACCTCAATTTCTTCCACCGGATTCCGTCACCGGAATCTCCAAAAAGTCGCATTATAGACAACTCCGTATTTTTGTGATTCTTCTAATCAAAATCAATTATTATTTTTAATAAAGATATTTTAAAAATTAAGTTTAATTTATTTGTGTAAGAATTAATTTGGTTAAAAAAAAATTCAGATATTAGAATTTTATTCCTGCAAAATATTTTTTAAAAATAAAAAATCACAATCTTAATTTATTAGAGTTTATCACTAAATTTCACTAAAGATACTATTATACTATTTAGTCTATAAAAAAAATTTAAAAAATCAAAATCTTATTGAAATTCATCACTCAATTTCACTTAAAAATACTATTATCACTAAATTTCACTTAAAAACACTATTATACTATTTCGTATTATAGAGTAAGCAAGTCGTTATATTATTTTATTGTGTTCTTGGGCTCATATTATTTTATTGTGTTCTTGTGCCCATTCTGGTGCTACAACCACCAACCATATTCTGAATGTGGGGTTATACTAATATACACTCGTTTACATGACCGGAATGAATTTTTCATGAACTGGACATTATTTATAAATAGGATGACGAGGTATACGCATTTCACCAACCGAATTCTAGTCTCTTGCCGTGTAGTTCTGTTGCAGAGGCGCATCTCAGTGTGTCTCTCTTATCTTCTGTTCGTCAAAGTATCGTATTCTCTCCTGCTAATACGTTGTAGTTTGAGCTTTTAGTTTTATAGTGATAATCACTTTGAGTCTGTATATAGAAGTTGCCGTGAATTACTTGAATGATGGAGAGCTCTGCTATGATTATTTTAATTTTGCTTGCTGCACCGTTAGCTGAGGCTGCCCGGATTTTTGGCTTCAAGCCATTCTCCCTTGATAGCGATTATCAGGTTAAGGATACTACTAGTAGTAGTTACCGGTCGGTCGAGGATAGGACTCGCCAGATGGCAGCCCTGGAGCTGAACGAATGTTCTAGCAGAAGAGCCACCCTTGAAAAGCATCCTGGCTCTGAAGGTAACTTGAAGCCGAATGTATCTGCAAAGGCAAAGGTTTCAGACCAGCGTTCTGATGAACTTCTTCGGACAATCCTTCCTTCTCTGAAATTTAATGTTGTTTCGCTTGAAGTGAAAAAAATTGTTCCGCCCTTTGAACCGTTAGGTCACAGTCCTGGAATTGGTCATGACGAGCCTCCTGGAGCTAGGCACTGAATAGCAAAAGCTGTTGAATTCATTGAAACGCTTGCTAATATTTGGAAAGTAAGACCTAGTAGTTCACTTTTGTAATAAGCTATTATATTGCTGGTAAACTTTGCGTGCGATGTCGAGCGTATGTTATCTCCCCCATCTGATTGCCGAATATTAGGCGATTCAACCATCCAGATAAGGATGCTCTGTTATCTTCCATCTCTGATGCTATACGAAGTATTTTCTAGTCAACGGCTCAAATCAGAATATGCTGTAAGATATATAGGTTCTACATATGAAATTAAAAAAAAAAAATTGTAGGTTTTGTCATCTCTGATACTATACGAACTATTTTTTAGTCAACGGTTCAAATCAGAATATGGTGTAAGATATACAGGTTGTACATTTGAAAATAAAAAATAAAAAAATTGTACGTTTCGTCATCTCTGATTCTATACCAAGATTTTCTAGTCAACGGTTCAAATCAGAATATGGTGTAAGATATACAGGTTGTACATACGAAGTAAATAAATAAATAAATTGTGTTTTCTCTTCTATCAGTAGCGATGTTTTAGTATCGACTTCCTATAGCGTAGTAGGGTCATGCCCCGTGTGGCCTATAGCATAGTAGGGTCATTCCCGGTACAGAGAGGACAGAGATCGATGCAAACAATATATATTTTACTTTGTATGTGAACACTTCTCTTTCATGGTACATGGCATTTAACTCATCCTTTAAAATAATAGAATAACAGCCCTACTAAGAGCAAGCGATTTAGAATTATTATGGATTGAACTAAGCGAGAAATTCATTTTCCAGGGTGTTTTTAGTAAGATTTTTTTGGAAAAAAAAAGTCCGGGATTTTTTTAATTTCTCTAAAATTTGACAGGAGTTTATTTAAATCACATAGGTAACTCCTGCACAATAAAAATGCTTTAAGGATTTTTCTGAATCTATATATACAATCAACAAACTAATTTAAATAACACAAATCAAAATTTCACCACAAATTTTTCCCATAATTCCAACACCAAAAACTCTAAAAACTACACTAAAAACAACTCCCTTATTTTCATCTCAAATTTCTACGATATTTTAAAGAGCGTGCTTAAATACGAATAAAATACACTCGTCTCCCTTATATATTATTTTTCATGGCATATTTATGTTCAACCGCAACTCTCAGAGCTATGGGTCATGAATATTGTCGGGAATTTCTGGTAATTCCAAACAAAAAAATTGAAAAGAACAGAAAGCTCCGTTTTAAACACAGGATCTTAACACAGCAGAAACTAAAAATTGTTTTGCTGGAGAACAAAGTTTTCAACAACACATATAAAAAACTTGTATTCATTAAGAGACTGCTATTACAAAAGATTTGTCTTCCTCTATCAGAGGGATTACAATAACACTACTGTGTAACACTTTTCTTTACACTGTTGCATTCTACACTGCTGTGCTTTAACTCACATCAACTTCACCACTAACTCACTTGTTACATTGTTGTTCTAGGTATATATGTAATCTGTATAAAAAAAAATCTCTTCTAGGTTATGCGTGGAGGTGTCTTAATGGACCACCAACCACATTTACAATCTAGCATGGGCCTTTGACACAAGTTGCCCCTTTCTGGTGCTCTCGTGGGGTAGACGCAGTAAAAAGTAAATAAAGCCCATAACCTTTTAATGCTTTTGGCTCCTCCAGGCTCGTCCCTCTTGTTCTCGGCCATTCTTCTTCTTTAATGCTGTTGGTGAGCAGTTATGGCGCAAAGCCTTCTTTCTTCTTCGGGAACACAAAAATAGGTTAAAACATAAATGAGGGATGGCGGTGGCGAACACAAGCCAGAACAAATCTCAGCCGTCGGATCTACAGATGAACAGCAGGATCGCATCGCAAAAGAAAAACATTATCGGGGGATGAGGCGAGGTGAGAAGCGGCGATGTGCGATGATATCGTATCGCAGTATCGCAATCGGCAGATAAAAAAGCGGAGGGCTTAAGGCTCAATGGGTGAAAGTTGCGATGTGCGATCTGTGATCGCATCGCAAGATCGCAATCGCAGAAAACAAAGATAAACAGAATGAGGCAAGGGGTAAAAGAATGCAATTTGCGATATGATCGCATCGCATAAGGAAAACTGCATGGTTTTTCTGAAGTAAAGCATGTTGCAGTTGAAATTACAACTTACACACTACCCTCTAATTTCAACTGTTTGGTTATTAGTCATACCCAGACATTTCCTCAAAAATTCAAAACTTTTCTGTCTTAATGGTTTGGTCAAAATGTTTGCAACTTGCTCCTCAGTCCTGCAATGTTTTAAGACAATTTCTCCATTGTTTACAAATTCCCTGATGTAATGAAACTTTGTATCAATGTGTTTCATTCTCTTATGAAACACTGAATTCTCGGATAATGCAATAGCTGAGCTATTGTCACAAAAAAATTACCGTTCATTTTGCCTGTTCTTGGCCTAAGCTCCTTAACATTCTTCTCATCCAAACTGCTTGACATGCTGCTGCTGTAGCTGCCACATATTCTGCCTCTATTGTAGACAATGCTACAATAGGCTGTTTCTTAGAAGCCCATGAAATGGCTCCTGAACCCATGTGAAAAACATAACCGGATGTGCTTTTTCGATCATCTACACTTCCAGCCCAATCACTATCAGTGTATCCAACTAAATCTGAACATTCTGAAACAGTATATAAAATACCGAATCTCTTAGTACCTTTAACATACCTCAAAATCCTTTTTGTTACCTGCCAATGTACTTCTTTTGGCCTCTCCATAAATCTGGAAATTAAACTAACAGAAAACATTATATCAGGCCTAGTTGCAGTCAAATACATGAGGCTTCCAACTATGCTCTTATACAAGCTAGGATCAAAATCTTTGTTGCTGTCCTCTTTGCTGAGTTTTAATCCCATTACTGTGGGAGTGACTGCTGCCTTGCACTCTTGCATGTTAAATCTTTCCAATACTTCATTAGCATATTTCTCTTGTGAAATAAAAATCCCATTTTCATTTTGATCTACTTCTATTCCTAAAAAGTATCTCAGCAAACCCATGTCAGTCATTTCAAATTCTTCTTTCACGATTGTTTTGAAGTTTTCAATAAGATAATCATCATTACCTGTGAAAATAACATCATCAGCATATACCACAACAATTAGTAATTTAACATCTTTTTCTTTGATGTAGACGGTGGGTTCTCCTTCACACTTTTCAAATCCATTTTTCAGTAGATAGGAATCTATCCCACTGTATCATGCTCTTGGCACTTGCTTCAGCCGATAAAGAGATTTCTTCAATCTGTATACTTTGTGCTCTTGGCCTTTCTTTTCATAGCCTAGAGGTTGTTCAATGTAAATCTCTTCCTTTAACACTCTATATAGGAATGCTGAATTCATGTCCAATTGGTAAACTTTCCACTTGCTTTGTGCTGCTATGGACAACACTGCTCTCACGGTTTCCATTTTAGCAACTGGTGCAAAAATTTCCTCATAGTATCTCCCATACTGCTGCTTATATCCTTTGACAACAAGTCTTACCTTGTGTCTTTCTATTTTGCCTTTGGCATTACTTTTGGTCTTGTAAACCCATTTAACTTCAATGACTTCTTTTCCTTTTGGTAGTTCAACCAAATCCCATGTCCTGTTTCTTTCTATGGCATTGATTTCCTCATCCATAGCTTCTATCCATTTCCTATCCTTAGTTCCTTCTTCAAAATAATTAGGGTCATCAACATGACAATATAATGCAAACAAAGAATTCATACATTCATCATAAATGTCACTTAAACTTATGAATTTCTAACCTCTTTCATTTGGTGTACAAGTGCTTGAAGAAGCACTCGAATTTCCTCCTTGTGGTGTGCTTGGAGAAGCACTTTCATTTCTCCTCAAGGGTGACCCTTGTTGTCCTTGTGTTGGTGCTGCTATTCGGGGATGTATTTCAGCCATCTCCTCATCATTTTCATCATGTGACAAAGAGGTTTTAACATTAATTTTCTTCTCTGTGCTTCCATCCCAAGCTTCCTCCTCAATGAATTGAACATCTCTGCTCACAAAAAACTTCTTGGTAGATGGGATATACAACCTGTAAGCTTTAGATTCCTCACTGTATCCAATGAAAATACATTTCTCCCCTTTGCTGTCCAACTTCTTCCTTCGCTGATCTGGAATGTGTGCATAAGCCACACTTCCAAAAACTTTCATGTGGGTGACTCCTTGCTTTCTCCCACTCCATGCTTCTTCCAGCACTCTGTTCATAACTGCTTTTGTTGGGCATCTATTCAAAATATATACTGCACAGTGTACAGCTTCAGCCCAATAATCATTTGGCAAATGTTTTGCCTTTAACATACTCCTCGCCATGTCCATGATTGTCCTATTCTTTCTTTCAGCTACTCCTTTTGCTGCAGGGTGTACCTTGTGGTAAATTGTTTGTGTATTCCATTTTCTCTACAAAACTGTAGGAATTCCTTGGAGATATACTCACCTCCTCTATCAGTTCTCAAAACTTTGATATACAGCTCGCTTTGGTTTTCTACAAGTTCTTTGAATTGCAAAATTTTTCAAACACTTCACTTTTGTTCTTAAGGAAATAAACCCAAGTCTTTCTGGTGAAATCATCAATGAATGTTAGAAAATATTGACTGACTGCTAATGATGGAGTTTGCATCGGTTCACATAAATCTGAGTCGACAATCTCTAATGGTGCTTTTGTCCTTATGCTTTTCCCAGATGGAAAACTTTCTCTGTGTTGTTCCCCAAGATACAACTTTCACAAAGGTTGTCTGATTTCTCTATCAATGGTAATCCTCTTACCGTTTCTTTTCTACTCAACAAATTAAGACCTCCAAAGTTGAGATGTCCAAATCTCAAATGCCACAACCAATTTTCGTCCTTTGATTCGCTTTGGAAAGTCTCTTGGGTCATTGCTGCAATTTCTTTATTTTTCAAATCTGCTTTTATTCTGAGAGGGAACATCCTGTTCCTCGTCATCTTCACTTCAGCAATACATCATTTGTTGGGCGCTCTATCCATGATGGTGCATACATCATTCACAAAGAAAACATTGTAACCCTTTTGAACAAGATGTCCAATACTCAAGAGGTTACATTTCATTCCAAGAACATAATAGACATCTGCTATGGTTTTCTTTTCACCTTTCTTTGTAAATATTTTTACTTCTCCTTTTCCCATAACAGAAACTTTACTATCAATCCCAAGTGTGACTTGTGACTTCACATTCTGATCTAGAGTAGAAAACAGAGCTATGTTTCCTGTCATATGGTTGCTACAACCGGAGTCTAGAAACCATATATCATCACTGTTTTTTCAGCCATATTACAAGCTAACAACACATTATCTTGGTTGATATTTTCTCTAGTGATATTTGCACTTGATCTATTATTCATATCATGTTGCTTCTTCCTACATTCATTTGCATAATTCCCATGTTTTTTACAATAATAACATTGGACATTAGATTTTTCATACCTTTGTCCTTGAGTATGATGTTGTCCACTTTGTTGGTTGTTGCCTTGGCCTTGGTTTTGATTTGGATTGTTGCCCCTTCCTTGAGCGTTTTCTAGACTGTTTCTTCCACCTCTATTTTGGCTCCTACCTCTTCCTCTCTTGCTTCCTCTACCTCGACCTCTTCCTCTTCCAAAGAACATCTGGGTCTTAAAGGCATGCTCTAGAGATGAGTTTTCATTTCTACTCAACCTATGCTCATGTGTTATCAGTGATGCATGAAGTTCATCAACTGAAAAGTTTGTGAGATCCTTTGTCTCTTCTATGGTGGTGACAATCACATCGAACTTTGAGGGTAGGACCCTCAACAGTTTCTCCACAATCCTCCTTTCTTCAATAGTTTCTCCATGAGATCTTATTTGTGTCACCAGACCAATCACTTGTGTGAAGAATGAGTCAATATTATCTGACTCCTTTATGCACAGGTTCTCAAAATCTCTCCTCAGCAACTGTAGTTTTGTTTTCTTCACTTTCTCCATGCCTTGATAGGCTGTCTTGAGAGTTTGCCATGCTTCTTTAGATGTCGTAGCTGCTGCTAACATCGGAAACACGCTTCCATGCACTGCTTGATACAAGAAGAAGAGGGCTTTTGAATCCTTCTTCTTGTAGCTCTTCAACAGATCCTTCTCTACCTGAGTTAGATTATTAAAGTCATCTTCATCCCCTGGTTCTTCAAACCCATATTCAATAAGTTCCCATAAATCTTGTGAGGCAAACAGGGCTCTCATGGTTATTGCCTAATAGTCATAGTTTTTCTCATCAAACTGTGGGAGCTGAGTATTAAAAGTACCCATGCTAGTGCTGGTGCTGGAGCCAGTCATTCCTTGCACTCTCAGCTATGCTTCAAAAATTTGACTGCGTATTTAAAAAAAACTGACTGTCTTCAACATCTACACAAAAAAATTTGAGAAATACCTTGACTGAGTCTTCACTCTGCTGGAGAAGCTGTTGCAGCAAACAACCTTCCTTCAGCTTCTTTGACACCTTCAAAGAGTCTGGACAAGCTCTGATACCATGTCAGGAATTTCTTGTAATTCTAAACAAAAGAAATGAACAGAACAGAAAGCTCTGTTTTAAACACAGGATCTTAACACAACGGAAACTAAAAATTGTTTTGCTGGAGAACAAAGTTTTCAATAACACACATAAAAAACTTGTATTCATTAAGAGACTTCTATTACAAAAGATTTGTCTTCCTCTATTAGAGGGATTACAATAACACTACTATGTAACACTTTTCTTTATGTTGTTGCGTTCTGCACTATTGTGCTCTAACTCACATCAACTTCACCACTAACTGACTTGTTACATTGTTGTTCTGGGTATATATGTAATCTGTATTAAAAAAAATCTCTTCTAGGTTATGTGTGGAGGTGTCTTAATGGACCACCAACCACATTTACAATCTAACATGGGCCTTTGATACAAGTTGGCCCTTTCTAGTCCTCTGTTGGGGTAGATGCAGTAAAAAGTAAATGAAGCCCATAATCTTTTAATGCTTTTGGCTGCTCGAGGCTCGTCCCTCTTGTTCTCGACCATTCTTCTTCTTTAATGCTGTTGGTGAGCAGTTATGGCGCAAAGCCTTCTTTCTTCTTCAGGAACAAAAAAATAGGTTAAAACATAAATGATGCATGGCGGTGGCGAACACAAGCCAAAACAAATCTCAGCTGTCAGATCTACAGATGAACGGCGAGATCGCATCGCAAAAGAAAAACGTTATCGGGGGATGAGACGAGGTGAGAAGTGGCGATGTGTGATGTGCGATGATATCGTATCACAGTATCGCAATCGGCGGATACAAAAGCGGAGGGCTTAACGCTCAATGGGAAAAAGTTGCGATGTGCGACAATCGCAGAAAACAAAAATAAACAGAATGAGGCAAGGGGTAAAAGAATTCGATTTGCGATATGATCGCATCGCAGAAGGAAAACTGCATGGTTTTTCTGAAGTAAAGCATGTCGCAGTTGAAATTACAACTTCAACAAATATGTGCAGTCGAACATCTGTGAAAGTTTATGTTTAGCATGCTAGTAATATTTTTCTTTGCGAGAGGCACTAAATTGCATGAGCTGGCCATTGAAACACATGCTAACACGAAAAAAGGAAGATTTTTTAGACAACTTCTGTAATTATAAGTCGTTCTATTGCTTGTCAAACATGCTTGCGATGGTGATTTTTTATTGTTTCTTAGACTATACTAAGTATTATACAATTAACAATCCAAATCAAAATATGGTGTACGACATACAGGTTGTATATATGAGATAGCTATCAATAGGGACGTTTTGCTGTCCGCTGCCAATAACATAGAAGGATCGGCTGCAGCATTGAAAATGACAGGGATCATTGCCCTCCATACCTAGTTACTAGAAACGGGACGGGGAGCTTTCGTTTCCAGAAAAAAACGTACAGAAAACGGCACGGCACGAAAAACGGCGTTTTGTACGGCCGTTTTCGTTTCTCAGTCCAAGAAACTGTTTCTCCATAAACGAATACAGTTTTCTGAGAAACCCTGTTCTGGTTTTTTGTGATGTACCGAGGTTGGTTTTCGAAGGCAGTTGCATGGTTTTCTATTAGAAGTAGAACAGGGCACGTCCAATTTTGGCCGTCTTATTTTAGAAATCGCGAGTCATATTATATAACAATCCAGTTTAGTGGGGGTCAGTAATTTAGAAACTGCGAGTCATATTATATAACAATCCAGTTTAGTGGGGGTCAGTGTTTAAATGTTTGAAAATCTGCTATATATGTGTCAGTGATTGGCCGAAGGTATGTGGCGGTAATCTTGATGAGACTCTGAGCTCGATTTGGGGAAGAAGACTTCAGTTTTGCTGGAGAGGGAATGCTTTATATTGCTTAGGTGTATATGGCAAAGGTCAATCATATATCGATGATTTTTTATTTTTTATTATTATTTTTTTTTCAATTCTTGCGTTATTCTATTTAAAAATGCATTTAGTATATGGTTTCATTGTATTTAATTTTATATAAAATTATAAATTTAAATTTGAATGTCGAGTGTTATATTATATGTAATTTTATAAACAAGTGGTTAAATATAAATAATAATGTTATAAACTTCATTCACAAACAAAAAAATCTTATATATCAATTTAGTATCTAGTTCAATTATACTTTTAAAATATTTTATTTTTATTATTATAAAGATTAATTTACTATTATAATAGATTAATAATAAAATATTAAATTTAATCTCTAGTTCAATTATATTTTTAAAATATATTATTTTTATTTTTATAACAATTAATTTACTATTATAATGGATTAATAATAAAATTTTGAAAGTTTACTAATAACTTTGTTTAGATTTTCTCTCTAAACACTAGTTGTAGCAGTGGAGAAAGTGACACTCCTTTTTATACTAAGTTTTTTATACTAAGTTTGTTGCAGGTGCCAATTGTTCCCAACAATCCTCTACTTCTAACTCTATTCCCAATGGAGATCTGCTCAATCTCCACAATCTTGTTACCAAACCATGGAAACAAAAACCCATTAAATGCCTTCTAAATGCTACAATAGACCCCAAATTTGAAGTCCACTCAAGTCACATTAGAGAGTATATACAATATATCGAGAAGTTTCTAGGGATTTGGCCTTAAAAAAAATCGCACTATCAGTAGGTCCAAATCAAGTGGAAATGCAAAGGCAAAATCAAGCTTGAATTCATTACCATGGGTTTCTTCACCATTGTATTTTCCATCCTAGAGGATCAAACATGGATATTCTATAATGGCCCATGTGATCAACTGTAGCTTTGTTTCTCACTATGAGTATTCAAGAATGGTCCATGTAAGAAATTGAAGCTTATGAGCAACTGATTATGAACCATAGTATTAGGGAATGTTAATGATGAATGTATTTTTTATATTTTTCATATTTTTTTGTTTTTCTCTCTCCTCGTTTCTTGAATGCGAAACCTCCAAAATTCGTTTCTCGTCCCGTTGTCGTTTCTCGTTCCGTTTCCTGTTTCCCGTTTCTGGTAACATGACCTCCATATATATCTGTTGCTTTTGCATGTGAATATTTCTCTTTTGTGATACCTCACACTATTCTTTATAACCTCAAATGATTGAGTTAGAGGGGTCATCATAGAAGGCGATTCAACATCATGAGGTCAACTCATGGGTGAAACTTATTAGTTTTAATTTCTCAGATATTTAAATAATATGCTTCGATATGAAAAAAAAATACACCCATATTTCCATGAATTATTTTCAATTCTATTTATGCTCAAGCTCAACCATCAGAGTCCTGATCATACTGAGTGAGTGAATGTTTATTGTTAGCATGCTAATAATGCTTTTTCTTTAGGAGAATGTGTTTCAGGACAAAACATGTTTTTCTTTAGGAGAATGTTAATATAAGAAAATATATTATACAAAAGTTTGCTGAATCATATTGCAATATATTATTATGCTCGTCCTCACAAGAATCCTTAGACTGCTCTACTGGATATTTGGACGTAATTATTTTAGAGCCCATAAGGAATAATTTGATAGCCTGTTGGCCTCCGCACTAATTCCTCCGCATCTTTAACATCAAAAGCTAGTACCGGCAACAAGGCATCATTGAACGTGCAAAGCTATTTTAACGATCCATTAAGCTGAAGGCAGATGCATGCTTAAGGTGAATGCAAATAAATTATTGCATGCTCTCGGTCTCATGAATATTTTCCAAATGGAATATTGTCTAAATCTGTAATCCAAATAAATTCAGTACATATGTTCTCCCTAAACTAAACAAATACTTTTATATCAATTTGATTATATATAATGTCACTCGAGCTTATTTAATTGTGAAGTCTTCAAGTATAATTTTACAATATTAATTATAGTAAAATCAGTTAAATATAGTCAAACTGTTCAGTTATATTTATATAGTTATAAAATATTAGTGTGTATGTTACAATTAAGAAGAAAGAAGAGGAGGATTGAAGTCCATATAGGTATGACATACAACTAATAACACTGACCTTGATTTTATTGTTTTCTTGATTTACCTTTAATCTAATAATCATTTCCATATATTTATGAGATTAATAAATTCCTTATATGCATAGTAATATTTGAGAAAATCGTATATATCATTTTTTATGTTGTTTAATTTAATTTTTTTTAAGTGCTTGTTGTTCTTATTTTTGCAACAGACCATTCAGACATAAACAATTAGTTATATGAACCAATTATTTTTATATTTGGTTCATATTGATATTAATATTGTGGATTGATATTACATCAGGAAATGCAAAAATGGAGGTTTTGAATATTGGCCATCACTATGGCCAATATTCATTTTTATGAATATTGGCCACAATTTTATTCTATTTCCATTGTATTTTTCTATTGTGTTGTGAAATGAGGTTTATATTTATAGAAATGTTTATATCATTTGGTTCATGTAACACTATTGTTTTATTTCATGTAACATTATCACATTAAGTTTTTTAACATAAATACAAATGGGGTGTTATGTTTTATGTATATATATATATATATATATATATATATATATATATATATATATATATATATGCTTATTTATTTGTGCATGTATTTATTGATTTTGCTTTTGTTTTTTTGTCTTTCAAATGCAGATATGGAAAATAATGATGTCATCTATTATTCCAGAAAAGTCGGCAATATTGTTGGAGGGATAAGTTTTCTTTAATATCTTCGGAACAAGTTTGATAGAAAACATGGCTTCCATCTTGCTTTTATTGATGATAATCTTCGTGTGCTAGATGAAACGAAAACACGTGTAAAATAATTGTTACATGTGCACCAGAGGGAGTCTGGGAGGAGAACAAGAAGGAAATGATTGGAAAGTGTTAAGTATCATGATCATTATCATGTTGATTTGAATTGGTGCTCCTTTTTTCATCGGTCTCATTGTGTTTTGGAAGAGGCCACTCCATAGATGACTTTTGATGGAGTGTTTTAAGTTCAATTTTGTAGTGAAATTATTTGATGTAAAGAAAACAAAAAATATATGTTAAGACTCAATGTTCTTTCTGTGGTTGCAATTTTGGTTAAATTGAATTTTTTTCTCGTTGTTGTAGTTATATAGAAAATTGTATATCTTTGGTCTTAAAATGTCCTATTATGTTGTTCTTCTTTGAATCCAATGTGTGCAATTTAGATGTGTTTTTTGCATTTATGTTCCTTTGCTCCAATAGCAGTGTTACTATTTTATTTCTTTTCTCTTGCATTTGTAATTTTTGTGGTATTTTGTGTGGATCCCTTCACTCCGCTCATGTCTTTCATAATGAAAATATTGTTTACATTTATAATATTATTGTTGGGCTTTCATTTTCTAGCTGTTTATATCAATTTTCTGGAGATTTATACAATTAATACATTCATGTCTTGATATCAGTGTATTTATGGCTTAAAATTTATTGATTGTTTATAATATAGTGATATAAATGTGTTATTATTAATGTGATGATGATTTATCATGTTTTAATGGTTTATGATTTACAATGCCGTTCTTATATTGGTTGGGGTTTATGTTGTTTATTATTGTTTTCTTTATAGCATTATTTATGTTTATAATATTGATGCCATGGATTTACGGCTTACGGGTTTTAAAATATTTAATATGACATATATTATCTCATTTTCAAAAGCAATCATCATGAGAGTTGTGGAACATTGCGTTATAACAAAGAATGTCTTGAGAAGAAAACCATAATCAAGCATCGTGAATCATGGTCAACCATGTCTCAACATCACATTGTAACAAAGATTGTCTCAATATGAAAATAAAAGATGGTTAAGAATGGTCATTGATATTTATTTTTCGATTTATAATATTTATCACAGGGTTTAAACAACTTGTATTTATAATATTAATCCATTGAGGTTAAAATATCAATCCTTTCCCTTTTTAATATTGATCATTTGCATTTTTTGATCCCTTAGGTTTATAATAATTTTCTCTTGGGTTTATAAGATTAAGCCCTCGGGTTTATTTGTTCTATGAGTTTATAATACTAATAATTCCTTTGGTTTATCATTTTATCCCTTGGGTTTATTAATCCCTTGACTTTAAAATACTAATTTCTAGGGTTTATTAATTGTTTAGGATTTTAATATTGGTTTGTTGAATTTATTTATTCCTTGGGTTTATTAATTGCTTGGATTTATTAATCATTTGTTTTTATAATATTAATACCTTGGGTTTATAAAATTAGAAATGCATTGGGTTTATTCATCACTTTTATTTATAATATTAGTAATGCATTCGATTTGTTTAATTTGTTAGTTTCATAATTCGTTAGTTTTATAATTTGTATCCCTTTAGCTTACTTATTCTTTGGGTTTATAACACTAACAATGTCTAAGGTTTATTGATCGCTTGGGTTTATCATATTAATAATCATGCAACTTTATCAATCCTTTGTTTTTAGAATATTATTCCTAGGCTTTATGAATCTCTTGTGTTTGTAATATCAATCCCTTGTGCTTATTCATCCCTTAGGTTTTTAATATTTATCCCTTCGGTTGATTAATTCATTGGGTTTATAATATTAAACGGTTGGATTTATTACTTCCTTGGGTTTATAACTTACTCCCTTTGGTTTATTAATCCCCAATATTAAGGTTTAAATAATAGCCCTAAGGTTTAATATTAATCCCTTATGTTTACAATGTTTATCATTTCAATTTATTAATATGTTGCTTTCATAATATTAACAATCCCTAGGGTTTATTGATCCCTTAGGTTTATAATATTCATAGTCACATGGGTTGATCAATCCTTTGGGTTTAAAATATTAATTCCTACATTTTATTAATCCCTTATGTTTTTAATATTGACCCCTTGCAATTTTTCCCTTGGGTTTTTAATATTTTTCACATTGGTTTATTAATTCCTTAGGTTTACAATATCAAATGTCTGTCTTTCTTCACTCTTCAAGATTTTAATATTAATAATTCCTTTTGTTTATCATTTAATCCCTTGGTTTTATTAATCCCCTAAGCCTAAAATATTAATTCCTGGGGTTTATTAATCGTTTGGGTTTTTAATATTAGCTCGTTGGGTTTATTGATTCCTTTGGTATATTGATCCCTTGCATTTATTAATCATTTGTTTTTATAATATTAATGCCTTGGGTTTGTAATATTAATAATCCCTTGGTTTTATAAAACCCCAATATTAAGGGTTAAATATCTGTCAAACTATTTATGATTATGTCAATATCACAATAGATTAATCTAACATGGAAATCAACCATGGTCAATCGTGTTTCTTTTAGGGTTTATGATAGTCATGTATGTGTTGGGTTGATAATTTTTATCCCTTAATTTTATTATTCACTTGGGTTTATAATAGAAATCCTTTAGTTTTATTGATCTAAGGGTTCATATTCCTAGGGTTTAGTATTATTCAACAATGGTTAGCAATAAAAAACCATGTTCGACCATGATCAACCATTGTACAACATCAATCGTTTGGGTTTATTATTCCCCAGTCAATGATGGCTTATTATGATGTCAACAATGATCAATGATGGTTTATTATTATGCCATCAATGGTCAACCATGGTCCAACATAGAACTATGAAAAGGATTGCCTCAATATGAAAAATAATGATGGCCAATCATGTTTATTTTAGTGTTTATAATATTTGTCTTAAGGTTTATATACGTTGGGTTTATAATATTAGTCCCTTGGGTTCATGATCCCTTGGGGTTTTAGTGTTAATCCCTTGGGTTTATTATTCATTTTGGTTTATAATATCAATCCCTTGTGTTTATTATTCCCCTAGGTTTAAAATACCAATCATGGTCAACCATTATCAATGATATCCAACCATGGTCAACCATGGTTGAATGTCACATTGTGACAACGATTGCCTCACCATGAAAATAAGCCATGTTTATTTTAATGTTTGTAATATGTATATTTGGGTTTACCAATGTTGGTTTATAATATTAGTATCCTGGGTTTAATATTATTCCCTTGGGTTTAGAATCCCTTTGGTTGATTATTAGCTTCGGTTTATAATATCTTTTTTTTGCTGAAGCAAGAGTCGTACCTTCTATTTCATTAAAATGGAGAATAAATTACATAAAATACAACAACCCCCGAGGAATCGTGGACCAACTAAAAACTATTCTCTTATTGCCAAGAGAAACAAGCTAAAGGCAAAAACCTCGAACCCTACCTACAAAACCTCAAAACTCTCAAAAGACAGAAAATGATAAGACCGTACGATCATCCCACAGAAACTCGATGGATCAGATACAATTCGGGCTGGCACCAAGCACACACTTTACATTTAAGATTGGACCTGAAGAGAAAAAAGGTACCAATCTGAAAGGATTTCAGATCCACCTAGGGAAATAACCCACGAACCTGTTGAATGTGGTAAAATCATCAATTCCCGCCATGAAACAAAACAAGTACAGAATATATTCCTCATCCAGACTTGCATCTTTAATCTCAACCGTCAAATCTCCTCGCCCGATCCAATGGCAGTGGAAGATTTCGTGGTACTTAGAAGCACAGTGCCTAACCCCCTGGACCCTACATGCACGTCATTCCTAACCATAGATCCACCTTGCTTAATCCGATGGCATAGGCTCATATCGCATGGATCTAAAGCACCAAACATTAGCACGCGATGAGGGCGGTATTTAGTCCTGCCCCTTGGCCACGTGTAGCTTGATGAGTGGAATTTCTCCCATTTCAGAAAAACTACTTCCTGCTCAAAATGCATGTGATAAACCATATACCACCCTGAGAGTGGTTTTGCATCCATTGAAAGAGAACTAGGGGTATTAAGGCCGCCGAGAAGGCCCGGATTCCAACCCCTTGCGCTATTCCCTCTATGCCAACCATCTGATAAACAACGTCTTCTGAGCAGCTTCCATCTGGTGTATCTGTATCTATATTTACCTGGGATGTTGAGGCTGATAGTGACCTGCATCCCACTAAATACCAAACTATGAAAATAGCAGCGATACATAATGAATCCAAGTCATCTAGACCCCACCTCCATGGCTTTTTTTTGAAACACCATCCTATCTTCATCTGCTGGGTCGTGACAGTACACCTTTAATCTATTCTGAGGCATTCCTTGCCACCCCATTGTGACCTTGCTCTCGGTATAGATCACTCCTTGATTGGCCAGAATATCCACCAATTTATTGGTCATTCTTCACACATGATTAAAACTTACTGTGCGAAGGAACTGGAGGTGAAGCTGAATCCATTGAAAGACCTGGATCAGCCTCTAGTGTTTTGAGACTTTTTCTACCGCCATGCCACAGCTGATTCTCTTAACTGAGTTAATGATTAACTCAGAATCAGCTTCGACAATCACATTTTAGTGGTTATCCTGCTTCATGAAATCTAAACATTATTTCATAACCATTAATTCCACCATGTTGTTAGTGGCTCTTCATAAACAGCAATGGAATATGAAAAGAATGCTTCCATTTTCATCCCTTAATGCCCCTCCAAAGCCAATAGTACCTGGGTTGACTTTTGAAGCCCCATCAATGTTGTATTTCAAAAAACCTTGAGGGGGAGGGTGCCAGAAATCCTGCTCATGATCCATTTTCATTACCTTCCTATCCAGGTCCTCAGGAATAAGCCCCTGCATACCTAGCTGATGGAGAATCTATAATTCAACATCTAAAGGTGGGTTCTTAGGGGGATTCCACACTGTTATGCCAACCGTCTCCTTAAGCTGATTTAAGATTTGCTCAAAAAGGCGTAGGGAGGTACTTTTTTCATTCTTGAAGATTTTATTGCTCCTTTCTTTCCAGACATTTCATATAATGAAGCCTAGCATAAGAGCCCAATTAGTGCCCAGAAATTCATAATCAGAAAATTTACGTCTCCAATTGATTAGGGTATTGATAATACTCCCTTGGTCCCTATCAGTCTGTTGGAAAATGGAAGCAAAAGTATCCCACAACAAGGAGGTGAAACTGCAATTATTGAGAAGGTTCTCCATTGTTTCCTCTTGGGATTCATAGAGCTGGCATCTGGAAGGCCCTAGAACACCCCCCTTCTGTATGTTATCCCAAGTCAAAATTTTCTTATGATAAAATAGCCACATGAAGAGTTTGATCTTCATCCAGCCTTGATGCCTTGATAGGTTCTACCAAATCCTATCTGGAACATGGGAGTCCAGCTCAAGGACTATGCGTTTTTCCTCCTTAAGATTGAAAGAACCCTCATTGAAGTTGGTCATGCCCTCTTATCACTAATATCTTCCTTTGTTCTAACAATTTCATAAGTTCCTTTGCTTTTGCTTTCAAGGGGTTGTCATCCCTATAATCAATGTTCCTCCAGGTTCTCCATTTTCCTGCACTGTTGGTTTGATCCCAAAAATCTTTTACCTTAGATAACCCTTTGGTTTCTGTCTCTTCCTTGAGATCCAAAAATTTCTCTGTTAACAATATGGCTTCTTGTTGCCATTTATCCTCCCAACATAAAGCTAGATCTCCCTCTCTGATTTCCCAGAAGCTGTTTTTTGTACTAATCCCCTATTCTCCCAGGCCTAATTCCAAATGTGTGAGCCCTTTATATTTACAAACATCCTTATGTGATCATTATTTTTCCAAGTGCTGGCATATTTTTCTTTCTAGATACTAGCCCACTAAGCCTTTGGGTCTTTTACCCAGCACCACCATAATTTTTCCCCTAAAGCCTTGCTTAGAATCTTTGGATCATCCAATCAAAGACCCCCATGGTTTTTAGGTTTGCAGATTTTATCCCAGGCAACCAAGGCCCATTTCTTTCTTTCCTCCCCCTTACCCCAAAGAAAGTCTCTTTATATGGATCTAAATTGTTGCAAGACTCCTTTTGGTGCTGGGAGTGCTGATAGCATGAAAACTAGGATTGATTGAAGAACAACCTTTGTGAGCCCCAACCTACTAGCCAAGTTTAAAGATCTAATAGTTGATTTCCTGGTTTTGTCTTGCATCTTATTAATCACCGGCTCTCAAATGCTCTTGTGCAAAGGTTTACAGTTAGAGGAACCCCCAAATATTTTGAAGGGAGGACATCTCTTTGAAAGCCCAAAATTCTGGAGATATTCCTCTGAATAGCAATATTGGTATTAAAGAAAAAAATATTAGATTTGGAGAGATTAACTTCCATACCTATAGCCATGGCAAAGTCACTGAGTATTTGTTTATACACAAGAGCTTCTTTGACCATGGGGATTCCCTGCAGCATGGTATCATCAACAAATTGTTGATGAGTCAAGGCCCGTCCATTGTTAGAAAGTTGTAGACCTTTAATCTTACCAATGTCTTTTGCATGCTTGATAGACCGACCTAGTCCTTCCATCATGAGGATGAAGAGAAAGGGAGAGAGAAGGTCTCCCTACCTAAGGCCTCTTGAAGGAATAAAAGTCTCGAAGGGAGAACCATTAACCAAAATTGAAAAGCTGGAAGAAGTTACCAAGGCCATGACCCATCTAACCCAGTTATGATCAAACCCAAAAGCAATAAGAACTTTCCTGATATAGGTCCAATTCAATGTATCATAAGCTTTGGCTATGTCTAATTGCATCATCATTCCAACCTTCCTATTGCTAGTCAATGAGTGCACCACCTCATGTGCTTGAATGATGTTATTGAGAATTTGTCTACCTTCCACATAACCAGATTTTTCCAGAGAAACTAGTGTAGGAAGAAGAGGTTTGAGTCTATTGGCCACAACCTTGGAAATTATCTTCTATACCACATTGCACAAAGCTATGGGTCTAAACTTGTTAGGAGTTTGAGAAATGCCCCGTTTAGGGATCAGGGAGATAAAGGAGGTATTGAGTACCTTCAAAATAGTTCTATTCATCCTGGAATCTTCCACTACATTTAGAATATCCTGTTTGACAATATTCCAGCAAGCTTTAAAGAAATTTGCATTGAAACCATCAGGGCCTGGCACTTTACCATTCTGCATTTCTTTGAGGACCTCACTAACCTTCTCTTCAGTCACTGGCCTATTAAGGTTGAAATTATCCTCTCTAGACAACAGCCTAGGTATATGTCTTGTTAAGTCCCTGATGGAATGTTCTATATCTGAAATGGTTTCCTTTGCCATACCTTGAAAGTTTTGAACTAACACAACTTCTATTTCTTCATGGGAATTGAGAAGATTCCCTCCATCATCCTTGATTGAAGAAATCCTGTTATGAGCTCTATTTGTCATGGTGGATCTATGGAAAAATCTAGTGTTTCGCTCTCCTTATTTTAGCCATTGAACTCTAGATTTTTGTCTCCAAAATATTTCCTCTTATTTGCATACATTCTCCCAGTCTTGATGATATTTGGTGACTTGATCACTTCTGACTTTATCAAAGCCATCCATGATAAGGGCTTGGTTGAGTTCCTGCATTTTACCTTCAACAGATTTTTTTGCTTCAAAAATATTACCATATTCATTCTTGTTCCAATCTTTGAGCCTGAGCTTGATGTGCTTTAGTCTTTTGTGAAGAAGGAACATTCTTGTGCCTTTAATATTCAAATCTTTTGACCACTAGTTGGCAATGTTGCTGATGAAATCTGGGTGGGAGAGCCAGATATTCTCAAATCTAAAAGGTCTATTCCTGGGGGTACCAATGCCCTGAACCTCTAGTTGAACCAGCCAGTGATCTGAGCCTCCAAAGGGGAGAACTCTCACTATCATTTCCTTGTCAATGAGCATAAGGTCCTCTGAGATTATGAATCTATCTAATTTTGAGGCTACTTGAGACTCTCCTCCTCTTTTATTGTTCCAAGTAAAGAGACCATTACTCGTAACAATGTCCACTAGCTTCATATTATCTATAAAAATTTGAAATGCTAAAGAGCCTTTTCTTAAAGTTCCAGTTCCCCCTTTTTCCTTCGAAAGTGATTTGATCATGTTGAAATCCCCCCCCCCATGATCCATGGTATTCCTGCATGTCTATCTCTGAGATCCACTAGAGAATCTCGTAACTTGAGTTTATCATCCATTCTTTGGGGGCCATACACATTCGTGACTAGGTAGGTCTCACTATCTCCCACAGGCTGAATAACCACTGATAAATAATTCCTAGATGCCTCAGCATCTATTATGCCAATTTTTTGGGGGTTCCAAAGAGTGAGTATTCCTCCTGATGTATTCTCTGCTTTGACTTCCAGAAACTCAAATCTATTGAGCCATTTGCTATGTATTTCTTTTATTTTTTGAATGGAACATTTAGTTTCCTGGATGAAGATCATATTCGGAGCTGCTTGTTTCATTCTATTACTAAGTAATCTTTGTTTTCTTTTACTACCTAGACCCCTGATATTCCAGGAAGTGAACTTCATTATTAAAGATTTGTAAAGGAGTACCTAGTTAGGTCTTTCATCTTACCTGAATCTATCATTAGCTTTCGACATTCCATCAGTAGCTCATTCTACCTCTTCCTGCCTATTTCCTTTCCTGGGTTTCTAGGTGCTAATCCTGGTGTGGTTTTCATAGTTTTCACACCTTTGCTACCCTGCCTTTCATTGTTTCTTTGCCTCTCCAACCCTTTGGCCTGAGTTTTCCATATAAACAGTTGTTGTACTCTATTGAACTCTTCTTGAGGTAACAACTCTACCCCTTCCATGGTTCATTATTTCAATAATCCTTCCAGATCTAGGTGTTCTTTATCAAGAATATCCTGTAGTTCATGGTCCTTCATTTCCATCTCATTGTGGGTCATTTCCTAGTCCATCTCCAGTTTTGCATCACTCATCATAGTTTCTTTCTCTCTATTAATATCCTGTGTTTGTTCATGATCTTATTCCTTCTCCTCCTCCACTGGACTTCCTCCCTTTGCTTGATCTACTTTTGTTATCACTTCTTCTTCTTTGAGTACTTGGAACCTATTCTGACTGGCCTGTTGCCCTTCTATTTGATGTAGTTTTGGCCCCCTTTTGCCTCCTTTTCCTTTATATACCACTTTGTGAAATATTTCAGTATCTTTTATTGTGTTAGCTTTACTCTTGTTCTTTATTTTACTTAGAGGGAAGTCTCTGAATAGGTGCCCATGCTCATGGCATTTGCAACATCTGAATGGAATATGTTCATAATCTACTATTTGCACCCATTCTTCGTCAAAAACTTCCAAGATTACCTCATCTGGTAGAGCTTTAGAGAGGTCCATCTCCACACATATTCTTGCAAAGGAAGTATATTTTCCCCTTCTTGTAGCCTCAAAAGCTTTGACAAAATGTCCTAATTTATTTCCTATGGCAGATAACAATTCCGTTTGCCAATAATCAAGAGGTAGAGAGTAGAGTCTTACCCAAACTAGGACCGAAGTAAAAGTCTCACACTCCGGGACAAAATTCATAATCCATGGCTGCATGTAAAGGCCTGCTGCTGCATAGAAGTGGGGCCCTCCTTCAAACACTCTTTCCTTATCTTCAATATTTGTAAAGACCACAGTGAAGAATCCCCTTGATCCAAGATGTAGGTCTATGCTTCCTTTTGGTTTCTAGTGGTATTTAATCCAAGTTTGTAAAGATTTTTTACTAGGCCATACTCCCATGAATTTACAAATGATTGCATATGTCTGCATGTGGTCCCTGTGTGCGTCGAGAGTAGGATCATTTAAAACTACTCTGGGTGTAATCGCAACTTTGGATTTACATGGTCCCTTTGTCTTTTGTTCCTTGTTCCTTGTCTTCTTCCTCATTTTCTTTTGTGTTATTATTCTCCCTTGATTTAGTACCATCTTGCTCCTCTTCATTGTTCCTTTTCCTTCCTTCTGAAGGACCTCTATCATTTACTATTGGTTTCTTACCTCTGCTGCCCACAGCCTGCTTGTAGGAGGGAGTGGAGCTCTTTCCTTTACGTCCTTCCATGGGGAACAACCCCTACAAAAGCCTGTAACCGTAGCTATTCACCCGCGCCCATCGCCAAGAAAATCCCTCTCTTCTTCCCCTTCTGCTATCCCAACAACCCATCGGTTGGGTTTACAATATCAATCATGGTCAGCTTTATTAATCTCTTGTGTTTGTAATATCAATCCCTTGCACTTCCTGATCCCTTAGGTTTTTTCGCTTGGGTTCACTAATCCGTTGGGTTTTTAATATTAAACCGTTGGGCTTATTAGTTCCTTTGGTTTATAGTATTAATAATCCCTTTGGTTTATTAATCCCTTTAGTTTAAAATATTAATTATTAGGGTTTATTAACGCAACCATGTTTATTTTAATATTTTTAATATTTATCTTAGGGTTTGTATACCTTGGGTTTATATTATTAGTCTCTTTTGTTTAATATTATTCCCTTTGGTTCATAATCACTCTGGGTTTTAGTATTAATCCCTTGGGTTTATTGTTCCTTTGTGTTTATAATGTCAATCGTTTGGGTTTATTATTCCTAAGTCAAACATGATTTATTATGATGTCAACAATGGTCCAACATGGAATTGTTATAAGGATTGTGTCAATATGAAAATAAACGATGGTTAATCATGTTTATTTTAGCGTTTATAATATTTATCTTAGGATTTATATATGTCGGGTTTATAATATTAGTCCCTTCGGTTTAATATTATTCCCTTGGGTTCATAATCCATTAGGGTTTTACTATTAATCCCTTGGGTTTATTATTCCCTTAGGTTTATAATATCAATCATGGTCCACCATTGTCAATCATAGCCAACAATGGTCAACCATTGTTGAATGCCGCCTTGTGACAAGGATTGTCTCATCATGAAAATAGACCATGTTTATTTTAGTGCTTGTAATATTTCTATTTGGGTTTACCAGTGTTATGTTTATAATATTAGTCCCATGGGTTTAATATTATTCCCTTGGGCTCATAATCCCTCAGGGTTTTAATATTAATCTCTTTGGTTTATTATTCCTTAAGGTTTATAATATCAATCCCTTGAGTTTATTATTTCGTTAGGATTATAATATCAATCATCGTCAACCATTGTCAATCATAACCAACCATGGTCAAACATTGTTGAATGTCGCATTGTGTCAAGGATTGTCTCACCATGAAAATAAACCATTTTTATTTTAGTGTTTGTAGTATTTATATATGGGTTTACCATGTTTGGTTTATAATATTTGGCCCTTGGGTTTAATATTATTCCATTGGGTTCATAATCCCTTGGGGTTTTAGTATTAATCCCTTGAGTTTATAGTTCCTTTGAGTTTATAATATCAATTCCTTGGGTTTGTTATTCCCTTAGGTAATATCATTGATGGTTAGCCATTGTCAATTATAGCCAACCATGGTCAACCATGGTTGAATGTTTCATTGTGACAAGGATTGTCTCACCATGAAAATAAACCTTGTTTATTTTAGTGTTTGTAATACTTATATCTAGGTTCACCAATGTTGGCTTTTTAATAGTAGTCCCTTCGGTTTAATATTATTCCCTTGGGTTCATAATCCCTTGAGTTTTAGTATTAATCCCTTGGGTTTATGTTTCCCATGGGTTCATAATATCAAATCCTTGGGTTTATTCTTAACCTGGGTTTATAATATCAATCATGGTTAACCATAACCAACCATGGTCAACTATGGTCAATCATTGTTCGATCTCACATTATGGAAAATATTATCCCCACTTAGGGTTTATAGACATTTAGTTTATAATAGTAGTCCCCTGGCTTTAATATTATTCCCTTAGGTTCATAATCCCTTGCAAGATTAGTATTAATCCCTTGGGGTTATTGTTCCTTGTGTTTATAATATTAATAATCCCTTTGGTTTATTAATCCCCTTAGTTTAAAATATTAATTCAAAAATGTTTATTTTAGTATTTTTAATATTTGTCATAGGGTTTTTATACCTTGGGTTTATAATATTAGTCCCTTTTGTTTAATATTATTCCCTCGGGATTTTAGTATTAATCCGTTGGGTTTATTGTTCTTTGCGTTTATAATATCAATCTATTGGGTTTATTATTCCCCAATCAACCATGGTTTATTATGATGTCAATCATGGTCCATAATGGAATTGTGATAAGGATTGTCTCAATATGAAAATCAATGATGGTCAATCATGTTTATTTAAGTGTTTATAATATTTATCTTAGGGTTTATATACGTTGGGTTTATAATATTAGTCCATTGGGTTTAATATTATTCCCTTGTATTCATAATCCCTTGTGGTTTTAGTATTAATTTGTTGGGTTTATTATTCCTTTGGGTTTCTCATATCAATCCCTTGGGTTTATTATTCCCTTAGGTTTATAATATCGATCATGGTCAACCATTGTCGATCATAGCCAACCATGGTCAACCATGGTTGAATGTCACATTGTCACAAGGATTGTCTCACTATGAAAATAAACCATGTATATTTTAGTGTTTGTAATATTTATATTTGGGTTTACTAATGTTGGGTTTATAATATTAGTCCTTTGGGTTTAATATTATTCCCTTGGGTTCATAATCCCTTGGGGTTTTAGTTTTAATCCCTTGGGTTTATTATTCCTTTAGGTTTATAATATCAATCCCTTGGGTTTATTATTCCCTTATATTTATAATATCAATCATGGTCAACCATTGTCAATCATAGCCAACCATGGTCAACCATGTTTGAATGTCGCATTGTGACAAGGATTGTCTCACCATCAAAATAAACCATGTTTATTTTAGTGTTTGTAGTATTTACATTTGGGTTTATAAATTTCGGGTTTATAATATTAGTCCCACGGGTTTAATATTATTCCCTTGGGTTCATAATCCCTTGAGGTTTTAGTATTAATCCCTTAGTTTTATTATTCCTTTTGGTTTATAATATCAATCCCTTGGGTTTATAATTCCCTTAGGTTTATAACATCAATGATGGTCAACCATTGTAAATTATAGCCAACCATGGTCAACCATGGTTGAATGACGCATTTTGACAAAGATTGACTCACCATGAAAATAAACCGTGTTTATTTTAGTGTTTGTAATATTTATATTTGGGTTAACCAATGTTGGGTTTCTAATATTAGTCTCTTCAGTTTAATATTATTCCCTTGGGTTCATAATCCATTTGGTTTATGTTTCCCTTGGGTTCATAATATCAAACCCTTGGGTTTATTATTAACTTGGTTTATAATATCAATCATGTTCAACCATAACCAGAAATGTTCAACTGTGGTTAATCATGGTCCGATCTCAAATTATGAAACAAATTGTACCATTATTTTTTAGTATTAGCCCCTTGAGTTTAATATTATTCCATTAGGTTCATAATCCCTTAAGGTTTTGGTATTAATCCTTTGGGTTTATAATATCATCCCTTGGGTTTATTATTCCCTTAGGTTTATAATATCAATCATGGTCAACCATTGACAATCATAGCCAGCCATGGCTGAATGTCACATTGTGACAAAGATTGTCTCACCATGAAAATAAACCATGTTTATTTTAGTCTTTCTAATATTTATATTAGGGTTTACTAATACTGGGTTTATAATATTAGTCCCTTGGGTTTAATATTATTTCCTTGGGTACATAATCCCTTGGGGTTTTAGTAATAATCCTTTGGTTTTATTATTAACATAAGTTTATAATATCAATCATGGTCAACTTTATTAATCTCTTGTGTTTGTAATATCAATCCCTTGCACTTCTTGATCCATCAGGTTTTAAATATTTATCCCTTGGGCTCACTAATTCCTTGCTTTATAATATTAAACGGTTGGGTTCATTAGTTCCTTGGATTTATAATATTAATAATCCCTCTAGTTTATTATTCCTTTTTGTTATTGAGAAATCTAGTGTCCACTTGGATCTGCTAGTCCCACTAAGACTGGTATCTATCTTAGAAACAAATAAACTAAAACCACTTTCGTTTTCCTTTATGAGAAGTAGATAAGAGTGGAATGAATGACACAAAACTTAGTCTTGTGCTTGGTTCCTTGCTTGATTCCTCTCCTTTCTGACAGATCCTTGCCGCTTCTCCTTCATCTACCCAGCTTCAAAGAGCACCTGTGGGATCAAAGCAGCATAATACTATCGAAGAACATAGATCGAAAATCATAAACAATATAGGACCAGATGTATATTGACCACACAAATGCATATATCATCAAACATAAAAGAATGTGGAGGAAAATGTGAATAGCTTTATTAATAATCAAGAATAGCAAAGAGGATTACAACCAATTGTTCTGACCCAGCGTCATCCTCCAGCATGAAAGCCCTTCTTTCACCTCATGAAAAGCTTAGATCACCCAACACTATGATATTCCAACAAGAAACCAACAGCACTTCCTTGCAAGATACAAAATTCCAGCCTCTGGATCTCTGGGATGGGGGATCCATATATAGATGATTGCAGGGGGGTGAGTCAGCTTCTGGGGTTTGATTAGCGTCCTCCCTCTGATAGTTCTGGATTCCAATTGGAGATTGATGATCTCTTACTCATCCTTGGGCGAATTCAGAGAGGCAAGTGTCACAGGAGAAGTTTCAGGAAGATTCCATGATCATCCACCTCGCAAACTGTCTCTGCCATTTGTCCACTCTCGCCCATCGCACCCCATATAAGGGATTTTTAGTATGCATCGCACCTCCTGTGTGCATTTAGGTGGGATGCATCGCACTTTGACCATGGTGTAGGTGAGATGGTCTAGTTTTGACCAGTTTTGACCAGTTTTTCATGGAGAACTTCTTGGAGATGATGTAATTAGCTGACTTTGTTCTTTTAGGGGATGGAACAACACTTTTAGGGACTTAGGAGCCCTTGGTTTATGGACATGTTTGATTGGGGTTGCAGTGCCCAAAAATGTCTATAACAATTGCCCCCTAAAGCATGATGTCATTAATCTTTTGATGTCGGGTGAAAAGCCTTATCATGAGGATCCGAAGTTTTTTTGAGCTAGAAGGCGACCTGTAATAAGATGCAATACAATACATTATATTCATAATATTTTTCATGATCTAGCTGAGGTGAGCGTTCCCATGCTCAGCTTTATAAATTCATTTCTATGTACACAAGATAGACAACCGTCTGTGCGGGAGACTGACGATCCTGATAGAATCATCATCCTCTGATTCGGATGATCATCTATGCAGCAACGATGTACATTTGATGTCTTTATTTTCCTGAATATATCGCAGCCTGGAGGGATGAAACTAGATCCGGGGTCTTCAAACTCATTCAATCTTCACTCGGAGTACAAGTCGATCCATGTGAAAGATGTTCTGGAGTCGAACATGGAAAGACATCGCCTAATTACCAGCCAATGATGTAAGTTGTTAACAAGCGCGAGAGGAATCACTGATAATGATGATGACCCTCAAGGTACTACAGTACAATTCGCGTGGTGTGAATAAGGGACGCGGTGTCGAACACCACGCAAAATCTTTCGGTCGAAGGCCATCATTGTCAACCTGTCGCCAGAAGTGAGAAACTTGCCATTGAGGCATGCAAGCTTCAAAGTACTGAAAGGGTTGTTCCTAAGTCGACTTCTTGGATAATGAGCTGATATCGACAAGAAGTGACTCGCCGTAGGAGGGCCTTAATGAATCCCACATCTATGACATAGAACGGAGTAAATGATTTTGGAGGTGAAAACGATCTGATGATACAGGGTTCAGGGTGGCTGTCATGAAAGAATGGAGCGTGAATGTATTCCAGTGGATGAGACACAGGTGAATTCTCTGAGCGACTTCTCTTGAACATACCGACGACACTGACACGATGGATTGGTACCGTTAACCCCAAATGTTGATGGTGTGATGGACCAATGGTAGTATGACCTGTGAACGAAACAACCCAACCCGACTCGGATGTGGAGTGAAAGTGTCATGTTCAAGAGCGACTTGCTACCAATAAAGTTTCTTCAAGTTTTCTTCCAAATTTTTCCCAGTCATTGCTGACCAGTACCTCTTTATTTTTTTCAAACTTGAGGAGGATAACATATGCTTGTTCTATAATTTTCCCTTCGAGCAAACCTGTTGCTATATTTTAACAAGCCTAGCGACAGTGAAACTCGTTCTTTTCTGTGTGGACAAGTTTGTCGCTATTCGGTTTTAACGAGTTTAAAGACAAAGATAACTCGGTCCTTTTCAATTTTAGAGAGTCTGAAAAGGGACGTAAAGGAAACTCCAATGGTCCTTTTTTGTCATATAATCCCTTAAGTCCGAAAATGTATAAAATAATACAAAAGGGTTGAATTTTCAGTAATTTTAACGAGCTGAACAAGACAAGCACTCGATCTTTTTGTGTAATAATCCCTCAGGTCCAAAAAGATTAAAATCTAGAGGAGGGATAGCACTTCTGGTCGCTTTAACGAGCTGGAGAGGCTAATTTCTCGGCAATCTTTTCATATTTTACGAGTCAGTTGAAAAGAGCTTAAACGAGACTCATTTTTGGGGAGCGAGTGATAATTTTCAGGTAGTAACTTTGATTCCAGGTAAGGCTTGGAATTTCTGAGTCACGACAGTGTCACGAGGATGGCTAACAGGATCACTCTTCGCATATGTTCCTCAAAAGGTGTAAACAATCAAATGGAGGTGAATGATCGGCTAAATAGAGTGGAGGTGATGATGAGAACATGACCAAGGCTCAAAAGCTGATGACAATGCATTCACAATGGTTATTTACAGGGAATTGGTTCATTTTTTAATGAGCTTAAACTCTGGGAGAAAATTTGCTCATTGCTTATGTTTATTTTTTAACAAGCTTGAATTCCATGTTAAAACTACTCGTGCCAGTCGTATAATAAGGATGTCTCATCTAAGATGCCATTTTTTATGGAGCTTGCACCTTACAAAGCTTTGCCCCGGATCCTTTCTTTATGCAAGTTAGGAACGACCAATCCTACGAGTTTAAAGGGTTGAGAAACTACAAACTAAGAAAATAAATGGTCGCTCTTCGCTTGCATGCAAAAGGGTTTGCATGCCCCCAGGTATAGCGAAAAATTCCCAGGCTACCATATGAAAGCTCTCCATCTGCGTTGCAGACAAAATGCTTCCTTGGCGATGTCTACCGAAATAGACAAAGGTGAGTGGCGCAGTCGCCTCCACTCACATAACTTTGACAAGGGAATATTATTCCTGTCTAATCCCATTTTCCTAAATGGACGAGTGTGTCAGACTAGTCATATATCTTCCATGGAAACCTACCCTATATCGAAGGTTTTCCTGCCAAAACAGACCGGGGTGCATGCCCCGTGGGATTCAGTCATGTCCTCCCGAATCACTCGCGCTCATCAGGTGGACGAATTGGAGATTGATGAGACATTCCTTGCATGAAAAGACCATTTAGGGATGGTAATTGACTATTTTCTATGTGTGAGCTAGGAAACGATAGCTGGTCTACGAGCTTGACCACTCTACCTTCGTGCGGAAAACACATTACTCTAAAGAGTGAGGAGACAACCGCTCCCATGCAATAAATATAGTCACATCCAAGGAGTAGATTATAATCCAAAGGCCCTTGGACTACCATTACGTTCAGGTGAACGGTTTTCTTTCTCAATGTTATCGGCACATTGGGAAGGATCCCTAACAGTCGACGGGTTCCTTTGTCGAAGCCTGTCAAATTTCTCATCTCAGGCAAAAGCGATGGCAAACCAAGCACTTTCCAAGCAGTTGAGGAAAGGATACTGACAGAAGCCCCTTCATCTATGATGGTACCGGCCATGACCATTCTTTATATTTGTGCAATGACTTGGAATTATACACTAGCCGGTAAATGGGGTCTGCCTAGTAGGTTCCAATCGAAGGAGACAAATAGGTTGCTTGGAGGTGGGACCAAATAGACGGTTGGATATGACTCTGATGAAATTCCTTCCTACGGTAAAGGAACAGGTAGACTATCCCCATGTTCATCCGAGTCTGTGTTTATGAAAAGAATTTCGATGGTGTCATTCTCATTCTCTTTGGTGATTGTGTCATCTAAAGACAGACCTTCTGAAGACAAGACCGGGTTGACCGCTGCCTCAACCTTTTGAATTTCGTCTGGTATGGGTTCGGCGGGTTTATCTTCAATGACAGATGCTTTGATTGGACACAATGGCGTGTCAGTCGGATTTTCAACCAGTGATGGACTTGGCAAGAGTTTCTTATATCCAGGAGGAAGCCGTAACGGTGAAACCGGATGGTCATCCAAAACTCTTTTAGCTTCATCTAGGAAGGGACAACGGTGGAGGGCATGATTGCCTTCACACAATCTACAAGGAAATCTACATTTTCCTTTTTGTCCAGGTGCTTCATTTTCACTAGTTGATGGTGTACTTTCAACATGATCATCAGAGGTTGATGACACCAGATTGTGCAAACGAGGAGACCAGTCCCTTAAGATCTGAGGGATGCAGGGACAACCTTGGTGGTAGTGGTCTCCTTTGCAAATGACACATGGCGATTTAGGCCTGGATGGTGCAGTGTGTGGACTTTCGCTAGACGACGCATGGCTACCCCCTTTCGTCTTCAGCTCCTTCTTCTTCTTCTCTTTCTTCTTCTTCTCCTTCTTCTTCTTAGTTACTTGGTTTTGGGCCTTACCTGCTTTATCAAGCGAAGAGGAAGGAGGAGAGGGAGAATCGGATGAAGTAGAAGGTTGGGGGTAACTTTAGTATCATCTAGTTGCTCACTTGATTGTTCAAGAATCACGGTGTTCTGAACGACAAAGGTCGAGAAGAGCCATATTGGTAAGCCAATCGTCAATCCTGGAAGTGACAATGTGGCCATATGAGGTGCACCAACATCTCCCCAAGAGGAGAAAGGACTAGGATTTCCTCCAAGGGAAACTCCTTGGTTGGTGGACTCCATTTTCCTCAACCTAAGACCAACGTAGGAAAGGTGGTGTTATTCCAATTAAAATAAGTTTTAGACGCTTTGACACAACTTGTTTTTTCAATTTTTAAGAGTCGAGAAAAAACAAAAGATGATTCTAGTCGCCTTCGATTTTTAATGAGCCTGAAGTGACAAGTGCTCAGATGGGCGTTTTCTTTTAAGGAGTCTGAAAAGGAACAAAAGATACTGCTCTAAAAATCTAGACAGAGGGATTACCAAACCAATCGCAAAACTGTAGAATACCTTTTACAGTACGGCAGTCAATCTTCCCAAATGCTTTGTTTAGTGCATTGTGATCGATAGGGCGGCAGACACGGCTTCCTGTGGATAAAGGATATAGCCTATTGTGGTCTCCCAATATGTACTCGATGGTACGTGGGAGCACAAGTCCGTACTGGCACTTGTCGTCTCAAAGAGGAGGAATCACCCAACCAACAGTGAAAGCGATAGTTACCAGGCTTTACGATGCCAAAATACGTCTCTAGCCTAGACTTCTAGATGTTGTGCATTAGGTTCCAAAGAATTTTTAGGTTCATTAAATTTATTTTATAGTTCATCTTTCTTAAGAAATTTGCCTTTTAGGTTCACCGCGTGATGTAGATGTACAATTCCTAAAATGCAATCTAAGATGATAAATAATCGTTTAATCTTCTTTTTGCAATGAAAATCCTAGCTACTAAAGAAAGAGAGACGATATTCTTTCAACATAGAGTAGAGAGCACACACTAGATGCACTGTCCTAAATCAAACCAACAAGCAGTCTAAATGCAAATGCACATGCATGTATTTGTTTTCAGCTTTCTTAATGTGTGAATGACAAGAAGAATGCTAAGTGCAAATCTGAATTATCTTTTCTAAGCGACAGTACTAACATATTTCTCTTCAAAAGATGAAAGGAAGATAATGACGACACTTTACTATTTCGAATTGAAAACTGCTTTTGACACTTTAAAAACTACTAATTCAAATCAAATACAAGAGTAACTATACAATCGACCATCAAGAACAATAGGATTCTTTTCTTTCACTGAAAACGACACTTGCAACACTTTCAAATCAAAAGATGACAATTCGACTATGCTACTACTTCGCAAAAGAGAACTAAAAATGGCAGAAAATACATAAAACATTCATATTTCTTTACACAACGGAGGTGGAATGATGGAAAGGAAGGGTGTTTCCACAATGGTATACTGATCACAGACAACAAAATTCTAGAATAGAGCTGAAAAGAGTGAAGAAAAACCAAAACCTGGAGGCAAAATTAGCCTTTTTTGAAGTGCGATGCATCCAGATTTCCTTGAAGAGAGGGTGCGATGGTACCAAGACGAGACTTTACTTGTCTCTTGGTCACAGTTTGCAACTCAATTCAGGGATTTAGGCCGAGCAAATGATATACAGTAAATAGAAATCACCGGGGCTGATCTAATGAGGTTACTAGACACACCACTAGGGCAATTAGAATGTTTGCAAATCAATTGTCCAATTTATAAACAAAACCCGGAGATAGACTGAAGTAGCATTGATTTACTTTGCACTTGCATAGAAAATCCAGTTCGAGGGCTAGCTAGCTTGACTTCAGGCTCCGTTTGTAAGTTTATAAAACAAAAAAATATAGACAAACAAACAATCTATTCGCTCCCCAGTGGAGTCGCCATTTTGTTATCGGGAAATCTAGTGTCCACTCGGATCTGCTAGTCCCACTAAGACTAGTAGCTATCTTAAAAACAAACAAACTAAAACCACTTCCGTTTTCCTTTATGAGAAGTGGATAAGAGTGGAATGAAGGACACCAACCTCAGTCTTGCACTTGGTTCCTTGCTTGATTCCTCTCCTTTCTGACAGATCCTTGCCACTTCTCCTTCGTCTACCCAGCTTCAAAGAGCACCTATGGGATCAAAGCAGCATAATACTATCGAAGAACAGAGATCTACAATCATAAACAATATAGGACCAGATGTATATTGACCACACAAATGCATATATCATCAAACATACAAGAATGTGGAGGAAAACTTGAATAGCTTTATTAATAATCAAGAATAGCAAAGATGATTACAACCAATTGTTCTAACCCAGCATCATCCTCCAGCATGAAAGCCCTTCTTTCACCTCATGAAAAGCTTAGATCACCCAACACTATGATATTCCAACAAGAAACCAACAACACTTCCTTACAAGATACAAAATTCCAGCCTCTGGATCTCTGGGATGAGGGATCCATATATAGACGATTGCAGGGGGGTGAGTCAGCTTCTGGGGTTTCATTAGTGTCCTCTCTCTAATAGTTCTTGATTCCACTTGGAGATTGATGATCTCTTACTCATCCTTGGGCGAATTCAGAGAGGCAAGTGTCATAGGAGAAGTTTCTGGAAGATTCAATGATCATCCACCTCGCAAACTATCTCTGCCGTTTGTCCACTCTCGCCCATCGCACCCCATAGAAGGGTTTTTCAGTATGCATCGCACCTTCCGTGTGCATTTAGGTGGGATGCATCACACTTTTACCATGGAGCAGGTGAGATGGTCCAGTTTTGACCAGTTCTGAGTAGTTTTTCATGGAGAACTTCTCGGAGATGATGTAATCAGCTGACCTTGTTCTTTTAGGGGATGGAACAACACTTTTAGGGACTTAGGAGCCCTTGGTTTATGGACATGTTTGATTGGGGTTGCAGTGCCCAAAAATGTCTATAACACTTTTATTTTAAAATATTAATTCTTAGGCTTTGTTAATTAAACTATGTTTCTTTTAGTATTTTTAATATTTATCATAGGGTTTGTATACCATGGGTTTATAATATTAGCCCCTTTCATTTAATATTATTCCTTCAAGTTCATAATGCCTTGGGTAATAATATATGTTATTATTATTATAATAATAATATAACAAATATACTATATTATAATAATAATAATAATTCAATATTATTATTATTATTATTATTACCAAGGGATTAATACTAAAATCCCAAGGGATTATGAACCGAAGGGAATAATATTAAACAAAAAGGACTAATATTATAAACCCAAGGTATACAAACAATAATATAAATATTAAAAATACTAAAATAAACATGGTTAAATTAATAAACTCTGAGAATTATTATTATTATTATAATCATAAATATATATGAATATCATTGTTATTATTTATATAGTTATTAATAATTATAAATAGTTGGTCTTTAAAAAATACACATAATAATTCCCTTATCACAATTCTAATTATTATTAGTTCATGGTTATTATTATGAGTTATTATTGTTATAATAATAATTCATCATTATTATTACTATTATTATATAATAAATATATTATATTATTATAATAATAGTATAACAATAATCACTTCCTCTTAGAGTGCCCCCTGTACAACCACATTACATCTCAGTTTCAAAATCTCTATTGTAATACTGACCTTCCTAGCCTTTTACAATGTCAAAATTACAGTGAGCTCGGAAGGCTTCTCTCCAAGATTTTTGAGCATAGGAATAAAATCTTAAATCAAACTAAATAATTTGTTTGTTTAGGTCTAGTAGACCAAAGTTTGGTCTCATATGAGTTTATATTATTTTTATAATATTAATATAATAATCATGTAATAATATATATAAATAATATAGTTGTTGTTGTTGAAGATGATGATGATGATGATGATGGTGGTTATCATCCACTGAGACCGAACTTTGGTCTACTGGACCTAAAAAAATAAATTATTTAGTTTGATTTAAGATTTTATTCCTATGCTCAAAAAGCTTGGAGAGAAGCCTCCTAAGCTCATTATAATTTTGACATCGTAAAAGGCTAGGAAGGTCAGTATTGCGACAAATATTATGAAACTGAGATCTAATGTGGTTGTATGCGGGACACTCTAAGACGAAGTGGTTTTCATCCTCGATGTTCCTATTCTCACAAAGAAGGCAGATCCTTTCCCTCCATGGTGTTTTAGGAACTGCCAAATGACCTGTTTCACTATGGAGCTCATGAGAGTTCGTTCTAATCTTCACTATATTAATTTTCTTCTTTGAGCTAGTTAAAACAGATAGATACTTTTGATCTTATAGGGTGGGGTTGATGACCTTCTTATAATAACTTAATTTTCTTTTAGCTACTAAATCTTTCTCACACCACATTTTTTCTTTGAACTTAGAAGTAACAATATTTTTAATGTTATTAATGTTTTGCAATGCATCATTCTTGTTGATCTCCCAATGGTTTAACCATGACTTCGTGTCTTTATACCACCCCCGCTTGAGCCTTACGTGGTTTTGGTTGGAATTGAAAGCTAGCTTAGGAAGTCTATGATCTCCTATGTTATTGAGTTTGTGCTTGTACAACAAAAGCCTAGTCATAGCTAGGCCCTTGATATGGGAAAGACCTACTTCTATAAGGAGAATAGTATAGGCTGTATTGCTTTTAATTTACAGGTTATACATTGTAAAACGCTTCTAGATTTGCTTAATCTTTCTCTAGGATTCTCTAGAGATGCTGCAACCCGAGACCTCACATCCATATAAGATAATAAGAGTGACTAAAGTTTTAAAGAGGAACTTCTTTTTATCCCACATTACGATGTTTGCCATTTTACAATTATTTTCAAGACCAAAGTAAGCTTTCCACCCCCCATTAATCCTTTTCTCAATGCTATAAATAATAAATTAGCTATCATTTATATAGTTATTAATAATCATAAATATTTGGTGTTTAATAAATACATATAATAATTATTAATGTGGTTGATATAAGCTTATCCGTGTATATCAACCACATTGGAAAATGTGGTTGTATATATGTTTCATATACGGCTATTGGTGTATATCATCCACATTGGTAAATGTGATTGTGCTAGTAATAAAATCAGTTAAATATAGTCCAGCCATTCATTTATATTTTATTTTAAGTTTTGTATCTATTATAATAATCAGTTGGAATTGACCAAATAACTTTTTAGTTTATTTTTTAAAATATTTTTTGCATATATATAGTCAAGCCATTAAATTATGTTTTATTTTAACTTTTGTATCTATTATAATAATCAGTTGGAATTGACCAAGTAGCTTTTTAATTTATTATTTAATTTTTTTTTTGCATATATATAATTTATTATTTAAAATATTTTTTGCATATATATAGATGGATTTAGAAATGTCATAAATTTACTCGGTATTTTTATTTTGTAGTGTTCAGAAATCAACATTATGATTTTAGCAAATTTCAACAAGATTTTGAATAAATTTGACCAAAAAATTACTTTCAAAATCTCCAAAACCTATAAAAATTAAATTTTATATACTATAAGTTGGCTTCAAGTAGCTCAATTTTGTCAATGGCCATAAAAATTTTAAGTTCAAATCTTGTACTATCAAATAAAAAATTAAACTTGATGAAAATATAATCTTAACTAACTTGCAAAAAAAATTATATACTATATTTAAAAATAAAATATTTTTATAAATGTAATTTATTAAAATCTCTTTTTTAACTTGTAAATTAACCTATAAGAAATAAGAATAAAAAAATATTTAATATACAGAAAGTGAAGTAACATCTATTAAAGTAAGAGTCATCAAAATGTTATATAATCATGATTGAAGTATCCTTAAATATGTGTATAACCATCCTATCAAATAATTTAGACAATTCAATTAAACTTTATGGAATATCTATCTCTATTTATCTTTAGGTCCGGTTAGTCAAATTGTTTCTATCAGCTTTATTTATCTTTTTCTTTCCCAAAAGCATTCTTGATTTTTATTATCACACATGATTTTTATTATCACACATATAATTATAATTATATGAGATATAATTATAATTATAATTATTAATTTATTATTTTTCGTTTATATATATGGAAAGAAATTATTATGTCTTAAAAATATTTTTATTTTATTTTATTATTTTCATTTTTATTTTTAAAAATGCATTTTATTATAAAGCTATCCTTTCATAATCAAAATAATATCAGCTCATAAAAGACTTCAAATAATTATATAAATAAACAATTACAAATATATTAACCCAACACAGTTCCATCATTATTTTATAGCATTCGCTAGATTTGGGTTCGCTGGATTTGTTTTGGCTGAATTGCTGGGTTCGCTGGATTTGTTTGGGCCGAGTTGCTGGATTCGTGTTCTCCAAGTCATAGACTGACCTACCTCGGAATAATTCAACCACGTGCGATGATTTGGAGCCCACTGCCTTTGCAATGGCAGACGTTAATCATGTTAATGGTGCAGAGGCTAGATACTTTACCTGTTGTATGTCGATATTAGCAGATAAGCGATCCCGGCATTTGCATTTTTTTTTGTAAGATATACAGGTACTTTTGCTGAGAGATTGCTGTAGTTTCTTCCAGTCGCTCCACCAGCGCATCCAATACAGCAGTTTTCGAGCATATGCTCATGGAAGCTGTCATAGCTTTCGGTCACGTTCACACTCCAAGAGTTGGCATTGTGGTAGATCAAGGCCTAAGGTCGTGACTACAACTGGTCAGCGGTTTCTGAAGGGTGGATTTGAAAGCCAAACGTGAGATAGAAAGGAGAGCCATTGGAATCGAATTAGGGAGCTAAAAGTTGAAATGATAGGTTTTGGTTCAGCGATTTGAAATAAGGAAGTGAAATTTATACGATGCAGCTGACGTCCTCATAACCATAAAACGGAAAAATAGTAATAATTACCCACGCATGTGCTTGGTTTTTGTTGTTTTCCTCAGCCTAAATGTCAATGTCACAAGGATCAGCAGTGATCACGGAATGATAAGCACAGGAAAAGACGTTTCAGATTGTTAGTGCAATATTACCGACTCACACCACGCATATTTAATCCGTGGGTTTTGAAATTGCCATTAGGATTTGATTTTTACTCTTTTAAATATAGTCTTATTCAGGGCATAAGTCCAGTTGCACAGTTTCACAAGTTACTGTGCATTTCAAAATGTTCCTCTTCTATCAGAATTTCAAGCAGACAAACAGTCAATGTTCCTCTTCTATCAGAATTTCAAGCAGGTTACAACACTCTTTTTCAAAGATATATTTGACAATTTAACGCTTCCATCGTAGATATAGTAGGTTTACAAATTCCCTGTGAAAATACAATGTCTAGCGGCAACAATTCTTTATACACGTCTGATTTATCTGTACTAAGAGATATAGTGAGCAATTAATTGCCAAATTCGTGGTGAAAATACAATTGTCTAATGGCAACGATTTTTAATACGCATCTGATTTTTGTGTACTAAAAGGAGTTATAGTGAGCAATAATTTGCGAAACTAGAGTGTAAATCAGTTATAGGTTGATAATGTTCTGAACCTGAATGCAACAAAATTAAGCAAATGACTATATAAATTAGTAATGTCCTACCACTAATTGCCAAAAAAACACTAATTTTACCAGATATTTTAATCAAATATCATTTACAATAACAACTTAAGTATTGCATATAGGGTATAAGAACTTGTAGACATCAAGCCCTCCTTAGCATTCTTTGTGATCCCCAGTTGGCCACTTCCTACTGGACCAAAACTATTGTCAAAATATTTTCACCAGCTCACAAAATATGAACTCATAAAGGGAACAATAAGAGAAAATGACACCAAGGATCGTGGTCATTTCAGAAACATGGTTACGTGGCCCAGAAGATTAGCATGTAAAGAACAACGAATATGAGTAATTTTTAAAGAATAAAAGTTATTTAAACAGTAAATATATTTATATAATTAATTAATTAATTAATTGATTCACGTAGATATCCATATTAATTAATTGATTTAGGTAGATATTCATGATTTTTAAATAAAAGGAATAATGTTTTTAGATTAATTAATTTATATAGACTTGTCCATTATTATTGTGTTTATTTGGTCATTCACTTTCAAGTTATTAGGTATGAATTTGGAATAGTTATGATTTATGAATTAATAATTATTAGTGGATTCGTATAGATGGATACTAGTAAGAATGTTTATAGTTTATTAGAATATTTTGAGATTGTTTGAGATTATCGAGAGCGTAGATGTAATTGTTTGCTAGGTAATTATTTGCTAGGAATTAGATCAGAATAGTGTCTATGTTTTGGGGGTGATATAGAGAGACAAAGAGAGATAGATGTATAGAAGGAAAGTGAAGAGAGGGAAGAAGAAAGAGGTGGAGAGAAGGAGAGATAGATAGATATGGAGGGATAAAGCATGTGTGTTTGGGGAGGGGGGTGAGTTAGAGAGACAAAGAAGGAAAGATGGAACGATATATAGATATAGATGGGGGGAGGGAGGTAAGAAGAATTCTTGCACTAGATGCATTGATTTCATTGTAGATGGTGATTTGTAATCCTATTTGATTGCTTGCATTGAAGCAGATAAACTGAAGGAAATGGGAGAGGAGGAATGAAGAGAGAGAGAAGGAGAGGAGTGAGAGAGGGAGAGAAGTGTAAGAGAGATAGAGGGAGACACAAATATGGAGGGGGGATACTTAACTCGGAGTGAGAGAGAGGAGGAGAGAGGGTGGAAAAATAGATGGACTTGAAAGGGGTGATAGGTAGGGAAGAAAAAATACATACAAAGAGAAAAGTGGAGCAAGATAGGGGGGGAGTGAAAATGAAGAGATGGAAAGAGAGTGTGTATGTTTCGGGGTGAGATAAAGAGTCAAAGAAGGAGAGATGGAGGGAGATATATATATAGATATAGATAGAGTGAGGGGGGAGAGAGGGAAGAATATTTCTTGCACTAGATGCATTGAATTCATGGTAGATAGTGATTTCTAATCCTATTTGATTGTTTGCAATAGATGCATTAATTTCAGTGTAGATGTTACTTTCCAATGATATTTGACTGTTTGCACTAAATGCATTGATTTCAACGTAGATGTTGATTTCTAATCGTATTTTATTGCTTGCACTAGATGCATTGATATTAGTGTACATGTTTTCTAATCTTATTTGATTGTTTGCATTAGATTCATTGATTTCAATGTAGATGTTTTCTATTCTTATTTAATTGCGTGCATTAGATGCATTTATTTCATTGTAAATGATGATTCATGATTTGATGTAACACAATGTATGATGGTGCATTAACTTGAAAGTGATTGGATTAACAATGTGCATTGATCTGCATTGATTTTGTGCTATAGTAATTCAACCTATTAATAATGGAGAGCAAGAGAGACAAGGTATGATGTTTACTATAATAGTTCGAGTTAAAGAATTGAGTGGTTTACAATCTCAACTATCATTTTCATATAATCAATGTGAAAAGATGGAAAAACTAACAAATAATTTAAATATTTTGTAAATCTCGCAACTGATTAAAAAAAAATTCAAAATTACATTATTTCTTGAATTTTGCAAAACAAACTATAGATAGAAAAAAATCATTAAAAACATTTTGAAGGAAATAAATTATTTCAAACATTAGAAATGAAATAAATTATTTCAATAGTAATATTGATGTAGTAATTTAGTAAGAATATTCTTCAAAATATATTTAGTAATACTTGGAGGGACACTATTAAGAATTATTAATTGCCAAAAGTTGTGATACCTAAAATTAAATGAAATATATGTGCAATATCAATCCTCTTGCAGACTATAGACAATATTATTTCCCTTCGTCATCACTAGCTAATTACTAAGAGACAATTACACACGCATATAGAAATATAACATAGTAATTATAACGTTCACAAATATTACCATCCAAATCTAAACACATAAACACACAAACCACTCAAAGCATCCAAGCGCAGATGTACAAACCATTCAAGGAAAGCAACAAAAACAAAATTAAATAAGAGAATAATATGGTCATGTCAAATAAAGAAAGCATAATGTAAATTTCAAAGTACGAAGTATATCTCAAATATATTCATAATAATTACAATCTTAAAATGTGTCATTAATGCCCTCAACTAGAACCAACCTAGATCAATCTAACTCCCGATATATCATGCGTCAAGAGGGATCGAATCCCTCAAGGTACAAACATTTCCTCAAATTCAAGACTCCATAATGAAGGTTTTCACTTCAAGGGATTTAATCCCTCTACACGCATGATAGATCCGGAGTTAGATGGATCTAGGCTAGTTTATATTTGATTTAATGTATTATATTCAATGTAAGAAATATATTGAAATAATAAAAGATATGAATATATTCATTTTTCTCTTCAATAACAATTACAACCATATTCAATAATGAATTTTCCTTTACTGCAAAATAAAATCCTTAATGGAGATTTAATAATGTAGTCATCCAACATATTTGTATCTTCTAAACACAATTTTTATACCACATTACTACTAATATATATTACACTATTTCATGATCGAGACATTAAAACCATTATAATATACAACATCCATAATTCTATTAATTTAATCAAAATTTTACTTTACTCTTATTAGTCTTGATAAGTCCCTATCACGACTACTGTAATCGGAATGCCTTTATTTTTTGACCCAGGCATATACATCAACAAATTTTTAGACATTAATCTATGCTTTATTAGATATTTTGTCGCTTTCTAGATAGCTTCTGCAGTCTATCAGAAACACACCATGACTCATTCGACATCTTTCCAACGCTCTTGCATTGGGCTCTTTAATTTAGGTATCTTGTTCATTTTTTCATTTTTTTCTCTATATAGATTACATAAGTAAGAATATTTAGAATTCAATTTACAAGTGAATCTATAAAAAACTTTATTCCCTCAATCTTTGTCATTCAATCTAATCAATTAATAACGACTTATAATCTAGAAACTTCAAATCTATATATTTAGCCATACCGCCACCAACTTTAAAGTATTTGTTTAATAAAGTAATTGTTGTTGGAAGTAATTCTTCCATGTGTATGATGTGATCTACAATTTGTCATTGTGACTATGGAGGTGTCAATCTAGAGATTGGTATTCCCTATGTCTGAGTTCTAGTTGTGTAATTTCTGAGTCATAGATCCACCTTCTTAGAATCTAGATTTGTCGAAGTCAGTGATTTGTGTCCTATATATATGTAACCATTTTTATCAATAAAAATATGAGAGTGATTTGTGTTGTGTGTAATTTTTCTCTCTCTTTCTATTTATAATATAGTATTAGAGCTCGTACTTGCTTGACTCCTCAAGTGAGAGCCAAGAATATGTGAGGGATCCTCAGTGTTATTGTTTATGTACATATTAGTATAGATTTGTGAGGGTTTATTTTTAGTGTATGAAATTGTTTGTGATCCCGTGTGTGTATATTTGTTTGTTGTTTGCAACTTCCTCAAGCATCGTCGAATCTTTACGTTATCTTACTATCTACGAAATTCTATTTGTTCTTATCTCCTCAGAACCTACAAAGGAGTTAAATTCATGCCTCGATGTTTTTTTCAAAATTGTGTGAAGTGTCATATTATAAATATGAAAAATCGTGCCCATGAACAATACATGGTGTTGCATGGATCTAGACTTAAGATCTGGATCTAAGACTTGGTGCAGAGGATTTTCAAGTGGTTAGTGATATATGTTAAAAGTGTTATAATTGGAGGTAGATCTCAATTTTTCGCTTTTTTGGGGAAGAGATCTCTCTGTCATATGTTTTTGTTGCAATCATTTTCCGATCTAAAATTTTAGAGTTTGCATTTTAAACATACTAAGTCTGGTTAGCTTGATATGTGAATGTAAGTTTGTTGGAATTGACAACTCTAACAAATTCTGCTTTGTGAAGACGAGAAAATGTGAAGATAAATATTGAACGAGATGAACAACTTTTGACCTATGCCAAAGATCGACAAGGGGTCTTGTCTATGCCTGAATGACAGTTGATAGTTTGACGATTACTGAGTTTGTAGTTGTGAAATGCCTTTGTCAAGTAGTTTTCTATTACTTTCAATTCAGTTTATAAAAGGTGTTCATGTTTCTTAAACTGGAGGCCCTGGGGTCTAAAACATCAATTCTTTTGTGTTAATAAGGTCAAGTTGTTTGATCAACTTTTGAACATATTCAGTATCTAGACCTCCATCCTAGCAGCTAACAGATAGAAGAAAATGAAATATCTGATAGATGGTGGTTGGTCCATAGGATGGTTCATTGCTTGATGACTCTTATCGCAGAAGCCCCAACGAGCCAAGCTGTCAATATTTTTGTTCTTGCAAAGTTCATCAACGATGGTTAGAGGTGGTTACATTTTAAATGGAGGTCAAGTGTCAACTTGATGATGTGGTGATGAAAGAGTGGTGTTTGCGAGATTCCAGAGTGGATGTGAGAGCTAATGAAGCTTAGTTTGACAGAGATTCATTTATTCTTCTAATGTATATTTCTATATTTGTCATATAAGCATTAAGGGAGGGTGTTGTAAGTAATGCTTCCACGTGTATGATGTGATCCACATCTTTTCATTGTGAGTCTCGAGCTGTCAATCTAGAATTTTGTTTTACCTATGTTTGAGTTGTAGTTGTGTCATTTCCGATCACACACCCACTTTCTTAGGATCTAGATTTGTTGGAGTCAATAATTTGTATCATATATATATGTATCCTTTCTTATCAATAAAAATATGAGAGTGATTTTTGTTGTGTGTAATTTTTCTCTTTCTTTCTATTTCTAATAATTGTTTCATAGATAGTTTGCATTATGTGTCTTTTAGACCTTGAAGAATCACAGAGTGTAATTTTTATTCACTACCTCGAAAAACTAGATACCTATGAAAGTTCGTTGGATACCTATAAAAGTGGCCTACGGAATCGAGGAAATTTTTCCATCGTTACAAGAAACAAAATGAATAAATTCTTTACTCTTCCCTCTTCTTATTCTGAACAGGAATGAACCAATGAAGCTATGGGAACAAAAAAAGAGAGTTAAGAATTTATGCAGACATGAGAGATAGTAATATCCCAAACTAATTACAGTAGACATGAGAAATAGAACAATGCTAGACCTTGTTTCTTCCATTCTAGGGCTTACTACTGCACCACTAACGCGAACTAGGAATTAATAGCAATCCAAAAAGTAACTATTCATTAATACCAAAGCTTCCTATTTATATTTGTTTACCCATTAAGTAATAAAAACTATCGTGAAGTCCAACCAAACTCATAGGCCTATAAGCATCTTGGGTTGACACACACTTTATTTGTTTCCCCTACCCTCTAGATAAATATGGATTCAAAGGAGGTTGTAGATCCACAATCATTAGTCCTCATTAACATGCCTTTCCCCTTTTCATGTACCCTTCTTGATTTTTAATCCTTTCTTCTTTTTCTCATAGTGGTTGTTCTACTTGCCTACTGATTGAGGCATTTTCGTTGTTAAATGTTACCCGGGATGCATGCATCCCTACAATAGTCCATGGTAGTGCTCTTGGTGAAATTATGTATTTGTATTTTGACCTTATGTGTTAGACCTTCCATTTCATTTAATGTAGCTAAAACACGTACTTCGACTCTAATATTTACTTTATAATTCCCAAAGTATCGCAATATGTTGGGAACTTACCCTCGATTAATAAAGACATTGTATTATGCATATTCCTATGGAAACCACTGTACTAGTAAAAGGTTGTTTTTACAATCATTGTCTTCGAGCTGTAGATTTTGTTGTGCGATTTTTGCTCACCATAAAAGATATAACACATTTCCTTACTTGCACCAACCTTGTAAATGAGCATGCACCACCCACTTCTGAGTTCTATTATTTAAGTTTCTATCTCAAATGCAAAGAATAGTTCAGTTCTCATCTCAAACTGTAGAGCGTAGTATAGTTCGTTTTATGGTTGTTTCATAGGCACCTTCGATGAATGGTTGCATGTTTAGACAGCTCCAAAATATGCATGTCTTATCATGGCACATCAAGGATTACATGCATGTAAGCTAAAAATTGGCTAAAATTCATTACATGTTTCCCCATGCTCCAATTATATTTAGAATGATTACGTAGGAAATTTCAATGCAATGATGTGGTGGGCAATAATTATTTTCTTATTTTAATTTACTTTGAAAAAATATTACTAAGCAAGTGTGGGCTTAATGCAAGTGGGTTGACTAGAAAATTGAAACCATAGAGTGAACAATTGCATTCAATGGTTGATCCCATTCACACTGACTTGGATGAGGAGATTAATGGATTCCATCATAAGGTTACAAAAATTAAGATTTTAATTAAATGTTTGTATATCCCTTTTACAACTAAGTATTCACCCCACATTACACCAAAACCCATACAATAAGATTTGGTCGGCTCCATAGCACCCCTATACTATGTCGTTTCAGCCTGCATCATTGAGACGAAACTCGTATGAGAAGAGTCTCTGGGATGTTGAAGAGCCCCTTTAACATATTGTTACCATCTCCTTAATACTAAGAGCTCATACGATATTCTACTAGTGTCAGCATCATGGAAGAATCTAGATCTCCATATACAAAGTCTACCAAAAACCCTTTACAGTTGTCTTAGTTACTTGGGAAAGACATTGCCTTGTCGGGCAACTCATGCCTCAAAGGAGTGTTGCTACATATTTTATTCCACCATTGAGGAAAATCTACATAATAACTCTAACCAACCATCCCTGACTATTTTTCCATCCGCCTACCCCAACCTCACTCTTTATTGATTACTTTACTCAAGTGATTTCATCGAGTTTTGTATAGATGTTGGTTTCTTTTTGTTGCAATCTCATGGCTTTCTATGGTGTTTTGGTACATTATGTGGTTATAACAATAAGGCTCTAAAGGGAATAACATTACAATTTCTCATTACATTAATGAAAGAAATTTAAGAGGTTGTCATGATGGGTAATTTCTTAGAGCAACCACCCCATTATAAATCGTTCCTTATTACCTCACCTTCCATTACTCCATTCACCACTGCATGCAAGTCTTGCTTGCATTATATTCCTTTTGATCTCATAGACCTGCAACTCCATCTATTTGTGGTGTAGGAATTACGGGTTCCTCCACCCTACATTGTTATATGCTCATATATAGAACAATCACCATACTTGAACTATTTGATAGTCATAGATCTTAGACTTTCGTGATCCATATTGATAATAGTATTGTCTTTCGAATTAATCACAATTTTTAGATTTGGTTGACGTTTCGAACCAACTAATGTGGTTCATCCTCAGGACAAAGGTCAAAAAATCAATCTTCGTAAATGTTTAAATAGCAGAGAAGAATACATGCCCGAAATTAGGCATTAAGAAAAAGAAGTTAAAAACTAGCTGTTAAGAGCTAGCCATTGGGAAGGTTGTTAAGAAATTAATTATATTGTTAAATTTATTTACTTATTTACTTATTTATTTATTAAGTTAAACATGCACTAGTACAAAATGACTAATTAGTTATTAAAAAACTACTAAAATTTTCATATAAATGACCATTTTTCAGTTGGTGACCAATAGTAGCTAATTTACAGTATCTTATAACGTGACTAACTTTTATTCATTTTTAGCTTAATCATTAATTGGTTTCCTCAATTTTACCATCGATTAGTATATATAGCCATAAATTTGGTCATTAATTTTTCATTGGTTTCGTCATTAATTGTCGCAATTAATGACCAAATATATAACAAAATATATTACTCTATGAATCCTCGAGAAAACCAATTAATGACCAAAGAAATATGATTAAATTTTAATCATGCTATAAGATGTTGTAAAGTAGCTACTAATAGTCATATATATGAAAAATTTAGTCATCATTTAATAATAATAAAAAATTCATTTGCAGTAGCCATTTATATTTTTTTCGTATTTTCATATTCATTATATAAACGACTAATTTAGTACTTTCTATTCATTTCATTTAATTTCATTCATAATCATTATAAATGACTAATTTAGTCATATATTCATTTTATTCGTGTTCATCATTAATTAATATAAACTACTAGTTTAGTAGTTTTATATTGATTTTATGTGTTTATTATTAATCACCATAAATTAATTAGTATGATTTTGCGACTAAATTTTAACAAAATGTCATACAATGTGCATGTTTGTCTAATATGATAATGCAAAGTTACATATGTTAATTACAAGACTAAATAATATCAAGTGCAAATAAAAATAATTTCAACCATATAAATTTTATTATATAAAATATCAAGTATTACAATATGAGTTTCCAACTTAATATGGGTTGGACTACAATTTACACATGAAATATTGTTTCACCATTTCAAAACATTATCACTATGTTTCCAAAGCATTGCAAGTGAATTCACCAACTCTGGAGGCTTGACCATCAGTCTCTATGAGTGTGCCTTATGCAAGATATTGGCTCTAAGGGTATCACTAGATAGAATTCTCTCTCTCATTTTGCATTTGTTGCTCCAGTTTTATTGTTCTCCTCTTTCTTCAATTGTTGCTTCTTACCATCAATATTGAGTTCCTCTCCTGAAAATGAAAGAATATACAATGCAGAGTATAAGACATGAAATATGATGAATACTTGAATATAAAATAAAGTAGACTATAAAAGATTTATATGACATATACCTCACCATTCGATAGTGGCCACTATGTGGCTAGATGACCTGTATAAACAAAGCAAATAAAATGTCACCATAGAAAATGGAACTGGAGGGGGATTCATCATGAATGCTAGGATTTTTTGTGTGTGCACACATCATATTGCTCACTTCTAATTTTATCAAAAACAAAGAGTATGCACAATGACATGTAGTGACATGTGTGTGTCTCTTTGACACAATGATATGCTTGATTTTTTAACCCATTCCAATCCTACCAGAATGAAATTAAGAGAGACAAGGACACAAGAAGGACTATCAATAAATGAAATTAGAGACTTTAGAATGCAACTCAATTGTACATGAATGTAACGATAAGTATTTGCGACTTCCTAGTCACCGATGAGCATCAAATCACAGTGTGAAAAATTCCTTGCATTATGATAATTTGGTTGCACTTGCACTAATCCTGTACAGTAACCCCTTGACTTGCATATAGATATAATTTTAGAAATAATCCTACTCCTGCAATTCTTCCCTATATGTATCATCTTTGTCCCTCCTATTGATAGTTATTTTTGAAGACAACAGAATAGAACTCTCCAATTGCATCATTTCCTTTCAAAACAATGCTTGAGTATTTCCAGGTGATTGTTGAACTAGTCTCTACTCAGGTCCATGAAATCCTTGATTTGTCTCCATCGCAAAAACCTCTTTTCATAATAAAATTATAAATCCAACATCTCCATTCCTTGTCCCCGACATACCAATCCTCTAAAGTGGAATACTTTATCATTGTTCCCTCGGTGCAATAGAGATCCACTACTGTGACATGGAGATGATTGGTGTCATAAAATGGTATAGCTCATCCTTCAATATAAATATATGTCACAAAATTACTCTCATCTACAAAAATAAGAGTCCTCTCAAAAGGCATGGTCTTCATCCTGAAATAAGTGGATATTTCCATGGGTGACAAAGTGTGCTTGGAGATTTAATAAAAAGAGCTATCACTAAAAAAATAAAAATACAATGCAACATAATAGTTATCAACAGGAGCAACAACCCTACCAAGCTACTTCCTAACTAGATAAAGATACTCTTGAATTACCTCTTATAACAAACAAATATAACCTAAATTACCTATAGATTCTACCTATGCATGGTAGCAATGAAAGCACTATCGAAAACAACATCTATAACAACATTGGTCAATCTCTTCTTCTTGTCAAGGGCATGGCCAACATTTGAAAAGTATCAAGCAGTTTAGTGTCCACCTCATCCAGGCTCTTCTTCTTCTTCTACTCTCTTTGTTTAGGTTCAGAATAATACCAAAGGTCTTCGAAATTGATGGGTGGGTAAAAGTTATCAGACCATTGAGTTCTTCCATTTTTAATCATTGTCTGTAAGAATTGAATCTAAATTGCAAAAGTCGTTCAGGTTCCTTCTTTTTAGCTGAAATTAACCTAAGCTTTGGAGAGTTGTAAGGTTTAATGGATCTAAGTATATTCTACTTAAAATATAGTAACATGGTTTAAAACTGTAGGCATTGAGATCAGAATCTAAGGATGAAACAGAAAAGATTTTATGTTCATGATTACAAGAAATTTTAATTTCATGTAACAAAGTTTGAGGAACGTCTAGCATTTGCATCCTACTATAAATTTTTCTTGCGTCACTTGAGCCTTTTTAATTTGGGAATGGTAGAGTCCATTACACAAAAAATCAAAAACTAAAAAAAGGGTGAAAATAAAAAATAAAATTTCATGCATTATGACCCTAGAAAAGTTAGGGAGGAGCGATCTGATATGTAGAATAAGGACATGGAAAATGCTTACTTGTCCATTATCTTTTGATGAATTGTTAGTCACAATCAAGACCTGCATTATCATAATCATTAAAACCTTTTTACAATAAGGACATGCAAAATTCTTACTTGTGCATTGTCTATCACAATCATTAAACCATTTGTACAATAAGGACATCCGAAATGCTTACTTGTGAATTGTCTTTTGATGAATTGGTGGCCACAATCAAGATCTACGTTATCATAATCATTAAACTCGATCTGCATTATCATAATCATTAAACTCTCAACTCTAGATAAAATTTATGATTTGATCATATAAAACCTCAAAATTATTTACCCATAAGAACAAAAATCCTCTTTAGTAAAAAGGAATAACATAGTCCAAATTCATACCCATGTACAAACTACCAAAATATCATAATCATTAAACCCTCAACTCTATATAAAATTTATGCTTTGATCATATAAACCCTCGAAATTATTTACCCATAAGAAGAAAAATCATCTTTTGTAAAAAGGAGGAACAAAGTCCAAATTCATACCCATGTACAAATTACCAAAATATCCATGCCCAATGACCTTTCCCTTATCATAATCATTAAACTAACTGACCTATATAAAATTTATTCTTTGATCATATAAACCCTTCATATTATTTACCCATACAAACAAAAATCCTCTTTACTAAAAAGGAAGAACAGAGTCCAAATTCATACCCATGTACAAATTACGAAACCTTTCCCTTGCTCCATCTAATCATTGATGCTCTTCTAAGGTGTTTCCCATGCAAACTCCATTTGGTGTTCGAATCCCATGAAATCCAAATCCATAAATCACGTTGATGGTCTTCCTTCCTCTCAAATTTCCATGCAAATATAGACAAGGCAGAGAGGAAAATAAAGTGCTACAATGTGATGTTGTAATCTGTGAAGATCTTATTTGAACCCAGTGCTAAACTAGAAATGAAAGATAAAAGAAATATTTATAATAAAAAATATAAAAGAAATATTTATAACATAAAATAAAATATATAAATTGCAATTGGGTTAAATGCTTTATTTTTAATAATAATTTGTTATTTTTTGGTAAGACCCTAAATTAAAAAGAAGAAGAAGAAGTTAAAAATGATAATGGGATGAGTGTAAACATTTAAATATGGCATCAATTAATAACAAAAAAGTTAAATTAATAAAAATAAGAAAATTTAATTTGTTATATTTTGATTTTGTTATTAACCTGTGAATAGGTTTTGTTACAATACCATGGCCCAATACATGGCTTATCAATACTACAAGTCCAAAAGCATAACTATTTCACAAGCAAAATATTTTACAAGAATATGACAAGATTCTTAACCGTGGATATTCACCACCACATTACCATAGATATTATTAACATGTAAAAAATGGTCTTTGTTACAATACCATGGGCCAATACCATGACTTATCAATGCCACATGTCAAAAAACCATAACTTATTTCATACCAAAAATATTTTATTTTAATTTAATTTTACAATATTTTTTAATTGAATCTGAAATGGAAAATGTTACAATTTGAGATATATCTAAACCCTCTATCCTCATGACTACTAAAAATATTCCCATAGAAATTAAATTAAGGTTTTAATAAAATTAAGATAAGATGGATCTATTCTCGTACTTTATATATATATATATATATATGTATGTATGTATGTATGTATGTATGTATGTATGTATGTATGTATATATATATATATATATATATATATATATATATATATATATATATATATATATATATATATAAAGAATCTACAATAGATCCATCTTAGCTTAGGATCCAATGGATGAGAGCAAGCAAATTGACTATTTATAACAGATTAAATATAGTGCATGATTTTTTTTAAAGTTTTTTATTATTTGATTTTCCTTGACATGATTGGTCTAAAATATAGGTTTAATATTTTAAAACCAATACCATGGGCCAATACCATGGATTATGAATACTGCATGCCCACAAAACATAAATTATTTCACAATCAAAATATTTTATAACAATACCGCATGCCCAAAAAAACATAAATTATTTATCAATCAAATAGTTTATAATAATATGACAAGATTGTTAACCATGGATATTTTCCCTCACTTTACCATTGATATTAACCTGTAAATCTGCTTTGTTAAAATACCATGGGCCAATACCATGGATTATCAATACCACATGGAAAAATACCGTAACTTATTCCATAGTAAAAATATGTTATTTTAATTTAATTTCACAACATTTTTTTAATTGAATCTAAAAGGTAAAATGTTACAATTTGAGATATATCTAAACACTCTATCCTCACGACTACTAAAAATACTGCAATAGAAATTAAAATAAGGTTTTAATAAAATTAAGCTTAGATGGATCTATGCTGGTTCTTTATATATATATATATGGAATTATAATTTTGTAATGGAATGACATTGCCTACAATATAGTTGTGCAATACTTATTTTTATATTCAAGAAGATTAACACATAAACATAAAATTTGACATAGAATTCATTATTTATAATTATTACAAGAAAAATAGTAGCAAAATATATGTTACATATATAAAGAACTGGCATTGATCCATCATAGCTAAGGATCCAAGGGATGAGAGCAACCAAATTGACTAATTATAATAGATTAAATATAGTGCATGATTTTTTAAAGTTTTTCATTATTTTATTTTCTTTGGCATGATTGATCCAAAATATAGGTTTAATATTTTACAAGCAATTAAGTTTTTCTAATTTAGATAATTTTTTAAACACAATACAATGTGATTAAATTTAAGAGAGAGTTGGGAGCCGGTGGAGAGAGGGAGCGAGAAGGTGAAAAAGTTGGAGGATAGAGAGAGATAAAGAGAGAGTGATGGGGGGAGAGAGAGTGAGGTGGGAGAAAGGGAGCGAGAGGAAGGAAGAGAGAGGAGAGAGAGAGAGAGAGATGGAGTTGGAGTGGGAGAGAGAGGGAGGAAGGAACAAAGACATAAAGAGATAGAGGTGGAGAGAGAGGAGTGAGAAGGGAGAGATGGAGAGAGAGTGAGGGAGAGAGGAGAGGAGGGAAGAGATAGAAGAGGAGAATATAGATATAGGGAGAGAAGTGGAAGGGAGAGAGATGGAGACATAGAGATGGAGAAGGATAGGGGGGGGGGGAGATAGTGATAGAGTTGGATGGAAGAGAGAGAGAGGGAGGGTGATTTGGTAGGGAAAGAGAGAGGGAGGTGGGAGATAAGGGATAGAGAGGAAGGAATATAGAGATGAGGAGAGAGAGATGGACTTGGAGGGGGTAGGAGAGGGAGGGAACAAGAAAAACATAGAGGGAGAAAGGTGGAGAGAGAGAGAAGGGGTGAAAAGGGAGTCATGAAGAGAGAGTGAGGGATAGAGGAGAGCAGGAGGGAATATAGAGAAGGATATAGAGAGAGAGGGAGAGAAGGGGAAGAGGGAGATAGACAAAGAAGGCGAAGAGAGGGAGACAGAGTTTGTGTATGTTTTGGGGGTGAGTTAGAGAAAGGGAATAACAAAGAGACAAAAATACAAATATAGCTATTATATAGTATTATATAACCAACCTAGGTCTATATTAAACCTATAACTATCCATTGCCGAGAGGGATCCAATATCTCGAAGTGAAAACATTTCCTCAAGTTTTGCACTAGAAAAAAATGTTTGCACCTTGAGGGATTGGGCCCCTCTCAATGCTTGATAGATTCGGGGTTAAGATGGATGTAGGTCGGTTAATATGAAATTAAAGTAGTTTTGATTTGATATTATAGTTTAATGAGAATATTTTTCGGGAGAGATCACATTATAGTATTTATGTCGATGCGTTTCGAACCAACGAATGTGGTTCATTGTCAGGACAAGTTGAAGAACCAGATCATGGCTACAGTTTAGATAGGGAGAGAAGATATTACAACCGCTATATTTTACTAGGAAACAACTATTTTGACAAAGAAACGATTAAATTTGACAGGCCAAATTGACTGGACCAATGGAGAGGAAAAGTTATTAAAGTTATGATTATTATCAAAATTATTGTTATATAAATTATGAGCATTTGAATTTTATTTATTTATTTTTTAGAATTAATAAAATTGGTTGCTCAATTATAATAAAAATATATGAATGGTTATTAAATCATTAAGGAAGATAGTTTTTTGGCTAACTTAAAATTGCTAATAGGAATACTAGTTAAATGATTTTGTATATCGTGAAATAATTATGAAATAAAAATACACATCAATATTATAGCAAGGAAATATATGTAAAACTATACCTTCCTAATTTAATAAATAAATAGTCCATGAGTTATTATGTAAAAATAAAAATAAAAAAATTGTAGACATAAAATATAAGAATTAACTCACAAGACCTTGCCCTATTAATAGGCTATCTAAAAACACAAATGAATGATCTAAAAGGGATGCATATATATATATATATATATATCTATATATATATATATATATATATATATATATATATATATATATATATATATATATATACATATACATATACATATACATATACATATACATATACATATACATATACATATACAGATACATATGTATATACATATACATATACATATACAAATACATATATATATATATATATATATATATATATATATATATATATATATATATATATATATATATATATATATATGCTAATATGGACAACTAAACACATGTATATTATGAAAACAAAACCTTAAATCATTTACCCAATTAAATATATAAGTAGTTAATTAGTTATTATGTAAATTAGTTTCTAAAAAAGGGAACAACTCACATGACCTAAACCTATGAATTTTCCTATTTATAAATAAAACAAAACCAATTATAAAAAGATATATATGTGTGTGTGTGTGTGTGTGTGTGTATCTGGAGGGAGTGAAGGAGAATAGAGAGACGAGAAGGAAAAAAAATTAAACTTATGGATCACAAAAGCTTAAATTCAACAAATGATATTATAGTCTTAAAAATTAAAATTTTCCTTTAAATTAATTTCAAATTAGAACTAGATCCAATTAGATTCAAAGAATAGATTTTAAGAAATACATAAATTAGTTTTTTTTTTATTAAAAACTATATTTTTAAAATTACAAATTATTAAAGATACATAGTGCAAAGTTGGCTCACCTATACACCATGTTAGGATTAATAAGTGTTTAAGGAAGGATAACCTTTCAACCAATCTTTAACAACCTTTCAAACTCCTATCACTTGTAAGTTTCGATTGCTTGATGAAATTAAGATGACTAACATAAAAAACTGATTCATATTATTGTACTATTTGCTAGGTAGTTGTATTTTTGTTCTTAGACTAAATTAGTCATTCTTGTTAGTGATTTTTAGTTGTATTACTTATTAGCTAGTCAGATATTTTAACCTTTGACTAAATTAGTGATTTATGTTAGTCGTTTTTAGTTCGATCACTTATGACTGCTCATTTTTGGTAGTATTTGTTGGCATTACGATTTAGGTGTTGTCCTTGATGGCAACTTATTCAAATGATAGATCACAGTGTAGTAGGTCAATAGCAAAGAATTAATGACCAGACTACAAAGAATGAAGAAAGAGAGGTATATGCAGGTTCACCTTGACAAAGAAGCGTATACACACGGGTTAACAGAACAAAAGGAGCATATAACATACACACGCACTTTCACAAGAGGGAAAGCGCGCACATGTTGGAAAACTAAGTTTTTGGTCTAAGGTATTCAGTCCATGGTATTTTGACCCATGTTATTGGTCCAAGGTATCTGGTCCGAGGTGTTGACCCTAGGTATTTCGTCCAAGGTATTGGTCCTAAGTGGTTTTCGTCCATGGTATTTTGACCCATGTTATTGGTCCAAGGTATCTGGTCCGAGGTGTTGACCCTAGGTATTTCGTCCAAGGTATTGGTCCTAAGTGGTTTTCGTCCATGGTATTGAAAAAGGCCTAAAACTATATAAGGAGGAGAAGATCATTAGGCCAATGTGTGCAAGTATCAAATATCTGATGAAGTGTGAGATCTAGTATGCAGGTTATTGGGTTATGGTGCATTGCTGGATCTGAACCAAGGATGAACCTTAGCGCGTGATGAGGGATTAGATCTAATGATGGATTGGGATCTTAAGGCAGAGAATGAACTATCATTATGTGGTTTGATCATGTATAGATCTGAATAATGATGCATGTGTTTTTATGTTAATGTTATGATCTGAGTCTGACTGAAGTCGGGAATAGCTACAAAATTATGAATTAATACTTGCAGACATATATGCGGGTTTGCTTTGCTAAAAGCGTGTATACACGTGGGTTTGGCTCATCAAAGTAGCGTATACATTATGAAATATGATATTTGAATTTGCAGTTGGTTCTAGTGGTTGTTGCAGAGTTCTAGGTTTTGCTCTGTGTTCTGGTGACTGTGTGATGATGACAGTACTCTGAATGTTAAGATTGGTTGATTGTGATTTGATTCAGTAATGATGGGTTGTCAATGATTGATTGATTCAGTTGTGTTTGATTTAGAGATTGATGATTGAGTTTCAGTGACTAGTTGATGCAGTTGTATTTGATAGTTTTTTTGCAACGGTGATTGATTTTGAGCTTCAATGTTGTTGATGGGTCCAATATGATAATTGGATGAAACGTGGCCTTCAGATTATGGTGATGTGTCCCAGAAGTATTTAGTCTAAAAATTTATTAAACGTGGTCCCTGCAGGAAGCGATAAGGTTGTAGCCTTCTGTAGGTTGGTGCTTACATGCGAGTAAACATATCGGCTAGTACAAGAGGTAGGGGGTTGTAGCTCCCTTCCAGTAGAAGCTGGAGAATGAGAGAATGTTTTAGCCTTCTACAGGTAGAGGCCTGCGTACTGGTATGAGTCTACACCACTACAATATTGTAAATAGGTTTTTCTTATATTAAAGAAGACAGCAGCAGGTGGGTTTTGTCTCGCAATGGGTTTCCACCTTAAATATTGGTGTTCATGTGTGTTTCTTATGTGTGATGGCCTATTCTATTTTTACCACACCTTGTTACTGTTTATGTGGTTAATGAAGTATTAATGCACTGATTAAAGATCAAAACATAATGAATTAAATGAATCATAAGTTTCCTGGATATACGCTAGTTGCCCTTAATACAGTTGCATGTATAGGCAAGTTCCCTTCACTGAAGTAGCATATATAAATCTGATTATGGAAATGAAAATGTTATTGATTTGCTAATACTGATTCACCCCCCCCCCTCAATATTATTTCCAACAATTGGTATCAGAGCAGGTCCATCAGAAGAAGCTTGATCACTTGAAGGGAGATCCATCAAAATGAATAATCAAGAGAGAATGGGATACATTAGACCACCAATCTTTGATGGGAGCAATTTTGTTTACTGGAAAATAAGAACCACAACCTATCTACAATTTCTTCGAATGGATGTTTGGGAAATTGTGGAAAAAGGATATACATTTCCAATAGCAATCCCTACGGGTACGATAGGTAAAAAGGATTATGAAACCAATGCCAAAGCTGTCACTATTCTATTGGGAAGTTTTTCAAAATCAGAGTTTGTCAAAATCATGCAGCTCCAATCATCAAAAGAAATATGGGACAAAATCATTCTAAGCTACGAAAGAGACTCTCAGGTAAAACGTGCTAAGCTTCAAACTCTCAGAATTCAGTATGAAACTCTTAAGATGCATAGTGATTAAAGCATAGCCAACTACTTCCTATGTATACATGAGGTTGTCAATTTTATGAAGAATCTGGGTGAACAAATTAAGGAAGTTGCCTTAGTTGAGAAAGTTTTGAGATCCTTGTATGCTAAATTTGAACCCAAAGTGTCTGCCATAGAAGAAAAACAGGATGTACAAAATATCACTATGACGCAATTTCAAGGAATCTTAACTGCCTTTGAGATGAGAAGAGGAGGACCATTAGATATGAGAGAAGCCACATTTAAAGCATCAACAAAGGGAAAATAAAAAATCTATGAATCAAGACATATTTCAGAAGAAGAAGATGAGGTAAATTTTGTCAAGAAGCTTCAACGGGGTACTAGAAGGTTCAAAGGTAAGCTACCTTTCAAATGTTTTTCTTATGGTAGAGTTGGTCATTACGTTGCTAGATGCTCTCATAACAAAGGAAAGATGTCTGAAGAAGGTAATAAGAGTTATTCTACTCTTGATGATAGTGATGGCTTTTCCAATAGTGATGAATATGATCAAGAAATTAAACTACTTGTGGCATATGAAAATAATGGCTTAGAAACGGAAGATTTCCTTAAAGAAATCAGTCAACCTAAAATTAGTTCGGCAAAAAGGATACAGTCATAAACACAGTAACACACCAACTCAATGAAAAGGACAAACACAATGAAGTGTTAGAATGTGAAGTAGTAAGTCTAAGAAAAAAACTTGAAAAGAAAAAGACTCTGAATCTTAGATTTGCTAAAGGATCAGAAATGTTAGATGAAATCTTCAAAGTTCAGCGTTCACCCATTATAAAGACTGGTTTTGGTTTTCGTGAAGGTGAATCTAGCTCACAAGTTAAGGTAAGAAACTCTAATGAAAAAGCTGAGATGCTCAACAAGGAAATAAAATGTCAACCCCGTCAACAACCAAGGAAAGAAATCCTTCAAAGAAAATATTTTACTCCAAACTATGGAACTGATAATTAGTTATTTTCTCAGATGAATAATGTTGAGTGTTATGTATGTCATAATCTTGGACATGTTGTATTGAGATGCAAAAGTAGAATGGTTCAAGACTGTCACACAGAAAGATCATCATGTTCCAGGTACTTTAAGGGATATTGTTTTGCTTGCAATATGTTTGGTCACAAAGCCATTGACTGCTATAGAAGGAATATGAAACATATAAGATGTTATACTTGTAACAAGCAAAGGAATGCATGAGCAAAATTTGGCCACCATACAAAAAGGAGAAAACATCATCACACTCAAAGATATGGAAGAAAAACGAAGTACAGTCAGAAAGATGTGGCATAGCGGAGTATACAGACATGACAGACTCAGAGGGAGACGAAAGTGTGAAACTTCGGTGTTCTAAATCTCATATGCAAGTTTCATGAAGACAAGTCGCATATATACGCGAGTTTGAAGCTGCACAAGCATGTATATGTTAGTTTGAGGAAAAGAAGTGGGACAGACACAAGAAAAGGGGTCCGATACGGTTCAATCAATTATTTTCTTTGTTTGATGATGGTTATAATTTGTTGATGATGTGTGAAAATGTGTTGGCACTCATAAGATGTTATTTAGAAGTGCTTTTGATCCTCACAAGTTAACTTCATGTATATCTGATTGATGATGATTACTTGATACTTCTTGTTGATATATGCATGATCATATCTGACAGTTAACAGATGGAACAGGTTTAGGGGGAGCATATGCTTCGAATAATGCATTGTTGGCATTATGGTTAAAAGTCTTTGTGATGATGCTTATGTGGCTAAATGATACATCTTGCTATGATACTTGGGGTCAAATTTTTGGTATTCAGATCAGATTCATGGATGATCACTTAAGTGGCATATTATTGTTGGTTGGACAGGAGAATGGTATTGTAGGCTACAGGTCTGGATGCTGTTGACAGATGCTTATGGTGTAGATCATATATGGTGTATGATAGTTGTTGATGACTATCATGGTCTTGTTTAGTTTGTTGGTCTTTGTTATAAAATTCATGTATATAATTTGACACAAAGGTCATGCAAATACCAAATTTCTAACCCCACTTTGCATGGGAAGGATGATGTAATAATTTCTATTTTAGTCATCTATAAACAATTGGTATATCCCCACTTGGTTGGGTGGATGAGTCAAACTTGGTATATTCCCACTTGGTTGGGAGATGGATATATGTATGAGTCATTGGTGATAGGAAGGTCATACTCACTTAGTTGAGTTATAGAGTCATGTTATTCTTTTGAAAAATAATTTTTTGCAGACTCTGCATGTGCTCAGTGTTGAGGGAAATGTTCCCCTAGGGTTTTTGGGTTGAAACCCTAGCAGACTGAAAGTTGTCTATATAGAGAAACACACATTCACACAGCCATTATGCTATTATAAGCAAATTATATGATAAGGGGGTGTACCGTAGGTCCTACGTTTGAGAAGGTCCTTTAGGGTCCAAACCCTTCTTCCAGTTCCTCTTGCTCCTTTGTCCTGCAAAACAACCAATTTCGGAGAACACAACAGTATATGGACAAAACCTTATAAAGAAACCATCTTCATGTTATAAAGAAAGGTAGTTAGTTATGAAATATAAACAACCATTCACATATGAATTCTAACATGAATATCATAAACATAAAGAACATTTATATCAGGAACCAAGACATGTGTTTCTTTTATTATAGACAAATAAAGTACAGAAAAGGAATAATTTCACCTGAGTCACCTTTCGCAGGCTCCAAGAAAAGCTTTCTTCTAGATCCGTCGAGCCTCAAGCCTTTAACAAAACTCCTTCCATGACTTACTCCATGATGTCACAAGTAATGGATGAACATCAACACACAAGGAAACAAAGGTTTCCTGTACAAATGGGGGAAGTGCAGGAGGCGCAAGATTCTTCAGACCTGGTCAGGGGAAAAATCTCAACATAATAACCTTTCTCTCTCTTCTCTCCTCCTTTAGGCCTTCCCATTGAGGTCTTTTTATACCTCTCCCAAAGTAGTTTTTAGTTGGGAGTTGGTTGGGAACAGTTGGGCCACGGGCACTAACAGGTGATCAGGAGGTAAAACCCACGATCTCAGCCCAAAATTTAGGAGTTTTATATTTTTTTAAGTGTTTTAATACATATACGTGGGTTGGGTATATGCCTACCCGTGTATACACGCGTTTAACTCAGGGCAATGTCGCATATAAGGGATAAAACACTGTTTTTTAAATTTTTGGACCAGGTCTGGAAGGAGGGGTTGCCCTAGGCCATGAGTGCAGCATCACAAACTATAAGAGTGAGATTTGGAGCTATAACAGATGCCCCCTAATATATGAGGTCAAAAGGGGTACATGATGGTCGAGATGTATTAAGCAAGTACATGGAAAGGAAATCTATCAGAAACCAAGGAGGACTTCACCAGAATCCAGCCTGCCAAGCCACAAAAGGAGATCAGAAAGAAACATTGTCTGAGGCGGGCATACCCATGCTAAGTGATGAGCCCCAAAAATGGGCAATTATTTGGGCTCATTCAACCTCCTAATTCGACTTAATCCACCATTCTCATCAGTTCATTGCATGTTTTTGATTATATTTATGCTAATAGAGTGAATTTGGTTAGTCATTATGCCAACAAGTCTAATGGGTGCTTTGTGTAGCCTTTTTGGTCAATTTGGAGACAAAATTGAAGGTCTTAATGAGCACTTGGCAGCCAAATTCGTGGGAAGACAAGGGAGAGGATTTGTAGGAAGGTGTCCCCTTCATTTATGGGCCCTTACCTCGAATTCTCCACCATCAGCTCGGAGTTCAAGGGCCACCGAATCAATTAACACAAGGGCAGCCAAGCAAGTCAAGTAGGACTGTTGTTAACTACAAGTCTTGGGCAGCCGAGTCCCTAAATTTTAGGAGGACTGTTGGGTCCTCAAATTGTATAAATAAGAAGGCTTAGGGCCTCATTTTGGTTAGCCAGTGGATGTTAGCTAGTTAGCCAGTAGATAGTAGCTAGTGGTTAGTCATTTTGCAGCCATTAGTTAGCTAGTTTGTAGTTCGATTTTTATGCAATAGATTAGCTTTGCTTTCAGCTCATTTTCAAGTCCTTCTTGTGGACAATTTTGATGTAACTCTTCATTTCTTGATCAATAAAGATGAATCCAGCTTTGCACCAGCTCTAAATCTCTCTTGGGAGGCTGTAGCTCTTAGGGTTGGGCCCATCTCAAGCGCCCAGTACCTCCTTCGTTTATCTTTATGTGTTTGTTGCGTTCTTAAAATAAAATCTGCTATTTAGATTTAGATCTTGCTTCGTTATTTAGATTTCTTTTGATGGTTAAAGTAGTTGTTTATGTTTAGAATATATTGGTAGGATAATAACAGGAAAAAGCCCCAAAAAAGGGTCAGCAAATGCTTTTGGTTTCACCTCTTCCTTATTGGATCAGGGGCTAGAGTTGAAGTAACTGTGTTGTCCCAAACAAAAACACTTTCTTTGCTTCACCATGCAATCATTAGTGTTTGAATCTCGTTCGTAGAACTTGATATCAGTTTGGATGCATGCTTAGGTTTATGATCACTTAGTTTCATAGTTGTTTCACATGGTTTCACTGCAAATAAACTTCTGTTCATTTCCTTTTGCTGTTAGGTCAGATTAGAGTGAAGTAACTAGGTCATAGGTTTTATAACTAGATCTTTGTTTTCTTGCATGTCTTTGTTTGTTCAGTTTGAAAAACCACTTGCAGAGTACCTGCTATCCTTCCTTACCTGCCCATACTCCATCCAACCTACCTGCTTCACCCTTCACTTATAACCCTTACCTTACATTTGCCTCATCCGCTTACTTTGCCATTATTCTCATCTTCTTGTGCAACATCGTTTCATCCATCCTTGAACAAATCCAATCGCTCCTTAGCCTCATCCACCAAGTCCTAGACCTCCTCACACCCCTATTTCACCTTCATACTCATTCCTCCATCTTTTTCCCTCCATCCATGCTCCAAAATCCCATTTCGAAACATCCTGTAGAAGAATTATAGAACATCCTGTAGAAACCCCTGCAGACTTCCTGTAGAAGTCCATAACCTCGGTTGCATAGCATCCAGACTTTGTGAAGCTCTCGAAAAGAATGTTAGGGATCCCTTAGACCCTATCTGTACCATCCCAACCTTTTCCAAGCATTCCTCCTCCTTGATCCATCCCTGCACAGTGAAAAGCCAGTTAGAAGCACATGCATGATAATTCCAAAAACTTAATCAAAAATAAAAAAAGATGTTTTCTTTAGATAGTGATAGCTTAGACATTTTCATTTTACCTTCATAGAAGTAATGGCATCTCTTTCAGTAGTTTTCATGCTCTCCTTTGCGTCAATAGGACTAGCTGGTAGAATTAGGGTTTGCTAGGGTTGGTGTTTCTCTTTGGCTTTCAGTTTCTTTTTGCAATTAGATTAGCTTCCTTCGAGTTAGCTTTCATCCATCAATTAAAAAGCTTCTTCTAAGAGCTCATAGAAGTTGGCTTAAGCTCCTAGCGGACTTGTGACAGCTGACCAAGTGACAACTGCGGCAAGAGCTAGTACTTGTGCATACAGCACTGTCGCTTCCAAGTTTGTTACGAACTACCGGGTTGATAAAATTAAAGAAGGGAGTTCCAGGAGTTGTAGCATTATTGCTACAATACTGAGGCCCACCATCTTTTTGGTGCCGTTGCCGGGGAAGCGTCAGAGTATTGGTGATTGTCGCTTTTCTTCTATTTTCCACTACAATCTTCTGCTAAGTAGTTTATTTCATTTCCATTATGCAATTTCGTTTATGCAAAAGTAGATTAGCATTTCCCGCTTTCATAGATTAGCATTTCAATTCCGCAATTTCATTTCTGCAAGCGTAGATTAGCATTTAAATTCCGCAAGCGTAGACTAGCATTTCATTCCTACAATTTCATTTGAGCAAAATAGATTAGTCCTTTCCTGCTTTCATTTCAATTCCGCATTTTCATTTCAGCAAGATAGTTAGTTGTAGTTCAATCTATTTTAGTTTTGCAGGTACCAGAGAAAAAAAAAATGAAAGCAATCAAAAGTCTTTTCATTTCATGCCTTGTAGGAGTAGAGATAAGTTAGAAAAATGATTGCACAGCACCCCCACTGCTTCACACAACCAACCTTCTCTCTCTTCTTCGATGGCTGTGATTAAAGAACCCTTAGGTGGACAGCAAGACACATTTGAAGAACCTCAAGGGGAGAAGAAGAAGAAAACATTCCTCTAGAGCAAATGGCTACAAGAAGAAACGTTGGGAGCAGTACCTTATCCAAAAATGAATTTGCAAATCAGATCGAAGATTTCAAGAGTGACATGAGGCAGTTTCTTGCCATGCAACTAGGTACCTTGCGGATCCAAAAGAAGCAACAAGAAGCCAAGAGGGCTTTGGCCATTTTTTGTCCTAGGTGCACTAGAAAGCATCCTAGGAACGAATGTCCAATGCACTCTCTAGAAGTGTGTTTCGTCTGTGAAGAATACCATCCTACAAATCAGTGCCCTTCCTTGCCTGGACTCAAAGCTGCATACCAGAGAGCCAAAGGAGCCGCTGAATCACTCTATTATATGAACCAAAGGAGGCCACATGAACCTAGATCTTATCAACAGGAAGTGCAAGGGACATCTGAGACCTATTATGACCCCTATCAAGCCACTTTCATGCCTTCTTGGGGTCCCCCTGCTCATCCTTCCTGGTCTACACCTCCTCCTTGGTCATATTCTCCTTGTTCCTTCACAGATCCATATTATGCCCTACCAGTTGCTCATTCATTTCACTGTTATGCTCAGCCACAGCCTCAGTGGAATGCACCTTATCAGGAGTGGAGGCCCCAGTACAACTCTCATCCCGCTTATTCTCCTCCACCACCTGCTCATCCATAACCATCGCCTCCTCCTCCACCAAGGCGACCCCAAATGCCTACCCAACCACAATGCCATCCATCTCCACCTCAATTTCACACCTCCACTCAACTACCCGTACCATTTCCAAAGCCATACAATGGAGCAGCTCAACCCCATTGCAAATCTGAGGCACAACATATGCAAACAACTCCTCTTGAGCTCAATGATCTTCACCATAGCTCAGGAAGAGTGTTGCAAAGCAGAGACTATATTGCAAGCATTGAAGGACCGCATCCAGCAAAATAAGATTCAAAAGAGGAGATCAAAGAACCATGGGCTGCACTTGATGAAGAGAAGAGATCAGAATTAGAGATCGAGAAAGCTTCCTCATGGTTACCATCAAATCTTCCATGTATTCAAGAGAAAGATCAGCAAAAAGAGGAAGATGAGAAAGTCATGTTAGAAGGTGACATGAAACATGATCCAGATCAGCAAAAGAACCAAGGATATCAGAGCTATATTGAGATATGGTTTCAGACGGTCACTAAGTTGCAGCGGTACTCTCTTCCTCAGCTATGTTTGATCCCTTCAAGGTCAGATCATTTGGTCTCTGAGATCTGGATACCTATCAAAGCATGCATTTCGAGCCTTCACATCATTTTTTCTCTAATCTCGATGTGCACATGGCTCCATTGGAAGTATTCTTATACTTGAGAACGATTTTGTTTTTCAAGTAGGGTAGGGTAGAAAAAAAAAAAAAAAAGAAAAAAGAGAAAAAAAAAAGAAAAAATGAAAAAAAGGAAAATAGAAATCTAAGGTGAAAACCTCCTCGGAGGTGCCTTAGATTGGCTCATTGATTGAAAACCTCCATGAGGTGGTCAATGGGTTGGGAAAAAAAAGAGAAAAGAGAATAAGATCTCTGGGTGAAAACCTCCCTTGGAGGCGCCCAGGGCAGGCAATTAGGGTGAAAACCTCCATGAGGCGCCCTAGTTGTTTTTTTTTCAAAAAAAGAAGAGAGAAAAATAAAAAGAAAAATAAAACTAATTTCCATTGGCTAATTGCAGGTTGCAAGAAGGACGTTTCATGACAGGAGGAGCACTCAAATCAAGGTCAAAGGAATTTTTTTGTGCCTTCTATAGGAAGCTCTGTATTTCTACAGGAAACATCCTGTAGAACCTTTGGACAAACCAAATTCAAATTCAAAATGGAATCCGATGGTGGGAATCTGTTGATTAGACCTGCAAGCACTTGTGTGGCCATCCCTTGCCTTTCTCCATCATTTTTTCCACCTCATTGTGCTTCTCATTGTGCTTCTACAGGAACTTCCTGTAGAAATTGTGGGAAACTAGACATGGATTTCAAAAAGTGGTTTGGCGAACATGGTAGCTTCCTCAAGGGTTCAGAAGCCCTCATGAAATCTTCCAACTCCTCCTCCATCATCTCCATACTTGCATCACAGCCCAAGCTCAGTTTTCCCTTCCATGCAAACACTTGCAAAATGCCTTGAAGAAAAAAACACATGGAACAAAATTTGTTTTTGCCATAACTTGAAAACCATGCATTCATTTGACAAACTGTTTTATGGGGAATTGTACAAGGGTGATGACAACATGCCTGAGCAGTTTCATGTCGTTCCGGTGCACGGTTTCCAAGAAATCAGCCTCCATCGCCATCAGCCATTTTTACGTTTTATCCATATCCGTGCATCCATTTTAAAACATGTTTCATGGGGAGATGCACATGGGTGATAGTAGCCTACCCCAGCAGTTTCAGCCGATTCTGATGTACGGTTTCCGAGAAATCGATCTCTGAAATCTTCAGCCATTTTCCATTTTTCTCGAAATCCGTGCATCCATTGATCATGATTTTGCTATGGGAGATGCATAATGATGATAGGAACATGCTCAGCAAGTTTCAGATCAATCCGGTTTACCGTTTGGGAGCAATGGCAAAAACAAGTTCTGGTTCTGTGTCAATGCAGCAGCAGCAGCTTGAACATGCAGATTTGAACGTGGAAACAATTGCATGCAGCTTAGATCTGGTCAGAGGACACCTGCACAAGGAAAAGCAATCAAAAATCATCAGCCAAGCCCTCATGCAACCAAAGGATCCAAGCATGCAGCAGCAGAATATGAGCATGCAGCAGCAAAAAGCTTCACAGCAGCCATTTGACTTCAGGTACGTGACTAAAACCTATTCCTCTATTGCATGAATCTAATTCAAGAAATGCATGAACGAATGGAATGGTGAAATTAAGCCACGAATATAGGAAGGTTAACTTGACATCCAGTTCTCTAGCACTCACGAGAAAATCACGCAGCATGCATGGATCAGTCATGCACGTGAGATTTAAAAAACACAGACAGTGTGGATATTCTAAACTCCAGTGCAACTAATGGTAAGTGATTACAGGCAGAGAACAAATAGTTAACCACTGCAGTTCATGATAGCACAACAGTTTGCATGGGCCAGCACACGTCTTTGCCACCTCACTCCACCAAAAATCACGCAGAAATCAATGAGCGCTCAGCTGAAATTCATAGACTGTTATTCAACTTGCACTTGCAACATGTTCAACTGAAGTATACATCCTCTGCTTCCACAATCGGCTTAACCTATCATCCTTCGCTGATTTTTTTTGGCCTGTTCAAAATTCTCCCGCATACCAAGAACGTGCAGAGGCGCAGAGACATCCTATAGAATCCGGCTAGCATTCTACAGGAAGACGTTTTACAGGAAGTACAGCATAGCCTTCCGGAGCAGTCTGACAGAGATGGAGGATACAAGACAAGGTGGGATGAATGAAAATCCAAGGGACATGGTGTTGTCAGACAATGATGCTAGACAAAACACAACTGTTATTGCATCTTTTCAAGAAACACATGTTGATTCTGGACAGTCAAAACAGCCTATTTCAATTCCAATATTGGGAGAAATAAATGAAGACCATGCAGGGAAATGTGTAACAGAGGCTACTCAGCAGGATGCTTTTTTTTTTTTGCCAGAAATGCAAGGACCATCAGCATCCTCATTGGATGAGAACTGCAATGAAGACACAGGAAACTATGCTGCTGGGAAGGATGTCGTGATGGCTAACTTGCAAGGATGTCCAGGACCATTGGTGGATGAACGTATTGAGATTAGTAGTTTTGAGGATTCTTCACAGCCTTCTCAGAAGTCAAAGGAATCAATAGAAGCACAAGGGATCTTAGAATCACTATTGGATAAAAGCATCGAGACTACAGAGGTTCTACAGGCAGAAGTTCCTCCGGGGGACTTTCAGGGAATGCCAGAATTTATATTAGCTAAAATTAAAGTTGAAAAGACAGAACAGTGTGTTGCAAACACTTCTATGGATGTTGACACTCAGGGAATGCCTGAATTTGTATCAGATAAAATCAGTGATGAAAGGACACAAGAACATGTTGTCATGATATGTGTTGGAATAAATGGTGAACTGAACTGTTGGACAAAAATGAATGAAGAGTTTTGGCCAAAGATATCAGTCCTTCTAACAGTGAGGAAGAAGAGCAGAAAGGGGGAGAAGATGAAGGCTGCCACAGCCCAGCTGAAAGGAAAATCGCCCACAGCCAAGCAAGATACAGTGGTGCTGTCTGTTTCTACAGGAAGCCAGAAAACGTAGCTACAGGACTTTCTACAGGAAGTTTGGAAAAGGGAAGCAAAAGGAGAAATCGGCCGAGATTTCAGCTAGGGAGGCCACCAGGGCCATCAAAGATGAGGAGAGAGATTGGTTGCTCAGAGGATGAGCAACACTTTCAGTAGGGGGGTGATGATGAGCCCCAAAAATGGGCAATTATTTGGGCTCATTCAACCTCCTAATTCGACTTAATCCACCATTCTCATTAGTTCATTGCATGTTTTTGATTATATTTATGCTAATAGAGTGAATTTGGTTAGTCATTATGCCAACAAGTCTAATGGGTGCTTTGTGTAGCCTTTTTGGTCAATTTGGAGACAAAATTGAAGGTCTTAATGAGCACTTGGCAGCCAAATTCGTGGGAAGACAAGGGAGAGGATTTGTAGGAAGGTGTCCCCTTCATTTATGGGCCCTTACCTCGAATTCTCCACCATCAGCTCGGAGTTCAAGGGCCACCGAATCAATCAACACAAGGGCAGCCAAGCAAGTCAAGTAGGACTGCTGTTAACTACAAGTCTTGGGAAGTCGAGTCCCTAAATTTTAGGAGGACTGTTGGGTCCTCAAATTGTATAAATAAGAAGGCTTAGGGCCTCATTTTGGTTAGCCAGTGGATGTTAGCTAGTTAGCCAGTAGATAGTAGCTAGTGGTTAGTCATTTTGCAGCCATTAGTTAGCTAGTTTGTAGTTCAATTTTTATGCAATAGATTAGCTTTTCTTTCAGCTCATTTTCAAGTCCTTCTTGTGGACAGTTTTGATGTAACTCTTCATTTCTTGATCAATAAAGATGAATCCAGCTTTGCACCAGCTCTAAATCTCTCTTGGGAGGCTGTAGCTCTTGGGGTTGGGCCCATCTCAAGTGCCCAGTACCTCCTTCGTTTATCTTTATGTGTTTGCTGCGTTCTTAAAATAAAATCTGCTATTTAGATTTAGATCTTGCTTCGTTATTTAGATTTCTTTTGATGGTTAAAGTAGCTGTTTATGTTTAGAATATATTGGTAGGATAATAACAGGAAAAAGCCCCAAAAAAGGGTCAGCAAACGCTTTTGGTTTCACCTCTTCCTTATTGGATCAGGGGCTGGAGTTGAAGTAACCGTGCTGTCCCAAACAAAAACACTTTCTTTGCTTCACCATGCAATCATTAGTGTTTGAATCTCGTTCGTAGAACTTGATATCAGTTTGGATGCATGCTTAGGTTTATGATCACTTAGTTTCATAGTTGTTTCACATGGTTTCACTGCAAATAAACTTCTGTTCATTTCCTTTTGCTGTTAGGTCAGATTAGAGTGAAGTAACTAGGTCATAGGTTTTATAACTAGATCTTTGTTTTCTTGCATGTCTTTGTTTGTTCAGTTTGAAAAACCACTTGCAGAGTACCTGTTATCCTTCCTTACCTGCCCATACTCCATCCAACCTACCTGCTTCACCCTTCACTTATAACCCTTACCTTACATTTGCCTCATCCGCTTACTTTGCCATGATTCTCATCTTCTTGTGCAACATCGTTTCATCCATCCTTGAACAAATCCAATCGCTCCTTAGCCTCATCCACTAAGTCCTAGACCTCTTCACACCCCTATTTCACCTTCATACTCATTCCTCCATCTTTTTCCCTCCATCCATGCTCCAAAATCCCATTTTGAAACATCCTGTAGAAGAATTATAGAACATCCTGTAGAAACCCCTGCATACTTCCTGTAGAAGTCCATAACCTCGGTTGCATAGCATCCAGACTTTGTGAAACTCTCGGAAAGAATGTTAGGGATCCCTTAGACCCTCTCTGTACCATCCCAACCTTTTCCAAGCATTCCTCCTCCTTGATCCATCCCTGCACAGTGAAAAGCCAGTTAGAAGCACATGCATGATAATTCCAACAACTTAATCAAAAATAAAAAAAGATGTTTTCTTCAGATAGTGATAGCTTAGACATTTGCATTTTAACTTCATAGAAGTAATGGCATCTCTTTCAATAGTTTTCATGCTCTCCTTTGTGTCAATAGGACTAGCTGCTAGAATTAGGGTTTGCTAGGGTTTGTGTTTCTCTTTGGCTTTCAGTTTCTTTTTGCAATTAGATTAGCTTCCTTCGAGTTAGCTTTCATCCATCAATTAAAAAGCTTCTTCTAAGAGCTCATAGAAGTTGGCTTAAGCTCCTAGCGGACTTGTGCCAGCTGACCAAGTGATAGCTGCGGCAAGAGCTAGTACTTGTGCATACAGCACCGTCGCTTCCAAGTTTGTTACGAACTACCAGGTTGATAAAATTAAAGAAGGGAGTTCCAGGAGTTGTAGCATTATTGCTACAATACTGGAGCCCACCACTAAGAAAAGTAAACCATGTCCACATATCAAGTACAAGAGGATCCACTAAGTATACAAGTATAAATGACTGGAAAATACATAATGGATCATCTGATCATGATCGAACGAGCACATGTCTGAATATCACATATAAGACTGTCAATGATGCCAAAAGATGCAACAAATCATTGAAATCAAAGTCTGATCCCAAAGGGTACCAGCTAAACATGACGGAATAGGATGGTACTACACTGCAAACTCAGGTGCCTGCATATAAAATGTCACCATGACTGACTGCAACATATAAGGTGGAGTGGTATCAGCTAGCAGCAATAGGAGCAACTGTCAAGTGAACCAACGAATGCTGAGACAACCTGAGGTCTTCACCGACCGCCATGGTACATTTCTACACCATGGGAATAAATGATTTGAAGTCAACCATGTGAGAAATTTTTTGATTACCGGTCATTGATGTATACTGTTAACAAATGCGAGACTACTCACCGATAATGATAATGAGCGTCAAGGTACCCAGTACAATCTAAAAAGTGTGAATAGATGAACTGGAGTCGAACACCTATAAAAATCTATCGATCAGGAGACAATGATGGTTTCCCACTGTCGATAGCGAAGGATTTGCCACTAATGACTGCGAACCCCAAGGTACTACCAAATGGACTCTAGATCTTTGCCCCAGAGCAATGAGTCAGAGTCGATAGGGAAAGATCTGCTAGAAGGAAGGCATTAAGGCATCCTTCATCAATCTAGCGCGAGTGTAACCCGTAGGCCAATAATGTGGAAGGAATCGGATGAAAGAGATGTAGTAACCCAACCGAAGTACGTTTCCAACATACACAAGATGTAGCTAGCGCACATCAGAAACCCTCTGAACTAACCAATAATGGAAGCTAACACAGAGGCGAGGTATCCACCAATAGGGTCAAATGGAAACCAAGGTATTGCATGAATCCCAATGTGTGATAATGTAAGCTGATGTCGAACACAAGGGAAACCACTCAGTCAAAGACCCATGATACTAATCGATGCTGAGCACAAGGTGACCTATCAATAATGAAAATAGGGCCAGGGTGCAGCTCTAGGCCTGTCCTCAGAGCAAGGTGTCGTTGTTGATAAGGACAAGACCTGCCAGCAAGAAGTCAATGGAGACCTTCTCAAACCGGCACGAGTAAAGGACCAATATAGCTGATGTGATGATAGACATGATACTGACAACCAGGGATGGCTGACTGAAAAATGAGTCAAGAGACACCATAGAGAGGCCGACTCGGGCTAACTTCCCTTGAACAAAAGCATGACTCTGTATAAGTTCGTCATGCAGGAGGCATGAGTGAACCCTCCATATGATTGGAAGAGATAACCAATCGGGGGAGAACTGACTCAATAACAAGATTAAGGCATACCTAAGTCAAACTAAATTCCACCCAAATGGAGGAGACTTTGCTTTGAGTGCTTTGTTCAAGGGCGACACAACTGACTCTAGCTACCAACAATAAATGGAAATATTGTCCCGTTCCCACTCTTTTTTGGAATATTTATTTTTTTTTCCTTTTTCTGTTAAGCTTGAAAAAGAATAAAAGAACGCTATGGTATAGTGGAAAGAACGAGTGTCGGTGAAACAAATGATCTAGTTCCTGGGAATGGAACATTCCTATGCTCAATGGAGGGAGGTGAAAACTGGTCAGTGACACTCAAAGGTGCGTTCCTTCCACGGGTCAAGGTGTGTCAAGCTACAGAGGTCAAAGGTATGCAAGGTTGATTTTGCAGTCGTCATGGTCAAAAGTTGGCTTAAACACGAGTCCAAGTGAAGCCAGCTCTAGGCCAAAAGGTGCAAGTGGTCAACATGTAATGCAGTAGTACAACTCAACACAAAGGAGCCTCTAGGGTATAAGGCCAGAACGAAGCGAAGAAATAAAGAGGAATGAGTCTTCAACGCATAATTCATGGCGGGACTACAGTGGAATCCCAAGCCTACTCATGTTAGTGAGGTGCTAACTACGATGCCCATGTAGAGGATGGCTCTACCATTGTGTCATGATTTAAAGAATTGGCGAGTGAATATGGCTTACGAACCATAACACGATGGGGTCGACCCTATGGCAGATGTATCGACAAATGGAGGCTAGTATGCATAATGCAATGGAAAAAATGGTGTCCCTAACCTATATGCCAGTGAGAAAATGATACCTGCCATGACAGGTCAGCAGTTATGGAACCGTCTCGAAACTGTCGAAAAAACGTCCAAAATGTCCTGAAAAACAAACCATTCTCGACATTGCAAACTCCCAAGTTAAAAGTCACATGAGGCCAAACAAAATAAAATTTTGAAAAAAAATTGCATTTTCAAAACCTATAAAAGGGATTTTGCACTCACCATTTTCACCATTTGAGTTTGAGAGCAAAGAGTTGGAGCAAAAGGAGCAAACTTTTCGTACACCAAATTCAACCGTTTAAATTCTTCAAAAACCTCCAGGTAACTCTTATACTTATCTTGCAATTGATTGTGACTGGTTTTAAGATTTTTAATTGATGTTTCACCGTTGAATTTTTTTGCCAAAAATTTCACCGTGGCGTATACGCGGGTTGGTAATTTGAAGCCCACATACACGCGGGCCCTATACGCGACTGTGTGCACAGGGACCCGCGTATACACCGTGAACATTTTTAACCAAAAAACTAACGGTTGAAAATCATTTTTTGCTCAGAATGCCGGTTACCTAGTGAGAAAGAGAGCATGCAACAGTGGATAATGAAGTCATGAACGATCCTAATGCTTTGGAAGCCCTACGGGGATGTGGTTTCCTTAAATTCTTCAAACTGCCGAATATGAAAGCAAACACATGTCTGCTTGAGATGCTCATTGATTATTGGGATGTCGAGGAGGATGCCTTTATGATTGACCAGATGCCACTCAGGATAGAAGTGGAGGATATCTATTTCGTCATAGGCCTTTCCTGAAGGGGAGAGGTAGTACATTGCCGGAGCAGGACACGGAGCAGTCTCACGATCGAGGAATACGTACAAATATATTGCCTGAGACATCCCAAGAAGGCTAGGAGCCAGATTTCCATCACACACGTGGCGATTTTATCACTGAGGATAATTCTGTTCACCATAGCTCGAGTGAACGGGTTGGCCTCTCTGCATCAGGCATCACGGCTAACCATAAGTGTTGCAGTTGACTGTCTCACCACTGTATTTGACTGGTGTATTCCTCTTCTGGCCAACATGAAGAGCTAGCTCACGTCTATCAAGAGGGGACAGAGCAAAAACTTTGGATATGGGACTATCCTGTGTTCTTTCTTTTTCGAGAAGGTCCCCGCTCTCTGTCTTAGGGTAGCAGTTTCCATCAGCACCCCACGAGATCCACGCATGGGTCGGTGGGCTGACCTGATGAAACATCTAGGGGGTGGGGAGGTCCCATGGACTGCATTTGACGATGACTTCTTCACCTAGTGGGATCAACAGATCATCGCCGTAGATGACTACCCCTATGCTGGGTTGGATTTATGAGGAGATCCTGATCTAGCATTACCACCGAATGCAGCATGGGGCAACATTGGTGAGAATTTTTGATTTTATGATTTTTTGGATTTTTCAAATATAATAATGAATTTTGAAAAATATTTTTGATGGGACTAATATGATGATCATGTTCCAGATATTGGGCTGGTACGACCAGATGGGTTCCTGTGGCATGGACGGCGCAGCCAAGGAGCCGAAGAGGCAGCTGCTGATACAGAACGAACTCTACATAACGTCAAGCAACACTTGGCGAGACAGAGTTGCTGAGTACCGATGGCTGCCATAGAGTACCTTCCTAAGGATATGCAGCGTCATGTGGTTGGCATGCCACTTGACTGGGTTTGCACTTTTCGGCGTGTGGCCAATGCGATAGTTACCTACTTAGCCGCTCATCCTGAGCTAGGGTATTAGATATGCCGGACATGATTATGGGCATTTGAGTCCCAATTTTGTATATTTTTTGGACAAACATATGTACACTCGAGACGCTTTATGATATCTCTCTCTCTCTCTCTCTCTCTCTCTCTCTCTCTCTCTCTCTCTCTCTCTCTATATATATATATATATATATATACAGTTCGAATTTTTGATGCTTGATTTTATTGTGATGAATGATTGATGTGCCAGTCTAATGCTTGATTAGCGATAGAATCAGCTAACCAATTATGAGATCTTGGAATGTGCAAATAATTAATATAAGTAAATGATCTTTGCAACAACCTCACCCTTAAATACTGGCGATATAAACATGGATCCCTTATGTCACAGGGAATGAGTCATTCTTGCGGACAAGATCGACCTCCCTAGTATCTAATGATATCTAGCGACAAACAAACCAATCAAATTCTATATTTCTCTAAATATGCAATTTATAAACAAAGGAAATCAAGTGTTTAAGGCCTACCTTGGGTCCAATGCAAGTTTGTGGAAGCCTCGCTCTGTTGATCCAAATGAGCTCCTCTGTAGAGAATCTGCAAACACAAACAAGCACACAAATTAAATAGCACCTGAAAAGCCAATATAATAAAGAATACTTATCATGATGATCAAAGAATTCATGAAACAAATCACATAAGACAATTTGTTGAGAAAAATGAATTCGATTGTATTAATTTAAATCAAAGAAGAACTTTACAACCTGTGCCTTGATGCTGTACATGCTCCTCCCAGGGTCCAGCAAGAAGTCTCCTCTACTTTGCCAAGTTTCACTCTCTTCCCAATGAAGCCAAAAGGTATGTGATCTCTCCTCTCAAGCTTAACTAGGAAGTCCCAATTCCACCAGAATTTACCCTAAAAAATGTTCAGCTTCTAACCTCTCTAGCAACCATCCCAATGCCTTAATTTATAGTGCAATGGAGGGAAGTTACTAGGTCCTCCTTCAAAGGGATGAAGCTCCTCTCATCAAGGGATTAGCTCATTCTCTTTTGGGATGCATGAACCACCTAGGAGCGCACCATCCACGTCAAAATTCCTTCTAGAATAATCTAGAATTAACCCAAAGTGAGCTTTTAAGAATAAACTTGCGCCTTTTTTACTTTCACAGGGGTCTGCACCCACTCCTTTAGAGACAGAGTGGGTAGGTCCACAGGTAATATGAACAGGGGGTGCGGGATCGCAGGCAACAGTGAGAGAAAGTGTGAAACCAGAGCTCTGTTGATTTTTAAGGTCTTTCTCTCATTTTCAAAGCTTGACAGGAAGAGTTGAGGTTTGAGACTTGCTTAGGAGGACAGTATGAATGGTGATAGACCCATACTGACTGCAAATAGTCATGGTGACAATATTTTGTGTAACATATTGCCCCCTAAAGTGCTAAGTCTGTAGCAGATGAGGATTTCATTTATCATCTAGGAAGAGTGAAGTACTTTATCATTTCGAGGATCATCTTGTGCAGAGCCTGTTTGGAACCTGTAAAAACATTCAATGCAATATATATATATATATATGAGATCATATCATCGCTGAGGTAGGCATTCCCATACTCAAATCAAAACTGACTAGAAAACTAACTACTGCTCTGGTATAGGAATGATCTTGTAATACATCATAAGTATAGACACATGTAGACACAGTATGGACGCAACCATCTGTTTATGAATAGTCCACTCTATAATGAATACAAAATTCCTCGTAGCATGGATAGTGGAAACTAGATCCAGGGTCTTCATTTCTACTTCCCGAAATAGTACGATTCTAAACTGTTAACAAGTGTGAGAGAAACCACCAGTAATGTCAATGGCTCACAAAGTACTCAGTACAATCCATGAGATGTGAATAGATGCGTTGATGTCGAACATGTCACGGAATCCTTTGATCGAAGGTCAATGATGCAACCTATCGTCGAAGGTGAGAAACTTGCCATTGAGGCATGCAGATCCCAAGGTACTGATGATTTTTAGATCATCTTTCTAGATAATGAGCTGAAGTCGATAGAAAGCGATCCGTTGTAGGCAAGCCCACAACACGAAATCATAGATCAAGTTTGAAGAAATTTAGTTGCAAGGACTAACTCAGGGATGGTCAAGATGGATGACAGATATTTTGCAGATTAATGGCTTATTTGCATTGACCTCTTGAACACATAATGACACAACACATGGTTTGGTGACAATTGACCCAAAGTTAATACCCAGAAACTAGCTGAAGACTTTCAATTTGGTTTGATCAACTGTTAGGCAAAGGATTTCCCAACCCAGGTGAATAAAAGTGTCGTGTTCAAGAGTGGTTACAAAGTATGACAAACAGGCTCATTTTTCTCTCTTTTCCCCCACCATTTCTAGCAAGTACCTCTTTATTTTTGACAAGCTTGAGGAGGATAACATTTGCTTGATTATAAGCTCATCCTTCGGATGAGTCCAACTTAGTTTAAATTCGAACCCTAAGAAGGAGTGGTCTGTTCCTGTTTGTAATTGAAGAGGTCCTTTACTGTTAAATTTTAACAAGTCCAGTATAGGAGAAACTTGGCGTTTTTCAATTTTAGAGAGTCTGACAAAACTTAAGAAAACCCCACGGTTGTCCTTTTTAGTAAATTTGTGTCTCCCAAGCCCGAAAAAGTATAAAATGATACTTGATAGAACCACTTGATCATTACGACAAAGGAGTACTTTTCATAGTTAGTGCCTCTGATCCAAAAAAGTAAAAAAGCGATCAATGACACGTCGTTTTATAACCAATATCAAATTTGAAACGACAAAAATCCGACAATCTTTTCATGTTTTTACGGTTAGAAAAGAGCTGTAAGTGGACCGTCTTTTTAGTTCCATTTTAACGAGCTTAAAAAGAAAAACTTGGTGATCTTTTCATGTTTTAGGAGTCAGAAAAGAGGGTGACTCTAATATTTTTTCGTTGAAAATGACCAATTTCACCTGAAAAATCCGTTATCTTGAACAAAAACTCAAACATTACTCATACCTGTTTAAAATGGATAAAAATGCTTCAAACGTTACCTCTTTAAAGTGAAACATAAACAAATTAAAAACTCATTTATTCAAAAAACTTATAAAAGGGCTTTTGTAAATTCATTTTTACTGTTTGAGTTCTGGGTGAGAAAATAGAGCTTTTGGTCAGAAAATTCCCATGAATATTGCAGAAAATCCATCTGTTGGAATCGAATGTCGTCTCCTCCAGGTAATCTACATCATCCTACTCTTTCATTTCATCCGTTTCAAATTTGTTTTTAGACTTTAATTTCATTTTTTAAGGGATTTTTAGGTTAGGAACCCGCGCGCGGGGGTCCGCAGGCACAGCACAGGTAACCTGCGGACCCCGAATTTTTCGTAAAGGGAAAATAGTCAGGGCTCCCCACCTGCCATGAAGGCAAAGTGCGGACCCATGCACTATCTCTAACAGAGAGGGTGCGGTCCCGCAGCAAGGGTTTTTAAACCTAAATTTCTCAAATTTCACCCAAAAATTTTGCTTTTAGATATTCTAATTCGCCTTTTTATTGAATGTAGAGTATATATCATGCTTGATTGGTGAGAATGGGAGCACGAGGATGTAGATATTGCCGCGATAAATCATCAACCTTCGATTGATGCATTGAAGGCATGCGGCTTATACAAATTCTGGGCCATACCTGGCACGAGGGCCCAGGTGGACTTTTTGCAGTGGCTGGTAGACAGGTGGAGCATACAGGACCAGTGCTTCTTCATTGGTGGTCACCAGCTCGAAATGGAGTCAGCAGACATTTACTTCTTCACTGGTTTGCCTAAGAGAGGTGAAAACTTGACTCTATTCGGGACTAGACCAAGTGGCCAGTCTGTCAATAGCCTCCAGCTAGAGTTTTGCAATGACTAGACTAGAGACAAAGGGATAGATATAAACACCATATCCCTTCCTGAACTAAAAGTGATTGCATTTACTGTTACCAAGCTCTACGGAAGCGCAACACTACATATAGCCACTAGATCCCAAATGCGGATGGTAGTAGACTTTTTTCGAGGCACCATCTTCAATTGGTGCGATGCTGTGTTGGCTAATATAAAAGGCCAACTGACTAGAGCAAAGAACGGACAACTGAAGACCTTTGGATATGGCACTTTAGTCGTGAGCTTTGGTCTAGATAGAGTTCCAATGTTGGTCCCACAGCATCTTAACGTTGGAGCTGGACTTCCTCGAGGGCCCGAACTGATGTGATGGGTTGCAGTTATGGCCCGTCATCCTGAGGAGGGGGCAGAAGTCGTTCGATTCACTCCTGAGTATTTCCATTAGTTGGAGAACCAAGTTTTTGATATTCATGACTTTCCTTATGCTGGGGTAGATTTTCGTGGTGACCCAGACATGGCTCTTCCACCAGGAGAGCAATGGGATGACTCAGGTAAAATAATTTCCAACATTTTCTAATTAAAATTTTGTTTTATTTTTATCTCGTCCAAAAATTGATAGTAAAAGTTTCAAATGCAAATGCAAGTCCAAGGCGAACAGCCACTCTCCGGCCCTATGAGAGGAGACAACCAGCTGCAGCAGCACCAGTCCCACAGGACGAATCAGCAGAGACCTTGGCTGAATTGGAGAGTCATTAGAGCGATTGACAACAGACATTCCAGAGACCAGCATAGATGACACTCCTCTTAGGCTACAACACTATGTGATTGGGGTCCCAGGACCTTTCAGGAGGTTCCTTTGTAGGGTGGCCCGTTGTGGGGTCGTTAATATGCCATGATTATTCTCACTTGAGAAGGTTTATTCCACCCATTTCCACCATTCTTCATCATGACATTTATTATAATTTATCATTTAAATCCATTTTATAACTAATTTATGCTCTCATGGATGAATGTTATTTATTCTCTTTTATTTTTAATAAATTGATTATTATGCATTATTTTACCAATGATAGTTCTAATAAGTTGGTTATAACCTTATTCACCATTTTTAGCCTCCAAGGTAACTTCCAGATTGAAGATTTGATTTTTAAATCAGCCAACTCAGAAATTCGCTGGTTTAAGGAGTGACAGTTTTGCGGTTAAGCTTCTGAGCAAATGAAGACGAATTTGGAAAATCCGGAACATGGGTTTTGTCCAGAACGGGCCCAATTATCTTCATGTAGAACAGTTTGCCCAAATTCGGCTTGTACAGGGAGAAACACAGGGTTCTTTGAGCACGATTTTCTGAGATTTGCTGTTGCGGCCGTCCTCCAAATCTTAGCTGCAAACCTAAATCCGCCTTGTTCTTGTTGATCAATGGGTTAGAATCAACCTAAATTTGTAAGAGAAATCATGATTGTAATTATCCATGCTCTGATCTTCTTTATTTAAATGAAACCCAAGATCGGAGATGGGGGGGAGACGTGATGATGGAAGAATGATAGAGAAATGATGGACAACGGTGGTGGATTATTCATGCTGTAGCTTTTGCTGTTGTAATGATTCCAATTGGCTGATTAATAAATGAATTGGGAATTGCTGTTCATTCTTCTTATTCTGAAGTGATCCCGCAGCATCCGCTGGCGGCTAAGGGCCCAGCCTATGGCGGAATACGCTGCTACTACTGTATAGTATCTTCTTTTGTTTTATGCGTGGTTTGCTATCTTTATTGTTCAGTAATCTGATGCATGAATACTATGTGATCATTAATTCATTAATGTTCTTTCTGAATTCCTTGTGGCGATTCTGCGTTATATTATTAATTCTTTTCCAGAATTGATTTCATGGTATCAATCTGAATCGGGTATTTCTATTACAGAGCTTTTGTATTAAACGTTACCATCACAAGATTTATTTGAAGTTATGATTATTGGAATCCGGAAGTAATGTTGTATTTGGAAACGTAGTTCTCATCTCAAATTACTATATTAGTGTGCTTTGTATATATGATAACTGCTGTTCCATAATTCATTTGTGAATATCGCCTCATAAAGTAAATTGCTGTTGAAGATTCTTATTTCATTGCAAAATGTGAGTTTGGTTCAAGTTTACTTTTGACTCGCGAGATTTAGTTCTTTTGATTGTTGTTTCATTTGCTGCTGTTCTATTTCCATTTCTCTATTCCATTTTACTTTCTGCTGATTGATTTACTTGCCTTTGTTGCTTTAGTGTGGGAGGAGGGTCAAGGCTGTTGTGAGACACAGCAGACGCTATTATGCTCCCAGAACCATGATCCATACTCTAATTCCTTTTGCATCAATTTCTAGAGGAATGAGCTATTGCTACTATATCCTCGATTGATGGTTGTTTGAATGAATGAGTTAGTTTAAGACATTTTTAGTTTCTTGTTGTTTCAATTAGATTTCTTTTTCAAGCATTCATTTACTTTACTTTTGGGTTTTAAGCATTATACTGCGAAACATTACTCTTGAGTAAATAGCCGCCTCAGACAGAGTACACTCTTGAAATAAAAAGTCGTCCCTGGGTTGATAATTAATGTGAGGTAATTAGGAGTTCATAAGACACCTTTTTATCGCACCACATTTTTCAAAAGGAACAGCAGTTTGAGTTTTTGTTGTTCCTTTTTCAAAAGGAACAACAGTTCGTGTTTTTGCTGTTCCTTTTTCAAAAGGAACATCAGTTTGAGTTTTTGCTGTTCCTTTTTCAAAAGGAACAGCAATTCGAGTTTTTTTTCTTGCATGGATTCTTCTCTTTCAAAATAAACGACATTTGCATTTTCGCGTTTTCTGTGTGTATTTTTGTTTTTTGGTGTGCATTTTCTTTGATGTTCCCTACACGGAACACCACTTTTTGAGTGTTTTTGCTGTTCATTCAAAAGAGCAACACTTTGGGAATATTTTTGAGGGTAACCCTTTCCTTTCTCTTGTGGGATTATTCATAGTTCAGCTCAACCACATTCTCCTGATTCTCTTTCATGGCATGAAGTACACTACTTTTATGAGGACAGGAATTATGGATTGTTTTGAAGCAAAGTTAATATTATTCACGTTATGATCTTTAAAAGGACAGCTCCTTGATGATAGATTCTTTTTAAAAGGGACACAATTATTTATATATTCCTTTACTGCATTGTTTTCTGCTGTACATGATATTGATTGATCATCTTAATACCATGCTGGTTCCACCCTTCCTGGTTATAATCTTCTCTGTCTGTAATAAATGAGATTATGGGTATATTTTTTATATTGACATGTTCAACTTCTTCCGCCATCCCTGCTCTTAAGGAGTACTGAGTCTCCCTCTTTTTATCATAAAAATGTGAAATAACAACAAAATTTTGTTCGCAGATGGAGGATAGGGGGTCTCATTACGAGCCAGCCTACCATGTTCATAAGGCTGTAACAAAGTGACATTCCCATTATGGCCACCACACCAGGGTTATGATCCATTGGATAGCCAAATTATCCTTGGAACAGGAGGTCTCATCACGAGCCGGCCTGATCACTTTTGCTACCTCCTAGTGAATGGCAGTGTGGTTGTCTGGTTACCACGCCAGCACACTGATCTCTTCTGTAGAACAACACTAAAACTCTCCATTTCTAAATTGAGGATCCTGGCTCATATGGGTTAAAAAGCAACCCTGCCGAGGCTATGGACGTCTGCTGGCAGCAGAGGCTCTGCTTATGGTATTGAAGTTATATCTTTTCGTCAATTATTATTATAATACCCTTTTCTTATTTTCTTTTTATCAGAGAAGTTATTTCCTTAACTTTTTTCCCTGTTTGAACCTTTATGCATGAGAAATTGTTTTATGATCAATCACATCATTTTCAGCTCGAATACCGTCAGCAAAGCATCTTTTTTTGCATATTGTTGTCCTTTTTCGTTTTGTATAAACTATCATCAATCCAAAACGTCCTATCTCTTATTCATAACTATATTTACACACTTTGCTCTCAATATAACCATAACTTTCACCGTCCTATCATTGATAAGTGTACTCTGCCTCCCTTACTGATATATTGTTCATTCCATTGCCTTGCCGTCAGCACCACCCCTTTCATATGCTTTATGGTTATGGAACCCATTTTCCAATTGGAGGGGGGAATGTATGCATTATGGGATTGCATGCGATATGATTACTGCACTTTGCCATACCTTGTTGATTTGAGTTTTTCTAATTGCAATTTTGCATGCATCTTATCTGTTGCTATTCAAAGCTAACACTATGGATTCAAGCACATTGTATGCAAAATAGTGCTTTGTTTACAGGAGAACAACAAGTATGGGCAAAATTCTATTCACAGCATGACCACACTATTGCAACTAATAGACGCGGCTCGAGCAACTTGCGAACATGAACAACTCTTCAGACATTATGTGCTTACCTGGATTCCACCTTTTGCATCACTTTCAGCACCAACTCTGCCTACATCAGCTTCAACAACTGCTAGTCTTTATATGTCATTCCACATTTTTTGGAGGTAAAACTTGAGGTAAAATTGCATAGTTTTCTAATTTATTATAAATTTAGGAGAATCTAATGAAAATCCATCTTGAGCATTATTTGTCATCTTTCATTCAACATCTTTCCCACTTCCCCTTTTTCAGCAGCATATCATTTTCGAGTGTGGGGGAGTGTTCCTTTTATTCATTTCTTTCATCTTCTTTATCATCCATTGCTATTCTTATTCACTCTCAACACCTCCCTTATTTCATGTTGTTTTACACCAAGCATCGAATTCAACAGCTGGTAGCAACCACCTCTATTTGTTTTCTAGCATCGCATGAGGACATGCTAATTTTTCAGAGAGGGGGAGGAATTGCTACGCTTGATGGATGTTTTCTATTTTCTCTCCTTTAAGGCATACAATTTCAGTGCAGAAATTGATTTCCCATATTTTTAAAACTTGTAATTTTTGGAAAACACATTAATACAAAACCACACAAATTCACGAAATATTGGTTCATAAAATTTCGGAAATCATGCACTCTCACCTACAGCCATTTTGTTTATATCTCATGATCCGTGCATCAAAACGATTTGATTTTTGGATCATAGAGACATTCATGTATTGTAAATTTACTTGCAACATTTCAACAAAATCTGGTTTGTAGTTTTGAGAAAATGCTTAATGAAGTTTGCTGTTATCTATATCATATTTTGCTGCAACTTCATACATATAGTTGAATGTCAATGTAAAAATTGTTATGCCTTCATCAAGATTACTAAAAGTGAAGGAAGAATTCATTTGTTCTATCCATTTCATGAGCTGAGAGGAACATATTTTTTATTGCTTGGTTAACACATGGTTTTTGTCTTTGGGTTGCATGAGGACATGCAATATATTCAGTTTTCGTTGCATGAGGACATGCAACGTATTGAGTGTGGGGGTGTGTGGGGTCGTTAATATGCCATGATTATTCTCACTTGAGAAGGTTTATTCCACCCATTTCCACCATTCTTCATCATGACATTTATTATAATTTATCATTTAAATCCATTTTATAACTAATTTATGCTCTCATGGATGAATGTTATTTATTCTCTTTTATTTTTAATAAATTGATTATTATGCATTATTTTACCAATGATAGTTCTAATAAGTTGGTTATAACCTTATTCACCATTTTTAGCCTACAAGGTAACTTCCAGATTGAAGATTTGATTTTTAAATCAGCCAACTCAGAAATTCGCTGGTTTAAGGAGTGACAGTTTTGCGGTTAAGATTCTGAGCAAATGAAGACGAATTTGGAAAATCCGGAACATGGGTTTTGTCCAGAACGGGCCCAATTATCTTCATGGAAAACAGTTTGCCCAAATTCGGCTTGTACAGGGAGAAACGCAGGGTTCTTTGAGCACGATTTTCTGAGATTTGCTGTTGTGGCCGCCCTCCAAATCTTAGCTGCAAACCTAAATCCGCCTTGTTCTTGTTGATCAATGGGTTAGAATCAACCTAAATTTGTAAGAGAAATCATGATTGTAATTATCCATGCTCTGATCTTCTTTATTTAAATGAAACCCAAGATCGGAGATGGGGGGGAGACGTGATGATGGAAGAATGATAGAGAAATGATGGACAACGGTGGTGGATTATTCATGCTGTAGCTTTTGCTGTTGTAATGATTCCAATTGGCTGATTAATAAATGAATTGGGAATTGCTGTTCATTCTTCTTATTCTGAAGTGATCCCGCAGCATCCGCTGGCGGCTAAGGGCCCAGCCTATGGCGGAATACGCTGCTACTACTGTATAGTATCTTCTTTTGTTTTATGCGTGGTTTGCTATCTTTATTGTTCAGTAATCTGATGCATGAATACTATGTGATCATTAATTCATTAATGTTCTTTCTGAATTCCTTGTGGCGATTCTGCGTTATATTATTAATTCTTTTCCAGAATTGATTTCATGGTATCAATCTGAATCGGGTATTTCTATTACAGAGCTTTTGTATTAAACGTTACCATCACAAGATTTATTTGAAGTTATGATTATTGGAATCCGGAAGTAATGTTGTATTTGGAAACGTAGTTCTCATCTCAGATTACTATATTAGTGTGCTTTGTATATATGATAACTGCTGTTCCATAATTCATTTGTGAATATCGCCTCATAAAGTAAATTGCTGTTGAAGATTCTTATTTCATTGCAAAATGTGAGTTTGGTTCAAGTTTACTTTTGACTCGCAAGATTTAGTTCTTTTGATTGCTGTTTCATTTGCTGCTGTTCTATTTCCATTTCGCTATTCCATTTTACTTTCTGCTGATTGATTTACTTGCCTTTGTTGCTTTAGTGTGGGAGGAGGGTCAAGGCTGTTGTGAGACATAGCAGACGCTATTATGCTCCCAGAACCATGATCCATACTCTAATTCCTTTTGCATCAATTTCTAGAGGAATGAGCTATTGCTACTATATCCTCGATTGATGGTTGTTTGAATGAATGAGTTAGTTTAAGACATTTTTAGTTTCTTGTTGTTTCAATTAGATTTCTTTTTCAAGCATTCATTTACTTTACTTTTGGGTTTTAAGCACTATACTGCGAAACATTACTCTTGAGTAAATAGCCGCCTCAGACAGAGTACACTCTTGAAATAAAAAGTCGTCCCTGGGTTGATAATTAATGTGAGGTAATTAGGAGTTCATAAGACACCTTTTTATCGCACCACATTTTTCAAAAGGAACAGCAGTTTGAGTTTTTGTTGTTCCTTTTTCAAAAGGAACAACAGTTCGTGTTTTTGCTGTTCCTTTTTCAAAAGGAACATCAGTTTGAGTTTTTGCTGTTCCTTTTTCAAAAGGAACAGCAGTTCGAGTTTTTTTTCTTGCATGGATTCTTCGCTTTCAAAATAAACGACATTTGCATTTTCGCGTTTTCTGTGTGTATTTTTGTTTTTTGGTGTGCATTTTCTTTGATGTTCCCTACACGGAACACCACTTTTTGAGTGTTTTTGCTGTTCATTCAAAAGAGCAACACTTTGGGAATATTTTTGAGGGTAACCCTTTCCTTTCTCTTGTGGGATTATTCATAGTTCAGCTCAACCACATTCTCCTGATTCTCTTTCATGGCATGAAGTACACTACTTTTATGAGGACAGGAATTATGGATTGTTTTGAAGCAAAGTTAATATTATTCACGTTATGATCTTTAAAAGGACAGCTCCTTGATGATAGATTCTTTTTAAAAGGGACACAATTATTTATATATTCCTTTACTGCATTGTTTTCTGCTGTACATGATATTGATTGATCATCTTAATACCATGCTGGTTCCACCCTTCCTGGTTATAATCTTCTCTGTCTGTAATAAATGAGATTATGGGTATATTTTTTATATTGACATGTTCAACTTCTTCCGCCATCCCTGCTCTTAAGGAGTACTGAGTCTCCCTCTTTTTATCATAAAAATGTGAAATAACAACAAAATTTTGTTCGCAGATGGAGGATAGGGGGTCTCATTACGAGCCAGCCTACCATGTTCATAAGGCTGTAACAAAGTGACATTCCCATTATGGCCACCACACCAGGGTTATGATCCATTGGATAGCCAAATTATCCTTGGAACAGGAGGTCTCATCACGAGCCGGCCTGATCACTTTTGCTACCTCCTAGTGAATGGCAGTGTGGTTGTCTGGTTACCACGCCAGCACACTGATCTCTTCTGTAGAACAGCACTAAAACTCTCCATTTCTAAATTGAGGATCCTGGCTCATATGGGTTAAAAAGCAACCCTGCCGAGGCTATGGACGCCTGCTGGCAGCAGAGGCTCTGCTTATGGTATTGAAGTTATATCTTTTCGTCAATTATTATTATAATACCCTTTTCTTATTTTCTTTTTATCAGAGAAGTTATTTCCTTAACTTTTTTCCCTGTTTGAACCTTTATGCATGAGAAATTGTTTTATGATCAATCACATCATTTTCAGCTCGAATACCGTCAGCAAAGCATCTTTTTTAGCATATTGTTGTCCTTTTTCGTTTTGTATAAACTATCATCAATCCAAAACGTCCTATCTCTTATTCATAACTATATTTACACACTTTGCTCTCAATATAACCATAACTTTCACCGTCCTATCATTGATAAGTGTACTCTGCCTCCCTTACTGATATATTGTTCATTCCATTGCCTTGCCGTCAGCACCACCCCTTTCATATGCTTTATGGTTATGGAACCCATTTTCCAATTGGAGGGGGGAATGTATGCATTATGGGATTGCATGCGATATGATTACTGCACTTTGCCATACCTTGTTGATTTGAGTTTTTCTAATTGCAATTTTGCATGCATCTTATCTGTTGCTATTCAAAGCTAACACTATGGATTCAAGCACATTGTATGCAAAATAGTGCTTTGTTTACAGGAGAACAACAAGTATGGGCAAAATTCTATTCACAGCATGACCACACTATTGCAACTAATAGACGCAGCTCAAGCAACTTGCGAACATGAACAACTCTTCAGACATTATGTGCTTACCTGGATTCCACCTTTTGCATCACTTTCAGCACCAACTCTGCCTACATCAGCTTCAACAACTGCCAGTCTTTATATGTCATTCCACATTTTTTGGAGGTAAAACTTGAGGTAAAATTGCATAGTTTTCTAATTTATTATAAATTTAGGAGAATCTAATGAAAATCCATCTTGAGCATTATTTGTCATCTTTCATTCAACATCTTTACCACTTCCCCTTTTTCAGCAGCATATCATTTTCGAGTGTGGGGGAGTGTTCCTTTTATTCATTTCTTTCATCTTCTTTATCATCCATTGCTATTCTTATTCACTCTCAACACCTCCCTTATTTCATGTTGTTTTACACCAAGCATCGAATTCAACAGTTGGTAGCAACCACCTCTATTTGTTTTCTAGCATCGCATGAGGACATGCTAATTTTTCAGAGAGGGGGAGGAATTGCTACGCTTGATGGATGTTTTCTATTTTCTCTCCTTTAAGGCATACAATTTCAGTGCAGAAATTGATTTCCCATATTTTTAAAACTTGTAATTTTTGGAAAACACATTAATAAAAAACCACACAAATTCACGAAATATTGGTTCATAAAATTTCGGAAATCATGAACTCTCACCTACAGCCATTTTGTTTATATCCCATGATCCGTGCATCAAAACGATTTGATTTTTGGATCATAGAGACATTCATGTATTGTAAATTTACTTGCAACATTTCAACAAAATCTGGTTTGTAGTTTTGAGAAAATGCTTAATGAAGTTTGCTGTTATCTATATCATATTTTGTTGCAACTTCATACATATAGTTGAATGACAATGTAAAAATTGTTATGCCTTCATCAAGATTACTAAAAGTGAAGGAAGAATTCATTTGTTCTATCCATTTCATGAGCTGAGAGGAACATATTTTTTATTGCTTGGTTAACACATGGTTTTTGTCTTTGGGTTGCATGAGGACATGCAATATATTCAGTTTTCGTTGCATGAGGACATGCAACATATTGAGTGTGGGGGTGTGTGGGGTCGTTAATATGCCATGATTATTCTCACTTGAGAAGGTTTATTCCACCCATTTCCACCATTCTTCATCATGACATTTATTATAATTTATCATTTAAATCCATTTTATAACTAATTTATGCTCTCATGGATGAATGTTATTTATTCTCTTTTATTTTTAATAAATTGATTATTATGCATTATTTTACCAATGATAGTTCTAATAAGTTGGTTATAACCTTATTCACCATTTTTAGCCTACAAGGTAACTTCCAGATTGAAGATTTGATTTTTAAATCAGCCAACTCAGAAATTCGCTGGTTTAAGGAGTGACAGTTTTGCGGTTAAGATTCTGAGCAAATGAAGATGAATTTGGAAAATCCGGAACATGGGTTTTGTCCAGAACGGGCCCAATTATCTTCATGGAGAACAGTTTGCCCAAATTCGGCTTGTACAGGGAGAAACGCAGGGTTCTTTGAGCACGATTTTCTGAGATTTGCTGTTGCGGCCGCCCTCCAAATCTTAGCTGCAAACCTAAATCCACCTTGTTCTTGTTGATCAATGGGTTAGAATCAACCTAAATTTGTAAGAGAAATCATGATTGTAATTATCCATGCCCTGATCTTCTTTATTTAAATGAAACCCAAGATCCGAGATGGGGGGGAGACGTGATGATGGAAGAATGATAGAGAAATGATGGACAACGGTGGTGGATTATTCATGCTGTAGCTTTTGCTGTTGTAATGATTCCAATTGGCTGATTAATAAATGAATCGGGAATTGCTGTTCATTCTTCTTATTCTGAAGTGATCCCGCAGCATCCGCTGGCGGCTAAGGGCCCAGCCTATGGCGGAATACGCTGCTACTACTGTATAGTATCTTCTTTTGTTTTATGCGTGGTTTGCTATCTTTATTGTTCAGTAATCTGATGCATGAATACTATGTGATCATTAATTCATTAATGTTCTTTCTGAATTCCTTGTGGCGATTCTGCGTTATATTATTAATTCTTTTCTAGAATTGATTTCATGGTATCAATCTGAATCGGGTATTTCTATTACAGAGCTTTTGTATTAAACGTTACCATCACAAGATTTATTTGAAGTTATGATTATTGGAATCCGGAAGTAATGTTGTATTTGGAAACGTAGTTCTCATCTCAGATTACTATATTAGTGTGCTTTGTATATATGATAACTGTTGTTCCATAATTCATTTGTGAATATCGCCTCATAAAGTAAATTGTTGTTGAAGATTGTTATTTCATTGCAAAATGTGAGTTTGGTTCAAGTTTACTTTTGACTCGCGAGATTTAGTTCTTTTGATTGCTGTTTCATTTGCTGCTGTTCTATTTCCATTTCGCTATTCCATTTTACTTTCTGCTGATTGATTTACTTGCCTTTGTTGCTTTAGTGTGGGAGGAGGGTCAAGGCTGTTGTGAGACACAGCAGACGCTATTATGCTCCCAGAACCATGATCCATACTCTAATTCCTTTTGCATCAATTTCTAGAGGAATGAGCTATTGCTACTATATCCTCGATTGATGGTTATTTGAATGAATGAGTTAGTTTAAGACATTTTCAGTTTCTTGTTGTTTCAATTAGATTTCTTTTTCAAGCATTCATTTACTTTACTTTTGGGTTTTAAGCACTATACTGCGAAACATTACTCTTGAGTAAATAGCCGCCTCAGACATAGTACACTCTTGAAATAAAAAGTCGTCCCTGGGTTGATAATTAATGTGAGGTAATTAGGAGTTCATAAGACACCTTTTTATCGCACCACACCCGTATAGTGGTTTCTTATCGTGATCATCACCAGTGATAGGATGATCGCCTGTTGTAGACACATATGACATTTTTTGCTTTTTGTACTATCATTTTTGCCGATCATAAGGTGTTTTTCAACCTATGATCGAAGATGATGTATATTTGACACACACCTATATTATACTATCTCACTATTACCGGCTTATCTTGTAAAACATGTTATGGAATGTTTTTAAATTTACTTGTATGATTATTGCAAATGTCTACTTAACATTTGAGAAGCAATTGCATCTGCTAATGTATTTAAATATCTTGGAATATGCTGATATTCAATATAGTCAAATTCACGTTCCAAGAGATGAACTCTCAAAAATAATCTTAATAACACTAGATTTCTAATGGCATATACTCTATTAAGCTGTAATACAATGAGTTCAGAATCTAACCTCACTATCAAACTCCGAATCCCAAATTAAATAGATTCAGATAATAACTCAATCACTGCACTATACTCGGCAATGTTGTTTGTTGTTTGACCGAGGCTTACCCCATGCGTAGATACCAACTTGTCCGAGGGCGAATAGATAACCCAAGCTATGGAAGAAATGTTCCATGTATTACGACAAGCACCATCAGAAAAACCAATGTATGTTTGGAGAGGCGTCGCCATCTGCAATATCAAGAGCAAAACCAAGATAAGCAGGAATAATGAAAAAAACCACTCTCTAAGCTAAGAACACTTTTTAATCTAAAACACACCAGCTAGAAAGAAAACTAACCTAACTAAAAATATTCACACCCATTTTTAAGCATAATACCTCTTTAGGTAAAGACCATTTATGGGTTTGCCTAAAGATACCCCGTCAAAGTCTACCAATTCATAGGCGCCTTTTTCCAGCTCTCGCTTGACAACATAAGGACCATGCCACATGGGTACGAATTTTCCAGTGCCTAATTTATCATTTGCTTGATCGTACAATAAGACTAGATCTCCTTCCAAAAAAATTTGAGGGTCACATTTCGATCATACTGAGCTTTAATACGTTTGACATGAGTTTCGATTGCTAATGCAGCATCACGTCGATTCTCATCTAGCTGAGCCAAGTATAACAGACATTTTCCCTCTTCGGAAGTGGCTGGAAGTAATTCGATGGCCATTTGCAATGACGGGATTTCGTATTCAATGGGTGACACAGCTTCTAGACCATAAACTAGTTGGAAAGGAGTGAAACCGGTTGATGTTTTGACTAAGGTTCGATACGCCCAAAGCACTGAAAATATCATGTTATGCCAATTTGACCTATGAATCCCAATTATTTGTTAGATCATGATGACTAGAACTTTGTTGATGGCTTCAACCAGACCATTAGCCTATGGATAATATGGAGTTGAACTATCATGACGGAAGCCAAGTTGGCCTGTAAGTTCAGTCATCATAATGTTTCGAAAATGACACCCATGATCAATGATAATTGCTTGTGGAACACCAAACCTAGCAATTATATGATTGAACACGAAAATCACAGCAGTTTTTCCGTCTGCCTCAAATGTAGGCATCACCTCGGCCCACTTGGTAAAATAATCTACCGCAAGGATGATATACGCATGCCCCCCGGCTGAGTGAGGGTTACATGTAATAAAATCGATAGCCCATTTCACAAAAGGACCGACGACAATTATAGGGTGGAGAGGAACAGGTGGAGCGCGCATCTTTCGATCAAAAATTTGGCAGTTGTGGCACTTTCGGACCATGTTAATACAATCTTTAAACAAAGATGACCAAAAATGGCCAACGCACAATATCTTTTGGGCTGTGGCAAACCCAGATATACAACTGCCACATGCTCCAGAGTGACAGTCATTTATAACCCTTTCAGCTTCCTCATGAGTTAAATAACGTCGAAAAACAGAGTCCGCCCCACGACGATAAAGTGTATCTCCAATAATTTTGAATTGTTGGGACTGGAATTGTATTTTCCGACGTTCTGACCTTGAAATTTCTGGCCAAAAGGATTAGGTCTGGAGATAAACTATGATATCCCCATACCGTGGATCTAAAGTGCTGATTAGGAACAAGGATTCATCCGCAATGTGCTCCTCTGCCATAGTTTCTGTGTCAGCATGCGGGAAGTCACACATTAACTCCGCAAAAACTAAAGATTTCTTCGACTTAGACTTTTCAAATTCCAAGTCAAACTCATGTAGGATCACAATCCATTTGGATTACTTTCCCCCTAACAATTGTTTGGTCAAAATATAGATCATAGGGTTACAATGAGAAATTACTATAGTCTTATGTAGTAAAATGTAATGACAAAAACGTTCGACAACTTGAATAGCTGCCAGTGACAATTTCTCCACATGTGAGTATTTTAGCTCAGTTGGATTTAAGGATCGACTAAGGTAACATATCATATGTTCAGTACCGAATTCATCTTCCTGAACTAACACCATTCCAATGGTGTAATTCGAGGCGGCGAGATATAAGTAGTCCTGGTTGTAGTTGGGAGGATGCAATAACGGTGCATGGGTCAACGCGTGTTTTAGTGCATCAAAAGATTTATCAGCTATCTCATCCCAAAAGAATGGAGTATTCTGTTTCAACAACCGAGTAAAACCCTTTGTGATCTCGGCGTAGTTAGGAATGAATCAACGTAAAATTTTCGCTTTCCCCTGCAAACTTTGGATTTGGCAAAGACTCGAAGGAGGAGGCAATTTGACAATAGCTTCAACCTTCAAGGGGTCAATGCGAATGCCGGCTTTCGAAATAGAAAACCCTAGTAACCGACCTGTTTCTATATAGAAAACACACTTGTGCGGATTCAACCTAATTCGATAATGCCTACACCTCATAAAGATTGCTCGTAAATGGATGAGATGATCAGCTCGATGTAATGAATGAGCAGGTAAGTCATCGAGATAGGGTTGCAAAATGTGCTTGATGTCATGAAACGCGTAAGACATGGCTCTTTGAAAAGTTGCCTCGGCATTCTTGACCCCAAAAGGTAATTTTCAATAAGCAAATGCCCCCCATGGACAAATGAAAGCCGTTTTTGGTTGATCAGCAGGTAGAATATTAATTTGGTTGTATCCGGAAAAACCATCCATGAAGGAGAATATTTCACTGCCGGCACAATCATTAATGATTTGATCGATATAGGGAGTTGGGTAATTGTCTTTTGGACAGGCTCCATTAATATCCCTATAATCGATACATATTCTTATTGTTCCTTGCTTTTTGTTAACGGGAAAAATATTCTATACCCAATCCGTTAATGGAATTGGATAAATGAAACATGCTTTGAGTAATTTTTCAACTTTTGCCTTAATAGTAGCATCTTTTAGCGGGTGGATCTGACGCAAACGTTGCCAGACGGGTTTAGCATCTGGGTAAGTTTTGATTTCATGAACAACAATCGCTGGGTCAATTCCTGGAATTTCCTCATATGACTAGGCAAACACGTCATGAAATTCTTGAAATAGGGCCTTATATGTTTGAATTTCATCTTCCTTATAAGAGGCACCCATATGAATGTTTTCAACAATTCCAGGCTTAACCGAAATATCAATAGGAATAGTTTGAGAAATGTTTCCCAAATTTAACTCAGAATCAGGATTTTTCATTGGATTTTGAGGTTCCTTGACATATTCAGTCGTAAAAATAGATGAAAAATCATTTTCAAAGCGATCAATCTCAGGTAAAAACAAAGATCTATGATGAAGATCTTCCCATGGTAAATCATTGACACATAGGATTTCATGAATTTGCTCATCAGTGTGAACAAGCTCAGAAAACGTTGTTGAGTCTGAATTTGATGTTGAAAATGATTCCTCATGGACCACATTCATTAAGTCGGTTTTGGTTGAAGAAGGGTCGGAAAACAACTGCACGGCCTGATACACAATTTCATATGGACTCAAAGGCATAACATCACCAAATGAATCTATCTCAGATTCGGAAGGTACGATCTAAGGATCATCATAAACAATAGTGTCTGATGAAATCATATGAATGGTTGCAATAGAAGACGATGCGTTGATAGGAGGAAAAGGAAAAGTTCCCATTAAACCAAAATATTTAACTAGTCCTACTCCAACATCCTTATACGGGATAGTTGTTTTGCCGACATCCTAAATACTTTATGAAGAGGCTGGGTCGGATGAAAAGTAAGTCAGCTGGTCTATAGTTACGATCTTTCCATTATGAGGGAACTTTATAAGCCGAAAGACTGAGGAAACAACAGTTTTCATAGCGTAAGACCAACTATGACCCAAGAGAAGGTTGTAATCTAGAGGGGCATCAACCACCTCCACATCTAGATTAACAGTTTTGCCTTCAACCCCTATAGGTAAATCTTGTAGAATGCCAAAAGGATGAAACCCACGGCCATCAAAGGCCTTTAGAATCGTCGGGGATTGATTTAGCGTAGGAGAACCAAGCGATCTCCAACACTAGATCGACATAATACATGTCGAGGCTCCATCATCAATCACAGTCCTATAACAAGGTTTGTTTTTGACTAACACTAGAATCTGGAAAGCCATTTGATGAGGTAAGCATGGTGTACTATTTTCTAGATCGAAAATTATAAGGTTCGAGTCCTGAACATCAACAACTCCTATAGCCGACAATAGCAATTTACGCTGTGTTGGACATGATTGCAGCACCTCCAAAGCCGACATTGTTGATGGTGAAATAGCCAAATCTTCAACAATGTTATAGTTCTTTGCCACTCTCGCATGTGGATTGAAAGCTGACTTTCGAAGTATACCCTTGGCGGGCGGTTTGATTACTAAGTATGGGTTAGGTTTCTCGATCTGTAGTGGATCGGAACCAGGAGTTGAAGTTGATGGATTCGGATGAGAAGATTCTACTTCCTTACCATCAACAGGACTTTTACTTCCATAATCTTGCGATTGAGTCGCAATCCTAACATGAGACATCATCATTATGGGTTCTTCAGAGGCATTTGAGGAAGAACCTATCATCTTACTGTCTTGACTAGAAAAAGGATCCTTCAAAACAGCAGGCATTTGGGAAACTTTGACAATTTTCGCAACCTCTGCATGATGAGGGCAGTCTCTTGTAAAATGCTCTTCGTCACAAATGAGACAAGGATAATGAGGTTTGCGTTTCTCATCAGTTGATTCCGTTTTTTTCTGGTTTCTCTTTCGAATTTTTATCTGTTTTATTTTTCTTCTTCCCTTTCTTCTTACCGCCGGATTTTGATTTGGCTGTAGATGACTCTACAACATGAATATTGGCAGAAATTTCCGTGGAAGAATCTCCTGTCAGGGAATCTGGCAAAGTTATGATAGGAGAAGAATTCTTGGAAGATTTCTTCTTACTTTTGGTATTAACCGTACCAATCATACCATCAGCAGCATGAGACCCTGAAGGAGCTGTAGTTATTTGATTTTGTTTAGGAAGGTCGGGGATTTTCTCGTGTAATATACCTAACTGCATATAAATTAAGTCACGGTACTGAGCTCGAGCAATTACTTGCTCTTCAGTAACGACTCCTGCCTTAGCTACATCCTTAGTGATCTTTGGTAATAAAGATTTTACAAACCATTCAGCTAAGATTTCATCCAGGATAAAAACTTTCACTAAATGTTGTCGATGTCTCCATTCATGAATGTGATCTAAAATGTAAGTGGACGTTGACTGTTTTAATGAAGTTAATAATTTTGTGCCATTGTCATATCTGACTGGCAACTAAAAATGAGTTAAAAACGAAGTAGCTAACTCACTAAAGTTATAAAAAGTGGCTCGCGGTAACTCAATGTACCACTTGGCTGTAAGACCAATTAGAGTGCATTGGAAATGCCTTAAACGGATTGAATCATCTGAAATGGAATTAGACGCACACCAGAGGTGATAAGTCATGAAATGGTTCGACAGGTCCTCTCCTGATTTTCCTTCAAACTTAGGAATATCACTAGGCAACTTATTCAGCATTGGCGGCCAAAACGGAAGATAGTTAGTTGGATCGTTCGTAAGGCATGACAAATCATGCAAGTCCAAAGTTGCAATGAATGGTAACTGATGATTAGGGTCCCTGAAACCTTGGGTCATGAGACCAGCCCCAAGAGGAGGATATCCAGGATAACTAGGAATTGGAATTGCATTTGGGATATTATATCCTCCCGGAAAACCAGGATTAACCGGACCCTACTGGGGTTGTTGATATGTATACCCAGGGTACGACTGATACTGATAGACTGGCTGCTGCACATCAAGACCGAATTGGTACTGTCCCTGGTATAGTTGATAAGTAAATTGAGGTTGACTTGTGACAACCGTACTTGGACCATGTTGTCCTACAGGCATTTGAACCGAAGTCTGAATTGTTGATCCAGACTGAGGTAAAGATGTCTAAGGAGTTGATATAGGAATAGTAGAAACTGGAGCTATCGATACTCCAGAAGTAGGTCGGGTAGATTGAATAGATGTTGCAGCAGTCACAGCAGTCATTTGAGGCGAAGTACGAGGCGTACTAGGCCTAGACTGAGAAACTACAGAAGGTGTAGAAGTTTGAATAGTAGACTGGATCTGTTGCTGGGGTGAACCAGAAACCAAGGGTTGTCCAGAATGAGATGACAACTGCACATTCGGTTGAAAAATCTGTTGAGATTGAGATGGATCCACACTAAGTTCATTCCGGGGTACGGACCCATAACAGGTTGAGAATACTGAGGACCATAACTGGGTTAAGGGTAGGGTTGATAATTCAAAGGTACATTTTGAGCTCCCTGGACAAATGATTGATCGGAAGGTGGTTGGAAACCTTGGGTTGGGTACTGACCTTGAGGTACATATTGATACTGGGGTTGACCTTGAGGTACATACTGAGTCTGGGGTTGACCTTGAGGAACGTACTGTCCCATAGGTATGTACTGTCCTTGAGGTTGCCCCCCAGGCGGAAATTGGGTACCTTGAGGTTGCCCCCCCGCGTGATAATTGAGGACTTTGAGGCTGCCCCCAGGCGGTAACTGACCACCTTGAGGTTGAAGATTAGGTATAGTACCTGACATCATAAGAATATCTTCTACACTCAATGGCTTAGTTCCGTTATTACCAGTTAATAACCCTTGTTCAATAGGTTGAGGAGATGCTCCCTAAAAACTACCAATAATTGACTGATACCCAGAGGGAACAGAAGGACCGCCGTATATAAAGGTTTCTGGAGATTGAGAAAACATGGACGACTGTCTTGACATATTTAATGGAGGATAGTAACCCCTAAGTGTTGGGTGAAAAGGAATGCGAGGTGGTGAAAAAGCTAATCCTGGGTTTTCCAAAAAATTGGTCCATGAAAGATACCAAGCATCACTCCTAGGTGGACTGTAAAAGATCGATTCACGCTCTCTAAGTTCTATAACTGGTTGATTTTCAGGGATAGGGATACCTTCTTCTTCCGGAGTAGCAAGTTCTTTAATAGCTATAAGTCCAGAAGGAAGATTTTGGGTAATTATTCTTTCTACCCTGGGTGAACCAAGACCACTAGAAGTTGGAGAGGAAAATCCCGATGTTGGCATAGTAGCAAATTCAGTTTCAGGTTCAGATATTTCAGGTTCCTCACCTAAATCACTAGTAGATGAAAAACTACCAGTAACTTCGGAAACAGAAATAGATTGTGGATTATAATCTGCTACTAGAGCTTGATAATCAGGATGTACCACTAAAGAAGACTCTCCTTCTTTAGGTGACCCTACTCTACTATCTCTAGGAGTTACAAGGGCTCATAGCCCTTCAGGTTAGCTTGGTGAAAACTCAGGAGGTTGGCCTCGAAGTCTACAGGACTTCCTCAGTAATTCAGCCACGATTAAATATTTTAACTACTTCACACACAAACAAAGAAAAATCTCAATGAAAACCACCTAAAGCCTCTAAAGAACCAAACAATTTTGAATCACATGCCTAAAGAATCTAGGAGATCAAACCACACACAAACAGTAACTTTCCATACTAAAAACACTAGTTGGTGATGAAATCCAATGTCGCAGAGTTCAATACAGAAATGGCGGTTGGAACAGTTACCCCAACAACCTGCTTAATGAATAGACTGGCACATGTTTCTCCACTAAACCATCTCGAGTGAAGAGAACCCCCCAGAAAATCCAAGTGAGTCTAGCCAATGTCTGCTCCAGGTACAGTGGGATCTTCCCTCCACCGTCACCTTAGGAAAGAATCCTATAGAATATGGTCACTATGGTTATCAACGGAAACAAATATACCTGGGGGAATAGTCTACGATCCGATACGCACGCAAGGGAAGAGTAACAAGCTCAATCCCCTTGAAGGCTCCTTGACATAATCCAAGGTCTACCAACAAGTTACCCAGGCTCCTCGACAATGGTAAATCTGAGGTTTACCTTTTTTAATACGTGAATATCTTCTATCATTCCCAATGAGGAAGGATTGATTCTCACACTAGTTCAGATATGATCTTGTGCTTTTCCTTTAAGAGGAGCTTTCCCAGAGCATAGATGTAACAATTGGATTTTATTTCCTACCACAAGATACAACTACTTGTTTGTTTTACTATCTTGGAGAGTTAAGTACTCCCTACTCCAAGATACTAGCCTAAGCTATGTTGGTGTAATAGATCCCTAGAAATAAAAGATTACTAGATAGATTTTACTTTAAGTGTTATTTTTATTGGTTTTTCTTTAAGTCAAGAGGTGCGGAGATGAAACTTATGGTGTGAAGACTCGACTTGAAATCACTAAAAAATGCACTTAAGATGATAAGCAATCTTTTCCCTTCAATGAATTTCTAGCTAGGAAAGAGTTGAGAATGCAAATGCTTGTAAAAACAAATCTTTTCCCTAACCGACAAATCAAAAGAAGAGCTTTCTGTATTTTCCAATACACTCAAAAACGAGACAACTAGTTATGCTCATGAAAATTTTCCTTTTCTTTCAAACACTCAAATACTACAAAAACAAACTTTTTCAAAAGAGAATTTTTTTTATTTTCATAAAACACTCAAAACTATGGAAAAATCTAATCTTGAGATCTATAAATTCTAAGAACTATTTGAAGTAAAAGCTTACAAGATTTCTTTTCAAGGATGTTTTACTTAGCTATAAGCAAACTAAGGACTAATTTGTCCAGAATCACAAATCAGTCAAAAAACAACCAATGTTTGTTTTCTTTTCTAAAAATGAAATCCAAAACTTTTAACACAAGTCTTTTCGAAGTTTCGCAAAGAGAAACACAAGATGGATTCCTCAACAAATGCAGATTTTGCAAATGGTCAGACTCATAAGAAGGCCAGTAAAAACCAAGGTGATCTGAGGATTTTAAAGCTTCTAAGCTCTGAGCTACTACAAGACCAAAATGAAAATCAAGCCCGGCAACAAAAACTTCTAGGAATTTCACCTAAAACCCTAATGCCAAATTAACTTAAGAAAAGTTCCTGACAAGTCACATGCAGGTTTGGGCAGAGGAAAAAACACCTAAACAAATCCTAAGCTGACTGAAAGAGAAAATCTTAAGTTTTTCAAAATTTTGACAGGGTCCGTAGGCTCGCAGTCCACACAAGTGCAGTACTGCTCTGTGTGTAAAGCAAAAGTTCGGATAGGTCCGCACTCTGTCACAAGCAGAGGGTGCGGTCCTCTCCCAAAAGTATGCAAAACAAAAAGTAATTTAAGATTAACTAAACCTACCCAATCCCACACACATCAAGCCAAAAACAGAAACAAAATCACAGTTTCTCAAGTCAAAGTAAAGTAAATCAAAAAATCAACTCCCAGTGGAGTCGCCATTTTGTCACACGGAATGAATCGTTCTTGCAGACAAGACCGACTGCCCTAGTATCTAATGATATCTAGTGACAAACAAACCAATCAAATTCTATCTTTCTCTAAATATGCAATTTATAAACAAAGGCAAACAAGTGTTTTAGGCCTACCTTGGGTCCAATGCAAGTTTGTGGAAGCCTCGCTCCGTTGATCCAATGAGCTCCCTTGTAGAGAATCTGCAAACACAAACAAGCACACAAATTAAATAGCACCTGAAAAGCCAATATAATAAAGCATACTTATCATGATGATCAAGGAATTCATGAAACAAATCACATAAGACAATTTGTTGAGAAAAATGAATCCGATTGTCTTAATTTAAATCAAAGAAGAACTTTACAACCTGTGCCTTGATGCTGTACACGCTCCTCCCACGGTCCAGCAAGAAGTCTCCTCAACTTTGACAAGTTTCACTCTCTTCCCAATGAAGCCTAAAGATATGTGATCTCTCCTCTCAAGCTTAACTAGGAAGTCCCAATTCCACCAGCATTTACCCTAAAAAATGTTCAGCTTCTAACCTCTCTAGCAACCAACCCAATGCCTTAATTTATAGTTTAATGGAGGGAAGTTACTAGGTCCTCCTTCAAAGGGATAAAGCTCCTCTCATCAAGGGATTAGCTCCTTCTCTTTTGGGATGCATGAACCACCTAGGAGCGAACCATCCACGTCAAAATTCCTTCTAAAATCATCTAGAATTAACCCAAAGTGAGTTTTTAAGAATAAACTTGTGCCTTTTTAACTTTCACGGGGGCCGCACCCACTCCTTTAGAGACAGAGTGGGCAGGTCCGCAGGTAATATGAACAGGGGGTGCGGGACCATAGGCAACATTGAGAGAAAGCGCGGAACCAGAGCTTTATTGATTTTTAAGGTCTTTCTCTCACTTTCAAAGCTTGACATGAAGAGCTGAGGTTTGAGACTTGCTTAGGAGGACAATATGAATGATGATAGACCCATACTGACTGAAAATAGTCATGGTGACAATATTTTGTGTAACACCTTACCCGATAAATGTTGTTTAATTGTGATACTATCAATTGAGAATCAAGATAAAGTACCAACGAGTCGATCTCATGAGAAATTGCGTTGGATAGTAAATTAATAACGGCAGTATACTCAGCCATATTGTTTGAAGTGGGACCGATGCATACACCTCTTGATAACATCAATTGACCAGTTGGATAATAGAGTACCCATGCTGTGGAAGCGAGATTCCGAGTGTGCCAACTAGCACCATCGGCGAACCCAAAATAGACCAAGTCATCCATCAACACCTGCCACAGCAGACCAAAAAGTGTTGATATCAAAAACTCTGGATGATATATTTACAAACATACATAATATACAAAGAATCCTTGCCTAACTCCTACTTAAGCAAAGTACTTCTTTAGGTAGAGCCCGTTTCGGGGCTCCGCCGACTTGTTTCCCTCAAAATCGATGAACTCATATGACCCTTTTTCTAAAACTTGTTTAATAATGAAAGGACCGTACCACATAGGCTCAAACTTGCCTGCCCCCAAGGTGTCTTTATCTTGGTCATAGACCACGACAAGGTCACCTTCAGAAAAGACTCGAGGACGGACAGATTTATCATACTGTGTTTTAACCCTTTTCTTATGAGCCTCATTCACTGTGGCGGCATCTCGACGCTGCTCATCGAGATGTTCCAAGTGAAGGAGGTGCTATTTGAGACTCGAAGTCTCTGGAAGGAGCTCAATAGCTAACTTAAGAGATGGAATTTCACATTCAACTAGAAAGATAGATTCCATGCCATAAACCAACTGAAAAGGTGTAAAACCAGTAGCAGTCTTTATGGAGGTCTGGTATGCCCAAAGAGCCGAATACAACATAACGTGCCAATTGGAACGATTTTTATCGTTTGTCCATTGGAGGATCGTCTTAAGAGTTTTATTGACTACCTTGACCTGTCAATTGGCCTGAGGATAATAGGGAGATGAATGCTCCTACTGGAAACCCAATTTGAGGGCCAATTCAGACATCAGTTGATTCTAGAAATGACTGCCATGATCAGTGGCAATCTCTCTCGGGATACCAAATCTTGAGATAACCTGATTAAAAAGGAACAACGCTGCCGTGTCAAAATCATTTTTATAAGTGGGCATGGCCTCGGCCCACTTCGTAAAGTAGTCTACGGCCACGATAATGTACCTATGATTCGCCGCTGAAGGCGGCTTACAAGTTGTAAAATCAATACCCCACTTAGTAAAGGGACTGATGGTGACAATGGGAAAAGGAGGAGCGTTTGACAACTTCCACACAGTCTTTAAAGAGTGAAGGCCAAAAATAGCTGGCACGTAAGATGCACTGGGTTGTAGCAAGCCCTGATAGATGACCACCAAAAGCTCCACTGTGGCAGTCATTTAGCGCTGACTCTGCTTCCTCTAAGGTTAAACAGCGCCGAAGGATTGAATCAACCCCTCGACGGTATAATGTGTCACCAATGATAACATAATTTTTAGCCAGGTGACGTAATTTTTGACGTTCATCCTTGGAGAAAGTAGAGGGAAACTTCAAAGTTTGGAGATAGACAATGATATCTCCATACGAAGGGTCGAGTGAAGAGATGAGGAATAAATGTTCGTCGAGAAAACTTTTCTCATAAACAGTATCCTCTCCAAAAGGCAACTCAGAAATTAGCTCAGCGAAAACCATGGATTTCTTAGACTTGGCAGACAAGAGCTCGAGATAAAATTCTTGCAAAATGACTATCCATCAATTATATTTGCCCCCAATCACTTGCCTACTGAGGACAAATTGAAATGGATTGACCACCGCTAAGACAAATGTTTTGCGTAGCAGGATATAATGACGTAGCCACTAGACAGCATGGATAGCTGCCAAGGCCAACTTCTCAACCAGAGAATAGCGAAGTTCAGGACCTATTCAGCCTCGGCTCAAATAATAAATCACATGCTCGGTGAGAGCATCGTCCTCCTGAACTAGAACCATACCAATGGTTGATTCTGCTGTAGTGACATATAAAAGGAAGTCTCTACCATAATCTGGTGGACTCAAAAGCGGGGCAGAGACTAGTGCCTTTTTCAAAGCATCAAACGACCACTACGCAAAGTCGTCCCACACAAATGGAACTCCTTTCCGTAGCAAACACATGAACCCTTTAGTGATCTTGGCATTGTTTGCTATAAACCGTATTAAGAAATTAGCCTTCCCTTGAAGACTTTGAAGTTGTTGAATTGAGGACGGGGGAGGCAACTGAACTATTGCCTCAACCTTGAAGGGATCAACCCGAATCCCTTCATTTGACACAATGAACCCTAACAAACGACTGGACGTAACTGCGAAAATGCACTTGTTTGGATTCAACCGGATTTTATAAAAATGACATCACTTGAAAACCATTCGGAGATGACTAGGGTGATCAGTTCTCTTTCAAGAACGAGCAGCGAGATCGTACAAGTATGCTTCAATGATATGTTTGATGTCGTGGAAACCATATGACATGGCCCGATGAAAAGTGGCTCCAGCATTTTTAAGACCAAAAGGCATCTTTCTATATGCAAAGGTACCCCAGGGACATATAAAGGCTGTATTATGTTGATCTTCAGGACGGATAGAAATTTGACTATAACCAGAAAAACCATCCATGAAGGAAAAAATCTTATTACCCGCAAACTCATCGATAATCTAATCAATGAATCGCGTGGTTAATTATCTTTCGGGGAAGCCTTATTTAGGTCCCTAAAATTGATGCATACTCGGATTGTTCCTTGAAAAGGTCGGTGTAAATTTGAATTTCTTCAGGGGAACATTCAATTCCGATGAAGAGATTATCGATCACGTTAGGGTCCCTAGAGATGTTTATCGGTATCGTTTTTGAAATCACCGACATATTACCTTTGGCACAAACGTGTGCTGGAGCCAAAGGATTTGACACCATACAAACATCACTAGTAAAGAGCTCGAAGAATCTAGATTCTACTTCCTGCAATGGAGGAAGAAAGTATGAACGATGGTGTAAGTCTTCCCAAGGTCGATCTATACCTATCATTGCTTCGAGGATTGCTTCTTCAGAAGGTAAAACCGAATCTAAGTAGTCCAAGGCAGTGGTAGAATCAAGGCTCCAGGTTGGGGCGACATCACTATCTAACTCCTCTTCGGAAAAAGGAGTAGAGTGGTCATCTGCAGAGTTGACGATAGACTGATATCTAAGCTCAACTGCAGATATAGGGAATGCCATTCGATTTACTTTTCCTTCAACTAATGTGGTCGTAGGTGAAGGCAAGGTCCAAGGGTCTGAAAAATAACGAGTTCAGAAGAACTCTTCTCGAGGAGACTCCTTAGATGATGAAATGGCATTGATTCTAGCGAAAGGGGAGGGAAGATCAAAGGTACCCATCAATGAGGAATACATCCCCACTCCTAAATTCTCAGTAGGCAGACGAGGGTTATCCACTAAGGGAATATTAGAGTCAGAGCTTGCTTGAGAATCGACTGGACAATAATCCAATTGATCAACCTTAACGATTTTCCCCTCATTAGGAAAGCAAATGACATGAAACAGAGTCGAAACAACGACATCCATTTCGTATACCCAATTCCTTCCTAAGAGGAGATTGTAGTCTAGGTTAGCATCTATGACTTCTACTTCAATATTGATGACCTTCCCCCCAACACATATAGGAAAATTTGGGATAATCCCATGCGGCTTATGAGAATGACCATCAAATGCAGTCAAGACGGTAGGTGAAGGAACAGCTGAAGGCGATCCAATAGCCTTCCAACATGACATCGACATGACACATGTAGAAGCTCCTTCATCGATAATGGTACGAAAAATGTTAATTTTCCGCTATGTAGACTTTATTTGAAAAGCCATATGATGAGGGAGTTGCTTTTTGACATTTAACATGTCAAAAGTGAGAACTAAAGAGTTAGTTGGATCAACTGCCCCAATCGCGGAAAGTAAAGCAATTTGTTGAGCCGGACATGATTGGAGAACCTCTAAAGCGGACATGGCGCACAGACTCTAAGCCAGATCCTCAACAATGGAGTAATTATGGGCATCCCTAGCATTAGGATTAATAGTCACGCATTTAGTGGAACCTTTCGGTATCTGTGGTATAGTCTGGATAGGGGGTCGCTGAATATGAAGGTCGGTATTCCCAGGAGCAGTGTTGTCCTTGTAAGTTTTGGCTTCACCGTAATCACGTGACCAAGTAGCCACATGGATGTTAGTGCCCATCATGAAAGCATTTGATGATTTTTCCCCTTCATGGTTGCCCCCTGCGGAGGTTCCAGGGTTTGAACTCACGCCAGCAAGAAGTTGCTGCCCTTGGGGAAAAGGGTTGCTTAACAGAGCCTGAGAACTAGAAGTCTCTTGCTACACTAACAAGCGCTGAGCGTCTTCAATATTGGGGCAAAGGTGAGTTAAATGGTCTCCACTACACAACTTGCATGGAAACTTGACATTCTTTCTAGACTCATTTCTACCACCACCAGCATTATTGCCGGATTTATTTGCGTCAGCCTTCCCATCCTGGTTCTTTTTCTTACCTCGTCCTTTCTTTTTCCCATTGGAATTTTGATTTCCTTTGGGGTTATCAGATTGGATGGCATTAATCGAAGAGGTTTGCGAGGCCGGAGCGTTAGACGATGTGACTTGGTTGTTAGAAGCAGTTTGTAAAGACAACTGCTGCAACTAGTTCAACAAGTTCACTACATTTGTGTCTACCGACCCAACAATACCATCTGCATGGGGACTTGGCTTCGACTTAGCTATGTCAACCTTAGACCCAGGAGCATCTGGCAAGTATTTTTGTAGGATCCTAGACTGAGAGTAGATCAATTCTAAATATTGGGCCCTACAAATGGCTTGCTCCTCAGAATAGACTCCAGACATGGAGTCATCCTTAGAGATCTCGGGTTGTAACGATTTCAAAAACCATTCGAGATGGTACTCCAGAGGGATTTCAGCTTTAATGAGCCTCTTTCTCCGTCTCCATTCCTGAATATGGTCAGAAATGTGAGTTGCCTTATCCTGACGAAAAGTGGCCAGAAGTTCAGTTCCGGCATCATAACAGACGGGCAACTGGAAATGATTTAAGAAAATATTAGCTAAGTCAGCAAAATATGTATAGCTGCCCCCTGACAACTCTATATACCATTTGGCCGCATTACTAGTCAAGGTGCGTTGAAAAAGTCTCAACCTAATCGAGTCATCGATAAGGGAGTTCGATGAGCACCACAAATGGAATGTGGTTACATGGTCGCCTGGGTCTTCACCGCTCTTCCCTTCGAATTTTGGAATGTCTGAAGGGAGTTTGGTTGGGACCAGAGGCCAGGCCGGATTGTACTTGATTGGATTGTTTGTTAACTTAGTGAGATCTGGAAAGTTCAAAGTTGCCAGACACAAAAGCCTAGGAGGACCTTGGGGATTCCACCCAGACTGGGCGGAGCTCCCAAAGTTCTGAAAATATTGGCATGGATTTTGGAAGGCACCAAGCTACCCGAAGTAACCAGCAGAACTGGCTGAACCAAAAGGTAAGCCTTGTGATCCAGCAAAATTCTGAGTTGGAACAACTCCGGCCGCAAAGCCTCCGTAACCAGCCAAGTTTCCTCCTAAAGGATTATAAGGAGTTGATAACCCCTGATACGGATTCCAAGCCAAGGCTAGGGGAGGAATACTTTGAAATGACCTAACTATGGAGTACGAACTATTCCCTTGTTGGCCGAAAAACGGATTCCCAGTTCCCACGCCACTAACCCCAGGGTTAGTCCAACCTTGGAAAGGATTACTGCTTTGTCCTATAGAAGAAAAATGCATGGATCCTATTGTCGGGTTGGAATGTGGTATATGACCACTTCCGAAAGGAAAACCCTGGAATGAAGTCGATCCACCCATCATGGATGTGGCGGCACTAAACAGAACTGATGGAATACCCTGTGAATGGGTGCCAAGTGGGAAGAATCCAGAACCAAAAGCATTGGTTTGGGAATTTCCACTCATGGACAGAATGGAGGTAGACCCAACTAAAGATGTGCTAGCAAAAGATCCAAACAAAGAAGCAGAGGAGATGGAAATCGTTCCTCCCCCTTGTACCGATGTTGGAGTCTGCATAGTTGTAGCACTTGTAGTAGAAGCCATGCTTCTAGAAGTGGTCATCAATGGTAAGCGCGTAGAGTAACCTGGACTTGATGGTCTATGAATCGAAGTCTCGACGTATTGTAATACATCTGAATGGCTAAATGGTAGGGGAGAATTCAAAGCCGCTAACGACTCTGAGAGTTCTTCTACCTCTATGTTATTCTCTGCTTGAAAGAGAACTCGAGAAAGAACTGGAGTATCCCTCTCTTGTTCTGCAAGAGTGCCAGTCCTTGCTTGAACACTAATGCCCCCGAGAGGAGGATCAATCCCCGATGCGTCAACTGTCGTGGGACGAAACCCACTAGTAGTATTACCTCTGCACCTTCTAGGAGAAGGCTCTAAACTTGGTGGTGAAAGACCACGAAGTCTTTGAGACCGTCTAGGTGATCGGTCAGCCACTTTGAATTTTTTGTTAAGATCTAACTAAAGACTCAAAAAATTGAAAGCTATGCCAACTAAGAGCACAAAGAACACACTGTAAAGTCCCTAAAGATACCAGCCAGTCAAACAAATTCCAAGTATTTCCACTCCAGGTGGTTAGGACCAGACACCAAAATATGAGAAAGTGAATTAAGGGGCCTTCCGAAGATAGTCTGGGATGATGAGGGCCTAGTCCTATCAGCGAAGGTAACAGAGGAAGTTACACTGACCTCCTAACAACAGCCTGTGTCGGTGCAAGCCCCCAAGCTTCGCAAGGGTGCCCTCTAGTAGTACCGTTGAGAGTGATGCAATGTGGACCTCAGGTGCCATAGGATTCCCCTCCGCAGCCACCTGTGTAGATCCCAAGGAGTAGCAACTATGGATATCAACTCATCGCAGAAGCCAGGTGGAACAGTCGTGAGGTAAGCTCAAACAAGTAGGAGAGGGGGTATCTCTCTTCCCTGTCTTCACAGACCCTCATGCTTAACTCCCAGATCCAGAGCTTTCCTGGTCTTCCTAACGCTATTGGATTTTCACTCACTATTCAGACTCCTATGTTTGACAGTTTAAATGGCCTTAGAGAGTTAACTCTCCACTCGCCTAATCCAATGCCCTAAAATCCTAAAACTTGTTGGTGTATCTAACTTAAAAAAAAAGTTTTTGTGAATTTTAATTAGCGCTTGATTTTAAAATAGGCTATTCTTTAAGTCACGAGATAAACGAAAGTGAGGCTAGTGGTGTTTTGACGCAAAAGAAATTAATAAAAGCCAAACTACATGCAAATGCACTTGTTTTTGTTTTTCGATGAAAATAAATCTCTACAAGGTTCGGAGGAACTTCAAATAAAAAAAAAATTTCTTTTCTTTTCGTTAATTCACGCTTCACACTCACAAAAGTTAACAAAGCTATGGATGCCTAGAAAGATATGCAAATCTATCCCAATGCAACAAATATATGCTGATGCAAGATTCAAAACTACTCTAAAATCAAGAAATGAAAGTTGCTTGCTTATCAATTTTTATTTTACCACTTAAAATGTCTAGATGGAATATGAGATGCTACCATTCATTTCGTCTAAACACTAAAAACAAGTTTCAAGACAAACAAAAATCACTTTCATTCACTAAAAGGAAACCAAATCAAAACCAAGTTCAAGAAAGCAAAACTAAGTTTTTCAAAAAGTTTTCTTCAAAAGCAACAACAAAAGAGTCTTTTCAAAAATGCTCTCAACAAGACTGAAACTTTGTGATTGAAGAATAGGCAACAAACACTTTTGCAAGTTGACACCACACAATGGATGAAAACTAAACAAAAAGAAATGTGTTTAAGGATGCTCTTAACAATCAAAAGCAGCAATGAAAGCTTTGGCAACAAAAACCAAAAAGATCAAAAAGACAAATTTCAAGAAAGTATCAATCAACAACTTTCATGAAACAAAGAAGTGGATGGTCACAAAAAGCGGTTTTGTCAAGCAAACAAAAAGTCACCAAAAGAAAAATTTAACACAAAGATTGAGATCAATCTTCCTGCCCTGATGAATCAGAGCAGCCAAGATTCCCAACAAGAAATCTGTGTGCTTAAGCAAAAAACGATGATGCTTGCAACAACAAAAACAAGACCAATACTCCTTACAATCAAAGAGAATTTGGAACAAGATGCTTGGTGTAAAACTAACAACTGATACTGGACAGTGACTATTTCAGACTAAATCAAACCACCAGATAGACCTTCAGAGACAAAAAGATTTAAAAATCTTGAAAATTGCTAGATATACACGACTATACTTATGTACAGATTGCGTGTATACGCGACTATGCCTAAGGAAACCTGCGTATACGCAGGTTAACTTAAGGAAACATGCGTATATACGCTTCTGTAACTAACAAAAAAAATGTATATAAAAGATTTCAAGAAAAATAAAAAACAAACTGAAGAAACTAGCAAAACTTAGAATTCAAGAACAGACCACACAGCAACAGCAAGCAAACAGGCAATTGAGCCCTGATTGGCTCGAAAACACCCAAACTAGGAACAACAACAATGTTGTCCCCAGTGGAGTCGCCAATTCTGTTGAGGGAAATGTTCCCCTAGGGATTTTGGGTTGAAACCCTAGCAGACTGAAAGTTGTCTATACAGAGAAACACACATTCACACAGCCATTATGCTATTATAAGAAAATTCTATGATAAGGGGGCGTACCTTAGGTCCTACATTTGAGAACGTCCTTTAGGGTCCAAACCCTTCTTCAAGTTCCTCTTGCTCCTTTGTCCTGCAAAACAACCAATTCCGGAGAACACAGTAGTATATGGACAAAACCTTATAAAGAAACCATCTTCATGTTATAAACAAAGGTAGTTAGTTATGAAATATAAACAACCATTCACATATGAATTCTAACATGAATATCATAAACATAAAGAAGATTTATATCAGGAACCAAGACATGTGCTTCTTTTATTATAGACAAATAAAGTACAAATAAGGAATAATTTCACCTGAGTCACAAGTAATGGATGAACATCAACACACAAGGAAACAAAGGTTTCCTGTACAAATGGGGGAAGTGCAGGAGGCATAAGGATCTTCAGACCTAGTCAGGGGAAAAATCTCAGCATAATAACCTTTCTCTCTCTTCTCTCCTCCTTTAGGCCTTCCCATTGAGGTCTTTTTATACCTCTCTCAAAGTAGTTTTTTAGTTGGGAGTTGGTTGGGAACAGTTGGGCCACGGGCACTAACAGGTGATCAGCAGGTAAAATCCATGATCTCCGCCTGAAATTAAGGAGTTTTATATTTTTTTAAGTGTTTTAATACATATACGCAGGTTGGGTATATGCCTACCTGTGTATACACGCGTTTAACTCAGGGAAATGTCACGTTTAAGGGATAAAACACTATTTTTAAAATTTTTGGACTAGGTCTAGAAGGAGGGGCTGCCCTAAGCCATGAGTGCAGCATCACAAACCATAAGAGTGAGATTTGGAGCTATAACACTCAGGGGGAGCATGGACGGATTGGTACATCTTAACATGTACAAAGGGGGAGCTCAATCAGAGATTTCAGCATGTACTCGGGGGGAGTATGGATAACATAATGTATATCAAAGGGAGAGAATATCTTGGTCCGCCCTTTGCCCTTAATGTCAAAGGGGGAGAGTGACTTGGTGTGGTTGTTGCCATCAAGTCCAAAGGGAGAGATTGTTGGCATTATGATTCAGGTGTTGTCCTTGATGGCAACTTACTCAGATCACAGATCACAATGCAGCAGGTCAATAGAAAAGAATTAATGATCAGACTACGAAGAATGAAGAAAGAGAGGTATACACAAGTTCACCTTGACAAAGAAGTGTATACATGTAGGTTAACAAAACAAGAGGAGCGTATAACGTACACACGCACTTTCACAAGAGGGAAAGCGTGTACATGTTGGAAAACTAAGTTTTTGGTCCAAGGTATTTGGTCCATGCTATTTCGACCCATGGTATTGATCCAAGGTATCTAGTCCGAGGTATTGACCCTAGGTATTTGGTCCAAGGTATTGGTCCTAAGTGGTTTTGATCCATGGTATTGAGAAAGGCCTAAAACTATATAAGGGGGAAAAGATCATTAGGCCAATATGTGCAAGTTTCTAATATCTGATGAAGTGTGAGATCTAGTATGCATGTTATTGGGTTACGGTGCATTGTTGGATCTGAACGAAGGATGAACCTCAGTGGATGATGAGGGATTAGATCTAATGATGGATCGGGATGTTAAGGCATAGAATGAACTATCATTATGTAATTTGATCATGTATAGATATTAATATTGATGCATTTGTTGTTATGTTAATGTTATGATCTGAGTCTGACTGAAGTCGGGAATAGCTGTAAAATTATGAATTAATACTTGCAGAAATATACACCGGTTCATTTTGTTAAAAGCGCGTATACACGGGCGTTCGGCTCATCAAAGTAATGTATACATTATGAAATATGATATTTGAATTTGTAGTTGGTTCTAGTGGTTGTTGCAGAGTTCTGGGTTCTGCTCTGTGTTCTAGTGACTGTGTGATGATGACAGTACTCTAAATGTTCAGATTGGTTGATCGTGATTTTCTTCAGTAATGATGGGTTGTCAGTGATTGATTGATTCAATTTTGGTTGATTTAGAGATTGATGATTGAGCTTCAGTGACTGGTTGAAGCAGATGTATTTGATAGTTGTTTTGCACTGGTGATTGATTTTGAGCTTCAATGTTGTTGATGGGTCCAGTATGAAAATTGGATGAAACGTGGCCTTCATATTATGGTGATGTGTTACAGGAGTATTCAGTCTGAAAATTTATGAAACGTGATCCCTGGAGGAAGATAGAAGGTTGTAGCCTTCTGTAAGTCAGCGTGTTACACTAAAAAATGTCACTTTGACTACTTACAGTTAGTATGGCTCAAATCAACAGTCATGCTACCCTCTTAGGCAAGTCTCATGCCTCTGTTATCCATCTCAAACTCAAAAAAGAGAGAAAGTCTTGTAAAAATCATGTTTATCTCTGGGGTCGCAGGTTCTCTCTAGCCTTACCTGCGGGGACGCGGACCATGTTCACAAAATCTGCGTCCATGGACGCTCTGTATGTTAAGGGACAGGTGCGTCCCTCTGTAAAAGGCAAAATGCGCGAGTTTTATCTTGAAAAAGTTACTTGTGGTTACTTCTAGAACATTCTAGAGGTCGGTTTGATGAAATGGATGCACCTCCAGTTGGTTCATGTATCTCTATTAAGGGGGGACTTATCCCATCAATAAGGGAGCTATCCCACCCAAAGAGGGGGATGATCCCATTGATAGTGGACCTGAATAACCTCTTTACAGCACTATAAATAAAGGCATTGAGCCAGAAGGAGAGGAGGTTGGAGCTATACATTTTCTTTGGGTAAATGCTGCAGGATTTAGGTCTTCCATTAGAGCCTTTGTGAGGAGAGATTGTCTTCACTTGATTCTACTTGGGAGAGGGTGAGCTTTGTCAAAGTAGAGGAAAACCCTTGATGGACCCTGGGAGGAACTTGCACAACACCAAGGCCAGGTTGTAAGAGTTTCTTTGTTTCGTTATTAATACAAACTGGTTTATTTTTCTCAATAGCTTGTGTTAATGAGTTATTTCATGTGTTCCTTGGTCTGCATGTTGAATATATGTTTTATTATATGAAATGCAAGTGCTTGGTAATTGTTTGATTGTTTGTGGTTGCAGGAATTGACTTGAAGGAGGAGCTCATCCGGATCGTCAAGAACGGACTTCAACAACAGCGTTTTGGAATAAGGTAAGCCTAAACACTTGTAGTTTTCATGTTGTAAAAGGTGTATTTAGAGAAAGATCACTCCATTTTGTCTTGTTTGTCATTAGAATGTCTTAGACTTCTAGGAAGGTCAGTCGTGTCCGCACCCTTGACAGATTCCGTGTGACAAATTGGCGACTCCGCTGGGGAATCCATTAATGAGAGAGTCTTTTCCTTTATATGAACTTTGCTTTGAGAAAATCATTTTTATTTTCTGGTTTTTGACTGTGAGAATTAGTATTTGGGTGGCTTAGCTTTAGATTTAGTTGGCTTTAGTTTTTCTTCCTTTTTCCAGAAGGACGCAGTCTCTGTGTGCTGCACAGTGCGTCCTTGGACGCGCTGTTGTCGACTGCACAGTGCGGGGCCGCACCTGTGACAACGGGTGGCCTGCGTCTTCCTGTAAAAGTTAAGAAAATTCCATTTTTGCCTTAAATTACTTTTAGATTTTGTTTTTTCTTAGTGTTTTCTGCCCAGATCCTTTAGTACCCTGTCAAGAATTCTCACCTGAACTAGTTTTGTGAGCTTTGAGTGTTTTAGTGGTTTTCAACGAAGTTTAGACCTAGGGTTTGATTTTTGGAAAGGCTTTGTAGTGACTTTGAGCTTAGAAAGTTGTCCAGCCTTAGATATCTCTGGTTAGTCAACCTTCTTAGAAGTTGAGCCTGCCGTAAAGTCTCCTTGTTTGAGCAACTTGTCATTTGAGTTGTTTTGGGTCAAATTTCGAATTGCTTGTTTTTAAAGTATTGATTTCCATTTTCAAAAAGGACAAAAAGATTAGAATTTTGTTTTGACTAGTTTTTGGTTCTGCAATAAGCTAGTCCTTGATTTGATTGTGATCAAGTAAAACACCTTAGAAATAATCATTGTTAGTTTTGGCCTCGTTAAGATTGCTTAGAGTAAATTTGCCTTTAGTTTGCTTATGAGTGCATTTTCATAGATTTTAAGAGTTGTTAAGATTGATTTTTGGTTATATTAGATTTATTTGTTTTATTAAAAGAAAAATACAAAAATATCTTCTTAAAAAGTCTTGTTTTAAGTAGCTTTTTGTTTTCAAAAGAAGAAAAGAGGTTTTTCGTGCATGTAAAGAGAAGTTATGTTTTTATGCTTGGAAAAGAAAAACGAATTGTTTCTTTGATTGTCTTCAATTAAGAAGTTGCTTTTATAAAGATTGCATTCTCTCAACTTTTTAGTTAAGCAATTCATCGAAAAAGTAAAGTAGTGGATAAATCATTTTAGGTGCATTTTGTAGTGGTTTCGAGTCGAGTCAACACACCACTAGTTTCACTTCCATCACCTTTTGACTTAAGAAACAACCTTAAAAGTAACGCTTAAATTAAAATCAATCTAGTAATCTTTATTTTTCTAGGGCTCTGAAGCACCAACATAGCTTAGGCTAGGGTCTTGGAGTAGGTGAGTACTTAACTCTCCAAGACTACAAAACCAAACAGATAGTCTATCTTGAGTAGAACAAATCCAATTGTTTCAGTTACATTCTGGGAAAGCTCCTCTTAAAGGAGAAACACGAGCTCGTGTCCGAACCAGTGAGGGGATCATTCCTCCCTCGTTGGGAACGACGCCAGGCAGTACGTATTACAAACGGTAAACCTCGGATTAACCATTGTCGAGGAGCCAGGGGTCACTTATCGGTAAACCTTGGATTGTTGTCAAGGAGCCGGTAAGGGGATTGGAGCTTGCTACTCTGCCCTTGCGTGCTGTCGGAGTTTAGACTGTTCCCCCAGGTGTAATTGTTGTGATTGGTAACCTTAGTGGCCATAATATCTAGGATTCTACCCAAGGTGACGGTGGAGGGAAGGTCCCACTGTACCTGGAGCAGACGTCGGTTATACTCACTTGGATTTTCTGGGGGGTTCGCTTCACTTCGAGACGGTTAAAGTGGAGGAACTTGGTCCAGTCTATTCATTAAGCAGGTTGCCGGGGTAACTGTTCCACCCACTTTTCTGTACTGAATCCTGCGAGGTTGGGCCTAATCACCAACTAGCGCTTTTGGTCCGGAAGACTACTGTTTGTGTGTGGTTTGACGCTCTAGATTATTTAGGCGTGTGCTTCAAATTTGATTGGTTCTTTAGAAGACTTTAGGTGGTTTGATTTGAAATTTTTTACTTTGATTTCGTGTGTTGTAGTTAAAATCTTTAATTGTGGCGGAATTACCGAGAAGGTCCCGTCGCATTGCGGGCCAGTCTCCTGAAGTTGTTTCTGTGGCCGAATTGTTGAGAAGATCCCGTGAACTTAGGGGTTCACCTCCTCGAGACGACCCCAGTTATTTAGAGGGTTTAAAGGTCCTTGTAACTCCTCCTAGTGGCAGTAGAGTAGGTTCACCTGAAGAAGGAGAATCTTCCTTGGTAGTCCATCCAGATTACCAAAGATTAGAAACAGGTTACAATCCCGAAGCTGTTACAGTTTCCGAGCTTGCTGGTAGTTTTTCATCTGCCAGTGAAACAGGCGAAGAACCTGAAATTTCAGAACCTGTTACTCCAACTCCTAGTGTTCCTGATTCACCAAGAATAGAAAGAATTATCACCGAAAATCTTCCTGTTGGATTAATTGCTATAGAAGAACTTGTTCCAGAGGAAGAAATAGGCGTTTCTGATTCTGAAGATCTAATTACCCTTGATCTAAGGGAGCGTGAATCCATCTTTTACAGTCCTCCTAGAAGTGAATCTTGGTACCTTGCATTAACCAATTTTTTAGACAACTCAGTAGGTTTTTCTACACCTCGTACTCCGGTTCCACCTAGAGGAATTCATTCTCCTGTAAATATGTCTGGTCAGTCATCTGTGTTTTCACAAAGTCCTGAATCATTTTTACATGGCGGTCCTTCTGTTCCTACTGGGTATCAATCACTTTCTGGTACCTTTGCGGGAGCATCTCCTCAACCTGTTGATCATGGGTTATTAGTTGGAAACAGTGGTAATGTACCATTGAGTATAGGTGAAGTTTATATGATGTCAGGTTCAACTCCCATTAACCAACCTCAAGGTGGCCAATTACCGCCTGGGGGGCAACCTTCGTTAATGCCTGGGGGGCAACCTCAAGGTACTTCATTTGTGACTGGGGGGCAACCTCAAGGGTATCAACCCCAAGGGTATCAACCCCAGCCTCAATACGTACCCCAAAGTCAACCTCAGTATCAGTATCAACCTCAAGGATGGCAACCTCAAGGATGGCAACCCCAAGGGTATCAACCCCAAGGGTATCAACCTCAAGGATACCAACCTCAAGGTCAAGGTCAACCCCAGTATTCGTATTTACCTCAAGGTTATCAACCTACGGGTCAATACCCTGGTCAAGGTTATCAACCACCTCAAGGGCAATCATATGGGACTACACCTTACAGTTATCAACCCTATCCTCAATACGGCTATGGATCTCAGTATCCTCAACCTGTTACGAGTCAATACCCTGGAATGTTAACATGGGATCCGTCACAGGGTCAACAGATGTCGCAACCAAGTATACAGTCGGTACCTCAAGCAGGACAACCTGCAGTTCCTGGTCCACCCCAGCAACCGCAACCTGTCCAGTCAAGTGTTCAGACCCCTGTAACTTCTGTAGTTACTCAGCCGCCAATTGCACCGAGTACTCCTCCTCACACGGCTGCAGCAACTACCGCTTCATCTACCATGCTTACATCTGGAGTATCGGCAGCTCCGGTTTCTACTGTCCCTGTAACCGCTCCTCAGACATCTGTACCGTTGTCTGGACCCACGGTTCAAACCACAGTCCAGATGCCTGCAGGTCAACCTGGTACAAGTACGGTTGTTACTACTCAACCTCAATTTGTTCAACCTCCGTACCAGGGACAGTATCAACCTGGGCAAGCTGCCCAACAACCGGTTTACCAGTATCAACCGTATCCTGGGTACAATTATCAACCACCTCAACAACCCCAGTACGGTCCGGTTAATCCTGGTTTTCCAGGAGGATATAATATCCCCAATGCGAATCCTGTTCCTAGTTATCCTGGATATCCTCCTCCTGGGGCTGGTATTGTGACTCAGAGTTTCAGAGATCCTAACCGGCAGTTACCGTTTATTGCGACTTTAGATTTACCCGACTTGACGCGCCTAACGAACGATCCAATTCAATATCTTCCGTTCTGGCCGCCAATGCCAAATAAGTTGCCCAGCGATATACCCAAGTTCGAAGGTAAGTCTGGAGAGGATCCGTCTAATCACGTGATGACTTACCACCTCTGGTGTGCATCAAATTCCATCTCAGATGATTCTATCCGCTTACGTCTTTTCCAGCGTACACTCATTGGTCTCGCAGCCAAGTGGTACATTGAGTTGCCACGGGCTTCTTTTTACAACTTTAGCCAGTTAGCTACTTCATTCTTAACTCATTTTCAGTTACCAGTCAGATACGATAATGGTACGGAATTATTAACTTCGCTAAAACAATCGACATCCACGTACATTTCTGATCACATCCATGAGTGGAGACGTCGAAGGAGATTAGTGAAAGTTTTTATCCCGGACCAAATTTTAGCTGAATGGTTTGTAAAATCATTATTACCAAGAATTACTGAAGATGTAGCTAAGGCCGGCGTAGTTACTGAGGAGCAAGTCATTGCTCAGGCACAATACCTTGACTTAGTTTACACTCAGTCGGGTACGTTACACGAGAAAATTCCGGATCTTCCAAAGTCAAACCAAATCGCTGCTGCTCCTTCGGGATCTCATGCCGCTGATGGTATGATCGGTATCGTGACTACGAAGAGTAAGAAGAAGTCTTCCAAGACCTCCAATACTCCAATTATCACTTTGCCTGATTCTCCGACAGGAGAGTCTTCTCCTCCTGAACTTACCGCCGACATTCACGCTGTAGAGTCATCTACGGCCAAATCCAAAAACGGTGGAAAGAAGAAAGGAAAGAAGAAGGCTAAAGCAGACAAGGCTCCAAAGGAGAAAACGGAAAAGTCGGAAACTAATGACGAAAAGCGCAAACCTCGTTATCCTTGTCTCATTTGTGAAGAAGATCATTTTACGAGAGACTGCCCTCATCGGGCCGAGGTAGTGAAAATAGTTAAAGGTTCTCCGACTCCTGCTGTGTTAAAGAATCCATTCCCCGAGCAGGAAAATAAGATGATAGGTTCTTCTTCGAATGCCAGTGAAGAACCCATTTTGATGATGTCTCATGTCAGGATTGCGACTCGATCGCAAGATTATGGTAGTAAGGCTCCTGTTGATGGTAAAGAAGCAGAATCTTCTCACTCTAACCCATCAACCTCAACTCCTGGTTCCGATCCACTACAGATCGAAAAACCTAACCCAGACTTAGTGATTAAGCCGCCCGCCAAGGGTGTACTTCGAAGGTCTGCTTTCAATCCACATGCGAGAGCAGCCCAGAATTACAACATTGTTGAAGACTTAGCTGTTTCACCTTCAGCAATGTCGGCACTCGAAGTGCTGCAATCATGTCCAGCGCAACGAAAATTGCTTTTGTCGGCTATTGGAGCTGTCGATGTTCAGGACCCGAACCTAATGATCTTTGATCTAGAAAGTAGTACACCGCGTCTCCCCCATCAAATGGCTTTCCAAATTCCAGTGATAGTCAAAAACAGGCCTATTCATCGGACTGTGATTGATGAGGGAGCTTCTACGTGTATTATGTCGATTCAATGTTGGAGATCGCTTGGTTCTCCTTCGTTGAACCAATCCCCCACCATCCTTAAGGCCTTTGATGGCCGTGGGTTCCGTCCGTTTGGTATTCTACAAGAATTGCCTATAGGGGTCGAAGGTAAAACCGTTAGTCTGGATGTGGAAGTGGTTGATGCCCCTCTAGACTACAACCTTCTTTTGGGTCGAAGTTGGTCATATGCTATGACAGCGGTCGTTTCATCGGTCTTCAGAGTCATTAAGTTTCCACATAACGGTAAGATCGTGACTATTGATCAGCTGACATACTTTTCATCCGACCCAACCTCTTTAGAAACTATCCAGCATGTTGGTAAAACGACAATCCCTTATAGGGACATTGGTGTAGGTTTAGTTAAGGATTCCGGTTTACTGGGAACTTTTCCTCTCCCTCCACTCAATGCAGACCCTTCGTTCGCAACAATTCATATGATCACGTCAGAAAACATTATTTATGATGATCCTTGGTATGTTCCCTCTGACTCTGAGCTAGACTCACTCGGTGATGTTATGCCGTTGAGTCCGTATGAGATTGCTTATGAAGCTCTTATGTCTTTTACCGACTTTCATTCAACCGACCAAATGAATGTGGTCAGTGAAGAGTCACTTTTCACCTCACCCTTAGAACGGATAACGTTTCCCGAAGAAGTGTCATCTGACGAACAACTTCGCGAAATCCTAAGTGTAGATGATCTACCATGGGAAGATCTCCATCACAGATCTTCGTTTTTACCTAAGGATGATGCCTTTGAAAATGATTTTTCATCTATCTTTACCGCTGAATATGTCAAAGACGCTCAGGATCCAACGAAACATTCTGATTCAGAGCTGAATTTAGGGAATATTTCTCGTACTATTCCCATTGATATTTCAGTGAAGCCCGGAATCAAGGAGAACATTCATATAGGTGCCGCATGTACTGACGAAGAAATTGAAACTTACAAGGCCCTATTCCAAGAATTCCGCGACGTGTTTGCCTGGTCCTACGAAGAAATGCCGGGAATTGATCCTGCCATTGTTGTTCATGAAATCAAAACCTACCCGGATGCTAAACCCATTCGGCAACGGTTGCGTCAGATTCACCCTCGAAAAGCAGCTGCAATCAAAGCCGAAGTCGAAAAGCTGTTGAAAGCAGGTTTCATTTATCCGATCCCGTTAACGGATTGGGTATCGAATATTGTTCCCGTCAATAAAAAACAAGGAACAATAAGAATCTGTATCGATTATAGGGATATCAATCGAGCTTGTCCAAAAGACAACTATCCTACGCCTTATATCGATCAAATTATTGATGATTGTGCCGGAAGTGAGATGTTTTCCTTCATGGATGGTTTCTCAGGTTATAATCAAATCAATATTCTACCTGCCGATCAACCAAAAACGGCATTCATTTGTCCATGGGGGACATTTGCTTATTGCAAATTACCTTTTGGCCTTAAGAATGCCGGTGCTACTTTTCAACGGGCCATGTCTTATGCATTTCATGACATCAAGCACATTGTGCAACCCTATCTCGATGATTTGCCTGCTCATGCTGATCACCTTGTCCATTTACGAGCAATCTTTATGAGGTGTAGGCATTATCGAATTCGGTTGAATCCCCACAAGTGTGTTTTCTGTATAGAAACAGGTCGATTGCTGGGATTTGTTGTTTCCAAAACCGGCATTCGCGTCGATCCCTCGAAAGTCGAGGCTATCATCCAATTGCCTCCTCCTTCGAGTTTGCGCCAACTCCAAAGTTTGCAAGGGAAAGCGAACTTTTTACGCCGATTCATCCCTAACTACGCCGAGGTCACTAAAGGTTTTACACGGTTGTTGAAACAGAACGTACAATTCTTTTGGGACGAGATTGCTCAACAATCTTTTGATGCACTGAAACACGCGTTGACCCATGCACCGTTATTGCATCCTCCCAACTACAACCAGGACTACTTCTTATACCTCGCAGCTTCGCATTCCACCATTGGAATGGTGTTAGTTCAAGAAGATGAATTCAAGGCAGAGCATGTGATATATTACCTTAGCAGAACCTTAAATCCAACTGAGTTAAAATATTCACATGTGGAGAAATTGGCCCTGGCAGCCGTTCAAGCTGTCCAGCGTTTTCGTCACTACATTCTTCTCCGCAAAACTACTGTTATTTCGGATTGCAACCCTATGATTTATATCTTGACAAAACAACTGCTAGGGGGCAAGTACTCTAAATGGATCGTCATCCTGCAAGAGTTCGACTTGGAGTTTGAGAAGTCCAAGTCTAAGAAATCTTTAGTCTTCGCGGAATTAATGTGTGATTTCCCGAGTGCTGACACAGAGACTGTGGCAGAGGAGTCCATTGCGGACGAATCTTTGTTTCTTATTAGCACTGTAGATCCGTGGTATGGGGATATAATCATCTATCTCCAAACCCAAACCTTTCGGCCTGAAGCTTCCAAGGAAAACCGTCGAAAAATTCGGTTTCAATCCCAGCAATACAGAATTATTGGAGATACACTTTATCGCCTGGGGGCAGACTTAGTTTTTCGACGTTGTTTAACTCACGATGAGGCTGAGAGAGTTTTGAATGATTGTCACTCTGGAGCATGTGGCGGTCATATGTCTGGGTATGCCACAGCTCAGAAGGTGTTGCGCGCTGGCTATTTCTGGCCGTCTATGTTTAAAGATTGTATCCTTGCCGTCAGAAAATGCCACAACTGTCAAGTGTTTGATCGCAAGATGCGCGCTCCACCTGCTCCTCTCCACCCTATAATTGCCGCTGGTCCATTCGCCAAATGGGGCATTGACTTTATTACTTGTAACCCTCACTCGGCCGGGGGGCATGCGTATATCATCCTTGCGGTTGATTATTTTACTAAGTGGGCCGAGGCGATGCCTACATTCGACGCAAGCGGCAAGACAGCTGCACTTTTCGTATTCAATCATATCATAACTAGGTTTGGTGTCCCACAAGCAATCATTACGGACCATGGAAGCCATTTTCGAAATGTCATGATGACTGAACTTACAAGCCAGCTTGGTTTGCGCCACGATAGCTCTACACCTTATTATCCGCAAGCCAACGGTTTGGTTGAGTCAATCAACAAAGTTCTAGTCATCATGATTCGACGGATCATTGGTATCCATCGAACGAATTGGCATAACATGTTATTTTCGGCGCTATGGGCATATCGAACTTCAGTGAAAAATTCAACAGGTTTCACCCCTTTTCAGCTAGTTTATGGCTTAGAAGCTGTGTTACCTATTGAGTGCGAAATCCCATCACTTCAAATGGCTGTCGAATTACTTCCAGCTACTTCCGAAGAGGAGAAACGGTTGTTATACTTAGCTAAATTAGATGAGACTCGACGTGACGCTACTTTAGCTATCGAGACTCACGCGAAACGAATGAAAGCTCAGTACGATAAAAATGTAACCCCTCGAAGTTTTTCGGAAGGAGACCTAGTACTATTATATGATCAAGCTAACGATAAGCTAGGTGCCGGAAAATTCGTTCCCATGTGGCATGGGCCCTACATTGTAAAGCGAAAGCTAGCAAAAGGGGCTTATGAGTTAGTTGATTTTGATGGGGACTCTTTGGGCAAACCCAGAAATGGACTTTACCTAAAGAGGTATTATGCTTAAAATGATGGATGGAGAAATTTTTAGATAGGTTAGATTTCCTTTCTAGCTAGCAAGTGTGTTAGTTTAGTCAGTGTGCTTAGCTTAGCAAGTGTGGTTTTTCGTCATTATTTTGGCTCATCTTGGTTTTACTCTTGATATTGTAGATGTCGACGCCTCTCCAAACATACATTGGATTTGCTGATGGTGCTTGTCGTAGTACACGAAATATCTCTTCCGCAGCTTGGGTTATCTATTCGCCCTCTGACGAGTTAGTTTCTATGCATGGGGTAAGCCTCGGTCAAACAACGAATAACATTGCAGAATACAGTGCAGTGGTTGAATTATTATCCGAATCTATTTCATTTGGAATTCGACGTTTGATAGTGAGGTTAGATTCTGAACTTGTTGTATTACAGCTTAATAGAGTTTATGCCATTAGAAATCCTGTGTTATTAAGGTTGTTTTTGAGAGTGCGTCTCTTGGAACGTGAATTTGATTACATTGAATATCAACATATTCCAAGGTCTTTGAATACATTAGCAGATGCAATTGCTTCTCGAGTGTTGGACAGACATTTATAATAATCATGCAAGTAAATTTAAAGACATTTCATCATACATGTTAAACAAGATAAGCCGGTAATAGTGATATATAGATATAGATAGAAGTGTGTCCAAAAATATATACATCGTCTTCGATCATAGGTTTAACACACCTTATGATCGGCAAAATGATAGTGCAAAAAGTCAAAAATGTCACATGTGACTACAAAAGTGACTAGTCAATCACTGGTGGTGCTCTCTGTACGACACCACTGCGCGGGCTATCTTGCGCAGAAATCTCCTAAACGGTCCAGGGACCGCGACCACGAAGCGCTGAAGCCTCATTGGAATATCATCCATAGTAGTCTCAGGTATATCTGCCGTGAGACGCTCTAGATCATGCTCCAAATCGGCTAGTACTTCTGCTGTCGCATCCTGTAAGGCCGGTGCCGGTGCAGCTGGATGTCGTCTGTCGTAAGGCCGGAGATTGGCTGGACGCTGTGGTCCAACATCTGCATTTTTAAAATTTTACTGTTACTTTGAGACGATATATATAAAAAATAAAAAAATACATAATTAGAAAACTTGTGAAAATGAAAGTACCTCTGTCATCCCATTGTTCTCCCTGTGGAAGAACCATGTCCGGATCACCTCTGAAATCCATTCCGGCATATGGAAAGTCTTGTATCACAAAAAGCTGGCCCTCTAGCCAGTCGAAGTAACTGTCTGAGAATCGAACCACTGCAGCACCCTCGTCAGGATGCCGGGCCATCACCGCAACCCATCGAACAAGCTTTGGCTCCCGAGGACCCAAGTCATCAACAGTGAGTTGCTGAGGGATCAGCATAGGAACTCTCTCCAAGGCAAAGCTCACGACTAGAGGCCCATATCCAAAAGTCTTTAGTCGTCCGTTCTTTGCCTTGGTTAGTTGGCTCTTCATATGAGCCGACACAGCTTCGCACCAGTTGAAGATGGTGCCTTGGTAACAGTCAACTGCCATCCGCATTTGGGATCCGGAGGCAATGTGCAAGGCGGCCGCGCCACAAATCCTAGTGACCGTAAATGCAATAACTCTAAGTTCCGCCAGAGCGATGTGCTTTATCTCCACGCCTTTTTATGGCGAGTCCCTGGTCTGCACCACTCCTCGCGGAGATCATCAAGGGATTGGCCACCCGGCCTGGTCCCCGCAAGGTTGAGTTGCTCACCTCTGTTTGGCAAGCCAGTGAGAAAGTATACATCCGAGGGCTCTATCTCGAGCTGGTGCCCTCCAATGTAAAAGCATTGATCTTGAACGTTCCATCGCTCAACCAGCCATTCCAAAAATCTTACCTGGCCCCTCATGCCCGGTATGGTCCAATATTTGTACAATCCACATGTTCTTAAGGCATCCAGAGAGGGTTGGTGGTTAATCGCAGCTTCATCGTCTTCTACATGCTCTCTCTCTCTCCAGTCTAACATGTTTTGGCCCTGCACATCAAAAGAGTCAATTAGAAATTAATTTGAGAAAATTTGGTGGTTTTTTGAGAGAGTTAGGGTTTTGAAATGCGCCCTTTGCGGAAGACGCACCCCGGCTTTTTAGCACAGGGCGTCCGGACGCAGCTCGCCTGAAGGCGGACTGCGTCCCCGACCTTTTTCCCGTGTGAGAAAAAGTCGGGGGACGCGGGTCACCCGAAGGGCACCTGCGTCCGCCGAGGGGCGCATTTTGAACCCAAAACCCCCCCAAAAAATGAAACAGAGACCGAAAACAAAAAACTAAACGGATAAAAATGAAGAGTGGGATGTGTAAAATACCTCGGTGAAGCGGCGTTCGATTCCGACGGTCAGATTTTCCGCAGCAACCACGGGAAGTTTCTTGTCAAAAGCTCCTTTTTCAACCTCAACAGTGAAACGGTAAAAATGACATGGTAAAAGGTCTTTTTATAGGTTTTTTGGATGAATTAGTTCATTTTTTACCATGAAAAGATGTTTTCGAATGTATTTTTGCCTATTTTAAACAGGTATGAGTAATGTGTCGCTTTTGTGCAGGACGAAGGGATTTCGAGGGAAATTGTAATTTTTCACAAACAAAATTTCAGAGTCATCTTTTAAGCCCTTTTCTGACTCCTAAAACATGAAAAGATCGCCGAGTGTTTCTTTTTCACTCGTTAAAACAGAATTAAAAGACGGTCCCCTTTTAGCTCTTTTCTGACCGCAAAATCAGGAAAAGATTGCCGGGTTTTTGTCGTTTCAAACTCGATAAGGAAATAAAACGACGTGTCTTTGATCGCTTTTTACTTTTCAGGTCAACGATACTATTATGAAAGTACTCCTTGGTCGCAAGATCAAGCGGTTCCCCCAGGTATTATTTTATACTTTTTCGGGCTTGAGGGACACAAATATACGAAAAAGTTCAACGTGGAGTTTCCTTAAGTTTTTCAGACTCTCTAAAATTGAAAAACGCCGAGTTTCTCCTATACTGGGCTCGTTAAACTTTTACAGTAAAGGACCTGTTCAATTACAAACAGGAACGAACCACTCCTTTCTAGGGTTCGCATTTAAACTAGGTTGGACTCGTCCGAAGGATGAGCTTATAATCAAGCATATGTTATCCTCCTCAAGCTTGTTAAAAATAAAGAGGTACTTGCCAGAAATGGTGGGGGAAAAAAGAGAAGAATGAACCTATTTGTCACCTTTTGCCTCAGAAGAAACTTTATTACCGCTCTTGAACACGACACTTTTCATTCACCTGGGTTGGGAAATCTTTTACCTCACAGTTGACTAAATCACTTTGAAAATCTTTAACCGGGTTCAGGGATCAACTTTGAGTTATTCGTCACCAAACCATCTGTTGTGTCGTTATGTGTTCAAGAGGTCTGCAAGCAAAACTTTCATCTGCAAAATACTTGTCATCCATTTGACCATCCCTGAGTCAGTCCTTACAGCAACATTTCTTCAACTTGAACAATGATTTCGTGTTGCGGGCTTGCCTGCAACGGGTCGCTTTCTATCGACATCGACACATTATCTAGAAAGATGACTTAGGAATCGACAGTACCTTGAAGTCTGCATGCATCAATGGCAGGTTTCTCGCCTTTGACGTCAGTTTACATCATTGACTTTCGATCAGAGGATTCCGTGAAGTGTTCGACATCAAAACATCTATTCACATTTCACGGGTTGTGCTTGGTACTTTGAGGACCATTGACATTACTGGTGGTTTCTCTCATGCTTGTTAACAGTTTACATCATTGACTGGTAATCAAGTGGTTTCTACCATGTTCGACATCGAATCATTTAATCACATGGCTAGAATCGTACCAATTCGGGAAGTAGAAGTGAAGACCCTGGATCTAGTTTCTACCATCCAGGCTGCGAGGAGTTTTGTATTCATTGTCTATGTAGACTTATCATAAACAGATGGCTGCGTCCATACTGTGTCTACAAAAGTCTATAAAAATAATGTACTGCAAGATCATTCCTGTATCAGAATAGTTAGTCCATTAGTTAAAGTTTTGAATCTGAGTATGGGAATGCCTACCTCAGTGATGATATAATCTTATCCATGTATTTTGTGTTGAAAATTGCAGGTTCCAACCAGGCCATCCACAAGGCAATCCTTGAAATGATAAAGCGCTTCACCCTTCCTAGAATTACAAAACCCTATTCTATTCCAGGCTTCGCACTTTAGGGGGCAATCTGTTACACTAAAAAATGTCACCTTGACTACTTACAGTTAGTATGGCTCAAATCAACAGTCATGCTACCCTCTTAGGCAAGTCTCATGCCTCTGTTATCCATCTCAAACTCAAAAAGAGAGAAAGTCTTGTAAAAATCATGTTTATCTCTGGGGTCGCAGGTTCTCTCTAGCCTTACCTGCGGGGACGCGGACCATGTTCACAAAATCTGCGTCCATGGACGCTCTGTATGTTAAGGGACAGGTGCGTCCCTCTGTAAAAGGCAAAATGCGCGAGTTTTATCTTGAAAAAGTTACTTGTGGTTACTTCTAGAACATTCTAGAGGTCGGTTTGATGAAATGGATGCGCCTCCAGTTGGTTCATGTATCTCTATTAAGGGGGGACTTATCCCATCAATAAGGGAGCTATCCCACCCAAAGAGGGGGATGATCCCATTGATAGTGGACCTGAATAACCTCTTTACAGCACTATAAATAAAGGCATTGAGCCAGAAGGAGAGGAGGTTGGAGCTATACATTTTCTTTGGGTAAATGCTGCAGGATTTAGGTCTTCCATTAGAGCCTTTGTGAGGAGAGATTGTCTTCACTTGATTCTACTTGGGAGAGGGTGAGCTTTGTCAAAGTAGAGGAAAACCCTTGATGGACCCTAGGAGGAACTTGCACAACACCAAGGCCAGGTTGTAAGAGTTTCTTTGTTTCGTTATTAATACAAACTGGTTTATTTTTCTCAATAGCTTGTGTTAATGAGTTATTTCATGTGTTCCTTGGTCTGCATGTTGAATATATGTTTTATTATATGAAATACAAGTGCTTGGTAATTGTTTGATTGTTTGTGGTTGCAGGAATTGACTTGAAGGAGGAGCTCATCCGGATCGTCAAGAACGGACTTCAACAACAGCGTTTTGGAATAAGGTAAGCCTAAACACTTGTAGTTTTCATGTTGTAAAAGGTGTATTTAGAGAAAGATCACTCCATTTTGTCTTGTTTGTCATTAGAATGTCTTAGACTTCTAGGAAGGTCAGTCGTGTCCGCACCCTTGACAGATTCCGTGTGACACAGCGCCTATGTGCTAGTAAACATATTGGCTAATACAAGAGCCAGGGGGTTGTGGTTCCCTTCCAGTAGAAGCTAGAGAACGAGAGAAGGTTGTAGCCTTCTACAGTTAGAAGCCTGCGTACTCGTATGAGTTTGCACCAATACAAGATTGTAAACAAGTTTTTCTTATATTAAAGAAGACAACAACAGGTGGTTTTTGTCTTGCATTGGGTTTCCACCTTAAGTCTTAGCTTTCATGTGTGTTTCTTATGTGTGATGGTCTGTTTTGTTTTTACTACACCTGGTTACTATTTATACTATTAATGAAGTACTGATGCACTGATTAAAGATCAACATATGATGAATTAATTGAATCATAAGTTTTCTGGATATACACTAGTTGCCCTTAATACAGTGGCGTGTACATGCAAGTTCCCTTCACTGAAGTAGCGTATATAAATCTGATTATGGAAATGAAAAAGTTATTGATTTGTTAATACTGATTCAGCCCCCCCCCCCTCAATATTTTTTTCAACAGTATTTCACTTGGAAAAGTTGCAGTGACTAATTTTTTTAGTCACCTAGTCACTAATTGCTCATTTTGTACTAGTGATGAGAAAGGAATAATATAATATAATAATAAATAAAGGTATGATAATTAATTTTATTCAAGATTATATATTAACTAGATTTATTAATTAAATTCAAGTAACGAGGAGAGAATGAAAAATAATTAATTATTCGTAGAATACAGATGAAATAATAATAATAATTATTTTATTAAAAAAAATATTAAAAATATTAAAAAGAGAAAGGATTATAATATAATATAATAATATATTAAGGGTATAATATGTATTAATTAAATATTTATTCAAGATCATGGTTATAAACTAAGTAGATTTATTAATTAAAATGGTAATAATATTTTTTTTTTCTTTTTTGGTCAAATTAGAGTGGATCTTTCTATGTCAAAATGGATTTAAGGGAGATGAGAGAAGGAAGGAGCTCTGGTGGAAACTAGGGTTTGAAGCTCACGGATTCTACAGCAACTCAAGTACTAACTCTGGATAAGAACAGAGCAAAAGTGGCAGAGCTCCACAAAAGGGGGCAAACTCTAACCTGACAGATGGAAAATGCGGGGTCCACTGGGACCCCATCTTACAAACAAATAATGATGAACAGGAAGATAGCACAGGATGGGGTACAGATAGCAAGGTATGCAAATTCAGATCAGGAGAATCCAACCAGCAAGGGGAAGAGTAGCAATGAATGTAAAAATACTAAAAAACTGAAGGAAAAGGATGAAAGAAAAAATACAGAGTATAGAGACAGAAAGAATCCAACCCAAGGACAGTTTTCCCAAGGAAACAAACCAGAGAAGGAGCAGGAAAGAGCAGAGGACGACGTTCTAAATCAAGATAAAGAGGAACAAGAGGGAACAGTGTCAACACCCAGCAGGAAAAAAAACTAGGGTCCGTGCAAACCCAAAGCCACAGAAACACTAAGGGTTGTGATTTCTCATCCGGATATTCAGGCATACTGGGATCACATGGTTTAACATGCAGTGATATGCAGGTTCATGGGGTTCTGGCCAACAGAGCAAGCACTGTGCCAGTGGATAAATCAACAATGGAAACCCAGAGGTGATGTAATACTGCACTTAGGAGCTAAGGGTTTCTTTACTGTTGTTTTCTCCAATCTGCAAGACAAGGATCAAATATTCGATGCAGGGCTATATTTCTTTGCCTCAACGGGTCTTTACATAAGGCCATCGAAACCCAACTTCGTACCAGAAAAGGAAACCTTCAAGTAGGTACCAGTTTGGATACGCCTTTTTTCCCTTCCGATTGATTATTGGGGACATGCAGCTCTAGAACAAATAGGTAACAAGCTAGGGACCTTCATCAAGGCATCAGAAGTGACATTACAAAAAAGGTATACCTGTTGTGCCAAAATCTGCGTGGAAATGGATGTTTCGGGAGCTTTGCATGAGGCCTATGGCTGGAATATAGAGACGAGGATTATTTCTAAGCCATAGACTATGAGGAAATCCCATTTTGTTGTAGAAAATGTCATGAGCATGGTCATTTAATCAAAGAATGCCCACTTAACAAAGAAGCAGGGGAAAACAAGGAAAGCAAAGGAGAGAAGAACAAGGAAATCTTCACTAGACCAAAGCCAAATAGAGAGCAAATAGAAAATTCCAAACCAATGCAAGCACTTTGCAAGGAAATATGAGCAATGCTTTTGAAGCGTTAGAAATAGAAACAGAATTAGAGGACAACATTAAAGAACAAGAAACCATGAAAATAAGCAGGTCTACAACAATTGATCCAGGTGGATATTGGTGGCCACCTGCCAAGTCCACCTAGACCCCCACCATTGTCCCTCTTGACATTTTCAGTTTCCTTAATTATAGCACAATTTACTATTTTTAGCAGTTTTCGGGTCCTAAACTTCCGGAGCCGTTTTGAGGCCCTAAACAACGATTTTTACGGCTCCGGAAGTTTAGGACCCGAAAACTGCTAAAAATAGTAAATTGTGCTATAATTAAGGAAATTGAAAATGTCAAGAGGGACAATGGTGGGGGTCTAGGTGGACTTGGCAGGTGGCCACCAATATCCACCTGGATCAACAATACCAGATATGAAAGAACCGGAGGTGAACCCTTTGAGTATCATTCTTCAGGTTCAAGAAACAATGGAGGGGGTTGAAGAAGACTCAGAGATGTTCACCAGTGAAATCGGGATCGAAGATATGGAATTAAGCGATATACTAGAGCAAGAAGGTATGGATCTACCAAACATGGTTGAGAATTGGAAAAAGAAGGGAATGGAACACATATCAGAAGAGGAGGTAAAGAGAATCAATGACATATTCATAGCACGACAAAGGGCAGAGATGGAGCTGCAAAGCAAGAGCTTGGGTACAGCTAAAGGGCTAGGGTTCCGTACATAGGGATTGTGTCAAACCTCCACCAATTCCAAGAATCGGAAAAAGAGAGGACGAAGGACCAACAATGAGGCATTACAAGAACTGGGACAAATGCTCTTGATTTCTGGTAAGATGAAAGCCCTAGAGGCTTTTTTACTAACCTCCTAAACTCTGTTTAAAAGGAAAGTTTTTTCTAAGAATTCTAAAGGGCTAAATAGCCAAACAAAATAACATCTGTTAAAGAAGAAGGTCCAAAAGGAACAACGAGACATAGTGTTTTTACAGGAAACTAAGTGCTCAAGCAGCACAGTAGTCAATATCAGTAGAAAACTAGGTAAATGCATGGAATACTTGGAGACAGCTAGCAATGGATGGGAGCGAGTCTTGATCATTCTGTGAAATCCATAAGTAATCTAGATCGTTTCCTCTGAGGTAGCCAGATCCTACATAGCTATAGAAGTCAAAGTAGTAGGTAATTTTGAGACTTATCTTTGCACCAATGTCTATGGCCCCTAGAAGCTAGAGGTGAAAATTCTATTTCTAAGAATTTTGCTCAACCTGAAGCTAAGATATCCCCAAGCTAAGGCGATCTTTGGAGGTGATTTCAACATGATCACCTCACTCATGGAAAAGAGAGGAGGTATAAGGAAACTCAATAGTGACTTTGAAGCTTTCCTAGACTTCATTAGATTAGCGAATCTGGTGGATGTTTTCCCAAGAAGTGGTGCCTTCACGTGGAACAACAAAAGGGGAGGTGAAAAGAAAATAGCCTCTCATCTGGATAGATTTTTAGTAATAGAAAGCATGCTGCTGGAACGAATCATTGTTGAATCGGGCATTCTTCCCAGTGGAGGGTCAGACCACTAGCCCATGACATTGAATGCAGTAATCCAAGGCAATCCTAGAAATAAACCTTTCAGATTCAAAAAATTCTGGCTCACTCATCTCGAGTTTATTTAAAAAATTGAACAATGGTGGAAAGAACCATCAGGTATTAAAGGTACCAAAATGTATCGATTACAGGGTAAGCTGAAACACATTAAAGCCAAAATCAAAATCTGGAATCATGAAGTCTTTGGGAATATATTCAAGGAAAAAAAGAAACTAGAGGAGTAATTGGAACATATTCATGAAGGATGGATTCAAGGTAACATAGACCAAGAAACTATGGACAGGGAAAATATGCTTATGCAGGACTGGCAACTACGATGCCAATAGGAGGAAACACTTTGGAAGCAAAAATCTCCAGTTCAGTGGCTCAAGGAAGGAGAATAGAACATGAAATTCTTCCATATATCTGACATTGACCAGAGAGGGGCCAACAAGACTCTAAGCCTTAAAGATGAATAGGGAGCCATGATACAAACACATCAAGAGATTTCCAACCTTCTTATAACACATTTCAGTAGAATTGCTCAAGAACCTAGGATTGATAGAGAGGAAGCCATTGAGGAACTTACACCCTCCATCCCCAAACTAATTACGGAGGAGCAAAACATAGCTTTAATTTGAGAAATTTCTCTGGAAGAGGTGGAAGAGGTCGTAAAAGAGATGCCTAATGATAAAGCACCTAGGCCTGATGGATTTACCATCGAATTTTACAAATCTTATTGGGAGATAGTCAAGACAGAAGTCTGGGAGGCAGTGGAGGATTCTTGGTGCTCCTCTTCAATCCTCAAGTCCCTCAATTCTACCTTCCTTGCCCTTATTCCAAAGGAGGAGGAAGCTAACACTCCCTCAAAGTTTCGTCCAATTGCGCTATGTAATGTTCTGTACAACATCATTTCCAAAGTCATAGCCAATAGAATGAAACCCATACTTCTAGGTATTATTTCAGAAGAGCAATCAGGCTATGTAGATGGGAGACAGATCTTGGACAACATCTTATTAGCACAAGAGATGATTCACACACTTCAAACGCAGAAGAAAGCAGGTATGATGATGCAACTAGACCTATCAAAGACATATGATAAGGTGCACTATCTAGAAGCAATATTGAAAGCCTTTGGCTTTGCTGAACAATGGATAGTTTGGATCTTAGCTTTGGTCAAATCCGTAAGATTTTCAATACTAGTTAATGGAGCCCTTTCCACCTAGTTCTCTCCTTCGCGGGGTCTGTGGCAGGGTGATCCCCTATCCCCCTTCCTTTTCATGATTTTGATGGAAATTTTAAGCAGACTAATTCGAAAGGCTAAAGAGGAAGGAGTTATTGGAGGACTTCAGCCCCTGCCCTCAATTCCAGCAACTACTCACCAACAATTTGTTGATGATACAATGTTGCATGGCACTCCCTAAGTTAAAGAAGCTTTGGGATACAAAAGTATTCTCAATCTCTTTAGTAGGGCCTCAGGTATGGAGCTAAATCTCTCAAAATCCTCTATCTTCTTTTTTAATACACACCTAGCTGTTCAAAAAAATCTTTCTACCATCCTAGGCTTCAGAAGAAGTAGCCTCCCCTCGAGATACCTAGGAGTTCCACTAACAGACAAGCCTTAGCAAAAATCACACTGGGAAAACATTTTAGCAAGCCTGGAGAAAAGATGTCATCATTGGACACACAGAGCCCTTAACTTCACAGGCATATTGGTATTAACCAAAGCAGTCCTCTGGGCCATTCCACAATACATGCTATCCATTCTTCTAGCTTCGAAGGGAGTTCTGCAAAAGATAAGGGTCATCCAAAGGGCTTTTCTCTAGTCAGGTAATTCAGAGAAGAAGAAATGGTCGCTAATGGTGTGGAATAAGCCGTGCAAACCAAAACATCTTGGAGGGATGAACTTGTAGGACCCATTCACAGTTAACCGCGACTGTGAAGCAAAATTATGGTGGAGGTGGATGAAGGAACCCAAATTACCATGGGCCAAACATTGGAAGGAGAAGTATGCTCAAAATTACAGATTGCAGAACTTAATCCATATGTAAGATACTCCAGAAGGCTATCCAATTTGGAACCTAGTGAGAAACAACTGGCACATAATTAAGGAGCATAGCTTTTGGGAAATTAGAGATGGAAAAGCAACCCTTTTCTCGGAAGATGCATGGCAAGAACTCCCTAGGCTGGAAAGCCCTGAATTCTTAGATATCCAAAGAAGCAACCAGGAGCTAGGGAGAACCATAGTGAATCAATATTGGAAGCCTAACGAAAATGACTAGGCATGGAGAACATGGTTATTCAATGAGACAGATCATCTGATAGAAGAAAACAATAGTTTAAAGGACCTGCGAACACAGCTAGCCAAGAGAAGGATAAGGAAAGCAGGGGATAGTGACCAATTACGCTGGGGAAAGCTTGAAGGAGGCAACTTCACACTTAGAGAAGCAAGAACACACATAGAAGACACTGAGCATGAAGAAAAAGTCAAATGGCACAGCAAAGTGTGGGACGCCCAACTATGGCCGAAAATCAAAACATTCCTATGGCTCCTAATGCACAGAAAAATGCTAACCTAGGAGAATCTGAGGAAAAAAGGATTCATAGGTCCTTCTCGCTGCCCCATGTGTGGAATGGAAGAGGAAACCATGAATCACCTCCTCAATACCTGTGATTGGGCAGACAATATATGGAATTGGGCAGAAACCATTCTTCAAAGGACGGATAGGGTTAGGAATTCAATTCAAGAAACAATCGAGAATTGGAGTGGTAATTTCTCCAATACCCAATTGGTTAATACCATATGGAAACTTATACTAGGGTTCATAGCATGGAAAATTTGGAAAGAAAGAAACCGGTGAGTTTTCCTAAATGAAATAAGAGGCATAAATCACATAAAAGACACAATTCTTCAAAATATCAAGCAAACGATTCTCTCCAAAGGAAGAATGGAACAGGAAAAAAACATCTCTAGTTTGGACTTACAGATTCTGAAAGCTTTTGACATTAACATGGGAACCTTCACTTCCTCTTCGAATCATCAACAGGAGATAAATACCAATATGAATACCTGGACTCCTCCGCCAATAGGCTTCCTCAAACTCAATTTTGACAGAGCCTCCAGGGAAAATCTGGGACCTGCAGGCATTGGAGGAGTTCTTAGGGACAGCAAAGGGGAAATTCAGCACATTTATAGTCAAGTGCTAGGTGAAGGGACTAATAATGAAATGGAATTTGCAGCGCTTGAGCAAGGTTTGAGAATTGTCAGAAGACTGAAATCTAGAGCCACCATGGTGGAAGGGGGCTCTCAACTGGTGGTTATAGCATCAAGAAGAATGTATATAGGAGCTAAACCAAGTAAAGTCACACAGCACTGGAGGCTTGCCAAGGTAACAAAAATCATCGCAGAACACCTATCATGCCTGGATGGATTAATTCTTCATGCAGTCAGACGTAAGGCAAATACAGTGGCAGATCATTTGGCAAACTATGGAATTGATAATCCCTCAGCCAACTTGGACACCTGTTGGCAGGAAATCACATGCACAGAGCTGAGAAATAGGTGCACTCTTCTTTCGAGGCAGGACATCATTTAACGAAAGAAGAGGCTTAGGGGTACGAAGAATTTCCCCATATGTGGAGAATGAATCCACCCAATCAAAGGGACGTGAGGATAAGTGGATGGCAGGCTCAAGGAGTACAAGAAAGGAAGTGGCATTCAATATACAAGAACGTAGGGCTAGTACCAAGGAGCACAACGAACAAAAATTATGGGCACCGCCAGCATCAAAACACAAAAGAAGACACATGGCACTCAGCGAATTGGTTCAAGCGTGGTAGACTTAATAATAAGGATTCAGATTATCAACAAAAATGTGGGAATCGGAGCAGTAGTTATTATGAATGGACGTGCGATCATAAGAAGACGAGATGGGATGCCTTAGGCGGTTCATGGTTTCCATCTTCTATAACTACGGCTTCCAATCGCAAGAGTAATGCACTGCTTTCCAATGGCAATCAACATAGTATCAGCTGTGTTCTCAGAAGGTTTTGAATCTCTATTCTCTGCCATAGAAGCATGGCACATGAGGGTAGTCGTAATGCCTCAGCAAAGAAAGACCTGCAGAGTGCTCGGGAGGCTTACGAAACAAGAACCTCCCTTAAGGAAAAGCGCAAAATTGAGGAACTTGAAGTGATTGTTGCAGAGGAGGAGGAGTACCTGGAGGAACAAGAGTTAGAAAAGGAGATGGAATGGATCCAAGATCCCAGAATGACTACCACTCAGGCAACCCAATTTGTTCGCACTCAGGCAGAGATGTGGCGCATGAAGACTATGTTAGCAAAGGCAATTAGTATGCAAGGGGAGTACCTTAATCAGGCTCATCAAGCCATCTCCGTTATATCCTCGGATCACATGGCGATGCTGGAAGCCCTGGATTTCAAGCTCAGTACTCTGGTGCAGCAAGTTGGCAATCTCTCCCAAAAGATGAGTGTGCTGATCAGTCTTCTAAGGCACACTATTCACCAGGATTCCTCTGCTGTGGGGGAGGGTGCGGAGGAGGCCACAGGAACCAGCTAGGGGAAGCATTCATCTCAGTGCCCACCTCTGCCCAGTAAATCTACTGCTTCAGCCAACCCGGATACCACCACCAAAGATTATGTCATCCTTGAGCTGTAATGGCATGTTTTGACAGTCTCAATTTGCTATTGATGCTCAACACTTGTTTTGTTTCTGTTTCGCAAGTTTATTGGTCACCTAGTTATATCTCTATCTCTCAAGTTCACTGGTCTTCTACATGTTTTGTCTTTGTCTATCTCGGAGGACCATATGGTCTACTTTATCTATGTTTTCCAGACGCTGGGATGGGCACTCTGTTTTGCTGGCCCCAACCTTTCTCTGTGCCACCCTGCGTGGTGTGCCTTGGGGTTGTTTTGACAGATTTTGTGGCTGTTAAGCATTGTAATTGGGAAAGGGTGTCTCTCTTTAGTCTGCACGAGTAGACCCTTTTGTACTCTATGTATTTTATCAATTAATATGAAATGTTGATTAACAAAAAAAAAAGAGTGGATCTTTGTATTAACTGAAACTGTTACATTACATATTTTACAGGGTAAACCAAACTTCCTTGCATTTACCAAAAAATGGCCCACATGACCTAACTGAAGCAGAATTGGCTTGGACAACCAACCCCACAATCTGTATATATGAATAACCTGGGTAAAATAATATAAAAATACTCGACCCCACTATTTAAAAGTTTGGAATTCAAAATAATTGCATTCGTGACCCTAAAAATGTGGGTCTGCATTCCCAGTGCATCTGACCCTTTACCATTGATCATCCCTTCATGGATCCAATGGTCTACATATATTTTGGGTGGACATGTAGCTCGGGGAATACCCGCCTGAAAAGAGGTATCCTCTTCCTTCCCACTGCTACGTGTCGCTTGCCGAGAGGAATTAGAAGCCATCCTCAGAATACTAGTTCCCGCTTATGCCCCTTCCGAAATACCACTTGTGGTATAAGAAACCACTTCCTCGCGAAAGGACTTTCACGCTTAACCACCAAGCGATGACTATCGAACCCCCCTTCAAATGTTTCCTGCTCCTTGGATGGATTTACGATGGATCTGTGCTTAATCCCCATTTTCTCTGCTTTTCACTGATTCATTGTGTATCCATTGATCCATTGAATCACTGTGAGGAGCCTTCCATGCTTCCAGAATCTGTCCTTATGCCCATGCTTCCTTCATTTCCCTCCTATTTTCTTAACCTTTCCCATTGTTCCATATCTTTGGCAGCCTGACCGAGACAGCCCTCCAACAGTTTGCCTGGGGGTATCAGCTCCCAGATCTACTAGATGCCCCTTTCCTTTTTAATCACACCTTCATTCGCAAACGGTCAGCTACCATGTTAGCTTTTCTCTTCACATGGACAAAGCTTACAGTTTTTAGGATTTGTAGATGAGAGTAGATACAGTGAAATATTTGTGAGAGCCTCCAGTGTTTTGACACTTTATCCGGTGATGTACCATTACATATTTTCTTGGCTTCTCTGATAATCAGTTCTGAATCTGCTTCAATGATGACATTATGAGAATCTGAATCCACAAATATTTCCAAGCATTGCTCTAGGGCCATGACTTCCACCATGTTATTAGTTGCCTTTCACAAGTGGCCATGAAATATTTTCTTAATTTGACCCTGTTCATCTCTTATAACACCCCAAAAACCAGCCAAACTTGGGTTTCCCTTAGATGCTCCATCTATATTGACCTTTAAGAAACCATAAGGAGGAGGCCTCAAAATGTTTATATCCGAATTTATTTGGCTCACTTCCTTGATAATGCCCTATGGGCTTATGGATTGAAGACCCAAACGTAGAAGAATACTTGCATCTTGGGGCAGAGGAGGGTCCTTAGGAGGTGTTTTCAATAGGCTGTTGATTGTCTCTTTGTGCTAGCTTAAAATTTGGTTAATTATGTGTTCTGGCATCTTTGCATTGTTCTTGAAGATTCGACTATTGCACTCTTTCCAGAAATTCCAGATGACAAAGCCTGGAACAACGGTCCAGGATCTATTAATAATTTCATTCCCTGAGAATTTTTTCCTCCAATTCTTCAAATTATTGGATATGTTGAGTCTGTCCCTATCAATTTGCTTAAAGATTGAGGCCACCCATTCCCACATGATGGAGGAGAATGGGCAGAGGTTAAGAAGGTGATCCATCGTCTCCTCTTGTGAGTCACAAAGGTAGCATTTGGAAGGTCCAATGAATACTTTTTTCAGGAGATTCTCCCATGTTAAGATTTTCCTATGATGAACTAGCCAAATAAATAGTTTTATTTTCATCTAGTGTGGGCTCTGCCAAATATTCTTCCAAACATGATCAGGATTAGGATAGTTAAATCCTGTTTCTATATTTTTAGCTTATTTGAGATTAAATTTTCCCTCGTTGTTCTTTCCCCATCTTAGCTGGTCAGGCAAGGAGGATACCAAAATTATCCTATGCTCTAGATCCTAGAAAAGAGAGTCTGCGTGGGCCCTCATAGGACTCTCTTCATTGTGGGCTAGATCCTTCCAAGTTCTCCATTTTCCATTGTTCCTTTCCTGGTCCTAGAAGTATTCTACCATAAGTAGACCTTTGTTATATGTGTCATTCTTGAGAGCTGCTAATTCATCCTTGTACAAGTTGGGTTCGTGCTGCCAGTTATCCTTCAAAAATCGTGCTAGGTTCCCAGCTCGAATTTCCCAGAAACTATGTTGCTGAACAATACTTTTATTATCCTAGGCAAGGTTCCAAATGTGGGGCTCTTTATGTGCCCGGGCATTCTGATGTGATCTTTCTCCTACCAGTTCTTTGCATATTTTTCCTTCCATACATTAACCTAGGGAGTAGCCAATTCCTTGATCCATCTCCACCAAAGTTTGGCTCCCGAGACCTTGTTGATGGTTTCCAGATCATGAAGCCCCAAGCCACTATGGCTCTTCGGTCTACAGATCGTATCCCAAGCTACTAAAGCCCATTTCTTTTTTGCCTCTCCTTTGCCCCACAGAAAGTCCCTTTGTATGCTCCTGATCTGCTGCTTGACTCCTTGAGGAGTGGGAAGAGTTGAGAATATAAATATGGGAATGGCCTGCAGTATAGCTTGTGTGAGCACAATGTGCCCCGCCAAATTTAAAGACCTGCATGTCCATTTTCGGATCTTGTCCTACAATTTATTTACAATTGGCTCCCACACTTCCTTGCTGAGAGGATTTATCTATGAGAGGTATGCCCAGATACTTCGAAGGTAGCTGGTCCCTTTGAAACCCAAGAATTCTGGTGATATTACGTTGAATAGCAATGTAAATGTTAAAGAAAAAAATTGATATGTTGAGGCTTACCTCTATGCCAGCAGCCATAGAAAAATCATTCAAAATTTGTTTGATCGTTCGAGCTTTCGTGATAGTGGGTAAGCCCTACAGCATTGTGTCATCCATAAATTGTTGATGTGTATTTTCTGCTCCATCCAAGGTGAGTTTGATGCCCTGGATTCTTCCTTCAGCATTAGCTATTTTGAATGCTCTACTAAGCCCTTCCATCATGATAACAAAGAGGAAGGGTGAGAGCGGATCCCCTTGCCTGAGACCTCTGGAGGGTGTGAAGAGTCTTGAAGGAGTGCCATTAAGCAGTATGGAGAAACTAGTCGTGGTGACTAGTGCCATAACCCATCTTATCCAGTTGTGGTCAAAGCCATAGGCTTTTAGAACTGCCCTTATATAAGACCATCTTAGCTTGTCATAAGCTTTCGCCAGATCTAATTGAATGATCATACCAGCTTGTTTGCTGCTTTTGAGAGAGTGTACCACCTCATGAGCTTGGATAATATTATTGAGAATTTTTCTTCCTTCCACATATCCTGTTTGCTCCTCCAAGATGAGATCTCGTAAGATTGGCTTGAGTCTATTGGTTGTCACCTTGGAAATAATTTTATACACCACATTACATAAGGCTATGGCTCTAAAGCCATCTGGAGTCATCGAATTTTCGTTTTTTGGGATCAAAGCTATGAAGGAAGCATTAAACACCCTCAATACCTTCTTAGATCTTCTTGAGTCTTCCACCACCTCAAGGATATCTTGTTTGACTGTTTTCCAACATGCTTTGAAGAAGTCTACATTAAACCCATCCGGGCCTGGAGCTTTTCCATTTTTCATTTCATTGATCACCTCATTGACCTCGTCTTCCGACACTGGCCTGTTAAGATTATGGTTGTCTTCTCTGGTGACTCGCTGAGGGATGTACTATGTTAAATGGTTGATGAACCTGGATCTGTCCTCCAGGGGCTCCTCTGCAATACTGAGGAAGTGTTGTACAAGGAGAGATTTCATGTCTTTGTGAGAGAAAATTTCTCTCCCTTGAGATTCTTTGAGCTTTGTAATTTTGTTATGTTCCCTGTGATCCATGGTGGATTTGTGGAAGAACTTTGTTTTTCTTTCTTCTTCTTTTATCCATTGTATCCTTGACTTCTACCTCCAGAAAATCTCCTCTTGTAAGCACCGATCTTCCCATTCTTCCTACAAATTTTTAGCTAGCTTTCTCTACTTCTCTGTAAAGCCCTTTGCGATGTTGATCCTATTCATTTCCTAGAGTTTTTGCTCAACTTCTCTTCTGGCTTTGAAGATATTTCCAAATTCCTTTTTGTTCCAGATTTTAAGCTTGGCTTTGATATGTTTAAGCTTCTGTTGGAGCATGAACATTTTGGTGCCTTGGATTTCTAGATCCTCTTTCCACCATTTGTCAATGTTACTGTTGAATTCAAGATGAGAGAGCTAGGCATTCTCAAACATGAAAGGTCTATTTTTTGGTATGCCCATAAAAGTGGCTTCCAGTTGAATAGGCCAATGATCCGAAGCTCCAAAGGGAAGAATAGTAGTTGTCATGGCCGTGCCTAAGAGAAAGAGTTCCTCTGAGATAATAAACATGTCTAATTTAGAGGAAACTTGTGAAGCCCCTCCCCTCTTGTTGTTCGAGGTGAAGGTCCGATTTATTGTTTCTGTGTCCACTAACCCCATATTCAATATGAATTTCAGGAAAGTCGTGGAGTCTCTACTTAGCTGCCTATTACCCCCTTTTTTCTTTGTAAAAGATTTTATCATATTGAAGTCTCCTGCAATGATCCAGGGCATATTAGGGTATCTTCCTCTTAGTTCCTCAAGGGAGGTAAGAAGCTTGAATTTATCTTCTTTCTTTTGAGGGCCATATAAATTAGTGATCATATCTATCTCCTTATCCCCTGAAGGTTGACATATCAAAGAATGATAGTTCCTAGATGCCTCAGCATCTAATATTCCAAATTTTTGTGGATCCCACAACGTGAGAATTCCCCCCGCTGAGTTTTTGCTTTAACCTCTAGATATTCATACTTTATTAGCGATTTATTATGTATTTGTCTAATTTTATCCATCGAGCATTTTCTCTCCTGAATAAACACCATATTTGGTTTTTCTTATTTTATTCTATTACTGATATTTCTTTGTTTCCTTCTACTTCCTAAGCCTCTAATATTCTAGCTTGTGTGCTTCATTAAGAAATATTACTAAAGGAGTAGTTGGTATGCTCGTTCATCTTACCTGAGTTAATCAATAGTTTTCCACATTCGTTCAACAACTCCTTCTATCTTTTTCTTCCCCTTTTCTTGCCTGGGTTCTTCGGAGATAGTGCCTGTGTCTCCTCCATCATTTTGACCACTCTGTATTCCTGGATTTTATGATTTCTTTTGATTCCATTTCCTTTCGATTGTGATCTCCATAGGAATAACTTTTGAACCCTATCATATTCCTATTTTGGTAGGGAGTCTACTCCTTTGGTCAGTCCTTGTTCCAAAAAAATTTCTAGATCTATATTTTCCCTCTCTAGAATCTCCTGCAATTCATGGTCCTCCATTCCCGACTCACTTGGAGTCATCTCATTGTCTTTATTTATCTCCATCATGGTTTCTATGATTTCTTCCATGCTTTGAACTCTTTCTTTCTCAATGATAGTGTTCTCCAATTCCTAGTTCATTTCTTTGTTTCCGTCTTCTTCTTCTAGGATCTTAAAGCTAGTGTCGCTCAATTGCTTTTCTTCATTGATCTTCTTTTGCGACCTCTTTCTCCCTTTCTCTTTGCCCCAAACCTTGGTAAAACCCTCAGGATTTTTATCCACGGTGGTTTTCACATTTCTCTCAATGTTGTTTGTTGGGTAATCTCTATATAGATTCCCATGCTCATGGAATTTGCAGCACCTAAAAGGGATGTGCTCATAGTCCACTGCTTGTACCCATTCTTCATCATATACTTCTAAAATTATCACGTCCGGGAGTGCTCCAGATAAGTCCATTTCCACACAGATTCGGGCGAAGGAGGTTATTTTCCTTTCAGAGATGCATCTGAGATCTTTAGAAAATTCCTGAGTTTGTTGCCTATTGTTTTCAGCGATTCTAGTAACCAATAATCCAGAGGAAGGGAGTATAGTCTGATCCATACCAGAACCGATGAAAATGTCTCATGTTCCGGAACAAAGTTCATTGTCCAAGGCCACATGTAGAGACCATATGGCCCTCCTTCGAATACTTTGTCTTTATCCTCTAGGCTTGTGAATACTACTCTGAAAAAACCTGTGGATCCCAGATGAAAGGTAATCTCCCCCTTTGGATTCAAGTGGCTCCTTATCCATACGTGTAGTGCCCTCTTCATCAACCATATTTCCATGAATTTGTGGGTAATCGCATGTTCTATCATATGATCCCTATGTGCTTGTAGCGCAGGGTTGCTCAAGATGACCCGAGGGATGGTGTTCAAATTAGGTTTGCAGACCCCAGATGTTCTTACAAAAGTAGGTTTTTGACTGTTATCTCCTTTCTCCTTTTCCTTCCTGGCTTCCTACTGCTCCTCTTCCTATTCATGAGGTTTTTTTCCTCCCAACATGTCCGTATTACTTGCTCCAACCCAACCGAAAATGATGTAGTACCCCAACCGAAGCACATTTCTGGCATACACAAGATGTAGCTAGTGCATGATAGAAACCCTCTGAACCAACCAATAATGAAAGCTGACACAGAGGCAAGGAATCCACCAATAGGGTCAAATGGAAACCAAGGCTTTGCACAAATCCCAATGTGTGATAATGAAAGCTGATGTCGAACAGAAGGGAAACCACTTAGTCAAAGACCCATGATACTGGTTGATACTGAGAAAAGTTGACCTATCACTAATGAAAATAGGGCTAGGGTGTGACTCTAGGCCTGTCCTCAAAGCAAGATGTTGTCGTCAATGAGGACAAGACCGGCTAGCACGAAGTCAATGGAGACCTTCTCAAACCGGCATGAGTAAAGGACCAATATAACTGATGTGATGACAGACAAGAAACTGCCAACTAGGGATGGCCAATTGAAAAATAAGTCAAGAGACACCACAAAGAGGCTGACTCAAGCTTACATCCCTTGAACAAAAGCACAACTCAATGATGACCATGTGGCAGCATATGATGACTCTGTATAAGTTCGTTATGCAGGAGGCACGAACGAACTCTCCATATGATTGGAAGAGATAACCAATCGGAGGAGAACTGACTCAATAACAAGGTTAAGGTGTACCTAAGTCGAACTAAATCTTGCCCAAATGAAGGAGATACTTTCTTTTGAGTGCTTTGTTCAAGGGTGACACGACTAACTCTAGCTGTCAACAATAAATGGAAATTTTGTCTCGTTTCCACACTTTTTGGAATATATAATTTTCTTGTCTTTATCTTTAAGCTAGAAAAAGAATAAAAGAATTCTATAGTATAGTGGAAAGAAAGTGTCATTGAAATGGATGATCTAGTTCCTGGGATGGGAACATTCCTATGCTCAATGCAGGGAGGCGAAACTGGTCAAGGACACTCAAAGGGATGTTCCTTCCACAGGTTTGAAGGTGTGTCAAGTTGCAAAAGCTAAGGGATTGCAAGTTTGACTTTTGCAGCAGACATGGTCAAAAAGTGGCTTAAACATGAGTCCAAGTGAAGCCATCTCAAGGCCAAAAGGTGCAAATGGTCAAAATTCAATGTAGTAGTACAACTCAACATAAAGGAGCCTCTAGGGTATAAGGCCAGAATGAAGTGAAGAAGCAAAAAGGAATGAGAGTTCAATGCACAAGTCATGGCAAGACTATAGAGGACTCCCGAGCATACTCAATGAAGCAGCATGGGCAACCAATGTCAGTGAGGTGCTAAATACGATGCCCATGAAAGGGATGGCTCTACCATCATGTCATGATTTAAAAAATCGGCGAGTGAAGATCGTTTATGAACCATAACACGATGGGATCAACCCTATGACAAGTGTATCGACAAGTGGAGGCTAGTATGCAATATGTAACAAAAAAATGGCTTCCCTAACCTATATGCCAGTCAATAAATGATACCTGCCATGACAGGTCACTAGTTATGGAACCGACTTGAAATTTTTGAAAAAACATCCAAAATTTCCTGAAAAACAACCCATTTTCGACACTCCAAGCTCCCAAGTTAAAAGATACATGAGACAAAACAAAATCAAGTTTTGAAAAAATTTGACATTTTCAAAGCTTATAAAATATTTTTTTGACTCACCATTGTTACCATTTGTGCTGAGAGAAAAAGTTGTGGAGAAAAATAACCAAACTTTCCCCTCAAAGAATTTGACTGTTCAAATTGACTCAAAATCACCAGGTAACCCCCAAATCTAGCTTGCATAAATTTGTGATTGTTTTTAGAAATTTAAATTGAGGTTTTATCATTGGAAATTATGTTAAAATTTCCAACGCGGTGTATACGTGGGTTGGTTATGAGAAATTCATGTATATGCAGGCCCTAGATGCGACTGTGTATGAAATGGACCCACGTATACACAGTCTGAATTTGAAACATAAAAATCTAACAATTAAACTTGATTTTCTTTTAGGATGACAATCACTTGGAGGGAAAGGGAGCATGCTACTATTGATGATGAGGTTATGAATGATCAACAGACCTTGGATGCCTTGAGAGGATGCGGTTTATTAAAAGATTTCAAAATGCCAAATATAGAGGCAAACACCTGCTTGATTGAAATGTTAATCCATTATTGGAGTATCGAAGATGATGTGTTCATTATTGATCGAATGCCTTTAAGGATAGAGATAGAAGATATTTACTTTATCACTAGACTCTCCAAGAGAGGAGAAGTGGTGCATTCAATTGGATGTTCATGAGGTAGTCTTTCAGTGGAAGACTATGTGTATATATACTTTCTGGGGCATCCGTAGAAGATTGGGAGCCAAATGCCAATCAAACATGTAGATAATTTGTCCTTGAGGATCATACTGTAAACCATAGCTAGGGTAAATGGATTAGCCTCATTGCATCAAGCGTCATGACTATCCATGAGCTTGGCTATTGTGTTGGACTGGTGTACACCTCTTCTGACCAATATGAAGAGTCAGCTATCCTATATTTAGAAAGGACAGACCAAGAACTTTGGATATGGGACCATTTTGTGCTCCTTCTTCAAGAAGGTTCCAGGGTTACATCCTAGAGTATCAATTCCTATCAATAGCCCCTAGGATCCATGGATTGGTAGTTGGGCCGACCTAACGAAGTGCCTTGGAGGCGGAGACATACCAAGGACTACTTTTGACGATGATTTCTTCTCCTGGTGGGAGCAAAAAATCATCGCTATGGATGACTATCCCTATGATGGCATGGATTTTATGGGAGATCCGGATTTGGTGTTGCCACCAGATGCAGCATGGGGAGAGATAGGTAACCATTTTTTAAAGTTTTGTCAATTTTTATGATTTTTATGTGTTTTTCAAATATGAAAATGAACTTAAAGATATTTTTGATGGGATTAAATGACTAATATAATGATCATGTTCTAGATGTGGGTCCGGTACGACCAAATGGATTTCTGTGGCACAGGCGTTATGGAAGAGGTGCCGAAGAGGTGGCTACAAAGACTGAGAGTCTTATACGTAGTCCAGTGAAACTTGGTGAGGTTGACCCACCGGGTACCGATGGAGGCCGTTGAAGATCTAGCAGAGGATATGTAGCGCCACATGGTAGGAGTGCCATGCGACTGTGTTCGCCTTTTTCAGTGGATGGTCAAAGAAGTGGTCACCTACTTAGCTTCTCATCCTAAGCTGGGACATCAGATGTACTAGACATGATTATGGGCATTTTAGTCCCGATTTTGTATATTATTTTTGACTCACTTTATGTACACACAGGCGGTTTTATGATATATATATATATAGATATACAGTTTTGAATTTCAATGTTTGATTTTATCTTGATGAATGACTGATGTGCCAATCTAAAGCTTGATTAGCAATAGAATCTGCTAATGAATTATCAGATCGTGGAATGTGAAAATAAGTAATATAAACAAATTATCTTTGCAACACCCTCACACTCAAATATTGGCAATATAAACAACGATCCCGAACCCGATAGATGTTATTAAATTGTGACACTACCAGTTGTGAATCAAGATAGAATACCAACAAATCGATTCCATAAGAAATAGCTTTGGATAGTAAATTAATGATGGCAGTATACTCGGCCATATTATTTGGCACTGGACCAATACATACTCCCCTTCATACCATCAACTGACCAGTTGGATAATAAATCACCCAAGCTGCAGAAGCGAGGTTCCCAGTGTGCCGAATAACACTATCGGTGAATCCGAAATAGACCAAGTCATCCATTAACACCTGCCAAAGCAGATCAAAAAGTGTCGATATCATGAAAACTCCCGATAAGATATGTACAAAAATAAAAAATATACAAAGAATCCATTGCACGGTCGTAACCTAGGCAAAGTACTTCTTGAGGTATAGCCTATCAGGGGGCTCCGCTAGCTTGCTCCTAGGGATTTTTATAGGTACAGTCATTGAACCAATCAATATATTACCTTTGGTAGACATCCTTGTTGGAGCCGAAGGAACTGTACAAACATCACTAGTAGACAGACTGGAGGACCTAGATTCCACTTCATGCAAAGGAGGACGAAAATATGAATGATGATGTAAATCTTCCAATGGTCGATCTACAGCTGTCATTGCTTTGAATATCTCTTTGTCGGATGGGAAAATTGTATCCAAGCAATCCAAAGTAGAAGTGGAATCAAGGGTCCAAGTAGGGGCCACATCACCATCTAACTCCTTTTCTGAAGAAGGAGTAGGAGGGTCGTCTGTAGAGTTATCTATAGATTCATATCTAAGCTCTGTTGTAGACATAGGAGATTCTATGTCACCCACCTTGCCATCATTTGATATGGTCACAGATGAAGATAAGGCCCCAGGATCTGAAAAATAATGATTTTGAAAAAACTCTTTCCATAAAGGCTCTTTGGAGGATGAAATTGTATCGATTCTAGCTGTAGGAGGGGGAAGATCAAATACGCCCATCAAGAAAGAGTACATCCCGACTTCTAGATTCTTGATAGGTTGATAGGGGTTATCCACCATCGAAATGGTAGAATCTGAAGCTACCCAAGGATTTCCTAGAGAATAATCCAATTGATCAACCTTAACAATTTTCCCCTCATGAGGAAAGAAAAGGACTCGAAATACAGTCAAAATGATGGCATCCATTTCATAAATCCAATTCTGTCCTGAGAGAGATTGTAATCTAGGTTGGCATCAAAAATTTCTACTTCGATGAACGACCTTTCATCCAACACATATAGGAAAGGCGGGGATAATCCCATGTGGCCTATGAGAATTCCCATCAAATGTTGTCAAAAGTGTGAGTGAAGGAACAGTCGAAGGTGATCCAATGGCCTTCCAACATGACATCGACATGATACCAGTGGAAGCTCCCTCATCTATAATTGTCCAAAAAATGTTGGTTTTCTAGTAAGTAGACTTTATCTAGAAAGCCATATGATGAGGAAGCCTCTTTTTGACATTATGCATATCAAAAGTGAGAGCTAAAGAATTATTTGGATCTACTACCGCCATTGCCGAAAGCAAAGCACTTCTTTGAGCAGGACATGACTGTAGTACCTCTAAAGCAGACATCACACATGGACTCTAAGCTAGATCTTCTACAATGGAGTAGTTCTGGGCTGCCCTAACATTAGGGTTAATAGTAGTGTGTTTTGTGGAACCTTTTGGTATCTGAGGTATAGACTCAATAGAGGGTCGCTCAATATGAAGTGGGTCCATAGTTCTGAGAACAAATTTATCCTTGGATGTTTCAGCTTCACCATAATCATGTGACCATGTGGCCACACTGACATGAGAACCCATCATGAAAACATTTGAGGAATTTCCCCCCTCCTGGTTGCCCCCTACAGTTGTACCAGGGTTTAAGTTTGCACCAGCAAGAAACTGCTGCCCTTGGGGGAAAGGGTTAGTTAAGATAGCTTGGGAGCTAGAAGACCCTGGCTACTCTAACAAGCACTGAGCATCTTGAATTTTTGGGCAGAGATGAGTCAAATGGTCTCCACTACATAACTTGCATGGAAACTTAGCTTTCTTCTTAGACTCATTACCACCCTCACCATCATTATTGCCGGGCTTATTCACATTACCCTTCCCATATTAATTCTTCTTTTTACCTTGTCCCTTCCTCTTCCCATCGGAGTTTTGATTTCCTTTGGGGTTAGAAGCCTAAACGACGTTTATGGAAGAAGGTTGAGAATGTACAGTAGTAGACGGTGTAGCCCGATTGGAAGAAGCAGTTTGTATGGACAACTACTGCAATTGGTTCAGAAGGTTCACACATTCACATCAATCGATCCAACAATACTATTAGCATGCGAGCCTGGCTTCGATTTGGCTACATCAATTGTGGATCTAGGAGCATCAGGCAAGATCTTATGAAGGGTCCGAGACTAAGAATATATCAGTTCTAACTGCTGGGCGAGAAAGATAGTCTGCTCTTCAGAATATACTCCGGACATAGAAACATCCTTGGAGATCTCGAGTTGTAAAAATTTAAAAAACCACCTGAGAAGGAATTCAGGTGGGATTTCATCTTTGATGAACCTCTTTCTCTGTCTCCATTCCTGAATATGATCAGAAATGTGAGTGGTCGTGTCCTAATGAAATTTGCCAGAAGTTTAGTTCCGGCTTCGTAACAGAAAGGCAATTGAAAATAGTTTAAGAAAAATTTAGAGTGAAGATAGCAACAAGAGCTGCAGAACTGCATTTTCTTAATTCTCTCCTCATTACTATTTAAATCCCTCAATTAATCTCTTCTACTATCAAGCATTCAAGCAGTCCTGATGATGGATCCTGGTTGGGATTTGAAACGTTGACAAAAAATGGTTTTTACTGTCGACTCTCTGGTAATTTCAAAAGGTTTAAGAAAATGTTATCCAAATCGGTGAAATATGTAAAGGTGCCCCTTGGAAACTCTATATACCACTTAGCCGCATTGCCAGTTAAGGTGCATTGAAATATTCTCAACCTAATCGAGTCATCGATAAAGGAGCTCGCTAAGCACCATAAATGGAACGTGGTTACATGGTCGCCTGGGTTTTCCCCACTCTTCCATTGGAATTTTGGGATATCAGATGGAAGTATGGTTGGGACCGGAGGCCAGGCTGGATTGTATCTGATTGAATCGTTCGTTAACTTCGTCAAGTCTGGCAGATTGAGCGTGGCCAGAAATGGAAGTCTCGGAGGACCTTGGGGATTCCACCCAGATTGGGAGGGGTTCCTGAAAGTCTGAAAGAATGTCTTGGATTTTGAAAGGCACCAGGTTGCCTGAAGTAGCTAGTAGAATCTACTGAACCAAAAGGTAACCCTTGTGGTCTATCAAAACTCGAAGTTTGACCAACTCCAACTCAAACACCTCTGTAACTGACAAAGTTTCCCTCTAACGAATTATTATAAGGAGTGGGAAACCATTGGTAAGGGTCCCATGCATTAGCTAAGGGTGGAAAACTTCGAATGAACTAACCAAGGAGTATGGCATATTCCCTTATTGTCCGAAAAATGAATTCCTAGTTCCCATGCCACTAACCGCAGGATTAGTCCAACCCTGAAAGTCATTGCTGCCTTGACTCTTGAAAGAAAAAGGAATAGATCCTACCGACAGATTGGAATGTGGTGTATGACCACTTCCAAAAGGAAAACCCTGAAAAGATGTCGATCCACTCATCTTGGATGTGGAGGCAGTTAATGGTACACTTAATGGAACTAAAGGAATACCTTGAGAAGGCATACCAAAAGGGAAGAATCCAAAACTAGACGCATGTGTTTGGGAACTTCCACTCGTTGATGGAATGGAAGTAGACCCAAAAAAGTATGTGCTAGCGGTAGACCCAAATAAAGATGTAGAAGGGATGGAAATGGTTCCTCCCCCTTGTACTGATATAGGAGTCTGCATACTTATACTCGTGGTGGATTCCATGCTTCCAACAGTGGTCATCGAAGGGATGTGCATGTGTGGACCTGGACTTGAAGGTCTATCTGTCGGAGTCCCAACATATAATGCTACTTCCAGATGATCAGAAGGCAGAGGAGAATTCGGAGCTACTAATGGCTCTGAGAGTTCTTCTACCTTAATATTATCTTCCGATTGGAAGAGAACTCGAGAAAGAACTGTGGTGTTCCTCTATGGCTCTGTGGTAGTACCAAGCCTATCTCGTACACTAATGCCCCCAAGTGGAGGATCAATCCCCGATGCGTCATCTGCCATTGGGTGAAACCCACTGGCAATATCGCTCCTACGCCTTCTAGAAGAAGGTTTTGGACTTGCAGGTGAAAGCCCACGAAGTCTGTGGGACCGTCTAAGCGATCAGTCAGCCACTTTAAATTATTTAATAAGATCTACTTAAAGACTAAAGAAATTGAAAGCTAGGCTGACCGGGAGCATAGAACACACACTAAAAATGTCCCTAAAAGAATTCAACAGTTAAATAACTTCCAGCTATTTCCGCTCCGGGTGATTAGGACTGGACACCAAAATACAAGAAAATGAATAATAAGGGCCTTCCAAAAATAGACTGGGGTAATTACGCCGTATGTTTGCTAGTGAAGGTATCAGAGGAAGTTACGCTAACCTCCAAACAACAGCCTTTGCTGGTGCAAGCCCCCAAGCTTCACAAGGGTGCCCTCCAGAAGTACCACTGAAAGTGATGCAACGTCGACCTCAGGTGCCATGGGATTCCCCTTCACAGCCACCTGTGTAGATCCCTAGGATAGGCAACTAAAGATACCAAATCGTATCAAAAGCTGGGCGGAACAGTTGTGAGATAAGATCTAACAAGTAAGAGAGGGGGTATCTCTCGTCCTTATCTTCAAAAACCCTCCTGCTCAACTCCCAATCACAGAGCTTTCTCGGTCTCCCTAACGCTATTGGATTTTCACTCTCTATTCAAACTTCTATGTTTGACAATTTAGAGTGACCTTGCAGAGTTTACTTTCCTCTCGCCTAATCCAAGGCCCTAAATAACCTAAAACTTGTTGGTGTACCTATTTACAATATAAAATGTTCTAGTTTATTTTATTAGCGCTTGATTTTAAGTGGTTTTTCTTTTTAAGTCAAAGGAACAATATGGAAGTGAAACTGATGGTGTTCATTGACGCAAAAGAAATTAATGAAAAACTAACTTATATGCATTGCACTTGCTTGTTCTTTGATGAAAAGAAACTTCTACTTGGGTTCTAGGAAACTTCTATTATAGAAATAAACTTTTTTCCTTTTCTTTTCTTGCAACAGACTTCACACTCACAAAAGCTAAAAAACTATTGATGCTCTAATAATGCAAAACTACCCTAATGCAAAGTGTACATGATGATGCAAAAATTATAGATTACTCTAAAAGGAAATTGAAAGTAATTTGTTTTATAATCCAATTTAAGTGTTTTGAAAGGAATGAGAATTTTGAACACAAAATCTTTCCCAAAACAAGAAGGACTAAACACAAAGATCCCAAATCACTCTCAAAAATGAAAAGAGACCAAACAAAAAATTCAGCAAAGAAAGCAAAATAAATGCTTTTGAAGGACTTTTCTTTTTCAAAAAAGAAATAAAAGAAACTTTTCAAAAGTACTCAAAACGCTACCAAAGACTCAAAGATCGAAAGTAAATCACCAAGAAACTTTGCAAGTTGTCAATTCAACATGAATGAAAACTTAACAAAATAGATGTTTCAAGACGCACTAAATGATCCAATAGCAGCAAAAAGAGGTTAAAGACACTAATCAAGAAATTACGAAAAGAACACTTTCAAATTTGTTAACAACAACTTTCGAAAAGCAAGAAGAAATGAATGGCCACAAACTTAATGGGAAGCAAAGAAAGCAAACCATAAAAATGAAGTTTGACACAAAGATTTCAAGCAATCTTCTGTTTCAGAAAACCAGAACAATCAAGAGCCTCTATAAGAAGCCTTGTGTGTTCAAACACAAATGATCACACTCACTGTAAAGCAAACTAAGACCAAAAGCTCTTCAAAGTAGGAGAGAACTTGAAACAGTAGGCTTACTAAAAAACTAAAATCTAAAAGCAGAAACTAACCACTCAGGAAGCACATGGGCCAAGAAACAAATCTTTCTAGATAAAAAGACTTGAAAAAATCATGCAAAACAAATTTATACGCGATTGTGTCTCTACACAGCTGTGTGTACATGCATTTTATCCAAAATAAACCCGCATATACGCGGCTTCAGTTCAGAGAAACAAGTGTGTATACACTTCTGTAACCCGACAAAGGTGCGTATATAAAAGTTTACAAGAAAAAAAATGAGGCCTGATGAAAAGGATTAGACTTGAATTCTGGGTTCCTACAAGAGCAGATAATACAATTACAGCAAGCAAACTAAAATTTGAGCCCTGATTGGCATAAAATAACCCAAACTAGGAACAACAAGATTGTTGTCCCCAATGGAGTCACCAATTTTGTTAAGGGATAAAGTCCCCTAGGTCATTGGGTCAGAACCCTAGTAGAGCAGGAGTAATCCACAACAAGAAACAACCAAATAACTCAGGAAAAATGCTTAAATGAGCAAACTATGTGAGGATGTACATACCGAGGGGTCCTTCATTCAGGTAGTTCTAGCCATGGTTCAAACCCTCTGCAACTCCTCACGATCTTTGAACCTGCAAAACAACCAATTCAAAGACACACAACAACATATAGATAAAGCATTATAGTTAAATCAACTTTATAGCATATAAATAGATGGTTAGTTATACATTGAAAGATTCATTCATACATAAACCATAATAATAACATCAGATACATGAACAAAATTGATATCAAGAACAAGACAGTGTTTCTTTTATTACAGATAACTATAATCAAAACATTGAAAGAGTTCACCTGAGTCTTCCTCTTCCGGCTCCAAGCAGAACCATCCTCTAGGTTCGTCCAGTCCCAGTCTTCAAAAGGCTCCTTCCATAACCAACACAAGGATATCTCCCAGAAGTGAAAGGATATCAACTCTCAAGGAAACAAGGGTTTCCTAAACTTGGGGAAGTGCTTGAAGCACAGGGATCTTTAGACTTGATCAGGGGATAATCTCAAAAAAGTAATTCGCTATTTTCTCTCCTCCTTAAGGCCTTCACATTGAAGTCTTTTTATACTTCTCCCAAAGTAGTTTTCTAGTTGGGAAATAGTTGGGAACAGTTGGGCCACAAGCCCTAGTAGGTAATCAACAAGTAAAACCCGTGATCTCCACCCATAATTAAGGAAATTTGATTTTTTTAAGGTTTTTAACACATATACACGGGTTGCGTATAGACTGACCCACGTGTACACACGTTTAATACAGGGCAAAGTCGCATACAGGGAGTAAAACAATGTTTTTTGATTATTTGGACCAAGTCTAAAAGGAGGGGTTGCCCTAGGCCATAAACCAAGCATCACAAATACATAAGGTGGTATTTGGAGCTATAACAACAGTTCTATATTAATGCTCGAAGAGTGATTACAACCATTTTTTGTATCAGCCTTCCTTTACCCCTCCAACTTCTCTCTCTCTCCCTTCTTGCTCACTTCTTATGATATGAGTCGATGCTCAATAGTCAAGTATGCTATCCTTTCAAATGCTCTAACCCTTTCACAATAGCCCTAGCCTTGCTTATATAGCAATTTAGTTAGGGTTTCCAAGCTCTTCCTTGAGTTCACTAGGGTAAAAGAAATGAACTTGCCATGATTTTCAGCTCTTTCCCATTTGGCTCCTTCTTTCAGATTAGAAATCCTCTAAATAAGTCGAATTTGGATGTTTCCTTGCTTTTCTTGAGTAATTTTAGGAACAAATATCTAGATATTTATGAGTCAATTCATTCCTTTGACCCTTGGAACTTCACCAAGTTTCACTAATGTTGTTCCCATACTAGCAACATGCTTTAGTAGGGTCACTAATGCACCTCCAGGCTTGGTAACAAGCTTTATAAAGTAGGTTGTTAGTGCACAGCCAGTGTTAGTGTGGAATCAAGGCCTGTGATTGTGGTCTTTGTTTCAGCTATCATATCTTTCCCCTCTGAGTTGATGAGGAGGTCAATTTGTTGTATAACGAACACCATTGGCCAACCTTGAAGTATGATAAGAATTCGATTTGCACCTGAAACCCAAAACTTCAAACTTAAAATTCTCTTCTTCATATACTGTTCACAACTCCGATAAACTAGGCTCTAATACAATGTAGAATTTCCTACAAATTCTCTACTAATATACCTTTGAGATCTATGTAGAAAATCTGACTGTAGCTTAACTCGATAATGTAATATACCAAAGCAAAATACTATAATCTACTTCTACTATCAAACTTGTGGAAGCTTAAAGATAGAGCAAGAATCAAGTTGAACACATATAACAAGAAGAAGAAGAATCAATGCACATGAAACATAGAAAATACTCAGGGGAAAGCCGCAGCTAAGAGCCCCACTATCTGTATTATCATACAAGGTGGAAATACATCAGATTATACAAAGCCTTAGCTCTCACAGCTAGCGAGCTCTCTATACAATCCTCCTGGACACTCACAGGCAATCAAAGCTTCTCTCAAGCCTTCTCCTCTCCCCTCCATGCCCCTATTTCCTTGCGTAGTTACCTCTGGAATGACCTCCTTCACCCAGTGTAACACTGCTCTCACACATTAATCTAACTAACACACTGCCAGAACTGCACAATCCTCAAGGAACCTTCCCTTGACTGCATGGATGAGTTTCCTTTATAAGAAAACACATGCAACTGATAGTAACCTATCCTTGACATTTAGTTCAACTGGTTCTTTCTCTCAATAGGCATGCATGAGTTTTTGATGAGGGAATCTTCAGTTATCTCGAGTACACTCGTTGAGTGCATGCATGCATCAACTGAATGATAAATCAAAATTAGTTTCTCAAATAGTTTGGAACTCATTTAACTGGACCTAAATCGGTAAACTGAGCTAACTAATTACAACTCAAATATAACTCAATCTTATCTCCTTAATTAAGGGATAATATCCTTAATTTAAGGGATAATCTCCTTAATTTAAGGGATAACTATTGCATGACTTCAGAAAGACTTCTAACTTGAATTTCTCTAATTAATTAATCCATAATGAATTAACTAATTATTTTCAAGCAACTGGTGAGACTAAATTCGAATTTAATTCACAATTTTAATTCAAGGACAAATTAAAATTGGACTATTTTGGATTCTATTTTTATCTTTTCTTATTGCTATTTTCAACACCTTTCACCTTCCTTTTCTCCTAATTTCAATTATTCGCATAAATAAATGTGCTAAAAATACCATTTTTCCTTTCTAAAGGCTTTTCCATTTCCTTTACCAATTTCTTTTAGTCATACTAACTGAAATGAACAACCACTAGGACGTTTTTCCTGACATTCATTTTGGAATATGTGTCCCATCAACCGTGGTCTTATATATTTTTACACGGAGTTTTCAATAGGGTTGTTACGGAACCCTCCCCCTTGGGGAACACCATCCTCGTTGTTATACAACACCAAGACCTCATCAAAATCGTTTAAAAAAAAACATACTTCCCATGGAGATTTATAACACAAGTAATTGTAGTATTTACAATGACCACCACATATACTTAAGCACATCTGCTTCACCTAGCAAATAGCCATATTTCCTATGGAGCTATATAAATCCAACTAAATACAATATTTACAATGATACACAGATATAAACATATGCACATTTTCTTAGCCATCAATTAAAACGATACAATTCTTGCATTCGCAACAAGGGAATCCAAAGGCTCGCACCTCTACCCTCAAATTAATTCTAGGATTCACCTCCTTCCTAGGAACTCCAGAATCCATTGTTAAAGTCAAATCTGCATCCAATGTCCAACACCACAATCCTGCACTATTTTTCCTCTCAACGAATAGTTAATGTCTTATTGTTTCAGGGTTCACAACCAACATGAATTTGACTCCATATGGAAAAGCTAATGACCAAAACAAATAAATCCCCAACCTTCCCTTCTATGCTACCTATTCCCATGGGCAATCTGTTCAACCCCTTATGTTCAGTCACTCACCTTCCAAGTTCCCCAACATCCCTTATCTCGGGCAATCCATCCCTTCACAAGGCTTCCTCGCATCATAAGGTCAAACAAACAAGGAATATACCTACATCAAAACCATCATACCAATCATAGCATGGTCATGGAAATCAATGGAAACTATTGGGTATGAATGTCCCACAATGGCCCTACTCCTAAAGTGCTTTACCAACATACTGATGCATGTTCTGACTCATTTTGTTGTTGCTGCTAATGCTTGTAGTAGATTTCAACCACCCAATAGGAAATTTTAGTGGTTCCTGTACCAAGCACATAACTTCCATTAGATTTAAAATAAATTGAAATAAATTCACATCATACCTCATTGGTAGCTCGTCAATAAGCAATACTTACAATTGTGTTCGCTTCCTATCACAAGTAGTCAAACTAGAATCTTTGACCAAATTGTCATGTATAAACGTATCACATCAAGTTAGATCAAAACACAACCATCAAAGGTCAAAATCATAAATCACATGTAACCAACATAAATTAGAATCATAGATCACATGTAATCATCATAGACCATAATCATAAATCACATGCATAACAAAATTGAAATAAAATATTGATACTTATATTTTAATGAATCCTTATATTCTACCTTTGTCCTTATTCTGTATTCACTCTGAATCGATTTCCACACCCAATGAACACCTAGAGGTTTATCCTCAACCATGTACACATACAAACAATGTTCATCACACACATACAAACATACACGGCATACAACACCATGCAATACATGCACCGACACCTGACATACAACACATACACCTAAACCCAGTGTACAACATAACACATATATACACGTACATCTAGATTCTGGTGTACAACACAATACACATATGTACACATATTACAAAACAATGAATACACAAGTCACGATACGATGACTACATAACACACATACATAGTACTGCTTGTTCGCAATAGAGCTTGTAAGACATGCGCGCAATACCACATGTAAACTAGTACTATGTGTACAAAATGTTCCCAGTACGACTTGTATAAAGCACCACCAGCACAACATGTACACTGCACCACATGTACACAGCACCACCTACACAGCATGTACATAATCCATATGTATATCGTACCACCCGTACAACGTGTGAAATAATCTGAGAGAATAGAGAGAGCTCTATAATTGAACTGAAAAAAGGTTTTGAACTGATCCTCATAAGCCTTTTTATTAGTGAGTTCTCTGTTTTCTTCAATTTCCTCAATTTTTCCTTCAATTCTCCTCACATGCAATTCTGTGACCTTTAACCTTTCGTTTCTCCTATTTTTCGTTATTTTCATAAATAAATTCCAATTAATGCATATTTGTCTTTGTCAATTTCTCTTAGCTATAATAAACCAAATGAACACCCACTAGGATGTTTTTCCAAATACCTAGATTCTAATACATGTCAGATGACCTTGCTCTTATTTTTTATTTATTAACTTTAATAAATGACCTTTTAACCAGGGTTGTTACATTTTCCAGTGGAAAGTTTAGAAATGGGTTAGATTTTTTTTAATTGAATAAGCACCTATAGATTTCATAAAGGGAAGTTAAATTACTTATCTTCTAGTAAGGAGTGAGCATAAGAAGAGAAGAATTGTATGAGTTTCTATAAAAAAAGAAAAAAAATGGGTTTAACATCGGATAAAAATGGAAACACTTACAAGACAACAACTTTTAAGTTTAAGGAAATTCCAAGATCGAAATATAAATTTAATACTCTTCATTTAACACAAAACAAAAACTCAATTCCTTTCATTAAATAATTAAACAAGACCATGGCCTTACCTATGAAGGGTATTGGGTAAATTAGGAGAGTAACCTTGGTTATTTTCATTTGAAATTAATGAACGAATATCAAAATAAACATATTCTTCATTAGTTGGAATGGAGATGAAATTATGAAGTATCTCTTTAATTAACATTTTAACTCAAATGAAAATCAGCACTAGCATATATTGACCATTTCCCTACAACAAAATGCAAAGATATATAAGGAAAATGACCATCTGACTGAAGGAAGTGATAATACTCTAAATCTGAGTAATTAATATAAATTATTGGCAAACGAAAGTACATGAATAAATGACATGATACCTGACCTATATTTCTAGGAAGCACATTTATAAATATTAGTTAAAGACCGACTTCAAAACCCTTGGATGACTACCAAGTGAAGAGGTGTGTTATCCTCAATAAGAGAAAGGGATAATAACCAATCGATAGCAAAATGTTAGGGTTTCAATTTCTTTTAAAAACACGAAATTATTTACACCGTTGTATCTAAAGCCAAGATCTCATCCATTGAAAAAGTGTGGCAAATAAATCATGTGAAGTCACATGGAACACACCTACTTGGCTCCTAGTGAATATCATTGTGTGGTATAAATAGAACTGGGATCGTATAGGAGTGTCCTGAAGAATGGTGATCATGGCAATCAGATCCATCCCTGTAACAACCCACATTGGTTGCAGGAAGCCTTGTTTCATCCCCAACACATTGACACCGGCTCTACCTGAGCAAACTGGAGTGAGACACCTGGATCCCATGTTCGATAGCACAGATCCTGAACAGCTTCAACAAGGACCTGGATTGATCCCTCTCACCAAGGAAGGGAACATTAACCACAGATCTACCAAGGATCCATCAAATCTGGCACATAATACACTGACCAGCCTGTATCAAACCCAGATCAGGTGGCATGTTCACCAAAAGCCTCATTTTTTCCCCGGGTCGCAGCACGCAGCATGGATCTAGGGGCATGAAGCTACCAAGATACCCCTCTGGCCTGAACCACAAGCCCAATGTGCAGAAGAAGAACAGAATGGCAAACAGAATGGGGGTAAAAACCTTAGATTTGCCAGTGACCAAATGGATCTGGCACTCAACAAAGAAATCGGTCTGCACGAAACCCAGATCTGGAGGCTTGATCACAAAAAGTCTCCTCTCTGCCCTGGATCACAGTGTCAAATCATAGATCAGAGCTGGCAACAAAGAGACACAATGATTGTGCAGGATCAAGAAAACATCCCAACATTGGAGCTTGAAGCATCTGCTCCTGAAATGCTCGAGGGTAGAAAAAGTACTCTGTTTATCAGATCCATGGAAGGGAACATAGTATGCATCAAGATAGGGAAATGGGAGGTGATAAAAACACTCAAACAGAGGATACGAGAAAGGATTGGAATCCCACCCTACAAACAACTCCTAATCTACATAGGAAAAGTTTTGCAGGAGGAGCACAAACTAAAAGAATACGACATAGGCAATGACTCAACCATTTGTCTTAGCACAAGACTTCGTGGAGGCTGTTCTGGCAGTAGCTCAAAAGGACCTGTTTCCTTCAATGATGTATTAAAAGGGAAGATGGAATCTCAAGCGAAAACAGAACACCAAGCTATAACCCTGGGGACCTATATTGTCAAGCTGACAACTCAGAACCCTGCATTAACAATCGGCCTACCCGAGGTAAATGAAATACATGCTCATTATTTAACTAAGCAGTAATGGTTTTTGGCTCAAACCAGAAGTCCTTCATCAATGGATTTACTCCATATGGATAGAAAACTGTGATCTCCATCTCTATTCAAAAGGGCTTTTTATTGTCGAATTCGACATAGTAAGGGACAAGGAATATGCATTGAATGAGGGACGATGGTTCTGGGGTAATGCTAGCCTTTTTATGACGTCTTGGTTCCTGAAATTTGACCCAAACACCATGGTGGTTTCCAAAATGCCACTGTGGGTAAAATTGTATAACTTACCTCTTCACTTTTGGCACTTCAAAGTACTAGAAGGCATCGACAATGCCTTGGGGAAATTCTTAAAATCAGACAATGAGCACCTAACCAAGGATATATATACATTTGTCAGGATCTGTGTGGAGGTTGATCTCAGTCAAGGATTACCAGATCACATCCTCTTACTCCACAACGAAAAGAAATGGGCCAAGCCACTGATTACGAAAACACTACCTTCCGATGCCACGTATGTCGTCAAACTGGTCATCTTCAAAGTGCATGCCCACAAAACAAAAAATATAGGGAAAGAAGACAACCACCAAAGCTGAAAGGCTGGCAGTTTTTAGCCACATGGGCAAATGACATAGAAGAGGGAAAAAACATAAAATCCACCAATATATTTGAAGAAGCAGAATATCGAAGAAATAATCCATAACTCAGCAAAGAAATCTTTCCACACAACCTACAGAATGATGAAAATTAGATTGAATATGCAATAGATCCAAAGACAACCAATCCATAGTAACAATGTGAGAAACACATCCCAGGGCAAGAAATTGGAGGCAGCAAGCAAGCATACTCTACAGAAATCTCATATTCTGAAAAAGAAATCTTGGTTGCCACAAACGAAGCACAAATGACTATTGTAACAGCTAGGCCCAATAATGACAGTTGGCAGAAAGTGGAAAAAAAGAAAGGTAGGAAAGCATAGATAAACAATATATTATTTTTAGATCCTGTTTCTAGCGGGACAAGTTTTGATAAAGCATATGCTGTTTCAGCATCTACAACATGTAATTTTACTCAATATGAATAAAATTACGATTTTTCCAGAGGAAAAAAAGAATTGGGACCGTATATACCATTTCTCAAACATTAATTAAAGGAATCCAATTTATATATTAAAGAAAGTGCACCATAACGATAGAAATACCAAAAGGTTCGATACTATAACGTTGTGAATTTATATGTATATCACAAGTTACTTCAAAGGATAATATGAAAATGAATACATTTATATGGATGGCTTGTACACACACACACACACATGTATATACATATGACAACATTATAGGGATCAGTGGAAAAAATTGTTAAGTGATAGGTTTCATAAGTACTATTGGGTCATGGAAAACGTATGTTTTTCCTCATTTACTTGATTAATCACATTGTTTTCATGAATTTTCTCTCATCTTCAACATGCTCTCGAAGAAAGACAGTGAAAACTGAAAAACGAGCAGTGTTGAGCAAGTTACATTCTTTTAGCATTAAATGCCTAAGTTTTTGCTTCTTTATGCGCAAGATGACTGGGTTGGACAATTGTTGTTCCTTTGGATAAGACAATAGCACCAAGAAAGGAAGATGTTGATTCTTCTAGCATTTCATGGAGAATATATAACACTAGTAGATGAAAAAGCATTGTAACTTTTGTAATCATTGTTAATTTCCATCAATATTGTGAATCCAGATTCAACCTTAAGGGTTGTAGTGATTTTGTAATTTGTTTTTGATAGTTAATGAAGAACTTGGATTTTCACATTAAATCCTTTCATTGAGTTTCTATAGCAGTTCCTTCTAAAGGTTTTGGGCCCAGTCGCTGGATGATCTACTGCTCATTTGTATTATGTTGATTACTATTTATTGTCAAGATTTACATTGTTCTTCTTTCTACAGATTGAGATATATTAAGTTTTACATATTATTTAATGTCGTTTTTGTAGGTTTTAACCCCGTATAGTAATTATCTGCATATGAATTCTAAAACATAGAAAATAAACAATGTGAAAGCATAACACATAAAACACATATACACAGAGATTTTCCCTGGGATCCCAAAACTAGGACTACTAGCTTGATTTTTCATTATTTTCCTTTCAATGTTACAATACATATTTAAACATGCCAAAGCATCCAATTCCATGGATCGAAAACCATTGCGTCCAAAACCATGGACCGAAAACCATCGCATCCAAAAAACATGTGCGAAAATCATGCGCAAAACCATAGGTGGGTCCGCCCAACCTAACATAGGGTCCAAAACCAAAATTTTCCGAGGCGCTACCCCGGACCCCGTAAAGTGGGGTTACGGGTACACCTCAAACCCCCTCTGACCTCCCCCCCTCTAACCCCTGGTTAACTACATGGGCTAGTCATGGAAAGAATATAACACAACCCAACATTCTCCCACTTGTTGTTTTCTTTCCACAGGGGGCCACAAGAGAGCTTAGTCATTTACCCAGCCCTACAACGCCCACTATTTCTCTACACCGAGAGAACTTCTCAGAGCTCACAGATTTTGTCAATTCATCTGTATTATTTTTCAAAGTTTCCACCTTTACTAGCAACACCTTTTTGTCGTCTATCATATCCCTCACAAAGTGATACTGAACATCAATGTGCTTTTTCTTTGAATGATATGCAGGGTTCTTTGCCAAGAAAATTACACTTTGGCTGTCACAGTATATCCTTATAGCTTCCTGTACTAACCCCATACTTGAACATAATCTCTACAACCAAACTGCTTCCTTGCTTGCATGAATGGCTGCCATGTATTTTGCCTCTGTAGCTGATAGTGCCACTACAGATTATTTCTTACTTATCCAACTGACTACACATCCAAATAGGTTAAACAGATACCCACGTGTAGATCTTCTATGATCCAAATCTCCAACCTAGTCTGAATCAACAAAGCCATGAATATCCAACATTCTGTCCAATCCTGGTCCTCCTTGGTAGCACAAACCATAATCACTAGTGCCACGTAAATACCTAAAAACCCGCTTCACTGTTGTCCAGTGCTCCTTCCCTGGTTTTGACATAAACCTGCTCAATACACCCACTACATGTGCAATGTCTAGTCTAGTACAGACCATTGCATACATCAAGCTACCGACTACACTTGCATATGGAACACGGTACATGTCCTATTCCTCTTCTTGTGTCTTGGGACACTGTTCAGTAGATAACCTCACGCCTATAGGAATAGGAATCTTCACTGATCTACTATCCTGCATATTAAACCTCTGCAATATTGTCTAGACATACTTCCTCTGGTTTAACTAGAGCTTCCTCTTTACCTGATCTCTTTTAATTTCCATTCCCAAAATATAGTTTGCAGCACGAAGATCTTTCGTGTTGAATTTGGAGGACAATTGGGTCTTCAAATCCTGGATAACTTCTTTGTCATTTCCAACCAGCAACATATCATCCACATACAAGACTAGATAAATAACACGGTCACTAATTAATTTAAAGTACACATAATGATCTGCTTTGCTTCTAGTGAAGCCAAGTCCCCGTATAAATGTATCAAATTTTTGATACCACATCCTTAGTGACTGTTTAAACCCATACAGAGACTTCTTTAACTTACATACAAGTTCTTTCTTACCCTTCACTGCAAAGCCTTCAGGTTTCTTCATGTAGATTTCCTCTTCCATATCCCCATGAAGAAATGTTGTCTTCGCATCCATCTGTTCTACCTCAAAATCAAAAGTAGTAGCAAGAGATAGAAGTAATCTAATATAAGTTACCTTGGCAACAGGAGAAAAAATATCACCAAAATCAATTCCCGGCACTTGGGAATAGCCTTATGCTACCAACCGAGCTTTGTATTTCTCCACTTTTCCTTCTGCATTTGTCTTCTTTTTTGACACCCATTTGCTGCCAATGGTTTTCCTTCCAGTAAGCAACTCCACCATATCCCAAGCCTCATTTTTGTACAAAGATGCCATTTAGTCAACCATGGCCTCTTTCCAGAGTTTTCCATCATTTGAACCCACTGCTTCCTTCACAATTCTGGGATCATCATCAATAACAAACAAAGCAAAATTTGAACAGAAAGTAGATGGACTATACCTTTCTAGCTACCTTCTTTCTTGAACTAATCCTCTCATAGTCGAAGTTTGTGGCTCTTCATCTTCTGATTCCTCCTCTGTTGTAAAGTATGATTCTTCCTCCTTTAGCTCAAACTCTATCTTCTCAGTTTCCTTTGGTTGGACTTCATGTTTAATAACATCTTTCACCTCTCTGAACACCACATCTCGGTTGTACACAATCTTCCTTGTTACTAGGTTCCAAAGCTTATAACCCTTTAAACCATCCTTATACCCAATAAAGTTGCACTTTTCAGATTTACTATCCAACTTTGTATTTTCTCCTTTGGAACATGTACATATGCATCACATCCAAATACCCTTAGATGTGAAAGAGAGGGTTTCTTACCAGTCCATACCTCTTGTGGAGTCGTATCCTCCAACACTGATGAAGGTGACCTGTTGACCTGCTAACATGTAGTATCCACTGCCTCTGCCCAGAATTTCTATCCTAACCCAGCACCACTAAGCATGCTTCTTTCCCTTTCCGTCAACGTCTTGTTCATTCTTTCTGCAACTCCATTTTGCTGAGGTGTATATGGAGTAGTCTTCTACCATGCTATACCACACTTCTTACAGAATTCTTCAAATTCCTAGCTGCAAAACTCTCCACCATTATTTGTCCCCAACACCTTTTTCTTTTTCTCTATCTGGTTTTCCACTAGAGCCTTAAATTCTTTAAACCTGTCAAAGACTTCAGATTTCTTCTTAAGGAAATATATCCATGTATTCCTTGAGAAGTCATCTATAAATGATACATAGTAGATAGACTTACCCAGTGATGGAACCTTCACAGGTCCAAACACATCACTGTGCACAAGCTCTAATATATGTTTCGCCCTCTTACCCCCAGAGGGGAAACTCACTTGATACTGCTTCCCCTATACACAATTTTCACAGAAATCAAAATCTAGAGAGCTATTACTCATACCTTCTACCATACCTTTACCATGAAGTATTCAAAGGCCCTTCTCTCCAATATGTCTAAGCCTTTGATGCCACAACATGGTCTTTTCTCCAGAGACCACTAGATTTTCTACTCCACTTTCAAGAACCATGGAACTATTGCACCCATCAACAACAATGCTACCTTGCAGCTTCTACATAGTTCCAATCCAAAATCCCCACATCAATACCAGTGCTCCCTGAACCATCTTGCAGGTATCCTTCTCGAACATTGCTTTTACACCTGCATCATCTAGCTTGATTACAGAAATCAAATTTCTGGCTAATGTAGGAATATGTAGAACAACTGGAAGCATTGTAACCCTTCCACCTTGCAACTTCAAATTTACTTTTCTATGACCAATGATTCTAGCCTTCTTGTCATCACCCAAGAAGACATCACCACCATCATATTTCTCATACTCGCAGAACCACTCTCTATGTGGAGTGAAGTGAAAGGATGCACCTGAGTCAATCAACCATGCCTCATGATCTACATGTGTACTTGAAGAAGAAAAGTACACATCCCCACCTTCATCTGAGGTAGTTTTCACCTGTACAGAAGGAGCCTCATTAGATCCCTTTCCTTTGTCAGGAGCTTTAGATTTACAGCCCCTTTTAAAGTGGCCTTCCTTTCTGCATTTCTAGCACACCACCTTTACAGGTTTTCCTAGAGATTTAGATCTCCCTCTAGATTTAGATCTCCCACTCGATAACTTATTTTTATTTCTATTCTGGAACCGTCCTCGTACAGACAAGGCATCACCATTCTGGCTCTCCATATTTTTCTGTCTCATCTCCTCCGTCAACAAGGCTAAGACTATTTCATCAAACTACAAGGTAGCTGCATTGCTACCTATTGCAATAACCAGACTATCCCACAAATCTGGTAGGGAACACAACAAACTGATGCACTTATCTTCATCTGAAATTTTAATATCAACAGATGCTAACTGACTTACCATAGTATTAAATGCATTCAGATGCACTATCACCGAGTCTCCATCTTTCATCCTCAAGTTATATAACTTTTTCCACAGGAACAATTTATTCACCAGAGACTTAGATTAGTACAAAGTCCCTAACTTGTCCCACAAAGCCTTCGCCGTAGCTTCCCCTAATACATTTAGCAATACTGAATCTGAGACACATAATCGTATTGTGCTCTTTGCCTTCCGATCCAACTTCTTCTATTCTTCATCGGACACTCCCGTTGGTTTAGTACCCGGATCTACCGTGATCCACTGATCTTTATCCACTAATAGATCCTCCATCTTGAGTTTCCACAACTCAAAATTCTGACCATTAAATTTCTTGATCTCTATCTTTCCACTACTCACCATCTTCCTTCACCATCAGAATCGATCTCGTAGATCTCCCACTAAATAGGGTCTACCATAGGCCCGAGCAAAACCCCTCAGCAACAAAGGCGTCCCCTTGAAGCCAAATCTGCTATGATACCAAATGTAGGTTTTAACCCCATACAGTAATTATCTACATACGAATTCTAAAACACAGAAAATAAACAATGCGAGAGCATAACACATAAAACACATATACATAGAGATTTCCCCCAGATCCCAAAACCAGGACTACCAGCTTGATTTTTCATTATTTTCCTTTCAATGTTACAATACATATTTATACATGCCAAAGCATCGAATACCATGGACTGAAAACCATTGTGTCCAAAACCATGGACCGAAAACCATCACGTCCAAAAAACATGTGTGAAAATCATGCACAAAAGCATAGGTGGGTCCACCCAACCTAACATAGGGTCCAAAACCAAAATTTTCTGGGGCGCTGCCCCGGACCCCATAAAGTGGGGTCACGAGTACACCTCAAACCCCCTGTGACCTCCCCCGCTCTAACCTTTGGTTAACTACATGGGCTAGTCGTGGAAAGAATATAACACAACCCAACAATTTTTATAATTCACAGTGAAGTAAGTCTTTTATTTAGTTGTTGTTTTCTCTCCACATATGCTTTGTGTGAATACATAATTCGTTATTTCTAGCTTTGGATGTTCCTTATGATTAGCATGATTCAAGTAGTTCCCTTTAATACATGTGGATTTGATTATTCAGTTTGATTTCCTTTTTTCATTTAGAATATTAGATTGATATCTTGTCTCAAAACAATTTGCATTTGATTTATCCTTCTAATTTCGAACCATAGAACAATTTTTGTCTCGCATTTGAATTTCTAGAGTTAATGAGTTGTTGAGAAGTTGGTTATTTCTGCAACGATTACTTAGGATTTAGTATTAATTACCTGCATCCCAATCTCTGATTATTATCGCATAGATAGTGTTAGGAAACTTGAAATACAAAAATGAATCCTAGTTGTACATATTAATGTAGGATTAAGGTTCATTTATAAATTCATCTTAGTACGCCAACATTTTGGCATGGATGCAGGGGAGGTTATCAAGTTAATAGTTAATTTGTATCTTTGAAGCGAATAGGGTATTGAAAATGGGAGGTAAGAACCTGCATACACAACAAGAAAAAATCTTGATCCCAGTGCCCGTGCTCAGTAGATACACAAAGCTTATGTAGCTATGAATGACTAGGAGAAGAAAGACACCAATAGATCAACAATCAGTACCAAAACCAACCAAAGCCCAGCGATCAACAACCCTTGCGAGACCAACCTTTATAGAAAAAATCATTCGAGCAGCTAAATCTCAGGTGTGTGTAGGACCCTGAACAGTATCTGGAAATGGCTCTACGTTGGTCTCTCAAGCAATAGAATCACGAACTCTAGCTTACGCTGAGATCCATAGCAAAGGTGAAGGATCTAAGTAGATTTTTCAAAACACAAATAATTTACACTCTAGTCCTTCACAAGAGAGAAAGTCCTCTAATATTAAAGAAGGAAAGGGAGAAACTAGTAGAGCTACTAAAGTAGATCAAAAACCATCTGAATTGGGATCTGCTATGTCCCTAGCTGAAAAGGAAGTACCTAATATCCCAGATCTAAGTAGTGCAATAAATCCCCTTTGAATTTTGAATACTCCATCTACCTATATGACACCCATTGACCAATAAATCCCTGAAGATTATTGGCACACATTTTATCAAATAGAAAATCAACCACCTCAAGGTTAGTACTTGATGTTGGAATACCCTATCGTCGACCTACTAGCCAATGCCCCGATGAAGTCCATTTCTTTAGAGAATATCCTACCTTTCATAGGATCACCTCAAAGGATCCGGATGCTTTTATATTTGAGTTTGATGTCCTGTGTAGAGGATATGACTACACCATTGATCCTCAGAAATTGAAGATGTCCCCCTCTACCTTAAAGGGAGAAACGTTTCCATGGTTTATGGGTTTAGGTGGAAGTACCATTAACTCTTGCGATGAAATGAAGAATTCTTTTCTCACCAAGTACCAAGACTACTATAGGACTAGGGATATAAAGGATAAAATCTTTGAAATGTCCGTGAAGGAAAATGAAACTTTCGAAGAATATGTTGAATAGTTTCAGTATAATTTGCAGAGATCACCCCACGCCACATTACCAAAAGCAGTCTTGAAATCAATTTTGATAAAATGAATAAGAGAAGAATGGGTAGAAACCTTAAATATAATGGGGAAATGATACATATATCAAGAGGAATATGATGAAATTATCTAATTGTATATCAGGTGTTCGTGGGGTAGTAAGCACATTGGACTAGGATGATGAGATTCCATGACTAGAGGTAGTAGACCTCTCGGTGGAGGTGTGACAAGAACAAAGATCGACAAACTCTTGGAAGATTTCAAGATAGATATCTTGGGAATGATGACTACACAATTAGATGTCTTACCGGCTAGACAAAGACAAGCTGAGGTAGAACAAATGTTATGCATATTTTGATCACACTATCGAAAGAAGCACAGTTAAAGAGAATGTCCTTTGGACATGATTCAGACATGCTTTATATGCATCAAGGACCATGCAACAAATCAGTGTCCATCACCTCCCAGATTCAAAGCAGTGTTCAAAGAAGCCGAGGAAGGAACAAAGCCGACATACTTAATGGCTCAATGTCGACAAAGGTAAACACGACCCTCAAGTATGCCACAAGACCCTTCTTGATCATTGTAATGTCTTTCGTTGAAGGACTCTCAAGAACTGTCCCAACCACTTAGGTAGCTAGCCCCTAGGTCCCATTTAAGTTTTAGACCATTTGATCCTTAGGCGCTCCCATGATATGGGACTGCCAGCGTCTAGGAGGTTATTGAAACTCTCATGACAAGGAATCTCAGCATCCAGGGACTATTTTTCTCAATGATGCGCCAACGTCCCCAAGATTTGATCAACTTTTTCGAGCCCACAGCCCAGGTCACTGGCGAGAATTGAATGACATATTTGTAATAGAATGATAACAAGGAAATAATGATGCAAATGAAAATACTTGATCAAGCCCTTAATCAGACCCCTAGTAGCCATGATAGGAATTTCATCAAACATATCATGAATATGTAATCTACAAGTGTAACCCACAAATTTAAGATTAGGGATATTATACTTATATGAGAATCACTAAGAAAAATTGTTCCCTTATATCATTTGATGCATTATTATATATCACGTCATAGATACATTGTTCATTCATCTACAAGTAAAAACATTATGAGATCCATACATAGACATTGTCATAAAACAATACATAACCAACATAATAGCAACATAAATACCAAGGAAATCACAACCATATGATCCACATATAAACAATATAATACTCATAGAAATACAAGGATAAATAACCTCATATTGATGATGCAAAATCAAAACCCGGGATGGGACTACCATGTTCCACCCGATCATGGAATGGATGAGCTAAATCTCTCTTGATCCATTTACCCACGTGCCATATTCCAAGTATGAATGTGGGACTCAAACCAAAAGAACCAATCAGGGCATCCCAAGGATAAACCACCTCACCCTCACCAATAGAGACGAGGTTTTACTGTAATCCATCTCAGATCACTAGGCTAACACAATAAACATGTAGTAACAACCTTTACCATGATCTCCACCCAATCACTAGGCCAAACAAGCAAGGATGTCATCGGATTTCTCCAACTACACTGTGAGGAATTTTCCTGCCTCCTAATATCTCAGGCTTTACCGCAATCCATAGTCTCATCCAAGGATCACTAGGCCCTAAACCAAGATAGTACCATCTAGGCTTTACCATATATCCCACCAATCACTAGCAAGCATTCCTAGGCCTGATAAATGGAAAAAACCTCTTGGATTTACCATATATCCCACCATTCACTAGCAAGGGTTCCTAGGCCCACCGAGGAACACAATCATGGCTTTACCACAACCCACAATTTGGCTCATGGGTTACTAGGTCAGTGGCTTTATGTGATCAACAATCTGGTTCAAGGACCAATACACCATGTGTTGTATAATTCGAGATCTAGCTCACTCAGCTGCAGATTCATCCGAGAATCCAACTCAACCAAAACATGAGAACCCCATTACACCATGGTTATTCGGAAATGGAAAGGCTAGGCTGAAAAGAATGTCACACCTACCAAAACTCATGCCATAACAACAAAAGAACCACATGCAATACCATGTATGCCAAATCTAGCAAGGAAAGCACACATGCAAATCGATAGCTGCAAAGAAGACAGTTGTAGCTTCTTGATCCTACTCCTCCTTACATGCCCCTTCCTTCCTCTTGCCTTGTTTTCCATTCTTTATCCAATGCAAAACCTAAGCAAAATCTTGCCAACTGATCCTCAAAAGCCTTTTTATTATTCAGGCCTCTATTTTCTTCATTTTCCATTATTTGTCTTTCAATTTCCTCCTCACATGCAACATGTGACCTATAGAATTTCCTGCAAATTCTCTACAAATCTACCTCTTAGATCTATGTAGAAAATCTGAATGTAGACTAACTCGATAATGCAATATACCAAAGAAAAATACTATAATCTACTTCTACTATCAAACTTGAGGAAGCTTAAAGATAGAGAAAAAATCGAGCTGAACACATATAACCAGAAGAAGAACAATCAATGCACATGAAACAAAGAAAATACTCAGGGGAGAGCCTCAGCTAAAAACCCCACTATCTGAATTATCATACAAGGTAGAAATACATCAGAATTATACAAAGCCTTAGCTCTCACAGCTAGCCAGCTCTCAGTACAATCCTCTTGGATGCTCACAGGCAATCAAAGCTTCTCTCAAGCCTTCTACTTCACCCTCCAAGCTCATATTTCCTTGTGCAATTACCTCTGGGATGATCTCCTTCACCTAGTGTAACACTGCTCTCACACACTTCTCTAACACACTGTCATAACTGCACAATCCTCAAAGAACCTTCCCTGGAATGCATGGATGAGTTTCCTTTATAGGAAAACACATGCAAATGATAGTAATATATCCTTGACATTTAGCTGAACTGGGTCTTTCTCTGAAAAAGCATGCATGAGTTTCTAATGAGGGAATCTTCAGTTATCTCGAGTACACTGGATGAGTGCATGCATGCATCAACTAACTGATAACTCACAATTAGTTCCTCAAACAGTTTGGAACTAATTTAACTAGACTTAACACAGTAAACTGAGCTAACTAATTACAACTCAAATATAACTCAATCTTATCTCCTTAATTAAGGGATAATCTCCTTAATTTAAGGGATAATTATTGCATGACTTCAGAAAGACTTCTAACTTGAATTTCTCCAACTAATTAATCCATAATGAATTGATTAATTATTTTCAAGCAGCTGGTGATACTAAATTCATATTTAATTCACAATTTTAATTCAAGGAAAAATTAAAATTAGAATATTCTGGACTCTATTTTTATCATTTCTTGTTGCTATTTTCACACTCCCTCTCAACAAGAAAGGATTCAGCTTGATCCTGATCCTGAACCTTTGGAATTTCTTTATGCAACACTTCTCTCTAGTTTTGTTGCTCCGGCAACTCCAGAAAAAAAACATCCAAACTGAATCAATATGATACATCCGTCATCAAAGTCTTTGACTCTTATTTCCTTTGTCAACTGAAAACTTTGCGCTTCTATTGACTCTGCCTTTCTACACTATTATCAATCCTTCTCTGTGCTCTTCATTATCTGACTGCTTTATCTTCTGTCACTTTGATCTCTGACTGCATCAATCCCATTGATTCCTCCCGCTATTATGTACTTTGGGCTCCTGTAGCAAGGTACAATCCATGAGATAAAACCTCTCAATGGACCCTATCCAATTTCAGCCTCCTTAAGACTATCACTTCACATCACCCCACCTCACACCTAGAGGTATGGCTACATTTGATCACTCTGCCCACTTCTCCAATTGTGGCTCCTCCACAATTGTCTGAGACTTCTTTCGGGGCTGCATGTGGAGAGGCAATTTACTCCCCCTCTCAACCACCAAGTCTCTAAAATTTTCCTTGCTCCTCAAGGCTTTGCATGCATCTTGAACCTCAAGAGCATACAGGTTCTTAACTTGTGAACCGATATTTTTCACCTGTCTTATGGTGATGTGTCTAAGGAACACATTTCTTTTACTAAAGACAACATTGTAGCCTTTGTCCTCCAACATCATGACTGATACCAATTTCTTCCTCAATCCAGGCATATAGTTCACATCTATCAAGGTGATAGGAGCTCCATGCTCCCTCTAAAATGAAACTATGCCCACTGCTGAAACACTATACTTTCCGTCGTCACCCATCTCTATGAGCATCTTGAGGTCTTTCTCCTCCATAGCCCTGAATAAACATTTATCACCAATCATATGGAATGAGGCTCCACTGTCAAGATACCAGACACAACCCATCATTGATGACACCATGCATGCGATGAGAGTAAAGTCCATTTCAAATTGAGAGGCTAATGCTGAACCTTCTGATCCTTCCGAGGATCCCTTCTTGGAATTCTTCAATGGGAAATCAGTCACACAATGTCCCATCTTGTGACAATTAAGGCATCTCACTTTAGACTTGTCAACCTTCTTCCCTCCATGAGAAGAATTCAATTTGGAATAGGAATCCTTCCCCTTCCCTTTCCTTTCCTTACTCGCTAAGGCCAGATTTTCTTCATCATCATCCTTGGATGAAGAAAAATCTCAAGTGCTCCTCCTCATCTCCTCCTACATGAGATCTGACCACAGTGGTTCCTAATCTAGTAGTTTCTCCCTTCCATTCACAGAGTCCTCATAGCTATTCCATCTCTTTGGAAGGCCAAGGAGAGCGAGGCTCACCATATCATCATTGACAGTAGTTATTCCCACACTAATAAGCTCATCTCTGCAAGTGGTAAGCTTGTTCAGATATGTGGAAATAGTATCACCATTCTCCATCTTAATTCTTCAAAGCTCATCCTTGAGTGCCAATTTCCTCTAGTTGCAATTGTTCTTGTAGAGGTCCTTCAATGTCTTCCACTTTGAAAATGGAGTATCCTTCCCATGGAGACTCGAGACAATATTGTCTCAAAATCCTTCAAGGATGATCTGTCTCGCCTTCCCCACACACTTCTTCCACTCAGCCAACTCTTGTGCATTAGTTTAAGTTGGCTTTGGAATTTCTTGATCAATGAAATCCTTCACACCATTCTCTTCTAATACAACCACCATGCGATCTTTCCATGCCATGTAATTCAAGCTGCCTTCCAAGGCATACTCGAGTCTCAAGTCGTAGAACGCCATTAGACAAACTTGAAGTACGATAAGAATTCGATTTGCAACTGTAACCCCGAACTTCAAACTTCAAATTCTCTTCTCCATATACTATTCACAACCCTGATAAAATAGGCTTTGATACCATGTAGAATTTCCTGCAAATTCTCTACGAATCTACCTCTAAGATCTATGTAGAAAATCTGACTGTATATTAACTCGATAATGCAATATACCAAATCAAAATACTATAATCTACTTCTACTATCAAACTTGCGGAAGCTTAAATATAGAGCAAGAATCGAGCTGAACACATATAACCAGAATAAGAAGAATCAATGCACATGAAACACAAAAAATACTCATGGGAAAGCCTCAGCTAAAAACCCCATTATCTGTATTATCATACAAGGTGGAAATACATCATAACTATACAAAGCATTAGCTCTCATAGCTAGCAAGCTCTCAATATAATCCTCTTGGATGCTCACAGGAAACCAAAGCTTCTATCAAGCCTTCTCTTCCCTCCAAGCTCCTATTTCCTTACGCAGTTACCTCTGGGATGATCTCCTTCACCCAGTGTAACACTACTCTCGCACACTACTCTAAGACACTGTCATAACTGCGCAATCCTCAAGGAACCTTCCCTTGACTGCATGGATGAGTTTCCTTTATAGGAAAGCACATGTAAATGATAGTAGCATGTCCTTGTCAATTTGCTCAACTGGGTCTTTCTCAGAATAGGAATGCATGACTTTCTGATGAGGGAATCTTTAGTTATTTGGAGTACACTGGTTGAGTGCATGCATGCATCAACTTACTGATAACACACAATTAGTTCCTCAAACAGTTTGGAACTAATTTAACTGGAATTAACTCAGTAAACTGAGCTAACTAATTACAACTCAAATATAACTCAATCTTATCTCCTTAATTAAGGGATAATCTCCTTAATTTAAGGGATAATTGTTCCATGACTTTAGAAAGACTTCTAACATGAATTTCTCCAACTAATTAATCCATAATGACTTAATTAATTATTTTCAAGCAGCTCGTGAGACTAAATTCAAACTTAATTCACAATTTGAATTTAAGGACAAATTAAAATTGGAATATTCTAGATTCTATTTTTATCATTTCTTGTTTCTATTTTCAGCACCTTTCACCTTCCTTTTCTCCTAATTTCAATTTTTCACATAAATAAATGTGCCAAAAATTCCATTTTTCCTTTCCAAAGGCTTTTCCATTTCCTTTACCAATTTCTTTTAGTCACAATAACCAAAATGAACAACCACTATGATGTTTTTCTCGACATCCATCTTAGAATATGTGTCCCATCAACTAAGGTATTATATATTTTTACATCAATTTTTCAATAGGGTTGTTACAGAACCCTCCCCCTTGGGGAACACCATCCTCATTGTTAGACCACACCAAGACATCATCAAAATCGTTGAAAAAAAAAACATACTTCCCATGGAGATTTATAACACAAACCATTGTAATATTTACAATGACCACCACATATACTTAAGCACATCTACTTCACCTAACAAATAGCCATATTTTCTATACATCTTTATAAATCCAACTCGATACAGTATTTACAATGATACAAACATATACACATATGCACATTTTCCCAGCCATCAATTAAAATGAAATGATTCTTGCATTCAGAACAAGGGAATCCAAAGGCTTACACCTCCACCCTCAAAGTAATTCTAGGATTCACCTCCTTCATAGGAAGTCCAGAATCTATTGTTAAAGTCAAAGCTGCATCCAATGTCCAATGCCACAATGCTGCACCATTTTTCCTCTCAACGAATAGTTACTATCTTATTGTTTCAAGGTTCACAACCAACATGAATTTGACTCCATATGGAAAAACTAATGACAAAAACAAATAAATCCCGACCTTCCCTTCTATGCTACATAGTCCCTCAAGTAATCTATTCAACCCCTTATGTTCAGTCACTCACCTTCCAAGTTTGCCGACATCCCCTATCTCAGGCAATCCATCCCTTTGCGAGGCTTCCTCGCATCATAAGGTCAGACAAACAAGGCATATACCTACCTCAAAACCATCATACCAGTCATAGCATGGTCATGGAAATCAATGGAAACTATTGGGTATGAATGTCCCACAATGGCCCTTCTCTTGAAGTGCTTTACCAACATACTGATGCATGTTCTGACTCCTTTTGTTGTTCCTGCTAATGCTTGTAGTAGATTTCAACCACCCAATAGGGAATTTCAATGGTTCCTGTACCAAGCACATAACTTCCATTAGATTTAAAATAAATTTAAATAAATTCACATCATACCTCATTGGTAGCTCGTCAATAAGCAACACTTACAATTGTGTTCGCTTACTATCACAAAAAGTCAAACTAGAATCTTTGACAAAATTATCATGTATAGACATATCACATCAAGTTAGATCAAAACACAACCATCATAGATCAAAATCATAAATCACATGTAACCATCATAAATCATAATCATAGATCACATGTAATCATCATAAACCAAAATCATAAATCACATGCATAACAAAACTGAAATAAAATACTGATACTTATCTTTTAATGAATCCTTATATTCTACCTTTGTCCTTATTTTGTGTGCATTCTAAATCGATTTCCACACACAACGAATACCCAGTGGTTTATCCTCAACCATGTACACATACAAATAGTGTTCATCACACACATACAAACACACACGACATACAACACCATGCAATCCATGCACCTACACCTAACATACAACACATACACCTAAACCCAGTGTACAACATAACACATATATACACCTACATCTGGTGTACAACACAATACACATGTACACATATTACAAAACAACGAATACACATGTCATGATACCATGACTACACAACGCATATGCATAGTACTGCATGCTCACAATAGAGCTTGTATGACATGCGCACAATACCACATGTACACCAATACCATGTGTACAAAATGTACCCAGTACCACTTGTATAAAGCACCACCAGCACAACATGTACACTGCATCACATGTACATGACACCACCTACATAGCATGTACACAATTCCACATGTATATCATACGACCTGTACAAGGTGTGAACTAATATGAGAGAATAGAAAGAGCTCTATAATTGAATTGAAAAAAGGTTGTGAACTAGTCCTCATAAGCCTTTTTATTAGTGAGGCTTCTATTTTCTTCAATTTCCTCTATTTTTCCTTCAATTTTCTTCACATGCAATTTTGTGACCTTTCACCTTTCGTTTCTCCTACTTTTCGTTATTTTCATAAATAAATTCCAATTAATGCATCTTTTCCTTTGCCAATTTCTCTTAGACATAATAAAGCAAATGAACACCCACTGTTACAAGGAAAAGTGTCTATTTAGAACTGCTCTATCCCACTAAGGTGTGACAGCTGCCTTAGAAACAAACAGAGAAAAACTACTTTTGTATTTCCTTTATGAACTATAGATAGAGAGAAATAGAAAGAACCAACCTGTGTCTTGTGCTAGTCCTTTGATCCAATCCCTCTCTTCTTTGACAGTCTCCAACTACCTGCTCCCTTACTTGCCCAGCTTCACAAAGTACCTGTAAGATCACAGAAGAAGAACACTATACAAAGACATGGATCTATATTCATAAACAACTTAGGATCAGATTTAAGTTAACCATACAAATGTAACAAGCATCAATGATACAAAAGCATGGAGGAAAAACTCAAATAGTTTTTATTGATAAACAAGAAAAGATCCAGGAGGAGTTACAACCGGTGGTTCCTGACCTAGCATCAACCTCCCAGCAAAGAAGCCCCTCTTCACCTCAAACAAAGCATAGATCACCCAATACTCTGATGTTTTGCCTCAAAAACCAACAGCAATTCCTTACAATATGCAAAATTCCAGCCTCCGGATCTCTGGGATGAGGGATCCATATATAGATATGTGCAAGGAGGATGAGTCAGCTTGTGATTTGATTAGTGTCTTCTCTGTGTCAGTTCCTGGTTCCACTTGGATATTGAAGGCCTCTTACTCATCCTTGGTCGAATTCAGTGAGGCAAGTGTCACAGGAGAAGATTCTGGAAGCTTCCATTGTCTCTCCACCTCGCGAAATGACACTGCCATTTGTCATTTCTCGCCCATCGCACCCTACAGAAGGGAGTTTTGAAATGCAACACACCCTCACAGTGTATTTAGGTGCAATGCAACGCACTTAGCTAGTGGAGCAGCTGAAATGATCCTGTTTTGACCAATTCTGAGCAGTTTCTGGTGGAGAACTTCTGGGAGAAGCTGTGATCTGTTGACCTTGTTCCTTTAGGGGTTAGAACGACACTTTTAGGGACTTAGGAGCCCTTGGTTTATGGACATTTCATGCTTGGAGTTGTAAGGTACAAAAATGTCTATAACAGTTGCCCCCTAAAGTATGAGGCCGTTAACCTTTTGGTGTCGGGTGAAATGCTTTATTATGAGGATCCGAAGTTCTTTCAATGCTGGGAGGAGACCTGTAATAAGATACAATACAATACATTATCTTCATACTGTTTTGATGATCTAGCTGAGGCGGGCATTCCCATGCTTAGCTTTATAAATTCATTTCCATGTACATAGGACAGACAATTGTCTGAGGGTAGACTGATGATTCTGATAGAGCCATCATCCTTTTGGTAGGATGATTATCTGTGCTGCAATGTTGTACATTTGATGTCTTTATTTCCATGAATATATATCGCAGCCCGGATGGATGAAACTAGATCTGGGGTCTTCAATCTCGTCTGATCTTCACTCGAAGTACAAGTCGATCCATGGGAAAAATGTTTTGAAGTCGAACATGGAAAGACATCGCTTGATTACCGGTCAATGATGTAAACCGTTAACAAGCGCGAGAGGAATCACCGATAATGATAATGACCCTCAAGGTACTGCAGTACAATTCGCGTGGTGTGAATAGAGGACTTGGCATCGAACACGACACAAAATCTTTCGGTCGAAGGCCATTGATGTAAACCTGTCGCCGGAAGTGAGAAACTTGCCATTGAGGCATGCAAGCTTCAAAGTACTGAATGGGTTGTTCCTAGATCAACTTCTTGGATAATGAGCTGATGTCGACAAGAAGTGATCCGTCACAGGAGGGCCTTAATGAATCCCACATCAATGACACGGAACGGAGCGAATGATTTTTATGGAGGTGAAAATGATCTAATGATATAATGTTCAGGGTGGCGGTCATGAAAGAATGGAGTATAATGTATGGTAGTGGGTGAGACACAGGAGACTTCTCTGGATGACTTCTCTTGAAAATATCGGCGACACTAATGTGATGGATTGGTAGCACTAACCCCAAATGTGGATGGTATGGTGTGACCATGGCGATGTGACCGGTGAATGAAACAACCCAACCCGACTCGGACACAGAGTGGAAGTGTCATGTTCAAGAGCGACTTGCTACCAATAAAGTTTCTTTGAGTTTTCCTCCCAATTTTCCCCAGTCATTGCTGACTAGTACCTCTTTATTTTTGTCAAGCTTGAGGAGGATAACATATGCTTGTTCTATAATTTTCCCTTCGAGCAAACCCATCGTTATGTTTTAACGAGCCTAGCGATAGTGAAACTCGTTCTCGTCTATAGACAAGTTTGTCGTTATTAATCTTTTTAACGAGTTTAACGACAAAGATAACTCGGTCCTTTTCAATTTTAGAGAGTCTGAAAAGGAACATAAAGGTAACTCCAAAATTCCTTTTTCGTCATCTAATCCCTTAAGTCCAAAAAAGTATAAAACAATACAGAAGGGATGAATTTTCGATAGTTTTAGCGAGCCAAACAAAACAAGCGCTCGATCTTTTTGTGCAATAATCCCTCAGGTCCAAAAAGATTAAAATCTAGATGAGGAATAGCACTTCCTGTCCCTTTGAGGAGCTGGAAGGCCAAGGACTCGGAAATCTTTTCATATTTTACGAGTCAGTTGAAAAGAGCTTAAAGGAGACTCGTCTTTTGAGGAACGAGTGATAAAATAGGTAGCAGCTGATTCCAAGTAAGGTTTGGAATTTTCCAATCACGGCAGTGTCACAAGGATGGCTAGTGAAATCACTCTTCGCAGCTGTTCCTCAAAATGGGTAAACAATCAAATGGAGGTGAATGATCGGCCAATGAAAAAGTGGAGGTGACGGTGCAAACACGACCAAGGCTTTAATGGCTGAAGTACTACATTCACGGTGGTTATTTACCGGGGAATAGTTCATTTTTTAATGAGCTTAAACGCGGGTGGAAACATTTGCTCATGTCTTATGTTTATTTTTTAACGAGCTTGAACTATGTGCTAAAACTGCTCGATCAATCTAGTCGTGTGATAAGAATGTCTCATATAAAACGACAATTTTTAGAGTTTTGCCCCACATCCTTTCTTTATGCAAGTTAGGAGATGACCAATATAAAAACAGATAAATTATTGCTCTTTGCTTGCACTCCAAAAGGTTTGCATGCCCCCAGGTATAAAACAAAGTTTCAAGGTTACCCCTACTTCTTTCCGCTAAAACATTTGTTTTACCGAGAAAGGCCTACCTCTTACAGGTTACCCAAAGATTGTTCTATTTACAGCGCAAACAAAACACTTCTTCGGCGATGTCTACCGAGATAAAAAAAGGTGAGTGGCAGGGCTCGCCAACTCACATAACTTTGACAAGAGAATCTTGTTCTAGAATAACCCCCTCTTCCAATCACGGACGGGGGTACAAACTAGTCATATTCTCCTGCGGAAACCTACCCTATACCCAAAGTTTTCCTGCCGAAGCAGACCAGGGTGCATGCCCCCTGGGTTTCAGTCATATCCCTCCGAATTACTCGCGCTCATCGGGAGGACGGACTGGAGATTGAGACATTTCTTGCATGAAAAGACCATTCAGGGATGGTATATGACTATTTTCTCTGTATGATCCGGGGAATGAAAGTTGGTCCATGAGCTTGACCACTCTTCCTTCATGCGGAAAACACATTACTCTAAAGAGTGAGGAGACAATTGCTCCCATGCAATAACTATAGTCTCGTCCAAGGAGTAGATTGTAATCCAGGGGTCCTTGAACTACCATCACGTTCATGTGAACAGTTTTCCCTCTCAATGTTATGGGCACATTGGGAAGGATCCCTAACGGTCGACTCATTCCTTTATCAAAGCCTGTCAGATTTCTCATCTCAGGCAAAAGCGATGGCGAAACAAGTGCTTTCCAAGCAGTTGAGGAAAGGATACTCACAGAAGCCCCTTCATCTATGATGGTACCAGCCATAACCATTCTATATATTTGAACAATAATTTGGAATGGTACACTAGCTAGTAAACGGTGTCTGCCTAGTTGATTCCAGTCGAAGGAGACAACTAGGTTGCTTGGAGGTGGGACCAAATAGACGGCCAGGTACGACTCTGACGAACTTCCTTCCTGCGGTAAAGGAACGGGTAGATTTCCCCCATGTTCGTTGGAGTCTGTGCTTATGAAAAGAATTTGGACGGTGTCATCCTTGTTCTCTTCAGTGATTGTATCATCTGAAGATGGAACCTCTGAAGGCAAGACCGGGTCAACTGCCGCCTCGACCTTTTGACTTTTGTCTGGTATGGATTCAGATGGTTCATCTTCAATGATAGATGCTTCGGCCGACCACCTGAGCGGGTCAGCCGGATTTTCAACTAGTGACGGACTCGGCAAGAGTTTTTTATATCCAGGAGGAAGTCGTAACGGTGATACCGGACGATCATCCAAAACTCTTTTAGCTTCGTCTAAGAAGGGACAACGGTGGACGGCATGATCGCCTTCGCACAGTTTACAAGGGAATCTACATTTCCCTTTTTGTCCTGGGGCTTCACTTTCACTAGTTGACGGTGTGCTTTCAACATGATCATCAGAGGTTGACGACACCAGGGTGTGCAAACGAGGAGACCAGTCCCTTAAGATCCGAGGGATGCAAGGAAAATCTCTGTGAATGTGGTCTCCTTTGCAAATGACACATGGCGATTTAGGCCTAGTCGGTGCAGTGTGTGGATTTTCGTTAGACGACACTCGTTTGCCCCCGTTCGCTTTTGGCTCCTTCTCCTTCTTCTCTTTCTTCTTCTTTTCCTTCTTCTCCTTAGGAACTTGACTTTTGGCTTTACCAGCCCCATCAAGTGAAGAGGAAGGAGGAGAGGAAGAATTAGAGGAAGTAGAAGGTTGGTGGGCTACTTTGGACTCGTCTAATTGTTGATTCGATTGTTCAGGAATAGTGGTGTTCTGAATGACAGAGGTTGAGAAGAGCCATACAGGCAAACCAATTGTCAGTCCTGGAAGCGACAATGTGGCCATATGGGGCGCACCAACATCTCCCCAAGAGGAGAAGGGACTAGGATTTCCTCCAAGGGGAATTCCTTGGTTGGTTGACTCCATTTTCTCAACCCAAGATCAACGTAGGAAAGGGGTAATGAATATTCCGTTTAAAATAAATTTTTATACGCTTTGACACAACTTGTTTTTTCAGTTTTTAAGAGTCGAGAAAAAACAAAAGATGACTCTAGTCGCCTTCGATTTTTAATGAGCCTGAAGTGACAAGTGCTCAGATGGACCTTTTCCGTTAAGGAGGCTAAAAAGGAACGAAAGGGACTACTCTGGAGATCTAGGTAGAGGGAGTACCAAACCAATCGCAAAACTACAGAATACTTTTTATGGTATGACAGTCAATCTTCCCGAATGTTGTGTTCAGTGCATTGCGTTCGATAAGGCGGCAGACACGGCTTCCTAAGGATAAAGGATTTAAGCCTATAGGGGTCTCCCAAAATATACTCGACGGTACTGGGAGCAAAAGTCCGTATTGGCACTTATCATCTCAAAGTGGAGGAATCACCCAACCATCAATGAGGACAACAGTTACCAGGTTTTACGACGCCGGAATACGTCCCTAGCCTAGACCTCTAAATGTTGTGCGTTAAGTTCCAAAGCATTGTTAGATTCATTGAATTTATTTTAAGTTGATCTTGCTTATGAAGTTTGCCTTTTGGGTTCACCACGAGATGTGGATGTAATTCCTAAAATGCAATCTAAAGATGATAAACAAACTTTTATCTCTTTTGTGCAATGAAAATCCTAGCTACTAGGGGAAAAGAAAGACAAAATCTTTTCACAAAGAGCAAAGCGCACACCGTAAATGCACTTTCCTAAATCAAGCCAAACATAATGTCTATATGCAAATGCACATGCATGTATTTGTTTTCGACTTTCTTAGTATTGATTCTAAAAAGAAAGTTGATGTACAAATATGAATTTCTTTTCAAGCGACAAATATAAACAAGCTCTTTTTCGAAATAAAAAACAGAGATGATTATGACACCTTGCGATTTTGAAATGAACACTTGTTCTTGACACTAGAAAATCACAAATTCAGACCAAAGGCAATAGTAACAGTATAATCGACCATCAACAACAATCAAACTTTCTCCTATGATCGAAATCGACACTTGCGACAGATTCAAATCAAAGGATGATAGTACGACTATTCTACTTTTGCAATGGAAAACTGTAAACGACTCAACAAACACACAAAAACATATACAGTTCTTTTGTACAAAGGAGGTGGAATAACAACAAGGAAAAGGGGTTTTAAACAGACATATACTAATCACAGGCAGAAAAATTCAGAGACAGAACTGGAAAGAATGAAGCACAAGAACCACAACTGCACAGGGCTAGTCTGATCAGCGCACCTGTAACACAGAGAAACTGAAATGAAGCGCAGGTTGCCCTTTCGGGAAGTGTGCTGAAATTCAGGATCTCTTAATAGTACCTGTGCTAGGCCAGAAACAAGAATCTGTCTGGGTTCCGGGTCACAGTTTGCAGTTCAGTCTTTGGTTTTTTGGCTGAGTAAAAGCAATCAGTAATTCAACAATCAGGGGTAGATCTAAGGAGGATCTAAGAGCTATCACAAGGGCAATCAGATAGTTTGTGAATCAGTTGTTCAAATCATAAACAGATCCAGTGAACGGATTGAAACATCAGTTATCTACTTTGCATTTGTTATGTCAAATGCAGTTCGAAAGCTACTTATAGGTTTATGAAACAAACAACAAAGAATGATACACAAACAAACTAATTAGACATTCCCCAGCGGAGTCGCCATTTTGTTACAGGGAAAAGTGTCTATTTAGAACTGCTCTATCCCACTAAGGTGTGACAGTTGCCTTAGAAACAAACAGAGAAAAAATACTTTTGTATTTCCTTTATGAACTATAGATAGAGAGAAATAGAAAGAACCAACCTGTGTCTTGTGCTAGTCCTTTGATCCAATCCCTCTCTTCTTTGACAGTCTCCAACTACCTGCTCCCTTACTTGCCCAGCTTCACAAAGTACCTGTAATATCACAGAAGAAGAACACTATACAAAGACATGGATCTATATTCATAAACAACTTAGGATCATATTTAAGTTAACCATACAAATGTAACAAGCATCAATGATACAAAAGAATGGAGGAAAAACTCAAATAGTTTTTATTGATAAACAAGAAAATATCCAGGAGGAGTTACAACTGGTGGTTCCTGACCCAGCATCAACCTCCCAGCAAAGAAGCCCCTCTTCACCTCAAACAAAGCATAGATCACCCAATACTCTGATGTTTTGCCTCAAAAACCAACAGCAATTCCTTACAATATGCAAAATTCCAGCCTCCGTATCTCTGGGATGAGGGATCCATATATAGATATGTGCAAGGAGGATGAGTCAGATTGTGATTTGATTAGTGTCTTCTCTCTGTCAGTTCTTGCTTCCACTTGGAAACTGAAGGCCTCTTGCTCATCCTTGGTCGAATTCAGTGAGGCAAGTGTCACAGGAGAAGATTCTGGAAGCTTCCATTGTCTCTCCACCTCACGGAATGACACTGCCATTTGTCATTTCTCACCCATCGCACCCTACAAAAGGGAGTTTTGAAATTAAACGCACCCTCACAGTGTATTTAGGTGCAATGCAACGCACTTAGCTAGTGGAGCAGCTGAAATGATCCTGTTTTGACCAATTCTGAGCAATTTCTGGTGGAGAACTTCTGTGAGAAGCTGTAATCTGTTGACCTTGTTCCTTTAGTGGTTAGAATAACACTTTTAGGGACTTAGGAGCCCTTGGTTTATGAACATTTCATGCTTGGAGTTGTAAGGCACAAAAATGTCTATAACACCCACTAGAATGGTTTTCCAAATATTCAGATTCTAATACATGTGCCATGACCTTGCTCTTATTTTTGCTTTATTAACTTTAATAGATGACCTTTTAAGTGGAGTTGTTACATTTCCTAGTGGAAAGTTTAAAAATCCATTAGATTTTCCTTAATTGAATAAGCACCTATATATTTCATAAAGGGAAGTTAAATTACCTATCTTCTAGTAAGGAGTGAGCAAAAGAAGAGAAGAATTGTATTTGTTTCTATAACAAATGAAAATAAAAGGTTTTAACGTCGGATAAAAATGGAAACACCTACAAGACAAAAACTTTTAATTTTAAGGAAATTCCAAGATCGAAATATAAATTTTATAGTCTTTGTTTAAAATAAAACAAAAACTCAATTCCTTGCATTAAATAATTAAACAAGACCATGGCCTACCTATGAATGATATTGGGTAAATTAAGAGAGTAACCCTTGTTATTTTCATTTGAAATTAATGAACGAAGATCAAATAAACATATTCTTCAATACTTGGAATGGGGATGAAATTATGAAGTCTCTCTTTAATTAAAATTTTAACTCAAATGAAAATCGAGACTAACATATATTGACCCTTTCCCTACAATGAAATGCAAAAATATATGAGGAAAATGACCATGTGATTGAAGGAAGTGATAATACTCTAAATCTAAGTAATTAATATAAATTATTGGCAAATGAAAGTACGTGAATAAATGACGTGATACCTGACCTATATTTCTTGGAAGCACACGTATAAATATTAATTAAAGACCGGCCTTAAAACCCTAGGATGACTACCACGGGGAGAGGCATGCTATCCTCAAGAAGAGAAAGGAAGAATAACCAATCGATAGCGAAATGTTAGGGTTTCAAGTTCTTTGAAAAACGTGAAACTATTTACACCGTTGGATCTAAAGCCAAGATCTCATCCATTGAAAAGCCGTGGCAAATAAATCATGTGAAGTCACATGGAACACGCCTACTTGGCTCTTAGTGAATATCATTGTGGTATAAATAAAACTGGGACGGTATATCCCATTTCTCAAACATTAATTAAAGGAATCCAATTTATATATTGAACCAAGTGCACCATAATGATAGAAATACCAAAAGGTTCGATACTATAACTTTGTCAATTTAGATGTATATCACAAGTTATTTCAAAGGATAATATGATAATAAATACATGGATGGCTTGTATATGTATATGTATATGTATATGTATACGTATATGTATATATATATGACACCATTACAGTGATTAATGGAAAAAATTATTAAGTGATAGGTTTCATAAGTACTATTGGGTTGTGGAAAATGTATGTTTTTCCTCCTCATTTACTTGATTAATCATATGGTTTTCATGAATTTTCTCTCGTCTTCAACATGTTTTCGAAGAAAGACCGTGAAAACTGAATAAAGAGCAGTGTTGAACAAGTTACATTCTTTTAGCATTAAAAGCTTAAGTTTTTGGCTGTTTATGTGCAGGATGGCTGAATTGGACAATTGTTGTTCCTTTGGATAAGACAACAACACCAAGAAAGGAAGATGTCAATTCTTCTAGCATTTCATGGATAATATATAACACTAGTAGATGGAAAAGCTTTGTAACTTTTGTAATCATTGTTAATTTCCATCAAGATGGTGAATCCAGATTCAACCTTAAGGGTTGTATTGATTTCGTAATTTGTTTTTGACAGTTTATGAAGAACTTGGATTTTCACATTAAATCCTTGTATTGAGTTTCTATAGTAGTTCCTTCTAAAGGTTTTGGGCCCGGTTGCTGGATGATCTACTCCTCATTTGTATTATGTTGATTACTATTTACTGTCAAGATTTACATTATTCTTCTTTCTACAGGTTGAGATATATTAATTTTTAAATATTATTTAATGTCATTTTTATAACTCACAGTGAAGTAAGTCTTTTATTTGATTGTTGTATTCTCTCCGCATATGTTTTCTGCAATTACAGAATTCGTTATTTCTAGCTTTGGACGCTTCTTGTGATTATCATGATTCAAGTAGTTCCCTTTGATACGTGTGGATTTGATTATTCAGTTTGATTTCCTTTTTTCATTTAGAATATTAGATTGAGATATTGTCTCAAAACAATTTTCATTTGATTTGTCTTTCTAATTTCGAACCATAGAACAATTTTTGTGTTACATTTGAATTTCTAGAGTCAATGAGCTGTTGAGAAATTGGTTATTTATGCAATGATTAGTTAGGATTTAATATCAATTACCTACATCCCAATCTCTGACTGTTATCACATAGACAATGCTAAGAACCTTAAAATAGAAAAATGAATCCTAGGTTGACATATTAATGTAGGATTAAGATTGATTTATAAATTCATCTTAGTGCACCAACATTTTGGCATGGATGCAGGGGAGGTTATCACGTTAATAGCTAATTTATATCTCTGAAGCAAATATGGTATTGAAAATGGGAGGTAAGAACCTGTGTACACAACCAGAAAAAATCTTGTTCCCAGTTCCCACTCTCAGTAGATACGCAAAGCTTGTGTAGGTATGAATGACTAGGAGAAGAAAGACACCAATAGATCAGAAATCAGTACCAAAAACCACCAAATACCAGGGATCAACAACCCTTGGGATACCAACCATTATAGATGAAATCATCGAAGAGCTAAATCTTAGGTGTGAGTAGGACCCCAGAAAGTATTTGGAAATGGCTCTAGTTTGCTCTCTCAAGCAACAGAATCATGAACTATAGTTTATGCTGAGATCCATAGGAAAAGTGAAGGATCTGAGCAGAGTTTTGAAAACACAAAATAATATACACTCTAGTCCTTCGCAATAGGGAAAGTCATGTAATTTTAAAGGAGAGGGAGAAACTAGTAGCGCTGCTCAAGGAGACCCAAAACCATCTAAGTTGGGATCTCCTATGACCCTGGCTGAAAAGGAAGTACCTAATATCCCAAATCTAAGTAGTGTAGTAAATCCCCTTTGAATTTTGAATACTCCAACTACCCAGATGACACCTCCTAACCAGTAAATCCCTGAAGACTATTGGCACATATTTTATCAAATGGAAAATCAACCACCTCAAGGTAAGACCTTGATGTTGGAATACCCTATCGTTGACCCAATAGCCAATGCCCCGATGAAGGCCATTCCTTTACGAAATATCCCAACCTTTCACAGGATCACCTCAAAGGATCTGGATGCTTTTCTATTTGAGTTTGATGTCCTGTGTAAAGGATATGAATACACCACTGATCCTCAGAAATTGAAGATGTTCCCCTCTACCTTAAAGGGAGCAACTTTTCCATGGCTTATGGGTTTAGGTAGAAGTACCATTAACTCTTGCGATGAAATGAAGAATTATTTTCTCACAAAGTACTAGGACTACTGTAGGACTAGGGATATAAAGGATGAAATCTTCGAAATGTTTATGAAGGAAAATGGATATTTAGAAGAATATGTTGAATGGTTTCAGTATAATTTGCAAAGATCCCCCCACGCCACATTACCAAAAGCGGTCTTGAAATCCATTTTGATAAAAGGGATAAGAGAAGAATGGGTAGAAACTTTAAATATAATGGGGCAAGGATACATTTATCAAGAGGAATATGATGAAATTGTCTGATTGTATATTAGGTGTTCGTAGGGCAGTACATATTGTACTAGGACGATGAGATTCCATGAATATAAGTAGCAAACCTCTCAGTGGAAGTGTGATGGGAACAAAGATCGACAACCTCTTCGAAGATTTCAAGACAGATATCTTGGGAATGATGAATACACAATTTGATGCCTTAGAGGCTAGACAAAGACAAGTTGAGGTAGAAAAAATGCTAGGCATATTTTGTTCACACTACCGAAAGAAGCACAGTCAAAGAGAATGTCCTTTGGACATGAGTCAAGCGTGCTTTATATGCACCAAGGACCATGAAATGGATGAGTGTCCATCACTTCTCGGATTAAAATCAATGTTCAAAGAAGATGAGGAAGGAACAAAGAATTCATACTTAATGGCTCAACATCGCCAAAGGTAGACACGACCCTCAGGTATGCCACAAGACCCTTCCTTGTTATTTCCTATGCAATATAATTAACAGTGAAATCCTGGAAGAACGTGGCAAGGTCAACGAGGCTTCTCTCCTTGTAAATATCAATCGTATTACATGTCACCCTATCCAAACCAACCCTTCCTCGAGGATGGCTGGCAAAATTCACAGTGCTCTGCCCCCTTCTGGCCAAATTCAGCTAGTAATCGTTACGCTTCACAGTGGGCTGCTTCCACCTCACAGAACCTAAATTTGTCTCAAAATTGGAAGTACCCTATGGGGATGACCAATCTACCCATGGTAAGAGGTTCTCAACCTCAACCCACATTGACAAGTCCATTCCATAACCCTCATCCTTCAGTATGCCCCCAATTTCCATCTCAACTAAATCTGAATCCTAACAATAGACTAGTTCAATATTTATATATTCTTTAGAATTCAGATAATGAAATAGAACCAATAGAATGAAATGAGCTCCGAATAAGGTTAGGGCAAATTATTACTACGAAAGAAAATAAAGAAACTGAAAAAGAAAAACAACCCACAATAAATCCTTTGACTGTGACTACCACGGAAATAAAACAGGGAGAAGACACAGTCGAGTAACAAACCCCAATAAAATTATAGTTTCTTCTCCCCCATTCCATGAGAGACTAGTGATAGCTAAACCTGTTGTCTATCATCATTTTTGATATCTTAGGGGAATTGAAATTTTTTTGTATAAATATTTCTCTCCTCCAGGCCATACAGGACATCCCGATTTATGAAAAGACAATTAAGGAATTATGTTGGAAGAATCTTGGGAGGAAATTAAAAATCCACCAACAGTATATGTGGTAGGAACTTTATCTGATCTACTTTTGGGTAAACATGCACTAATAGAATATGAAGACCAAGGAAATCCTATAGTAACAGTTCAGATACAAGGCTGAACCTTTCCAAACAAACTAGTAGATCTTGGGGCAACCATTAATATTATGACTACTAAAACCTGCAAAGTTATGGACATTACAACTTTAGAACCCACGTCAACCTTATTAGAGCTTGCTAACAAATTAGTAGTTATAATTGAAGGAACCTTACAGGATGTGATTGTCTTTGTTGACTCCTCTGGATATTCCATGGAATTTCTTGTCATCAACCCAAGAAGTAGGCTAGATGGACATCCTTTGATATTGGGTCAGCCTTCATTAGCAACATAAGATGCTTGTATAGGATGTTGTGTAGAAAACATGCCTATCACTCAAGGAAATGTTGTGAAAAATATTGTTTTGTATCCCCTAGGTAAACCAAGTCTTGCTATTGTAAATACTCAGTTACACCCACCTAGATACCTGGAAAAAAACATACACTCTCCTCTCACATTGGAAGAAGCTCTTGAATTTAAGAGTCAAATGGAAGATGATGTGATTAATAGCTTCATTAATAGACTAGTTTCCATGAATAATCCAACATGCCAAGTGTTAAAGGCCATCCTCGATAATGAAGCATAGGGAGATCCCTTGAGGGACGCAGACGATCAATATATACCCACGACTGTTGTTTATAACAGCAGACCAATTGAGATTGAACCAAGTAAAATTCTTAACATTAATGGTAACTTGGATAGTCATCAACAATAAAGACTTATTCAGGTTCTTCGGAAATATAAAAAACCTTTTACCTGGGAATACTCAAACATGAAATGTATAGATCCTCAGATGTGTACCCATCATATTTACATCAAGAAGGACACTTGCACCATTTGGAAACCTCAAAGGAGGTTCAATCCGCACCTCAGATAAATTGGGAAAGAAGAACTGCAAATGGTGCTTGATTTAAATTTCATTTATCCTATCTCAGATAGTCAGTGGGTCTCCCCATTAGTAGTCGTTCACAAGAAAAATGGGAAATGGCGAATTTGCATGGACTACAAAGAACTGAACAAAGCGACCAGAAGGACCATTTCCTTCTTCCTTTTATTGATCAAGTTCTTGATACCTTAGCAAGGAAACAATTTTTTACCTTCCTTGATGGCTTCAATGGCTATAATCCGATTCAAATTTCCCCTTAAGACTAGGATAAATCTACGTTTACCTACCCTTAGGGCACATTTGCATACATAGTTTTACCCTTTGGTTTATGTAATGCCCCAGCCACATTTCAAAGATAAATATTGAACATTTTTTCCGATCTAATTAAGGAAGGACTTGAAATTTATATGGACAATTTTACCCCCTAGGGAAGTGACTTTGAGCAGGGTTTATGAAATTTGGAAAAGGTACTTGAATGATGCATTGATACTAGGTTATGCTTCAGCCACATAGAGTGTCACATGATGATGACCGAAGGTGTGGTTCTGGGACACTACATCTCTGCGGCCGGAATAAAGGTAGATCCTGTGAAAATAGAGGTGATCCGTCCACTACCCGCACCCCACACACAGACTGGGGTAAGTAGTTTCATTGGATATGTAAGGTACTATCGTAAATTTATAGAAATATTTTCAAAAATTGTTGCACTTTTATATGTCTTAACAGGTAATGTTGAGTTTGACTTGTTTGACAAATGTGATGTTGCCTTTGTAGAACTAAAGAAATTGATTTCAACCACACCACTACTGGGAGGACCGAACTGGGAGTTACATTTCCATATCTCTATAGATTCATCAAACACAACCATAGGTGTTGTTCTTGGACAAGAAGAGGACAGGAAGCCCTACACTATTTATTATATGAGGAAAAATCTTACCCCTACTGAGTTAAATTATATCGTAATAGAAAAACAATTTTTGGTTATTATACATGGTGTCAATAAGTTTAGACATTATATAATAGGCTATCCATTTTTCCTGTATACTGACCACTCTCTTATCAGGTACTTGGCCACCAAACCAATCACAAATGGGCGAATAACTCAATGGCTCTTGTTACTGTAGGAGTTCGATATTACCATAAATAATCAGCTAGGAAAATAAAATCCTGTTGTGGAATTCCTGTCTCAAGTTCCTAAGATGAATGATTTTTTATTAGTAGATGATCAGTTTCCAGATGAGTACATGTTCACTGTAGCGATTAAAGTGCCTCCATATGCAGATGGAGTGAATTATTTTGAAATTAGGAAATTACTAGCACATCTGTCACCGAAGGAAAGGAATCTAGTTGTCCAAAGCAGTGCCTGAATTTCATCAATTAGTAGGTATCTTTTCCACACTATATCTGACTTATAGATTCAAAGGTGTGTTCGATAAGATGAGTTATATGATATCTTGAAGGATTGTGATGATGAGCGCTATGGTAGACATTTTGTAGATCATACTGTCAGGCATAAAATCCTTCAGATGAGCTATTACTGGCCCACCATATTCAAATATGCCAAGAAATATGTTTAAGCCTATGATAGCTTCCAGAGGATGGGCCATCCTAGCTAGGCTTATGAGAAGCCATTGCAGTCGCAATTGGTGGTGGAACCCTTTGAAATATGGGTGTTTGACTTTGTTGGACCCTTTAATCCACCATCAAATCAAAAGTTATATATATTGGTTGCCATAGACTATGTGACTAAATGAGTAGAAATAGTAGCCTTTCCAGGGACCACAGAAGAAGCAGTGATTAATTTCCTTTTTGAATTGTTTGTACCATATGGCTTACCAAGGGCGATAATAACAAACAGGGGATTGCAGTTTATGGGAAATAATATTTCGACCACTCTGTGCAATCATCATATCAAACATTGAGTTACCTCTCTGTATCATCCACAGGAAAATGGACATGTAGAGAGCACCAAAAAAGTCCTAGAAGAAATATTGACTAAGACAGTCACAAAAAATTGATGGAACTGGGCCGCTAAACTTCTAGACGCCTTATAGGCCTATCGCACAATATGGCAAAATACTACTGGCTACTCCCCTTACCAACTTTCTTTTGCAAAGAACTAATCTTCCCAATAAATTTTGAGATAAATACTCTTAGGACAACCCAGGAGGTTGGATTGGATCTTACAGATGCCCAAACACAATGACTTCAGCAATTAAATGAACTAGATGAAGCATGATTACTTGCCTTGCAATGTACACCAATTATTCAACAACAAAGGGCCAAGTGGCATGATAGGATTATTAAAAAGATATTATTTGAAAATTGTTATTGGGCACTCCTCTATGAATTCATATTTCATGAACTCCGAGGGAAACTACAGATAAGGTGGCTCAACCCTTATGAGATTCAAGAGGTCCATAATAATGGCACCATAATTTTAATCACCATTGACTGGTCTGGTGCTCCCTCTCTAGTGAATGGACATCGATTGCAACTTTAGCAGCAACCACTCACAAAGGAGTCTTTCTATCAACAGTTAAGTAATGATCACACTCTCCAAATAATAGTTGCAGGGGATGGTAACTCAACAACTTCATTTCCATAAAAAAATTATTTTCTTTCCATATTGTAAATAATGTACATATTTTCCTTGGAAATGGTTTAGAAATTTTGTTTTTTATTTCTTATTTAGCATGCTAGAATTTTGATACTGACATTGTTTTATAATTGATCGATTTTTCTCCTTGAATCATAGTTGTTGTTTCATTTGTCAGAAGTTGTTGTTCCCTTCTCGAATAAACACTTGTTGTTCCCTTTCTAAAGAAACAATTGGGTCTAGGATGCAGTTCTCTCTCCTAGCAAAGCAATATTAGAATGGAGCCCTGGATGGCCTACTCGATGATGGGAACTTCAAAATTCCATCTATGGCATCTAGTCATATTCCATTTGCGAAGAAAAAGTTGGTGTTCCCTTTGTGAAGAAACAGTTGATGTTCCCTTCTCAAAGAAACAATGTTATTCTCTTGTCGAAGGAACATTTGTTGTTCCCTTTTAGAAGGAGCAGTTGTTGTTCCCTCTTCAATGAGATAATTGTGTTCCCTTTTCGAAAGGGCAGTTGTTATCCCCTCTTCAAATGAAACATTTGATGTCCCCTTTGTCGAAAGAAAAATTGTTGGTCCATCGCCATGAATGGTTGTTGTTCCCATTACTATCATTCCATGCCGGTTATTATTTTTGGTTATGAGTTTGATCTAAATCCTTAAAAGAAGTAACCTTTAAATCTTCATGATTTTTAGCCTTTTAGTGAATATTTTTTTAACCTGACATGCTCTATCTATGAATATACCTGCTTATGTTTGTTTTTCAAATACTTTATAAAATTGTTCATGATCTATCCCCACCATACTAGTTTTTTCCTTATTACACATTCAAATTCTAGTTCCCCTCATAATTATGATGAAGAAACTAAGGAATATTTCTTTTGGCATTTTTTTACTTTTTACACCATCCATGACTCTTAAGGAGTTGATGAGCCTCCCTTAACTTCCAAAGAAAAACTAAAAAAGAAGGGGAAGAAATAAAAATAAAAATAAATTTGGAAATATATTAAGTTAATTTTTTTTCTCAAAATGGATAGGGGTTTCATCACGAGACAATCTACCATGATTATAGGAAATTAACATAAGTGACATTCCCATTATGGCTACCACACTAGCGTAATGGCCTTGTGACACTAAAATGTTAAAGGACAGGAGGTCTCATCACGAGATGGTCTGTTCACTTTGTTATGATCTAGTACCTGGAATTGTTACTATCTAGTCATCACGCCAAAACAATTTCCTTTTTGAGGGAAATCAATTTTTATAAGTTAGGGATACTGGCTCATTTATGGGTTAAAAGGAAACCCTGTCAAGGTTATGGACGCCTGTTGGCAATAGTGACTCTGCCTATGGTATCAAAGTATATTTTGAAGTTACCAACTCTTACTATGTCCTTAGTTCATCTTTATTAAATAAAAAGGGAGAAAACACCTTTGATTAGTGATTATATCCTTAATAACACATACGGGAACCATATTTATATTACGCGAACCACACAAGCATTATCTAATCAACCGACATCAGCAGTAATAAATTTAAAACAATGTTTCATTAGATTTCGTTGCACATAATCCAAAAAGAAAATATCTTTCCATGATATATATTTCGTATGCTTTATTTCTCGTGATCTTTTCTGACCAATCATATGGGTATGCATTCATTACATTTATTTTTTTTCCATATGAATGCTCTGACAACCTTTTATTGTATTAATGATGTCATATTCCTTTTCCCTTCCACATGCTTCAAAGGTCATGGTCACCCTTTTTCTTATTAAAGGGGGATGATCATACATTATGATGATGTGAGAGCGCATGATTAATGAACATCTAGCTTAACGTATGTTGTTCCATTACGAGAATTGTGGGACTCAATAGTGCATACAAGTTTGCAGTTGTTCTATGGAAAATAGCAGGTATGGGTGGCACCTTTGTTCGCAATGAGCCTACGCTATTACAAATCACTGCGTGAGCCCAAGATATTTTAGAACTTGTAGGATGGGCACAATATCTTACTCGACTATAGGGGTTTACTATTGATATTGCTATGGATTCTTGTAGAATCTATAGAACAAGAGAACAACGATTAAAGGTGTTGGGTGTGGAGCTTGATTATCTTCTTTATTCAAAGGTATCGCCTCATTGGACCCCAGTTCATAATGGGGCAGCAACACCACCCATTATTGTGTGATGCTAGGGGGGTCCAGGGGAGCGAAAACCATTATTTAGAGCCCCCCCTGACGGGGGATCGCGGAAGCACCCTCAAAGCTAAAAATAGATGTAAATTTTCCTTGTAATATGTCATAATTTCTAGTCCATCTGAGTCATTCATTAGGCATAGATCTAATGATAGAAGTTATGTTTAATTTAGGGTTTTCTGCCCTAGAAGGTAACCCCTTGCTATATATGAGGGAATTATATTGCAACTATGTAGAGGTGCATTCTGAGTAAGAAATAGAGAGGAAATTGTGTGAAAGCGAAGAGGGAATTACAATGGATCTATTGTAGATTAAATCTCCTCATTTTGATGGATAATATAAAAGGAAGGACTGGCTGTTTCTCTGTGGACATAGCCGAAATTGGGTGAATGACGTATATCTGTGTCGATCTTGTAATATGTGTTTTCTATAATTACATTTCTGCAATATTTTATGTGGTCCATTGGTCTATAATGTATAGTTTTCTAACAACTGGTACCATAGACGAAGGTTTACTTGGTTGTTAAAATCATAGGAGAGAAGGGTTCCTGCTTCGAGTGGGAGAAATGGCAGAAGATGGTAGGTTTAGGGTCAAAAAAATTAACATCCAAAACTACCAGCTTTGGAAGATGCATATGGAAGATTATTTGCATTAGAAATATCTTTACCTACCATTGAGTGGAAAGATAAAGAAGCTGACAAGTATGATAGAAATAGAATGGGATATTCCTGACAGAAAGGCACTTGGAACAATAAAGTTGTGCCTAGAAGTGTCGATAGCCTAAAATATTTCAAAGGAAATAATAACAGAAGGTTTAATGGCGGCATTGGCCAATATATATCAAAAACCCTTCGCCTCAAATAAGGTATTTCTTATGAAGAGTTTATTTAATATGAAGAAGTGAGAAGGTGGATTTGTTGTTGATCATTGAAATGAATTTAATACAGTTACCAATCAGTTAAGTTCTCTAGGGTAACTCTTTATGATGAAGTTAGGGCTCTGTTATTTCTATTCTCATTGCTAGAAAGATGGAATGGTTTAGTTGTGGCAATTATTAACTCTATCTCTATATCTAGTAATTTAAAGTTTGACGATGTTGTTGGTGCAATCCTTTGCAAGGAGGTGCAACGAAAAAGCTCTAGTGAGACATAAGGTAATGCTTTGACTGCAAAGTCTAGGGGAGGAAAAATGGAAAGAGGAAAGAGCCCAGGATATTGCAGTAAGTCAAGGAAGGTCAGATCCGAGTCCAAATCAGGGATAGTGCACTGGAAATGTGGGAAGAAAGGACACCTAAAGAAAGACTACAAGTCTCGAAAGGGAGAAGAAGGAGACACGCAACAAGAAAACAATCATGAAGCAAATGTGATATTTGATGTATTGCAAGATGATTTGATTCTTTGATTAGAAAATATTATTGATTCCTGCGTAGCAGATTCGTGGGCCTCATTCCATGCCACACCTGATAGGAAAAATTTTCATGATTATGCTCAAGGAGATTTTGGACCGGTTCGATTGGGTGATGATAAACCCTGTAAAATCATTCGAACGGGTACAATTTTCATAAAACAATAGAATCAAAATCAATGGTTGTTCAAGGAGGTAAGGCATTTTCTAGATTTGAATAAAAATTTCATTTCAATGAGGTAGTTTGGAAGTGAAGGTTGTGTAACTACTTTTACAAATAGAACATGTACGGTCACTAAAGGAGCCCTGATAATAGAAAAAGGAGAAAAGGTTGGTACATTGTATTTATGCATTGGTATTTCTAATTTTGTTAATACTTTAATTGCTATAGGAGAACATACATCATTGTGGCATCATAGGCTTGGACACATGTGTGATAAGGGTATGCAGATTCTTCACTCAAGAACAGGGAAAATTTTAAGAACCCCCCCTAAATTTATAAATATAATAAATGGGCGAATCTCCATGGTATATAGGAAAAATGGAAGGCGATTTTATCAATAATATAATATGTATATATAATTTTTTGGCGAATCTCTCACCAGGCATGGCGAATATTTTACTCAATTATAAAATCTTGTAAGATCTTGGCGAGTCTTTCACTAAATAATAAAACTTTGTAAAGTCCTGATGCTACATGCTGGTTTAATTCCCCCATTTAAATAGGCTACATTCGAGGTGAATACCATGGGTCAATACCATGTGCCATTTTGGTGAATACCATGGGTCAATACCATGTGCCATTTTTATTTTTATTAATTCTGATATTAGGGTTAGTAATGCGGTTTTTGCATGGTATTAATAACAATCTAGTCCATGGTATTTGTCCCATAGTATTTTGGCCATAGTTTTCACCTAAATATAACCCATTTTTTGAGTGTTCATAAATATAAGGTGACTTATGGAGTAAATATAAAAAAATGTTTTATTTGTTTACCATACCTCTCATTTATTTATATTTTTATTAATTTACCATACCTCTTTTACAAATATGGTATTTGGCCCATAGGATTCACTTAAATAAAACCTCTTTCTTGAGCCTTCATAAATAGAACGAGGGTTATGGACTAAATATAAAAAGAGGTTTTATTTATTTACGATACGTCTAGTTTATTTATATTTTTATTTATTTACCATACCTTTTGAGTAAGTATAAAAAGACGTTTTATTTATTTACCATACCCCCACTTTACTTATATTTTTATTTGTTTACACCCTTACATGTATATAAGGTGACTTATGGAGTAAATATAAAAAATGTTTTATTTATTTACCATACCTCTCATTTATTTATATTTTTATTAATTTACCATACCTCTTTTATAAATATGGTATTTGGCCCATAGGATTCACTTAAATAAAACCTATTCTTGAAAATGGGCGAATGGATACTTAAATAAAACCTATTCTTGAAAATGGGCGAATGGAAGGTTGTAAGTCCTAATTTCAAGGGCTAAATTTACCTTTTTTACACTCTCCCTTAAAATAAGGTGGGCTATTTGAGGTGATTTGTAAAAATGTACTATGATACGAAATATTCGCCCACTAAAAATTTAAAACCCCTTAATTTCGCCAAAGGGCGAACATTCGCCCCTAAAATTATCCTTGCTCAAGAAATTTGTTGCTAGGTTTGAGGTATGTTGATTTGGAATTATGTGAGAATTGTATTTATGGAAAACAAAAGAGAGTCTAATTCCTCAGAGTTGGGAAAGAAATGGAGAGAAAAAATTATAGCTTTTGCATGCATATGTATGAGGACCTGATCAGGTATCATATCCCATTGGCTCTAGTTATTATGTTACTTTTATTGATGATCCAGCCAAAAAATCCTGGATTTATTGTATTCAGAATAAATCTGATGTATTTGATACTTTCAAGAAATAGAAAGCTTTGGTTGAAAATGAGAAAGGAAAAAGGTTGAAGTGTATCAGATCAGACAATGGAGGTGAATATTGTAGCAAAGATTTTGATAGGAAATGTTTAGAGAATGGAATTCGCAGAGAGAAGATAGTTACATGAACGCCAAACAAAAATGGTGTGTCAGAAAGGACAAACACGACAATCATGGAGCCTGCAAGGTGCATAAGATTGCATGCAGGATTGCCTTTACAATTTTGGGTGGATGATATAGATACTGTTGTTCATATAATAAACAAATGGCCTTGAATTTCCTTGGATGGTGGTATTCTAGATGAGGCATGGATAGGTAGAAAGGTAAAATACTCTTTTTCAAAGAATTTTGGTTGAGAAGCCTTTGTCCACATTAATAAAGAAAATAGAACAAATCTTGTGGGAAAATCAAAGAAATGTACCTTTATTGGATATGGTGTTAATGATTTTGGTTATCGCTTTTATGATTATGAAAAACAAAAAATCATTAGGAGCATAGATTTCAGATTTAATGGAAAGTTTTTGTATAAGGATCAGATGGAGGAAAAGAAATAGGAAAAAGAAAACAGAGAATACACAGTGCCTGATGAGATCATAGAAAAAGTGAAGTTGCCTAAAACTCATAATGATCAACATCCCGAATAGCAATAGCAACCACAACAGCAACAAGCACCACAAACACTTTAAAGTGGTGTTAGAAGATCTAACAGGATAAGTAGACCCCCTGAACGATACTCTCCTTCATTATATTATGTATTGTTGACTAATTCTGGTGAACAAGAATGTTATGAAGAAGTAGTGCAGGTAGAAAACAGGAAGAAGTGGGAGCAAGCCATGAAAGAAAATATGGAATCCTTAGACATAACCATACTTGGGACTTAGTCAGGTTGCTTGCAAGTAAAACAACATTGCAGAATAAATCATTCTACAGGTTGAAGGAAGAAGATGGAGGTTTTAAAAGGTATAACACTAGATTTGTGGTGAAGGGGTTTGTAAAAATAAGGGTATAGACTTTGATGAGATATTTCTTCATCTTTTTAAAGTGACTTCAATCATAACTATTTTAAGTCTAGTAGCACCTGAAAATTTGCATCCTGAGTAGTTAGATGTAAAGACAAACTTTCTCCATGGGGATTTGGAGGAAGAGATATATATATATATATGCAGCAACCCTAAGAATATGAGGTAAAAGGGAAGGAGAAACTAGTGTGTGGGTTAAGGAACAACTTGTATGGCTTAAGCTAGGCTCCAAGGCAATGGTATCTAATATTTGACAAGCTTATGTCTTAAAAAGGTTATACTAGATGTCACTCTAATCATTTTGTTTATCTCAAAAGGAAAACTGATGGAAGCTATATTATATTGTTATTGTATGTAGATGACATGCTTGTTGGAGGTTATAACATGCAGGAAATAAATGTACTCAAAATAAAATTGGCAAACTCATTTGCAATGAAGGATTTGTGTATTACAAAACAAATCCTTTGTATGAGAATAACTAGAGGTAGGAAGAATCACCAATTAACATTCTCTCAGAGTGAGTACATGCAAAAGGCATTGAAAAGATTTAATATATGCAGAATGAAAAACCACTTAGTATACCTTTAGCTATCCATTTGAAACTAAGTAAGGAGGTGTGTCCCAAGACTCAGAAAGAAATGTCTTATAGGTCTAAATTTCCATATGCATCAGCAATTGGAAGGCTAATGAATGCAATGGTCTACACAAGGCTTGATATTGCACATGTAGTGGGATTTATAAGTAGGCACATGAACAATCCAAGAAAAGAACACTGGATGGTGGTGAAGTCCATTCTCAGGTATTTGGGAGGTACCACAAATCAAGAATTATGCTTTGATGGTTCAAACATTGCTCTACAGGGATATATTGATGCAGATATAACAGGTGATAGAGATAATAGGAGGAGCACCATAGGTTATGTGTTTTCTGTAGGTGGAACAACTGTCAGTTGGGTTTCGAACTGCAAAGTGTTGTTTCACTCTCAATGAAGGAAGTAGAGTATGTTGCTGCTACATAGGCTGGTAAAGAAATCATTTGGTTACAAAGGTTTCTCGATGAATTGGGTAAGAAGTATGAGTTGGGCAGGTTATACAGTGATAGCCAGAGTGTCATACACCTTGTAATCACTCTGCATTTCATTCCAAGAGTAAACATATGCATCTCAAGTACCATTTCATATGGTTAGTGTTGGAAGATGGAAGGTTGAAGCTGGAAAAGATGCACACTAGCTAGAATCCTGCAGATATGTTAACAAAAGTTGTAACCAGGGAGAAACTGAGATTCTACTCAGTTTCGATTAGTCTTCAAGTATGATGATGAAGATGAGAAACAACCAAGTCCAAAGTAGAGTCATTATCCAGTAAATGAAGCATCGGTGGAGTTGTTATAATTTGTCTCCAAGTGGGAGATTGTTGTGTGTGGAACATCATTATCTTCTTTATTCAAAGGTATCACCTCATTGGACCCCAGTTCATAATGGGCCAAAAAACCTGACCATTTTCTTACACAATCAGGGGGGGCGATGACCATTCTTTAGAGAAACCCCTTACAGGGGATCAAGGGCGATGCCCTCGAATCTAAAAATAGATGTAAAATTGCCTTGTAAAATGTTGTAATTTCGTAGTCAATCTGAGTTGTTCATTAGTGTTGGTTTAGGGGGTCCTAACCCAGGTTCAAGGTTAGGTGCACAAACTAACAAATCACTACACTACTGGACCTTTTGGAAACAACCCACTTAGTGCAGACTGCAGTCTCACCCGCAACAGTATGGTGGGATGCAAGAACCAATTTTCTGCATCTAGAGACGAGTGTGATTTCTTTTAGTGCCTCGGAGTTGCCTTCGCACAGATTGATAATCCCTTAGGTCTTGGTACTGCAACTCTATAGAAACATCCTCCAGACCTTTGCGAAGGTTAGCAATCAGCTTTTGCGGACCCTTATTAGTGAATTTATCCACTTATGCACATCAGAGAACAATCCTAGATTAGTGTTTATGCAAATCTTATTTAGAAAACATTAGATAATTCATCAGAGTCTTCGTGAAAATACATAAACATGCTTTCTTACATTATATAATAGTTATCTAATAGAATCGCATAGCATTAGATCAATATTTCATAAACACATTATTCATACACAACATATATCGTAAACAGAAGTAAACAGGAATAAACCAATATACATAGTATTCCTTCGGTAATCTTCTTTATTGATCTTCAGTTCAACTCTACAGACTCAAAACTTCCCTGCACCATTAGTTGTAGGGGTCTGTGCACTCAGTTGTGGACTCTACCTAGCCCTCTGGGCACTCAGTTACAGAGCCTTTCTCTCCTATCTAACCCACTCTTTACGTTAAGATTTCTCTTCTATTGATCCATTACATTCATCATTTCTTAGATATCTCTCCTAGACTCTATAAAACACACTTATTTATAGCCTTGTACATACAATCCCATGGCCCGCGAACCATAGGTGGGTCTCAAAGATGACTCAAAATTTACATAAATAAGGGGTTAAAACCCCTTTGACTCCTAACCATCTTCGTACTCCACATCCACAAATCAAAAAGACATTACATTATTTACAAAATATACATCAAAACTTGGGTTATTTTAACCCCAAAATTCACCCAGGGGACCCCATCCCAACATGCCCCCAACATAAATATCGTGACTCGCTTTTGAGTCACTTAGCTGGTGCTACAATCTTGATGTGAAGATCCCTCAATTCCACTTGAACTATTGCAACCTCGACAAAGCTCTCAGTGGCTGCCTTCTTGAACTCCTCAACTAGTTTCTCTATAGTTGTTCCTTTTCCGGCTAGCTTCATTGTCTGGTACGTCTGCTACAAGCTGTTAGCTTCTCCTGAATATCTGACCCACTATCTGTGCTCACTTTACTGGTGCCCACATGTAGCCTATTTTCCTAGATCTGCAGCTCATGCAAATCCTTTTGGTCGCTCCCCAACATCTGCATATTTTTTTTCTTGAAATAATACATCACTTCAGTCGTAGTGTCCCTTATTTTATCCACGATATCATTGAGATCACCCTCTGTCAAGATCACGGGATCACCCTGCGACTTGTCTGATTTTTTTTTCTTCCTGGGATCTTCCTATTGTCCTTGGCCATGTCTCTTTAGAATAAATTGGGTTCCTTGCCCCTCATCTCCTCCATCGCCTTGTTCTGAAAATTCTTCCTCCTTAGTCTCTAGCAAAGGTGACTTGTCACTTCTCTGTGACTCGGGCTACTCTTGATATGCCTACTCCTTGGTAGCGTGCTCTCTCTCCATTTGAGCCTTCTCTCCAGCTTCCTTCTTTCTTTGTGCAATCAGGTTCTGTACAACCTTGTTAGTTGCTTCCTTTCTCTTATGTGTTGATGAACTTCTTGCGCCCTTACTGGTTCCAAAATTTAAGTCTGAGGGGGTGTGCCACTCTTTTGGCCATTGCGCAATCACTACCTACCCGTCTATCTCTATTGCCAAATATGGCAAGTCATGCCATTTCTATTGTGGATCCTTCTGCACCTGAATGTATACTTGGTGGAAGTCAACCTTGAATGTTGCATAGGCTAACAACTGTGTGTACAAGGTTGGGGACAACCTTGGGTGCTGGTTAATGGCCATGCAGAGGCTTGATTCCATGAGGACCCAAAATATCTTTGTCTTTGTGATCCACGTGGGGTCCTTTTTAGCCCATAGAGATGCAAACTACTGCCGCTTCTGGTAGTCCTTCTTTGAGCGGAGGAAACTAGCTATCCTCTGGTAGCTCCCACACAACCAAAACAATAGATAGCAACAACCAAGCATAATGAAATAGCTTGGTCACATCATGGGCCTCATGGTAATTCGCGAGGAATTTCTATCATAGATACCTGGAACAATTGAAATACACGCCCCTTGTGCACTGTATAGTGAGGGAGACCACAGGCACCAGAACTTCATCCACATGAAACTTTCTCATGACCTTCCCTGCCAAGATCTGTGTGGAAATTTACAATGCGAGGTCATTTATTAAGGGGATGGAATATCCTCGTGTCTTCTTCATGAGGTTGAATTCCTTATTCATTCATTTTGCCAAGTCGTTTTCACCCATCTTTCCCCCAAAACCCTTGGTCAGATTCAATCCCTCATATGGAAGATGTGTGATTCTATGGATAAGCATGTCAGTGATGGGGATAGGCCCTCCTAGCCATAAGAACCCATCATGCACTAGAGTAAGCAGTTGGCGCACAAAAATTGTCTTGATAGGGGTGCGGTGATAATGGGGCACCCACAATAGATTCAGTAATCCCGAATTCTCCACACCACAGATCCATTCCACCATCTCTAGCACAAAGACACCTAACTCCGCGTAGTAGACATGCTTCATATATTTATCTATTTCTAAGTGAGGAAACCTAGCATGATCTACGAGATCCCAATCTTCCATCTTCAGCAGTGGGATCCGTGCAAGACAAAAAGCTTCAAAGGGAACCTGCTCAGGCAACTGCGAGGTAGAAATGGAAAATTTGATCGAGTCTAGGTATTTTGTGCCCTTCACCTTCCCCTTGCACGGACGGATATAGTTAGTAGCCTTTTTATGGGCTCCACTCCTTCAGCATCTATATATTTTATACCCTAGCCTTCCTCCTCCTCCAGGTCAACTACCTTCTCAAATTGCTTGTCCTTCTTTTGCTTTTGTGCTGCAGAATCGTTTCTCGGTGATTCACGCACTAGTAGTGGCTTTTTTTGTTTATCCTTCTTCAGCTTCTGTGTTTCTCTAGTAGGGGTAGGCTTCGGCCTAGGCAACCTCGGTATTGTAGGCATAGGAGCCAAAGCTTCCATACCTACCACTTCTACGGTAGCTCCTTCCAAAGAAACATCACCACCCTGTAGGGCTTGGTCCAAGAATGCCTTCCCGAATTAACTTTTGATTCAACCCAGACAATTTAGCAAATGTAGGGCTCGTGAATAATTCCTCCCAATACGATCGGTTCATAAGTGATAGACAACACAGCTCAAGAAAAACTCTAAGCATGCAAAGTGTTCTCTATTGGACCGACACGCATAATTTATAATGGTTTTTGATGAATTCAAATCTGACAATTCTCCCCAAATTCTGATAATTAATGTTGTTTTGGCTAAAGATCTTGAAATATTTATGCCTTAAATGCCACTAGCCCACTCCTCTTAACCATATTCTGGCTGTCAAGTCAAGAATAGTGACTCCAATGGTCACTTTTCTACTGTGGTGCATGATACCTCGCTCCATAGTGCATCTTCCTATGTGTAGCTTCATAGATTGTATCTTCATCATCTTCCACACAACCCACATGCTACGTAGTCCTCCAATCTTGGCAGTGTAGTTTATATTCGCTTGCTCCCTTGCAACTACTTGGAGCAATAAGACTATCCTACCACCATATAGTCATTGCACAAGATTCCCTGTATAAAGCTTCAATTAGCTTCAATTCACTCTTCCCAGAAAAGGTTTTTCATTCAGCTTCACAAGCTAAACTATGCCTCCATCTGTAATTTCGATGATAATAGATGGCCCTAGCTAATGCATCTGGAATTTTTCCAGAAACTTAGTGAATTTACTATCATATAACAATACAAAAAAAAATATCTTAAATGTGTGAAGATTGATGTGGCAATCGTGCCATGCTTTTTCACATTCCTTCTGTACTTGCTGATGTAATCCAACCAGGAATCAGTCCTATCCAAGATCCATCAGTTGCATGAGCTATTCTTCCAAGGCTTCACGATCTACCATACCTATGAGAGCTATTGTACACAGACTACCCACAATATACTCCATTAGCATTACAACTTCTACCCGATAGACCAACCTGAATGATGTTTGTCCTGTTAGCATCTTGTAGGTAGTCCTATACGCCCATAGTACTACAGTAAGCGCACATCCCAGTAATTCCAGTACGCGTTGCATATCTTCATCAACGCATTCTCCAAAATCTTGTTGAAGGCTTCAATAGCTCCATTGTCCTGTGGGTGATATGATGTACTCTTCTAATGGTAGACCTAGTATTCCTCTGTTAATGCATTGATTGTTTCATTCAGAAAGTGTGTACCTCTTTCGCTCATCAACATTTTCAGGCATCCAAATCTAGTTAAGGCATACTCAAACAAAAGCTTTGATATTGTAGCTCCTATACAATCCTTAATCGGTTGTGCCTCTACTCATCTAGTTAGACACTCCATCATGGTGATGATGTAGCGTGCACCAGGTTTTGTCCCTAGGGGCTGAATTGTCCCAACAGAATAAATTTCCCATTTTTCAAATGGCTACAATGATAGTTGTGGTTGTAATGGAAATTCATCGCTTCGTGATGGTCTGCCTATTCTTTGACATGCATTGCATGCCTTACAATACACTTTGGAATCATTATGTAGTGTTGGCTACCATAGGTTTGCATACAAAGCCTTTTGCGCAGTCGGCTTTCTTGCTTAGTGTCCTCCAACAACCCCTCCATGAGCTTCAGCGAGAATTCTATTGGTCTCAAAATATGGCACTTATCTTCACAATATCTCATTTGCACCCATATTATACAAATGTCCTGTAATTACTGAAAAGTCTTATGCGCGCACTAATAGCTCCTTTTGCCGACTTGTATACCCTTATGGTGCTATCGTCGTAGTTAAGAAATGAATGGTATCTGCAAAAGGGTTATCTGCTAGATGCACCGTCAAGAGCTAGGCATCTTGCAACCCTTCCTCCAAATTATTAGCCTCCTCTCTTGTTTCGCTCTGTGACAAATGGTCAGGTCCTGCATTCAACCTCCCTGGCTTCACAATGACCTCAAAGTCATACTCCTAGAATAGCAACAACAATCGACAGATCTTGGCCCCCAACATAAGCTTATTGACCAAGTATTTCAAGGCAGAATGATCCATGTACATCTTGAAATTCCCTCCTAACAGATAGTACTTGAACTTCTGTAGCACATACACCATGGCCAATCCTTCATGCTCTGTTGTTGAGTAATTCTTCTTGGCCTCTGATAATTTCCTACTCGCGAAGGCTATAAGGTGGTCCATTTCTCCTTCAATGGCTTGCATTAACAGTACACCCAATGCAATGCAAGAGGCATCAACGTGTATGTGAAATTCCTTCTTCCAATCTAGGAATACGAAGTTTGGCACAATGATCATCTTTTCTTTCAAAACATCTAAGCTGTGATGGCATTCTTTGTCCCAAAAGAATGTTGCATCCTTCCTCGGTAGCTTCTCCATAGGCATGGTAATTTGACATATGCTTTGATATTTTTTCTATAATATCTCATATGTCCCAACATGGTGTGCAATTGTTTTACATTCCTTGGGGCCTCCAAATTCACTATCACTGCAATCTTGGCAAGGTCCACCATCAACCCTTGCTTGCACACCACATGACCCAGCAGGATTCCAAAGGGAACATAGAAGATTCATTTCTTCAAATTTAGTGCGATCTGGTATCTATGACACATATCTAACATCAAGAGCAGACTTACTCCATGGCGCTTCACTAGTCTGAACACCATCTAGTCATCAAAGAACACTTCCAACAACTTATGAATAAATTCCTTGAATGTCGTGATTACTACGCGAGAAAGTATCGCAGGCGCATTCTTGATTCCAAATGGTATCACAGTTTATTGTAAACAAACCCAGTCCATCATGAAGTTTGTTTTTCTCCTGTCCTCAGACATGATCTTAATATGATGGTACCCCGAAAACCCATCACTGAACGAGTAGGCCTCCTACCCTCCAACATTGTCTAATACTTCATCACTGGAAGGTGTTGGGAATCGATAGTGGACACACACATCATTAAACTTCCGCACATCCATGCGAATGCATATTTCTCCCTTCTGCTTCTTCTCCTGAACCACCATCAGGCTCACCCAATAACATTCCTTAACCGGTTCTATGATCGCTGCTTCTAGCATCTTATTGAGCTCTTCGTGAACCTTTTCATTGTATTTAGGATTAAGGAGATATGACCTCCGTTTAATAGGGTTCACATCTAGCTTTCAAAGTGATTTTCATAATGCCCAAGTATCCTACAATGCCCTTCAAATCCAAAAACTTGGTAGGAAATAGGTTTTGATATTCACAGAGTAACTTAACAACTTTATCCACATGTAGCATCATCCCAATAATTGGCAGTCTTTGCAAACTTCAGTTCTTCTTCAATCCCAATGTTTACCTACTTTATTTTCAATGAAGCGGTGATTTCCAGGTTGTCTATTTGCGGGCCCTCCACTTCACAATGCCCTTTTGCCTCTGAAACATTAATATTTCTTGGATCTTCATCCTCCTTCTTGGTGGTCACATTGTACATTACAATGCATTGTGTAGCTGGGTGCCCCAATCTAGCTGGACCCATTCCAAAGGTTCTTGTGGTGTTCTAAAGATAACTACCTTAATCTCCTGCTGAGCTTCATCATTATCTTGAAACCATATTAAAAAATGAAGGTCAATAAGAACCCTTCTCTTAGTATATCACACTCTGTGGTGCCATGGTAGAGCTCTGTCTCCAAATACCAACTCATGGGAATTGTATCCAAAGTATGGAAAAATAAGTGTACCCACTCCAGCTATGACTCTATTCCATAAGATTTAGTCCACTTTTCTAGGTGATCGCTCCCATCATATTTGTCGGCCAATCAAGTGTTAGGACATTCAAACCGAAACCTCATGATCCTTCTCTAATCCTTCCATCCATCAAAGCTATCCTTGTGCCTAACCCACCATCATGCGGCGTAGCGCACAATACCAAATTGAATTCTTGGAAGTGGTGATTCTTAGGGACTTCACGATCAAACACATAAAAAAACTTATCCACGTCAATTAAACCATCATAACAAGGTAAGTTCCTTACCTTCGATGAAATCAAGTGCAATGATTTAGTCATCATGTTGCAGCACAGTGGAGATACTTCACTCAAGCGATTCTGCCAATGATCCAACTCTTCATCTGAATTAGAGGTGCAGGAACTCTCCTGGTCCCATGTGATCTGTATATTTGTTGTTGGATTGATCCAATCCTTGTCTCGCTCTATTATTTTGTAGATCTAATCTAGTTCATTCTCACTTTCTTCATAATCGTGGACTGATTCAGTGTAGCATGCCCCTTCTGCAGGGTCCAACGACACTATAAATTGAACTGATTTCCTTTGAAATGACATAATCCTGTTCTTTAAATTGATGATGTCATTCATGTCAATGGCCCAGTTAATTCTGAGGAGCACAGGGTATGGATTATTGTCATCAATGATCTCTATCACTTAAATTTAGCCATCACACTTACACCTTCGATGTCAATAGTTACTCCATATAATCATCCCATAGGGATGATATTTTGCTAGTTCGCCATTTTGAGCTGAATTGGAACACTACAATGGAGGTCTCCCCATTCTTTCCCATGTTTGTTTTGGCAAAATGTTGGCATCATACCCCAAATCCAAGATGAATTTGTCCATCTCATAATCTCCTATCTATGCATTGAGCCTCATCTCGCGCCCTATTCTAGCCTTATATTTGCCAATTTTTCTAACTCTGTAGTGTCCATTAGGGGTGTTTTCCTTTCTGGGGCATTTGTTTATTAACTCCTGTAGGCCTTTCACGGTTTTGCTAGGACGCAAAAGTTTCATGTAGGTCTCTAAAAATGTGGTAAGGACAGAGTGATCAACCTCTATAGGCGCATTTGTTTCTTACACCTTGTTCTGGCTTCATGAGGTGGAGGCCTCAAGGAAGCTTTTCTTGGCTTCAATAAAAGTTTAATAATGTAAACTTTGAAACAGGAACTATAAACTCAAAATGGGAGCTCTGGCCAAAAAACCCTGATAAAACATCAAAAGCAGTGCTAAAAATGAAAAGTCTTGATGCTGGAATAACACCTTTTTTTCCTAGGGTAAATTTTCAACATGTTTTAAAAATGGCGGTGAAAACCAATTTTTTGTGCAAAAATTGTACAAAAAACACCCTCAAAATGAAGTGTTGATATTCGAATAACAATTTTTTTTTCAATGGTAAATTTTGTGCAAAAAACACCCTGAAAAAGAAAAATGTTAATGCTGGGATAACAATTTTTTTTTTAAGGGTAAAATTTCAACATTTCGAAATAATAGCGTAAAAAATTGTATCATGACCCCGAAAAACATTAAAATTTCAAAAAAACTAATGAAAACATAAAATTAAAAAAAAAAATTAAAACAATGGAAAAATACAACAAAAAAAAGTAAAAAAATAAATAAATAACAAAACATAAATAAAAAAATATACTAAAAACAAAACATAAAATAAAAATAAAAATCAATCATAAAAATAAAAATAAAAAAACAAACAAAATTAACCTATAAAATATAAAAATTAAAAAACTAGAAAAAAATTACAAATTATAAACAAATAAATAGTAAAAAAACATATTTTAAAAAAATGGAAAAAAAATCAAATATGTAAACCATAAAAAAAAAGTTGGGAAAAGAAAAAAGAAACACATTAAAAAAAACTATAAGATTAAGTAGGTAAAAATAGAAAAATTAAAAAAACATTAACAAAAAACTAAAAAAAAATAAATTGAAAATTAAAAACAAACTAGATTTTTAAAAAAATGGAAAATTAACAAAAAGAAATTAAAAATTAGAGAAATTAAGATTAAAATGATGATTACTTAAAAAAATAAATGTAAACATATATATATATATATATATATATATATATATATATATATATATAAGAGACAAAAAATAAATAAAAAATGTTTAAAAGAAATTGTTTGATAAACCATAAAAGAATTTGGGAAAAAAATTAAGAAATTAAGAAATTTATATATATATATATGTAAAAATAGAAAAATTAAAAAAATCATTAACAAAAACTAGGGAAGAGAAATTAAAAACAAACTAGATTAAACAAAAATGGAAAATTAACAAAAAAAAAAATAAAAACTAGTAAAATTAAAATTAAAAACATTTAGAAAAAACTAAAAAGACAAAAAGAAGCTCAAATTAAAAAAAGAAAAAAAAAGAAGAAGAAGTTAATAAAATATCAAAATTTTGAAAATATGTCTTCTCCAATTAAAAATAAAAAAAAAAAAATTTTAAAAACATTCTAAACTTACAAAAAAAAATTGTGTTTTTCATTTTAAAAAAAAAAATATTAATCTCTTTCTAATTAAATTCATTATTTATTTAGAAACAAACCAATAAATATATTTTTTTAAATGAAATAAAATATATATATTTTTTAAATGAAATTTTGTTTTTTTTATTTAAAAAAAAAAAATTATTAAACAATTTTAATAAAAATTATTAAACATATTTAATAAACAAAATATATTTAATAATTTTTAATAAATATATTTTTAATTAAATATTTAATAAACATTATTTAATAATTAAAAAAAAATCTTTAACAATTTTTTTTTTAATTTTGTTTTTATTATTAAAAAAAAAAGAAAAAAAATCGGCCCATGGCCGCACCACCACTGAGTAGCGGGCGGGCCGTTGGGCGATTCCGGGAATTGCCTGATGACCCTCCCGCCACCCGGTGGTGGCGCGACCGTGCACCGAGGGTTGCACGCAGCCACGCAGCCACTCAGCCCACAGCCGCACCACCATCGGGTGGCAGGGGGGCCATTGGAATTGCCCAATGGCCCGCCCGCCGCCCGGTGGTGGCGTGACCATGGGCCGATTTTTTTTTTTTAAATAGAAACAAAATTAGAAAAAAGAAATTAAAATAGTTTAATAATTTTTTTTAAAATTATTAAATAATGTTTCTTAAATATTTAATTATAAATATGTTTATTAAAAATGTTTTTATTAAATATTTATTTAAATATGTTTATTAAATTGTTAAATATGTTTATTAAAAATTATTAAATATATTTAGTTTATTAAATATATTTAATATTTTTTATTAAAATTATTTAATAATATTTTTTATTAAAATAAAAAAAATAAAAAATAAAATAAAAAAAAATTCATTTAAATATATATATATATATATATATAATTTATTTATTGGTTTGTTTTTAAATAAATAATGTTTTTTTTTTTTTTTTTTTTTAAATCAAAAGCACATTTTTTTATAAGTTTAAAATGTTTTTATTTTTTTATTTTTTAAATTGGAAAAGACATATTATATATATATATATATATATATATATATATATATATATATATATATATATTTAAATTTGAGCTTATTTTTGTCTTTTTAGTTTTTTCTAAATGTTTTTAATACTAATTTTATTAGTTTTTATTTTTATTTTTTTTGTTAATCTTCTATTTTTGTTTAATCTAGTTTGTTTTAATTTTTTTTTTTCCCAGTTTTTTTAAAGTTTTTTTTTTAATCTTTCTATTTTCACTTGCTTAACTTTATATATATATATATATATATTCCAAATTCTTTTATGGTTTATGAGATAAAAGTTTTTTTTTAACATATTTTATTTTTCTTGTTTGTCTTTTTTAATGTATATTTTTATATCTGTTTTTTTTAACTAATCAACATTTAAAAAAAGAAAAATTAAACAACTTGAAAATTCGTTAAGTAATCATAATTTAAAAAAAAAATTGGACATAATAATTTTAAAATGTGAAAAATAAGTTCTCTAAAAAAAAGGTATGCTGCATGAAGATGTTGCATCTATACGTTTAAAATCAGTATGAAAATCACTAACATTTAAAAACAAATATTTATATTTGATACATAAGAAAATTTAAAGTGTCAAAAATATGCTTCGAAGAAAAAGAAGTGTATTTTGCATCACCACTTTTCAAAATCGGGTCACGTTTTTACTACCCCTATGACATGGGTAATCGTATCGGTTATTTAAAGTGCCAAAAACTATGCTCTAAAAAAGATATGTGTGTTCTGCATCACCCCTTTTCAAAATCAGGTCAATTTTTTGCTATCTCTATGAAACGGATAACAGTATCATTTCCCGTTTCAAAGTTTACATTGTTGTTTCCTTAGCACACGCCAAATCAAAACCATCTTTCGTTTCTAGGGGCTTGCGGACCCATCCATCCTCTTCAAGTTGATTTCCTTTATCATCACGAGTTGTTATCTTTCTTCTCACCACGATATTCACGCTTTGATCCTCCTCGCAGGGCTCATCTCTCATCATCTGTAAGTTATGCATACGTTGCTAAGGCTGCACCTTTTTCTCCTCCATCATAGCTATCAGCACTGGGAATTCTTCTATAGTGTGATCAAACTGGCTGTAGTACTGACATGACGGGTGTGTCTGATTTTGACACTCCCATGTGTAGTCCCATGGTGTTCCACAGTTGAGACAGATAACCTGTCCCCAGCTTTTACCAGGCCCTCCTCCTCCTCAACCTTGTCCTCATCCCTGATATCCTCCACGTGGTCCTCTAGCGCCCTACTCTAGAGGTAACATTTTTGCTTGCAGCCAGTATGTAGGTGTACTTTCCATCATCAGATCATAGCTGTCACAATGTTGCTCATCATCACCCACTGATTTCCAGAAGTAACAAAACAATTGTTGAGGTGTCTGGACAAAATTTTGAAGCAAATGGAAGTTATCCATCACATGTTGTCCAATAACCTGGAAAAAAGTGCACCATAGTGCAACCCTTACACTCAGTCTTGTTGGATCTTCTGGCCTCAGGGGAATTGGTCCCCCTCCTATAATATAATTCAAAAGTACGGGACAATGGTCTTTATCATGACCCTGGCCCTTACACTTCAAACACTAGACTTTTGCACGCACGTCTAGTTTAGTATCCTTGTCTCTCTTCAAGCTCTGGAATTAAAAGCATAGGCTCTGTAACTGAGAGTGGATTTGCTGTACCTGAAAGGTCGCATCTAGAATAGGCATCGTATGCAACCTCATGACAATTTCCAAGGCTTCTTCCTGAGTTCCTATCTTCTGTTGTGACAAAGCAATCCTTAAGTGGGCCAGAAGCGAAAATATAAACCACTCACAATGCTGGCCATCTATGAGCTACATGTTAGCTTCGCAGATCATACATTTCAACCTTTGGTCTAATTCCCAAGGCATCTCATCAACCCTCATCATGATTTCCTTAAATACAACTACTAACTGTGAGTTAGACTTAGGCATACTAAACTCTTTGTTCAAAGTAGCCTTAGTCACTACTAGCATTTCCAAATGATTACCAGAATAGTACTTAATATACCAAGTCAACGTAGCAACTGTGTCTTCTTTATATTGTCATAAGTAATTTGTTGTTGTGTCCACACAACATTCACAACAAACTAGGAGTGCTATGTGACCTCACTCCCTATGCCCTTGAAAATTGATAGCTTCATTGAGTTCGACACGTTAAACGGTGGTGGTGGTAAAGGTGTGGGCGAAGATGTATACCATGGAGGTGGAGGTGGAGGTGGAGGTGGAGTGGATGGATGATGTATCCATGGAAACACACTCCAGGCCTGATCCTTCTCGATTTCTAAAGAATTTTCCACTTCACGTAACTCTGAACATCAAGGCAATGGCATAACCCGTTTTTCACATAACAACATCTTAATCCAAGTATTCAAACATCTTAAATACTGACCTCATGGTCCCTTGAAAAATCGTCGCTCTACTTCACTATAGTTGACTAAGGTATCAACTACAAAGTCTATAATAAATGATCCTATAATTCGATCAAGCTAGTGATCGAAATCCTGCACGATCTTGTCTTCAGAGGCCTCTAATTGTCATACTAGTTCTAAAGTCCACACTATTGGTCTGTCAAGCTTACACCTCCCTTGATCATCTGCCAACTTATATAACCACTCTTATAACTCAATTGGGAATGTGTAAAATAAAGTTTCATGTATCTCCGTATACAAATACCTATCTAACCACTGCTCCTTTGACAAAAGTGGATTCCTGTTTTACTCTACTGCGAATTTGTGATTTTTTCTCTTTAGCAACTTTTCAATTTCTTTCTTCCTCCAGTCCTAGTGATGCGACATCACACATATACTTTAAGTAGATCCCGGTCCTGACAACAAAACCATTTTTTGGCTTAGGGTGTCTTGACCCAGGTTTAGAGTTAGCTGCGCCAACCAACAAATCCCTACACTATTCAATCTTTCGGCAACAACCCGCATAATGCAGGCTACAGTCTCACCCGAAATAGTATGGGGGGATGCAGAACCAAGTTTTTCCATCCAAAGATGAGTATGATGTATTTTAGTGCCTCAGATCTGCCTTCGTGTAGATCGATAACCCCTTGGGGCTTGGTAATGCAAATCTACTGAAACAACCTCTAGACCTTCGTGAAGGTTTGTGATCAGCTTTTGTGGACCCTTATCAGTTGATTTATCCACTTACGAACATCATAGAAACATCCTAGATTAGTGCTTGGGCAACTCTACTTAAGTTATTTAGAAAACATTAGATAATTTGTTATGAAACCAGCTCAAGAAAAGATAGAAAAGAAAGATCAACACCTTAGAATTCAGCCTCTTCGAGGGGGCAACCTCCTTTACATTACATAAATGAACAATTCTTGGATGATACAAATGACAAAACCTCCTTTCTATATATAGGAGTCTAAGGAGTCACAATATAATCCAGCCGACCTAGCAATAATAATATAAAGCCACAAAAATAACAATAGAGGGATTCTATGGGGTACAGAAATAACAATATGGGGGTAATAGGGGCACAACAATATAAATAAAGGGTATAACTACAATAGTAATGGGGTAATCACTAGTATTATAGGGACCCAACATGCCCCTCTCCTTCAAAAAAGTGTTGTCCTCAACGCTTGAGCAGTTCTGGATACTTCTGCATAAAATTCTCATCCTCCCATGTGGAATCTTCAGCAGATAAGTTCTTCCACTTGATAAGATACTCTGAAATTGATCGATTTCGTAGCTGTCGAGTTCTTGTTTCTGTGACTGCTTCCGGTTCCAATATAATTTTTCCTTCCTCGTCAAGTTCTGGCAATATTGTTTGAACTGGGAGCTTGTCGCCTATAACCTTCTTTAAACATGAAACATGGAAAACTGGGTGCAATCGAGAAGCTGCAGGAAGATCCAATTTGTATGCCATAGTACCAATCTTTTCCAACACCTTGTACGGACCATAATACTTTGGTGATAATTTATTATCCTTCTTAGCTTGCTTTAGGGACATTTGCTTATATGGTTGTAGCCGTAGGAATACCCAATCACCTACATCAAAACTTCTTTCACTGCGATGTTGATCTGCCTGTTGTTTCATTCTATTTTGTGCCAACACGAGGTTATCCTTTAAGAGTTGGAGGACTTGTTGTTGATGTTCGATGTGATGTTCCACTGCCTGAACCTTAGAATTTTCTCTTAAATATGATGTGATTGATGGTGGTTGTACCCATAAAGTGCCATAAATGGGGTCATTTTTGTTGTTGTATGGAAGGAAGTGTTATACCACCATTCAGCCAGAGGCAACCATTTGACCCATTGTGTCTGTTTATCAGATACAAAGCAACGAAGATATCCTTCCAAACATTTGTTTACTATCTCAGTTTTCCCATCAGATTGAGGATGATAAGATGAGCTATGAGCTAACTGAGTACCAAGACAAGAAAATAATTCTGTCCAAAAATTTCTAGTGAAAATGGGATCTCTGTCACTTACAATAATCTTTGGGTTTCCATGTAGCTTTTGAATTGTTTCCATAAATGCAGTAGAAACTGTACTGGCTTTAAATGGATGTGATAATGCACAAAAGTGTGCATACTTGGTAAGTCTGTCAACTACCACCATGATGACACTCTTTCCCTCAGACTTGGGTAAACCTGTGATAAAATCCATTGAAACCTCCTCCCAACGTTGGCTTGGAATGGATAAAGGTTGTAATAGACCCGGTGTCTTAATTGTTTCAACTTTATTTTGTTGGCAAACCAAACATTCTGCCACAAACTTTTGAATATCTGATTTAAGGCCATCCCAAAAAAATTCCTTCTTAACCCTGTGGTAAGTTTTTAAAAATCCTGAGTGCCCTCCTAAGGGAGAAGTGTGCAATTCCATAAGAATCTTTTGTTTTAGCTGGGAATTCTTACAGAGGTATAAGCGATCTTTGTACCATAACGAATCATTTTGCCAGCTAAATGTATCAGAAGTACTGGAATCTTGTTGTAGCTTTCGAATAAGTGCCCACACTTCTTCGTCATTCTTCCATTCCTCCTTTGCTTCGTTTATCCAATCTGGTTGGATAATAGAAATGGCACACAACAATGCTTCCATATCCTCATCCTTTCTTGAGAGTGCATCTGCCACCACATTTTGCTTCCCTTTTTTGTAGATGATTTCAAAGTCATAACCCAACATCTTTGTGACCCACTTTTGTTGCTCTTCAGAGGATAATCTTTGTTCTAAAAAGTATTTAAGGCTATCATGATCCGTTTTTACCTTGAAGTGTCTTCCCATTAGGTAGGGTCGCCATTTCTTAAGTGCATGGAGTATTGCCAACATTTCCTTCTCATAAATAGCTTTGCTTAAAAACTTTCCCTTGATTGGACGACTTTCAAAAGCAATGGGTCTTTCATCTTGCATTAGAACAACACCAATTCCATTTCCTGAAGCATCACATTCCACAATAAAGGTTTTTGTGAAGTCCGGTGTAGCTAAGACCGGTGCTTGGCACATTGCCTCTTTAAGATGTTTAAAGGCCTTTGTTGCTTCCGGAGTCCATGAAAATGAATCTTTCTTCAATAATGTTGTTAGAGGTGCTGCTATTCTCCCATAATTCTTAACGAACTTGCGATAATACCCTGTCAACCCAAGAAATCCTCGCAGATGCTTTATGGATGTGGGGATTTTCCATTCCTTAATGGCTTTAATTTTGCTAGGGTCTACCTTAACTCCTTCATGAGATACAATATGACCCAAATATTCCACCTCCTGGACTCCAAAGAAACATTTGGATCTTTTTGCATATAATTGTTTCTCCTCCAATAGTTGTAGCACCTTGTCAACATGTTCAACATGATCCTTCCAAGACTTGCTGTAGATTAGTATATCATCAAAAAATACTAACACAAATTTTCTAAGGAATGGTTTGAAAATTGAATTCATCAAACCTTGAAATGTTGAAGGTGCATTGGTAAGGCCAAAAGGCATGACCAAAAATTCATAATGACCCTCATGAGTTCTAAATGCCATTTTCGGAATGTCTTCAATCTTCATTCTGATTTGATGATATCCCGAACGAAGATCCAACTTGGTGAAGTAAATTGATCCATGCAATTCATCTAGTAATTCATCAATGACAGGAATGGGGAACTTATCTTTAATAGTGAGCTTGTTGAGCTCCCTATAATCTGGACACATGCGCCATGATCCATCCTTCTTGTGCACCAATACTACTGGAGCTGAGAAAGAACTTTGACTCGGTTGAATTATACCAGCCTCTAGCATTTCTGCAACCATACGTTCAATTTCACTTTTTTGGACATATGGATATCTGTACGGCCTGATGTTTGGAGGAACACTTCCTGGAATCAGATGAATAGCATGATCATGATCACGCATAGGTGGGAGACCTTTGGGAGTCTCAAATACCTTGGAATGATTGTCCAAGACTTTTTGGAGATCTGGAGAAATAGATGATTCCAATGTGGAAACATCTAGCGAACATAATTGTGCAATTACACCTCTTTGCTCCTTTTTTAGAAGCTTTGTCATGCCATTAGAGCTGATTATCTTTCCTGGTTTCCCTGCAATACCCCTTAATTCAACTTCCTTTCCTTCCACAGAAAATTTCATGAAAAGTTCTTGAAAATTAAAAGCTATTGTACCCAAGGATTGTAGCCATTGGACTCCTAGTACAACATCAGCACCTCCCATTGGAATGGAAAGCATTGGGCTAGTCAATACATATTCTCCCATGGATAGCTTGATATTATGGCACTTTCCAGAACAATTTATTGTTCCTCCATTTGCAATCATCACTTGACACTCTGGTGCTGGATATAGGAAGCAATTCAATTCTTTTGCTACCCTACAATGAATAAAATTGTGGGTGCTTCCTGAATCAATCAACACTATTACCTTTTTCTTCTTGATTTGTCCTTCTATCTTGATGGTTTGAGGAGTGGTAATTCCCGCCAATGCATTACAAGATATGGTCGGATTTATTTGTTCTTCATCTAGGCTTTGTTCCTGGAGTATATCCTCTTCTTTTGACCTTTCTTGCTCCTTTTCTTCTTCCTCTTCACAATCTATGTAGAATAATTTCTTCTCAGCACACTTATGACCTTTTGTGTATTTGCTATCACAATTGTAACAAAGCCCTTTTGCTCTTTTTTCTTCCAATTGTTGTGGTGTCAACCTTGTAGGTTGTGGAAGACTATGGGCAACAACACTTCCGTCTTTATAGTTGTGAATGGTATGCTTCCTAGTTGCCATAATTTTGCTTTCCATTTTTCTTGCTAACCTGAATGCCTTCTCTAATGAATCAGGTTCCCAAAGGCGCACATCATGTTGGATATTATCCTTTAAAGACCCTATGAACACATCAATCCTATGCTCCTCTGGAATATCTTTTACCCTTATGTTCAATTTTTGGAACTCCTCAATGTGCTCCATTATTGAACCCTTTTGTTTGAGACTTATCAATTGGCTAAAAAAAGTGTTGCTTTTTGTATCCTCATAATGTGCTATCAATTCTTCCGTAAAAATTGCCCAAGTGATAAATTGTTTACGAGAACAAAGCCATTGATACCATACAAACTGATTTGGTTCCAAATATAAAGTTGCCATACGTACCTTTTGTGTGTTTTGCACATTATTGAGATCGAAGAATTGCTCCATCTGTAATATCCATGTGGCGGGATCCTTGCCATCAAACTTCCTCATATCGATTTTTGGAATGTGGTGATTCTTCGATCCAACATTAGCATCTATGGAATCATGATTAACATTTCTTTTGTTCTCATCATGAGTTTCCTTTACTACCTTTTCACCATTAGTAAGTATTTCTTGTAGAAAATTAGTCAAATATGTCTTCAAATCTGCCATGCCTGTCTTCATATTTGTGTTCAAATCTATCTTCAAATTGTCCATCTTAACTTCCATGCCATTCATCTTAGCTTCCATGCCATTTATCTTAGCTTCCACGCCATTTATCTTAGCATCTGTTAACTTTTGTGAGCGTGACATTTGTTGCACTTGTTCTTGTAATTTTGATATATCATGTAGCATTTCTTCCTCTTCTTCATGAGTCATGCTAGAGCTTTCAGGTTCCTTACTAGGTGTTTGCATTTTCTTTCCTCGGGGCATCAGTTACCGATAATAATTCTCTACTATGCCCTTTGAATTCCTTCAAAATAAATTTTCAAACCAAGCTTAAGCAAAAATTTAAAAAAATCTACACACCTTTTTTCACTTTGTAGGAGCTCGATATTGCCTCTGATGTATCTCTGTACTTTCCAATCATCTAGTTCTGAAATTGTGACCTGTAGTAGATCTCTGTGTCCTCTTTCCAATGCCACAAGTCTGACCCAAATTGGATTCTCCAAGAAAGAGTTATGCGAAATCTCCCACAATGACTTGATTATAGACTAGTTCAGTAGAGCTAACTTATACGGCGTGCCGCGAGTCACTGTTTCGACCTTTGGATCTGAAAAACACCCACAAGAAACTAAAGTTTGTCCTCTTTCTGTACCTTCTTATGAAACTTCAATCCGATCCCTAGAGAGAAAGTTATGACGATTTTCCCCAGGTCACCTATTTTGAATGTAATTCAGGAGTCTGCAAAAAGACCAACTTCCTCAGATCATATCTCCGCAAATATCGCGCGAAAAGCTCCAAAATTCGGACCCAAGGTTCAGCGCGATTTCTTCTCAAATGGGCTTTTTTTGCGACTTCTGAAACGTCACAGAAAAGAAGTTATAGCGAAAATGCCACGATGACCTGTTTGGAGCAGCGAAACCCTAGAATCCAAAGCTCTGATACCAAATGTTATGAAACCAGCTCAAGAAATGATAGAAAAGAAAGATCAACGCCTTAGAATTCAGCCTCTTCGAGGGGGCAACCTCCTTTACATTACATAAATGAACAATTCTTCGATGATACAAATGACAAAACTTCCTTTCTATATATAGGAGTCTAAGGAATCACAATATAATCCAACCGACCTAACAATAATAATATAAAGCCACAAAAATAACAATAGAGGGATTCTATGGGGTACAAAAATAACAATATGGGGGTAATAGGGGCACAACAATATAAATAAAGGGTATAACTACAATATTAATGGGGTAATCACTAGTATTATAGGGACCCAACATAATTCATCAAAGTGTTTGCGAAAATACATAAACATGCTTGCACACATTATCTAATAGTTATCCAATAGAATCACGTACCATTAGATCAATATTTCATAAACACATTATTCATCTAGAACATATATCATAAACAGAAGTAAGCAGGAAATGTATATACATAGTATTTCTTTGGTAATCTTCTTTATTGACCTTCAATTCAACTTTATAGACTCAAACATTCCTGCACACTCAGCTGCAAGGGTCACACTCAGCTATGGACTCTACCTTGGCCTCTATGCACTCAACTACAGAGACTTTCTCTCCTATAATACCCACTCTCTATGCTAAGAATTCTCTTCTATTGACCCATTACATTCATCATTTCTTAGATATCTCTCTTAGACTCTTTTAGACACACTTATTTATAGCCTTTTACATATAATCCCATGGTACACGGACCATGGATGGGTCTGAAAGCCAACTCAAACTTTACCTAAATAACGGGCTAAAAACCATTTGACTCCTAACCATCTACACGCTCTGAATCCAAAAATCGTGGACACTTTACATTATTTACAAAATATACATCAAAACTTGGACTATTTTAACCCCAAAACTAACCTAGGGGAACCCATCCCAATAATCAGGTAGAAATATGATGGTAGAAGTTATGTTTAATTTAGGATTTTCTACCCTAGAAGGCAACCCCTCTCTATATATGAGGGAATTGTATTGCAGCTATGTAGAGGTGTATTTTGAGTGAGAAAGAGAGAGGAGATTGTGTGAGAGTGAAGAGGGAATTACACCATATCTGTTGTAGGTTGTATCTCTTCATTTTGTTGGATAATATAAAAGGAAGGATTGGTTATTTGTCCATGGACGTAGCCCAAATTAGGTGAACCATGTATATCTGTGTCCCTCTTGTTATATGTGTTTTCTGTGTTTATATTTCTGCAATATTTTATGTGTTCCATTGCTGCGTAGTATATAATTTTCTAACAATTGGTATCAAAGCTAAAGGTATATTTGGATGATAAACTCGTAGGAGAGAAGGGTTCTTGGTTCGAGTGGGAGCAATGGTGGAAGATGATAGGTTTAGGGTCAAAAAATTTAGTGGCCAAAAATACTAGTTGTGGAAGATGCATATGGAAGATTATCTGTATCGAAAATATTTGTACCTAGCATTGAGTGGAAAGACAAAGAAGCTAACGAATATGATAGACACGGAATCATATTCTCGATATAAAGGCACTTCAGACAATATGACTATGTCCAAGAGTGTCAGTAGCCTTTAATATTTCAAAGGAAATGATAATAGAGGGTTTAATGTCAGCACTGGAAAAACTATAAGAAAAAATCTCGTCCTCAAATAAGGTATTTCTTACGAAGACTTTATTTAATATGACGATGTCCAAAGGTGGATTTGTTGTTGATCATTTAAATGAATTTAATACAATTACCAGTCAGTTAAGTTCTGTAGGGGTAACTTCTAATGATGAAGTTAGGGCTCTTTTATTTCTATGTCATTGCCAAAAAGTTGGAATGGTTTATTTTTTTCCATTAGTAACTATGTCTCTGACTCTAGTTCTTAAAATATTGATGATGTTGTCGGTGCAATCTTGAGTGAGGAAATAAGACGAAAAAGATCCAGTGAGACATCAGGTAATGCTTCGACTGCAAAGACTAGGGGAAGAAAAATGGAAAGAGGAAAGAGCCCAAGATATCACAGTAAGTCAAGGAAAAGTAGATCCATGTCAGAATCGGGGACACTGTGCTGGAAATAAATTTGATGTATTGGATACTTTCAAGAAATGGAAAGTTTTGGTTGAAAATGAAACAGGAAAATGGCTAAAGTGTCTCAAATCAGAAAATGGAGGTAAATATTATAGCAAAGAGTTTGATAGGTACTGTTCAGAGAATGGAATTCATAGAGAGAATATAGTTCTAGGAACACCACAAGAAAATTGTGTGTCAGAAAGGATGAATAGGACAATCACGGGGCTTGCAAGGTGCATGAGATTGCATGTAGGATTGCCTTTAAAATTTTGGGAAGATGTTGTAGATACTGTAGCTTATATAATAAACAAAGGGCCTTTAGGTTCCTTGGATGGTGGTATTCCACAAGAGGCATGGAAAGGTAAAAATGTAAATTAGTCTTTTTTAAAGACTTTTGGTTGTGAAGCCTTTGTCCACATTAATAAAGAAAATATAACAAATCTTGAGGCAAAATCAAAGAAATGTACCTTTATTGGATATGGTGTTAATGATTTTGGTTATCTATTTTATGATTATGAAAAACAAAAAATCATTATGAGCATAGATGTGATACTCAATGAAAAGGTTTTGTATAAGGATCAAATGCAGGAAAAGAAACTGGAAAAATAAAATAGAGAATACATAGTGCTTAATGATATCACATAAAAAGTGAAGGTGCCTAAAAATCATAATGATCAACAGCTAGAACAACAATAGAAACCAAAACAACAACAAGCACCTCAAACACTTGAAAGCGGTGTTAGAATATCTACCAGGAGAAGTAGACCCCCTAAATGATACTCTCCTTCATTATATTATGTATTGTTGATTGAATCTAGGACCCTGAATGTTATGAAGAAGAAATGTAGGTAGAAACTAGGAAGAAGTGGGATCAAACCATGAAAGAAGAGATGGACACCTTAGTACATAGCTAGACTTGGGACTTAGTCAGGTTGCTTGTAGGTAAAAGCAACATTGCATAATAAATGGGTTTACAGGTTGAAGGAAGAAGATGGAAGTAGAAAATGGTATAAATCTAGACTTGTGGTGAAGGGGTTTGTATAGAAAAAGGGTATACTTTGATGAGATATTTTCTCCTGTGGTTAAAATGACTTCAATAATAACTATTTTAAGTCTAGTAGCAGTTGAAGATTTGCATATTGAGCATTTATATGTAAAGAAAATCTATTTCCATGTGGATTCGGAGGAAGAGATAGTAGTAGCCACAAGGATATGATGTAAAATGGAAGGATAAACAAGTGTGCAAATTGAAGAAGAGCTTGTATGGCTTAAAACAGGCTCCAAGGCAGTGGTATCTAAAATTTGACATGTTAATGTCTAAACAAGGTTATACTAAATGCCACTCTGATCATTTTGTTTATCTCAAAAGAAAAAATTATGGCAGCTATATTATATTTTTATGGTGTGTAGATGACATGCTTGTTGCAGGTTCTAACATGCAAGAAATAAATGTGCTCAAAAGAAAATTGGAAAACTCATTTGTGAAGAATTTGGGTGTTGCAATACAATTCCTTGGTATGAGAATAACTAGAGATAGGAAGAATCACAAATTAACATTATCTCAAAGTGAGTACATACAAAAGGTGTTGAAAACATTTAATATGCAGAATGCAAAACCAGTTAGTATACCTTTTTCTAGGCATTTCAAACTAATTAAGGACGTGTGTCCCAAGACTCAGGAAGAAATGGCTTATTTGTCTAAAGTTCCATAAGCATCATCAGCTGGAATCCTAATGTATGCAATGGTCTGCACAAGGCCTGTTATTGCACATGCAGTGGGAGTTGTAAGCAGGTACATGAACAATCCAAGAAAAGAACATTGGATGTCGATGAAGTGGATTCTCAGGTATTTGAGAGGTACTACAAATTAACCATTATGCTTTGGTGGTTCAAACATTTTTTTATAGGGATATGTTGATGCAAATATCTTGGGTGATAGAGATAATAGGAGGAGCACCACAAGGTATGTATTTACCGTAGGTGGAACAGTTGTCAGTTCGGTTTCAAAACTACAAAGTGTTGTTTCACTCTCAACGATGAAATCATACAATGCAGCTGCTACAAAGGCTAGTAAAGAAATGATTTGGTTACAAAGGTTTCTGGATGAATTAGGTAAGAAGTAGGAGTTGGGCAGGTTATACATTGATAGCTAGAGTGCCATACATCTTGCAAGGAACTTTGCATTTCATTCCAAGACTAAAAATATACATCTCAAGTAACATTTCATACAATCAATTTTGGAAGATGGACAGTTAAAGTTGGAAAAGATATGCATTAAGCAGAATCATGTAGATATGTTAACAAAAGTTGTAACGAAAGAGAAACTGAGATTCTTCTCAGTTTCAAGTATGACGATGAAGATGAGCAACAGCCAGGTCCAAAGTGGATTCATTGTCCAACAAATGAAGCAGTGGTGGAGTTGTTATAATCAGTTTCCAAGTGGAATATTGTTGGGTGTGGAGCATGATTACCTTCTTTATTCAAAGGTATCGCCTCATTGGACCCCAGTTCAAAATGGGGCATGTTATCACAAAAATAAGAGTTTATATTTTTCCTAATCATGGTCTTAGATGAGTCTAAAGTCATCTTATGTTTTAATGGGTAGGTGATAGGTTAGGAGTCTCATAGGTCTCATTTTCATATCCAAATAAAATCTAACAACCTTATTCCATATCTCATAAGTCTCACTTTCGCTTTAGAAACTCATATCTTAAACCATTTTGAAAAAATTTTGGAATTAGCCCCAAAATCACGTTTTCATAGGGTAGACGGTGTAAAATGTCTATTTTGCACTACAAAAACACTACTCTTTTCGTAGCACTTTTCCCTATGCACTACAAAAGCGCAGATTCGTAGAATAATGTTGTCAACACATCAATCCGTTAAGATTCCATTAAATTTTCATTATTAGGTGTCAGCTAGGAGTCATTCCTTAAACATTCCACCATCCAAAACTCATCATTTCGAATTTAGGGCTCATCATGATAGGTAATTTCAAATTCGAAAGGGCTGGCTAGTCTCTCATTGTAGTTTGCATGCAAACCCTCAAACAAAATCATTTTTCGAACAGTAAGCTTTTGGTAATTTCTTACCAAGGTTTCTTTCATCCATAAGCAAGCGAGGCTAACCATCATAGGCAAATGAGGATGATAAACAGAGTTTTCAAGCGAGGTTGTTTTGTTACAGGAATTCAGAGGCAAAGATGACAGAAGAAAGGAAAAGTCACAGGACTGGTCATTATTTAAGAACCGAGCCTGAAAGAACCAAGGTATTAGCCAGAGATAAATCAGTTGTGGAAGCCTACAAGAAAGAAGGATGTTGGAAGTTTTGTCAAAAATTACAGGGAGGAAATACTCAGGTGACGAAGGAGTTTGCACTACATTTCACTGGCTCAAGCACAAAGGTTGGAATCCTAAACTTGCAAATTTCTCCAGAGATCATAGCTTTGGTGACAGAGATTCCTAGGGGGCAACATATATTGTTCAAAAACTTCATATTCAACATGGAACCATGTAAAGTGTTTCTAAAGCGATAGTTTGTAGAAACAAACTTAACCAAGGTAGTTCCTAGGAACTACATCAAGGACAGTTATGCCAACTTGCTCTTCGACATTCAACGTTATCTTACATGTGAAGGCAGATATCAAAAGGTTTATTCATATCATTTTAAACTCATGTTGCATTTTACTGGTATGAATTCTTTAGATTTTCCTTACTTCCTGTATCGAAGTGTACGTAAGATGGAAGATAAAGTGCAGTTGAAATCTCAAGGATATGAAACTTCCCTTTTCCATCATGGTCTAATTAAACTGATAGTTTTACATGAACTCAAAAGGATCAACAAAGAATGGTCTTCATTTATATTTTTATGTGATTTTGGAGTGGAAAATCAAGATTTAGGCATTAGCCCTAAGGTTAAAGAAACTCCATCAGTAGAAACCAGCAAGTCTGCTGTGTCCAGGGCAAAGAGATTTGTTAAGCTGAAACCTAGAAAGCAGGTGGAAGAGCAAGTGAGCAAAACATCAGTGGTTATTCCTGAGACTCCTAAATTCACAAAATAAAAGATAGCTGAAGTTAAAGAAAGGACACAAGAACAGTCAGCTACCAAACCAGTTCAAAGGAGATTGACTAGAAGTCAAATTGCTAAGGGGAAGGGTAAATCAGTGATATCGAGAGAAATTCCAAGCTTGAAGGATAATTTAAATGATATTTTAAAAGCCATTGATATTGCAGAATCCCCTTTGGTGCAAGCAGATGTCATAGATTTTGATAAAGGAAATTCGAAGGAGATGAAATCCTCTGAGAAGCTGGAATTTCAAGACGATGTTACAACATTTGTGTTCAAGCCCAGAAATCCCTTAACCAGGCAATCCAAAAAGATGCAAGAGTCCAATATTGAGTTAGGGAAAATAGAAGAAGCCTCTACTATTCAGGAAGAGTTGATAGAATTTTCATCACCAAGACCTGAAGGTGACAAAAACAGAGTTTTTTCCACTCAAACAGAAAAAGCCAGTTACGAAGAAATGGAAGAAAGGTTAAGAGTAGCTAATAATGAAATTGCTAGACTAAGGGTGAGAGCAAGAAGGCATGTTGCTGAGAAGACAGATTTCAAAAGGATAAAGGCTCTCTGGGAAGTTGAAAAAGTTTCCAAACCAGAAATAGTCAGCAGTGAAACTCAGTACTTTACCTGGACTGTTCCTGCAATCAAAGAAGCCAAATTTGTAAGGAGGATTAATGCTCAGCTGAGAGCTACTAATAGGATATTGAAGAGACAGATTGAAGACCTAGAAATACAGTTAACAAAATCTAGAAAAAAAGCTACAACAATAATGAAACAGGGTGATGAAAAAGGGCAGTGAAGGATAAATCTTAAAATAGTTTTGGCATAAAAAAGAAGGACATATGTGAAGAATAACATCTTATAAGGGTAAGCTGTTTTGATTTTGATTAGCATATCAGTCTTTATGAAATTTTGAAAATTCCCAAACTGTAGATTTTTGAAGGCCGTGTTGAAAAAAGAGCATACACAGCAGTTTCATAGCGCGCTACGAAACTGCTGAAGCTGACCATTTAGCACCTTATAGATGTTTTTCAAAGGTAAGGTCTAATAAATTCCAATTTTGATGATTGCTGGTAGACATATGAGGATCACTGATGTAGTTTCAAATGGTAGTGATGCAAAATGGTTCAAAGAAGTATTCCATAAGTAATATAAAAGTTGTGCTACGAAAACAGGCTATTTTCGTAGCACAATCATGTTTCATTCTCTTTTTCATCTATTCGAGATTCCCTTTCTTGCACAGGTGGACAAATGAAGTTTAAATGGATTACTAACACATGCCACTTATATGAAACTGCTCGAAGATAAGCATAAAGGATTTAGGGTCTTAAAGGGAGGAACTCTGTCTCCTTGTTTTCAGGACAGTTAGGTCATGACTCAGCAGGGTTTGCAACAATACTGGAGACATCATAAAGCTCGAATACATGGATTAGCAACTGATTAAAGAATGTATTTAAGTCATAGATAAGGTTGTTGAAAGCATGTTTTAGGAGTTTCACTCCTATTTGTATTAGGACTCTTAAAGACAGTTAGCTGTCAAGTTGTAATTAAGTAGTTTGTTTTATGAATAGATAGGTGTCAATGTTAGGAATTTGAATTCTCCTAAAGATGGATCATAGAATCCAAGGTTGTAAAAATTCTATATAAAGCATGAGAATTGAAATCCTCAGGGTTGGCAATTTCATTAGCAAAAGAAAGTTGTGTTATTGTAAGAAACTGTGGTTTTTCAAACTTAATACAGAGATCAATTTGACTACTCAAGATTCACAAGGATTTCATGTGTTTGATGTTATGGCATTTTTCAATTAGTTATTTGCGGTGGTATGAGTTTGTGATACATATAATTCATTGGAAAATGCTCTAACTTCCTTCACATGCTTGTAAACTATGTTTATTCACTGTGTTACTGTTTTATTTATAAACCTAAACTCTAAGTGCCTTGACTTCCATGTTTTGTTGATCATGTTGTTTTGTTGAAGACTATCATGACTCCATATCCCAATAGATGTTTGCTAATCTTTGATTCAACCAGTCAACCAATTATACATTTGTCTATTTTTGTTCCTAGAGTTAGCCATCTAATCATTAATCAAAAATCTTAAACCTATTGAGAGAGCCCTCTCAGGTTGAGGAGGCTAAAAATCAACCAAAAGATTGGTTTGAAAGAGTTACTCAGATTCTGCTTGATCAGTAGCCTATCAGGGTCAGATTTTGTGATAACAGGGCAGAAACACCACTTATGTGCCAGTAGGGGGTGCAGGCGGGGCCGATGACCATTATTTAGAGCCCCCCCTAGTGGGGGATCGAGGGAAGTGCCCCCAAAGATAAAAATAGAATTAAAATTGCCTTGTAAAATATTGTAGTTTCATAGTCAATCTGAGTCCTTCATTAGGTGAAAATTTGACAGTGGAAGTTATGTTTAATTTAGGGTTTTCTGTCGTGGAAGGAAACCCCTCACTATATATGAGGGAATTGTATTGTGGATATGTATATTCTGTGAGAGAGAAGAGGGAATTACAACTGATCTACTTTAGGTTGTATCTCTTCATTTTTCTGCATAATATAAAGGGAAGGACTAATTGTTTCACTGTGGACGTAGCCCAAATTGGTTGAACCACGTATATCTGTGTCTCTCTTGTTATATGTGATTTCTATGTTTATATTTTTGTAATATTTTATGTGTTTGATTTATCTTTAATATATAATTTTCTAACAACTGGTATTAGAGACAAAGGTATATTTGGCTGATAAATGCGTAGGAGAGAAGGGTTCCTGGTTCGAGTGCGAGGAATAGTGAAATATGGTAGGTTTAGGGTTGAAACATTTAATGGCCAAAATTACCAGATGTGAAAGATGTATATGGAAGATTATTTGTATCAAAAAGATTTGTACCTACCATTGAGCAGAAAGAGAAAGAAGCCCACGACTATGACAGATACATAATGGGATATTCTCGATAAAAATGCACTTTGAACAATACAGTAGTGCCTAGCAACGTCGATAGCCTTTAATATTTCAAAGAAAACTAAAATAGAGGGTTTTATTTCTTCTTTGGCCAAACTATATGAAAATCCCTCGGCCTCAAATAAGGTATTTCTTATGAAGCATTTATTTAATATGAAGATGTGACAAGGTGGATCTGTTGCTGATTATTTAAATCAATTTAATACAATCACCAGTCAGTTAAGTTATGTAGGGGTAACTTTTGATGATGAAATTAGGGCTCTGTTATTTCTATGTTCATTTTCAAAAAGTTAGAATGGTTTATTTGTGGCCATTAATAACTCTTTCTCTAGATCTAGTACTTTAAAGTTTGATGATGTTGTTGGTGCAATCCTTAGCAAGGAAATGCAACGGAAAATCTTCAGTGAGACATCAGGTAATGCTTTGACTTCACAGATGAGAGGAAGAAAAATGGAAAGACGAAAGAACCCAATATATCATTGTTGGGTGTGGAGCTTGATTATCTTCTATATTCAAAGATATTGCCACATTGGACCCTAGTTTCATTGCCGCCAATAAAATATTCGCTGCAAGGGGGGTCTAGGGGGGGCGGCTGCGACGTTTGGGGAGCCCTCCCCTAGTAGGGGGTTTTAGGGGCAGCACCCCTGAAGCTAAAAACAGATGTAAAAGTTCCTTGTAAAAGTATAGTAATTTCTAGTCAATCTAGGCCATTCATTAGGTAGATGATCTAATGGTAGAATTTATGTTTAGTTTAGGGTTTTTTGCCCTATAAGGCAACCCCTCTCTATGTATGAGGGCATTGTATTGAGTCTGTGTAATATATGTGTATTCTCTGAGCGAGAAGCAGAGAAGTGAGACTGTGAGAGAAAATATTGCTGCAATATTTTATATGTTCCATTGCTCCGTAATATATAATTTTCTAACAATCATAGTAAGTCAAGGAAAGGAAAATCTAAGTCCATATCGGGGATAGTGTGCTAGAAATGCAGGAAGAAAAGACACATGAAGTAAGACTTCATGTCTGGGAAGGGAAAAGAAGGAGACGCGCAACAAGAAAAAAATCATGAAGCAGATGTGACAGGTGATGTGTTGCAAGATGCTTTCATTTTTTTATTAGAAAATATTATTGATAACTGGGTGGTAGATAGAGGGGCCTCATTCCATGCCTCACCTAATAGGAAACATTTTCATGATTATGTTAAAGGAGATTTTGGACAAGTTCAATTAGGTGATGATAAACCCTGTAAAATCATTATAATCGATACAGTTTTCATAAAACAACAGAATGGAATTAAAATGTTGTTGAAGGAGGTAAGGCATGTTCTGCATCTTAAGAAAAATATAATTTCAACAGGGTAGTTGGGAGGTGAACGTTGTCTAACTACTTTTACAGATAAAACCTAGAAGGTCACTAACGGAGCCTCATAATAGAAAAACGAGAAAAGGTTAATAAATTGTATTTATGGAATGGTATTTCTAATTATGTTAATGCTTTAACCTCTATAGGAGAAGATACGTCATTGTGGCATCATAGGATCGGGCACATGAGTGAGAAGAGGATGCAGATTATTCACTCAAGAAAATTGTTGCCATGTTTGAAGTATGTTAATTTGTAATTCTTTGATAATTGTGTTTATGGAAAATAGAAGATTGTCAGATTCCTCACAGTTGGGAAGGAAAAGAAGAGTGAAAAATTAGATCTTGTACATGTAGATGTATGGGGACCTGCTCAGATATCATCTCTCAGTTTCTCTCATTATTATGTTACTTTTATTGATGATGCAACCAAAAAAAATTGGATTTATTGTATTCAGAATAAATCCGATGTATTTGATACTTTTAAGAAACAGAAAGCTTTGGTTGAAATTGAGACAGGAAAAAGGTTGAAGTGTCTCAGATCAGACAGTGGAGGTGAATATTACAACAAATAGCTTGATAAGTATTGTTTAGAGAATGGAATTCGCAGAGAGAAGATAGTTCAAGGAAAACGACAAGAAAATGGTGTGTCAAAAAGGATGAATAGGACAATCATGGAGCATGCAAGGTGCATGAGATTGCATGTAGGATTTCCTTTACAATTTTGGGCAGATGCTGTAGATATTGTTGTTTATCTAATAAATAGAGGGCCTTCAAGTTCCTTGGATGTTGGTATTCCAGAGGAGGCATGGATAGGTAAAAAGGAAAATCACTCATTTTCAATTGGTTATGAAGCCATTGTCCACACTAATAAAGAAAATACAACAAAGCTTGAGGCAAAATCAAATAAATGTACCTTTTTTCGATATGGTGTTAATGATTTTAGTTATCTTTTTTATGATTATGAAAAACACAAAATAATTAGGAGTAGAGATTTCATATTCAATGGAATGTTTTTGTATAAGGAACAGATGTAGGAAAAGAAATAAGAAAAAGAAAACAGAGAATACACAATGCTTGATGATATCACAAAAAAAGTGAAGGTGCTTGAAAATCATAATGATCAACATCCAGAACAAGAACAGCAATGAAAATAGCAATAATCACTGCAAACACCTGAAAGTGGTGTTACAATATCTATGAGTATAAGTAGACCCCCTGAATGATACTCTCCTTCATTATATTATGTATTGTTGACTAATTTTGGTGAACCAAAATGTTATGAAGAAGTAGTGCAGGTAGAAAGTAGGAAGAAGTGGGAGAAAGCCATGAAAGAATAGATGGATGCCTTAGTCCATAACTAGACTTGGAGGTTAGTTAGGTTTCCTCCAGGTAAAACAATATTGTAGAATAAATGGGTTTACAGGTTTAAGAAAGATGATGGAGGTAGAAAAAGGTATAAAGATAGAATTGTGGTGAAGGTGTTTGCATAGAAAAGGGTATAGACTTTGATGAAATATTTTCTCCTGTGGTTAAAATGACTTCAATCAAAACTTTTTTAAGTCTAGTAGCAGCTGAAGATTTTCATCTGGAGCAGTTTAATGTAAAGACAACCTTTCTCCATGGGGATATGAGGTAAAAGGGAAGGAGAAACTAGTGTGTAGTTGAAGAAGAGCTTGTAACGCTTAAACCAGGATCCAAGGCATTGGTATCTAAAATTTGACAGGTTTATGTCTAAACAAGGTTATACTAGATGTCACTCTAATCATTATGTTTATCTCAAAAGTCGAAATGATGGCAGCTATTTTACATTGTTATTTTATGTAGATGACATTCTTGTTGAAGTTTCTAAAATGCAAGAAACAAATGTGCTCAAAATAAAATTGGCAAAGTCATTTGTAGTGAAGGATTTGGGTGCTGCAAAACAAATTCTTGGTATGTGAATAACTAGATAGAGAAAGAATCACAAATTAACATTGTCTCAGAGTGAGTACATACAAAATGCGTTGAAAAGATTTAATATGTAGAATGAAAAACCTGTTAGTATACCTTTGGCTATCCATTTCAAACAAAGGAAGGATTTGTGTCCCAAGACTCAGGAAGAAATGGCTTATATGTCTAAAATTCCATATGCATCAATAGTTGGAAGCCTAATGTATGCAATGATCTACACAAGGCCTGATATTGCACATGTAGTGGGAGTTGTAAGCAAGTACATGAACAATCCAGGAAAAGAAAATTGGATGGTTGGGAAGTGGATCCTCAGATATTTGAGAGGTACCACAAATTAAGAATTATGCTTTGGTGGTTCAAACATTTCTCTATAGGGATATGTTGATGCAGATACACACTAGCTAGAATCCTATAGATATGTTAACAAAAGTTGTAACCAGCGAGAAACTGAGATTGTGCTTGGTTTCAATTTGTCTTCAATTATGATGATGAAGATGAGAAACAACAAAGTCCAATGTGGATTCATTGTCCAACAAATCAAGTAGCGGTGGAGTTGTTATAAATAGTCTCCAACTGGGAGATTTTTGGGTGTGGAGCCTTATTATCTTCTTTATTCAAAGGTATCGCCTCATTGGACCCCAGTTCATAATGGGGTGGCAATTCCACCTATTTCTGCATGCCACCAGTGGGGTGAAGAATATTCTTTAGAGCCCCCCCCCCCCCCCCCCCCCCCCCCCCCCCCCCCCCCCCCCCCCACGATGGGGGATCGAGGGCAGCGCTCCTGAAGCTAAAAATTGATGTAAATTTTCCTTTTAAAATGTTGTAATTTCGTAGTCAATCTGAGTCATTCATTAGGTAGAAAATTGATAATAGAAGTTATGTTTAATTTAGGGTTTTCTTCCCTAGAAGGAAACCCATCGCTATATATGAGGGAGTTGTATTGCAGGTATGTAGAGGTGTATTCTAAGTGAGAAAGAGAGAGGAGACTGTGTGAGAGCAAAGAGGGAACTACAATGGACCTGTTGAAGGTTGTATCTCCTCATTTTGACAAATCATATAAAAGGAAAGACTCGTTGTTTCTTCGTGGATGTAGCCCAAATTGCATGAAACACATATATCTATGTCTCTCTTGTTATATGTGTTTTCGGTGTTTGTATTTCTGCAATATTTTGTGTGTTACATTGCTCTGTAATATATAATTTTCTAACAACTCGTATCAAAGTTGAAGGTCTATTTGGCTGATAAATTCGCAGGAGAGAAGGGTTCCTCATTTGAGTGGGAGCAATGGCGGAAGATGGTTGGTTTACGATCAAAAATTTTAATGGCCAAAACTACCAGCTGTGGAAGACACAGATTGAAGATTATCTATTCAGAAAGATTTGTACCTACCATTGAGCGGAAAGACAAAGATGCTCACGATTATGATACGGTTATGTGGACAGAGAGGAACTTGGAACAATATGGTTATGCCTAGCAGTGTCGGTAGCCTTTAATATTTCAAAGGAAATGAAAATAGAGGGTTTAATGTCCGCATTCGCGAAACTATATGAAAAACCCTCGGCCTCAAATAAGATATCTCTTATGAAGAGTTTATTTAATATCAAGATGTTAGAAGGTGGATCTGTTGCTAATCATTTAAATGAATTTAATACAGTTATCGGTTAGTTAACTTCTGTAAGGGTAGCTTTTGATGATGAAATTAGGGTTCTATTATTTCTATGCTCATTTCCATAAAGTTGGAATGTTTTAGTTGTGTCCATTAGTAACTATGTCTCTCGATCTAGTACTTTAAAGTTTGGCATTGTTGTCGATATAATCCTTAGCAAGGAAAAGCGACAGAAAATCTCTGGTGAGAAACTAGGTAATGCTTTGATGGGAGAGACTAGGGGAAGATAAATGGAAAGAGAAAAGATCCCAAGATATCATAGTAAGTCAAGGAAAGGAAGATCCAAGTCTAGATCAGGCATAATGTGCTAAAAATGTGGGAAGAAGGGACACTTGAAGAAAGACTACAAGTCTCAAAAAGGAAAACAAGGAGATGCGCAATAAGAAAACAATCATGAAGTGAATGTGACAGGTGATGTGTATAATATGATTTGATTCTTTCATTAGAAAATATTATTTATTCCTAGGTGGTAGATTCAAGAGACTCATTCCATGCCACACCTGATAGGAAACATTTTCATGATCATGTTCAAGGAGATTTTGGATGGGTTCAATTGGGTGATGATAAACCATGTAAAATAGTTGGAATGGGTAAAATTTTCATAAGAAAACAAAATGGAAATCAATGGTTGTTGAAGGAGTTAAGGAATGTTCCAGATCTGAAGAAAAATCTAATTTCAATAAGGTAGTTGAGAGGTGAAGGTTGTGTAACTACTTTTACAGATACAACGTGGAAGGTCACTAAAGGAGCCCTGGTAATAGCAAAATGAGAAAAGGTTGGCACGTTGCATTTATACAATGGTATTTCTAATTCTATTAAATATTTAACATCTATAGGAGAATATACGACATTATGGTATCATAGGCTCGAGCACATGAGTGAGAAGGGGATGAAAATTCTTCACTCTAGAAATTTTTTGCCAGGTTTGAAGTATGTTGATTTGGAATTCTATGAGAATTGTGTTTATGGAAAACAGAAGAGAGTCAGATTCCTCAAAGCTCGAAAAGAAAAGAAGAGAGAAAAATTAGAGCTTATGCATAAAGATGTTTGGGGACCTACTTAGGTATCATGTCTCGTCAGCTCTCATTATTATGTTACTTTTATTGATAATGAAACCATGAAAACTTGGATTTATTGTATTCAAAATAAATTTGATGTATTTGATACTTTCAAGAAATGGAAAGATTTAGTTGAAAATGAGACGGGAAAAAGGTTGAAGTGTCTCAGAGCAGACAATGGAGGTGAATATTGCAACAAAGAGTTTGATAGGTATTGTTCAAAGAATGGAATTCGTAGAGAGAAGACAGATCCAAGAACACCACAAGAAAATGGTGTGTAAGAAAGGATGAATAGGACAATCATGGACCATGCAAGGTGTCTGAGATTTCATGTAGGATTTCCTTTATAATTTTTGGCAAATGTTGTAGATATTGTTGTTTATCTAATAAACAGAGGGTTTTCAATTTCCTTGGATGGTGGTAATCCAGAGGAAGCATGGACAAGTAAAAAGGTAAACTACTCTTTTTTAAAGACTTTTGGTTGTGAAGCCTTCGTCCACATTAATAAAGAAAATAGAAAAAATCTTGAGGAAAAATCAAAGAAATGTACCCGTATTGGATATGGTTTTAATCATTTTGGTTATGACTTTTATGATTTTGAAAAACACAAAATCATTAGGAGCAAAGATGTCATAATCATTGAAAAGGTTTTGTATAAGGATGAGATGCAGGAAAAGAAAATGGAAAAAGAAAACATAGAATACACAATGCTTGATGAGATCACATAAAAAGTGAAGGTGCCTAAAAATCATAATGATCAATAGCCAGAACAACAATAGTAACCACAACAGTAACAAGCACCTCAAACACCTGAAAGTGGTGTTAGAATATCTACCAGGATAAGTAGACCCCCTAAATGTTACTCTCATTCAATATGTTATGTATTGTTGACTGATTCTAGTGAACCAGAATGTTATGAAGAAGAAGTGCAGGTAGAAACCTGTAAGAAGTGGGACCAAGCCATGAGAGAAGAGATTCACTCCTTAGTACATAACCAGACTTGGGACTTAGTCAAGTTTCCCGCAGGTAAAACAATATTGCAGAATAAATGGGTTTACAGGTTGAAGTACGAATATGGAAGTAGAAAAAGGCATAAAGCTAGACTTGTGGTGAAGGGGTTTGCACAGAAAAAGTGTATAGACTTGATGAGTATTTTCTCTTGTTGTTAAAATAACTTCAATTAGAACTATTTTAAGTCTCACAACAGTTGAAGATTTGCATTTTGAGCAGTTAGATGTAAAGACAACCTTTCTCCATGGGGATTTGGAGGAAGAGATATATATGCAACAACTAGAAGGATATGAGGTAAAAGGGAAGGAGAAACTAGTGTGCAGGTTGTAGAAGATCTTGTATGGATTAAAACAGGCTCCAAGGCAGTGGTATCTAAAATTTGACAAGGTTATGTCTAAAGAAGGTTATACTAGATGTCACATTGATCATTGTGTTTATCTCAAAAGGAAAAATGATGGAAGCTCTATTATATTGTTATTGTAAGTAGATGACATGCTTGTTGTGGGTTCTAACATGCAGGAAATAAATGTGCTCAAAATAAAATTGGCAAACTCATTTGCAATGAAGGGTTTGTGTGCTGCAAAACAAATCTTAGTATGAGAATAACTAGATACAACAAGAATCAAAAATTAACATTGTCTCACAGTCAGTACGTATAGAAGGTGTTGAAAATATTTAATATGTGGAGTGCAAAACTAGTTAGTCTACCTTTGCATGACCATTTCAAACTAAGTAAGGATCTGTGTCGCAAGACTCATGAAGAAATGGTTTATATGGCTAAAGTTCCATATGAATCAGTGGTTGGAAGCCTAATGTATGCAATGGTATGCACAAGGCATTATATTGCACATGCAATGGGAGTTGTAAGAAGGTGCATGAACAATTGAGGAAAAGAAACATTAGATGGCAGTGAAGTGGATTCTGAGGTATTTGAGAGGTACCACAAATAAAGAATTATGCTTTGGTGGTTCAAACATTGCTCTACAGGGATATTCTTTGCTTGAGGGGGCCTGACCTATTTTCAGACTTAATTAGCTATTACATAGTAATTTGTCACTGCCTTCACTCCAGTCCTTCTACTGTGTCATGTGTCCAAGTCAAACATGCTCATGTTGAACAAATGCTACCTTGTGCTGCCAAATGACCCACTTTTCCTAAGTTATCTGCATCATTGTGACTATGGACTTAATAACCGCACTTAATGGCGCTCATAAATAATCCAGCCGCGCTGCCAGCATGGAAGTACATCTCATTCCTGTGATGGTCCAATATCATGCTCCAGCGTGACGTTACTTATTATCTTTAGCAATGATATGACTAACTACATTGCTCACTAGTGATGTCAGCGCTAAAGCTCAGTTATGCACTCGCGATGATCCAGATTGGGTGAATTTGTTCCAACAGTCGGCCTTCTGGATGACTCCAAACCTAGTTGTTGGCATAGTTTGTGTCGCCTTTCCTCCTCTGGTGTGGTTGTTCCGTCATTTGTGCTACCTTCCTTGGGGATAAGCTCACTTTTCCACCTTTCATGGAGACTCCTTCTCCTATTTAAACTCCCACCATTGCTATGCACTACTAGTTTTGGATAGTTCAGTAGTTGGTAAATTCATGGATTGAGCAATGTTATTAGTGTAGCTGGTGTGAGTGTGACAAGTGTGGGATTGTTGATAGCTTGTGGAAGGCTGTGAAGTGCCCTTAACTTTGTGTAAAACTTATGAGTGAGAGAGACTTGCATGTTGGGAGATCCATCTTCAAGGAGTGAATGCTTGAGGAACATGTTGGCCAGATCCCTCTGAGAAGGCTTATGACATCGAGACTTTGGTTGTAAGCTTACTCTTATTTCATTATTAATACAATCAATGATGTTTTCCTATGTCTTGTATGTAATTTACTTGATAGCTCATGACTTCTTGACTTTTTGAGTAAACAGTTAATTGTTGTTTTCCAGTTACGTGCTTTCTTATATTTCCTTTGCATTGTTTCAGGTTGATTACTCGTTGAGGAGAAGGAAGCGAAAGCTGGAGCAGCACAATGGAACTCCATCGACCACTGGTTGAGGTAGGCTTCCAACTATGACTGCTTAAGGAAAGCTATTGTTGATCTGTCCTTCTTTGTGACTAGACCCACTCTAGGGCTAGAGGGGTTGCCTCTGTCCGTAGAGGGAACACTTTCCTGCATCACAAATTGGCGACTCCGCTAGGGAATTTGGCATATGTTCTTCTCTTGTTTTCTCTTGTTTTGATTTTGATTTGGTCTCTTTTGAGGTTTGGGGATTAGTTATCAGTATTTTGAGTCTCTTGGCTTGATTTGGGAGATACCTTTATTTGATTGAAGGATTGACTGGTTTTGGTTTGGGATTTTTTGTTCTCCTGTCATTATTTTGAACATCATCGTCGATAAAAATTTAACAGTCGTGCTGTCATAGCGCTCACCCATTTGTAAAATCCTATGCATCGGATAATTACGTCTCATAATCGTGACAGCTATGTAGATCCGTCCATCGTGGAAAATTTGTGTACTTCCACGTTGACATCACTCTGTTGCTACAGTTAGTTCTTTATCAATGCTAGTTGCTTGTGTATTACCCACGCTGATTCCTGTAGAATTTATTTTCTCAATTCTGCCTCCTGAGTCCATCAGTCCTGTTGGTCCTTTGCTTTTCTTGCTTTCTTAGTAGCTTGTTTTTCACTGTTTATGGTTAAGGCACTCTCTCATCGGCCTTATTGAATGAATATTGCTTTTTGCCTATGTGACCTAGTTCATTATTTCAAGTTTCTTGAATTAGTTGGCTTGGTTGTTGGTTTGCTCAAGGTTCGTTTGCAACTTTTTGTTAGTTTGATTGAGCCTTCCCCATTGCTCGTTTTTGGTTGATTGTTTAGTGACTGTTATTGGACCAATCTTTGGTATTGATTTGATTTCTTTTCACTACCAAACATAGATCACAATTGTTTGGATCAACCGGTTTTTTCCACACTTGCTTGTTGCTTATTTGTTTCTTCTAGATTTAAAGACATCAAAATCAAAAGGATTGCATTCATTTAGTGTACGAAAGTGAAAGTGAATTTGCATTTCAAGTTTGCATATTGGAAAGTGAATGATAAAATCTCTCATTAGTAGTATCCGTGCACTTTAGGAATTGATGTCTGTATGCATTGAGTGACTGCCTTTGTTGTCTTGGTTTTCTTGGTTTGGGAATGATCTCTCTACCCTCCCGTAGGTAGGTGTTCATTGAAGAAAAAGGATATTTCATTCATTCTAGCTACATCCTAGGATTTGTTGTATACATACGATAAGGTTAGAAAAATGAAACATAATTCAAGATCAACTCTAGAATGAACTGGATATACCTAACAATGCATTGGAACATAACGCACACTATTTAGAGGTCTAGGCTAGAGACGTGCTCTGGCGTCATTAAACCTAGTCACTATTGTTACCACTCAAGGTTGTGTGATTCCTCCTTCTGTGACTCAATAACGGTCTAGTACGGAATTGTGCTCCCATGTACTATTGAGTATATGTTGGGAGACCCCACTAAGTTATCATCCTTTATCCTTAGGAAGCCATGTCTGCTGCCTTGCAAACCATAATGCACTGAACACAACATTTGGGAAGATTGACTATCGTACGTAAAGTCCTTGGTTTTCATACGACTTCCAAGGTGTATATGCAGTTTTATGGGTTGTTTGGTAAACCTTTTTCCTAGCTCCCCAAAGTAGTCACTTTCATTCCTTTTCGAACTCCCTAAAAGAAAAGGTCCATCTAAGCACTTGTCACTTCAGGCTCATTAAATATTCGAAGGTGACTAGAGTCATCTTTTCATCCTTTTCTCGACTCTTTAAAGATGAAAAGGTCAAGTTATGTTCCTATGTCTTAAAATTTATTCGGCCACGTTCACATTTACCCTATTAGATCTTGTTTGCGTTTTAGCTTGCGTAGGGTTCTTTCTCATTAGTTTTCCTAGGATTTTTTGAATGGAATCATCCTAGCGGAATCACCGATCCCGTCACCCATTCCAAGTGACCAAGGGTCTCCCTCTTCTGTTGCTACTGAGATACTGGTTGTTAGTGATACTCTCCCTATTATTCCGAGTATCCAACCAATTAACTCTCGCACTCCAGAAGACGAGTCTTATGATATTCATTAGAACCCCGTTTAGGAGCCTTCTGAAGAAGATATTCCCTGTACTCCTCCTAGTGTTTTAGTCCCAATGTCTTCTTCTGACATGGATGACACGTCCCCCATCACAATTGAAGAATCCATTGTGACAAGCGGTGAAATTCCTATCCCAATGGAAGCTTCACCCTTCCGTGTCACCCCTCTTGGTGTCACGCTACCTTTACGCTATAAGGCTTTGAGGGATGTTATGGGTTCTAGGACTTCCCTTACGAGTTCCATGTGGTCTCACACTGTCACTTTGACTTCAGAGTCTTTTATCCCTCAAATTCACAATGTGTCTGTCACCTCAGTCTCGACTATTCCAACTGTCTGTGTGGCTTCTTCAACCCATGTTGTTGGTGCCATCATTGCATCCTCAGTTGTGACCACTCTTGCTGGACCTTTGTCCGTATCGGCGAATAGTGGCCCATCAGCATCTACACCCAGAGTTGTTGATCCTACACTAAATGCCCCACCTTCTTCTGGTTCCATTACAGCAGGGGGGCATACGATCAATATTTACAAGCTGTTCAGAATTCAGATCCTCAAAATCTGTTTCATTATGAAGATTCTAGAGGGGCTCATATCTATTACCCCGGACCCATGCCATCTCAACCCGCGGTTGAGGTCTTGGTTCTGTCATCCATTGCTTGGGGTACCACCACTTATCATGGAGGCCAAGCACCACCTGCATGTTTTCAAGGACCACCTTATCAAGGCTAGCCATCTTACGTGCAACCCTCCCATGAACAACAGTATTACAGGCAACCTTATCTAGGGAAACCTGGTGGCCCACAAGGACAACCCTTCCAGGGACAACCTTTGGCCTTTGGTCATTCATCTTTTACTTATTTCGGGAAACCTTCTGGTAATCCGGGACGGCCTTACATACAACAAGGCCAACCTGGTGTCCAGCAAGGCTACCCTTCTAGGCAAGTCGGTCAACCTTATATTCAGCAAGGCCAACCCACGGTCCAGTCTAGCCAACCGTCTGGACAAATTGGTCAGCCTCAAAACCAATCAAGCCAACCAATCGTCCAGTCTGCTCAGCCACCTAGTCAATCAAGACAACCATCAATTGTGCAAGGACAACCCAATACCCAGCAAGCTCAACCTTCTAGGAAAATGGGTCAATCTCAATCTCAACTAGGTCAACCTTCTAGCCAAACGGCTCAACCTCAGTTCTCTCAAGGACATCCATCTGGGCCTCCTCAACTGGGCACTCAAATGATTGTTGCTTCTCAAGCTCCACCAGGTTTTCAGCCCCAGTCTAGGTTCCAAACCCAATCCGGTCTTTAAATGCAGGTTGGATCCCAATCTCAACCTGCTTATCAAACGCAGCCTGGCTCCCAGGCTCAGTTTGGAACCCAGCCGCCTTATGGTTTCCAACAATCCCAAGGGCAAACCCAATTTGCCCCGTACCAAAATTATCAACAACTACAGGTGAGTCCTTATCAGAATTACCAGCTACCGTATGTTGCTCCTACAGGTGAAGTTGGTAATCAATGGAATGCTGGGAGGCAGATCCAAGGTCAGCCATCCAGTTATAGCTATAACACCTATGGACAAAATCCATACGGACAGAACCATTCTGGGCCAAATCCGTCCAGACAAACTCAATGGGGGAAATAAGCAACTGGTTGGAACTCTGGTGCTACCTCTTACCCACGGCCTTAGATGTCCTTTAACCCTCACTTACCCTTTTTAGCAACGTTGGAGTTACCGGATGTGTCCAAACTGACAAATGATCCTATTCTTCATAATTCGTATTGGCCACCGGTTCCAACTAAGATTCCTGATGACTGTCCCAAGTTTGACGGTAAAGCCGGAGAAGATCCCCAAGCCCACGTTATGACTTATCATCTATGGTGTTCATCAAATTCGTGGCTTGATGATTCAATCTGACTCTACCTTTCTCAATAGACCCTCACTAGCTCTGCTACTAAATGGTATATTGAGTTAGCTCGCGGATCTTTTCAGGACTTTAACTCGTTGGCTATGGCATTTTGACTCATTTTCAGTTGCCAATTCGATATGAAATGGGCACACATCTCCTGACATCCTTAGAAAAAACAACGGCTACGCATATCTCCAATCATATCCATGAATGGAGACGACGTCACCATTGGATTAAGTTTTGGATTCCTGATTAGCTTCTGACCGACTGGTTCCCAACCTCATTTGTCAGTTCGATAGCATGGGACATTGTTATGGGGGCATGTGCAACTGAAGAGCAGGCTATTGCGCGTGCTCAGTACCTAGACTTGGTTTACTCCCAGTCCGATACACTATATGATTATTTGCCTAATGCCCCGAGGCTCGGAACTTCCAAACCCCTGCCAACATCATCTGTTGATGGCATCATTGGTTTTGTTAATCCGTCCTCTAAGAAATATTTCGTGAACCCTAGGAAGCAAAAGTCGAATGCTCTGAATGAAAATACTTCCCAAGCTATATCCAATTCTGGTAATACTTCTGAGGTTAACGCCATCCAGTCCACCACGGTAGACAAAGCCTCGAAAGGAAAGAAGAAGGGAAAAGGGAAGAATAAAGCTAATCAACCGAAGTAGGATTCCCCTAAACCTCCACTCGAGGAAGGTACCAAATGCAAGCCTAAGTATCGTTGCCTTATCTGTGATGAGGATCACTATACCAAAGACTGCCGAGGTGGTCTGAAGTTAGTCATTTGTTGAAAGGTACCCCCGGGACTCCTGTCGTGCTCAAAGAGCCTTTTCCCTCGCAGCAAATGCAAATGGTGGCTAATCCATCCCAATCCTCTTCTCCCTTTGGTTCTCAGGTATTTATGGCTAGGACAATTCTCGTCCACATTAGTACTCGAGCAAAAGAGTATCTGTCACCTACTGGGAAAGAGCCTAAGGTCCCCTCTAGCTCTCCTCTATCCAGTTCTAGTCCCCTCCTTATCGAGAGACCTAGCATTGAGACACCCATCCGACACCCTCCTAAAGGTGTACTTTGAAAGTCTACTTAAACCCTAATGCTCGTGCTGCTCAACACTATAGCATCGTTGAGGACTTAGCCTAGGCTCCATTAGCTATGTCCGCTTTAGAAGTTATTCAGAGCTGCCCCTCTCAGAGGAAGTCCTTGCTATCAGCTATTGGTGGCATCAACCCAGCTGACTCGAGTTTGATCACTTTTGACCTAGACATTCATATAACGAGACTGCCTCACCAAATTTCCTTCCTTATCCAAGTCATCATCAATTCTAAAATGATTCATCATACCATCATTGATGAAGGCGCTTCTACTTGCATCATGTCTGTTGCTTGTTGGAAGGCTATTGGTTCTCTGACTCTGAGCTAGTCTCCTACAACCTTGGAAGCCTTTGATGGGAGAGAGTCTCACCCTTATGGTATACTCCAATGCTTGCCTATTACTTTGGAAGGGAAGACGGTCAAAGTGGAGGTTGAAGTCGTTGATGCCAATCTAACTTACAATCTCCTTTTGGGACGAAGCTGGACATATGCCATGCAAGCCATGGCTTCATCTCTATTTTGTGTCATTCATTTCCCTCATCAGGGGAAGATCATCACAATAGACCAGCTATCTTTCTTCACTTCCTACTCTTCTGATGGCAACGTGCCTTTTGTGGAGCATACCTCCATTCCATGTGAGAGTGTGGGAGCTGGACTCTTTAAAGATCCTGCCCTTATGGGTGTTTTTTCACTCCCGCCTCCCAACGTCGCTCTTATTAATATGATTTCTGTTCGCTCTAATCCTTGGGTTCTTCCCCCCGCTGATCAGATAGAATCCTGGGGCGATGAGATGTCGTTGAGTCCTGCCGAGCTCAACTACGTCGAAATTGTTTCTGCATCGGCTCCACCCTCTGAATCTGCTCCTTCAAGCAGAGCTCTCGACTCGTACGCTCATTCCCCTTGGCTTGGAGATGATGCTTCTTCAGACCCTTTAAAGGAAATTTTTCCTTCTGATGAAGCCATTATTGAGACCATGTCTCTCGAGGAACCCCCTTGGTTCGATCATCACCATCGTTCCTCGTTTCTCCCTGCCCACCAGGAAATGCTTACCTGTCTCGAGTGGTTTTCTCCTTGTCTCCCATCCCAACCCCTTTAGACACCCATTCAAGTTTATCAAGTGTCTTCTAAAGGGAACATGGGAAACATCACGCAAACTTAGCCAATTGACATCTTTGTTAAACCAGGGATTGTTGAGCATATCCATGTCGGAGTAACTTGTACTCCAGAGGAAATTCAACTCTATACTAATATTTTTCATGAATTCCATGATGTTTTTTTCTTGGTCTTACGAAGAGATTCATGGCATCGATCCTAGCATCATGGTGCATGACATACCTACATATCCAGGTGCTAAGCCTGTTCAGCAATGTTTACACACAGTGCAACCCCAAAAGGCTGCAGCTATTAAAGCGGAAGTTGAAAAGCTTCTTAAGGCTAGTTTTATTTACCCCATCCTACTCACAGATTGGATCTCTAATATTGTCCCTATCACTAAAAAATAGGGCACTATCAGGGTATGCATTGATTATCGAGATATTAATCGAGCTTGTTCCAAAGATAACTACCCCACACCCTTCATTGACTAGCTCATTGATAAGTGTGCTGAGAGTGAAATGTACTCATTCATGGACGACTTTTCTGGTTATAACCAAATTAATATTACACCTTCAGATCAACATAAGACCGCCTTTATCTGTCCATGGGGAACTTTCACCTATAAAAAGCTCCCTTTCAGTTTAAAAAATGCTGGTGCCACCTTCCAATGTGCAATGTCTTATGCATTCCATGATATTCGACACATTGTGCAGCCTTACCTGGATGATCTACCAGCTCATTCAGCAAAGCGTCAAGACCATCTAGCTCACCTTTGCGAAGTCTTTCTCCGCTATTGACACTATCGCATCCGGCTTAATCCTCATAAGTGTGTCTTTTGCATTGAGTCACGCAGACTTCTTGGGTTCATCGTCCCCCAAGAGGGTATCCGTTTGGATCCCCTTAAAGTCAAAGCCATCCTGAATCTCCCTCCCCCTACTTCTTTGCAGCAATTGCAGAGTTTGCAGGGTAAAGCCAATTTTTTACGATGATTCATTTCGAACTATGCCGAAGTGGAAAAAGGCTATACGCAGTTATTGAAGCGGGATACCCCTTTTCTTTGGGATGTCGCTGCACAAGAGTCCTTCAAGCACCTCAAGGCTCTCCTTGTTTCTGCTCCATTGTTGCATCCTCCTGATTATCATTGTGACTACACTCTGTATTTGGCCACTGCCGATACCACTATTGGCATGGTTCTAGTTCAAGATGATGACGATGACACTAAGCATGTCATTTATTATCTCAACCACAATTTACTAGATATGGAAACTCGATACGCTTATGTTGAGAAGTTGGAATTGGCCGCCGTTTGTGCCATCCAACGCTTCAACCATTATATCTTATTCTGCACTACGATAGTGGTTTCTGATTGCAACCCGATGACATACATCCTGTCACATCAGTTACTGGGGGACAAGTACTCGAAGTGGATTGTCACCACTGCCAAGTCTAAAAAATTCCTCGCCTTTGCTGAGTTGCTTTTCTCTCTGCCATCTTTTATCGCGCCCTCTTAGTTAGAGGACCATATTCCAGACGAAACTCTGTTATGGGGAAATCTAGTGCCTATGCAAAGCTGCCAGTCCCACTAAGACTGGTAGCTATCTTAGAAACAAACAAACTAAAACTACTTTCGTTTTCCTTTATGAGAAGTAGATGAGAGGGGAACAAAGGAGACCAACCTCTGTCTTGTGCTTGGTTCCTTGCTTGATTCCTCTCCCTTCTGATAGATCTTTTCTACTCGCTTCCTCGCCTACCCAGCTTCAAAGAGCACATGTGGAATCAAAGAAGCATAACACTATCCAAGAACAGAGATCTACTATCATAAACAATATAGTACCGGATATATATTGACCCCACAAATGCATATATCATCAATCATACAAGAATGTGGAGGAAAACTTGAATATCTTTATTAATATCAAGAATTGCAAAGAGGATTACAACCAATTGTTCTGACCTAGCATCATCCTCTCAGCAAGAAAGCCCTTCTTCACCTCATGAAAAGCTTAGATCACCCAACACTATGATGTTACACCAAGAAACCAGCAGCACTTCGTTACAAGATACAAAATTCCAGCCTCTGGATCTCTGGGATGAGGGATCCATATATAGATGTTTGCAAGGGGGGTGAGTCAGCTTCTGAGATTTGATTAGTGTCCTCTCTCTAATAGTTCTTGATTCCACTTGGAGATTGATGATCTCTTACTCATCCCTGGGTGAATGTAGAGAGGCAAGTGTCACAGGAGAATTTTCTGGAAGATTCCATGATCCTCCACCTCGCAAATTGACTCTTCCATTTGTCCACTCTCACCCATCGCACCCCATAGAAGGGCTTTTCAGTATGCATCGTACCTCCTGTGTGCATTAAGGTAGGATGCAGCGTACTTTGACCATGGAACAGGTGAGATGGTCCAGTTTTGACCAGTTCTTAGGAGTTTTTCATGGAGAACTTCTGGGAGATTATGTAATCAATTGACCTTGTTCTTTTAGGGGTTGGAACAACACTTTTAGGAGCTTAGGAGCCCTCAGTTTATGGACATTTATGATTGCGGTTGCAGTGCCCAAAAATTTCTATAACAGTTGCCCCCTAAAGCATGAGGTCGTTAATCTTTTGATGTCGGGTGAAATGCTTTATCAGGAGGATCCGAATTTTTTTCGAGCTGGAATGCGACCTGTAATAAGATACAATGCAATACATTATCTTCATAATATTTTCATGATCTAGCTAAGGCAGGTATTCCCATGCTCAGCTTTATAAATTCATTTTCATGTACATAAGACAGACAATGGTCTGTGTGCAGAATAATGATTCCGGTAGAGCCATCATCCTTTAGATTGGATGATTATCTGTGCAATAATGATGTACATTTGATGTCTTTATTTTCCTGAATATATATCGCAGCTCGGATGGATGAAACTAGATCCAGGGTCTTCCATCTCATTCGATCTTCACTCAAAGTACAAGTCGATCCATGTGAGAGATGTTCTGGAGTCGAACATGGAAAGACATCGCTTGATTACTAGCCAGTGATGTAAGCCATTAACAGGCGCCAAAGGAATCACCGATAATGATAATGACCCTCAAGGTACTATAGTACAATTCACGTGGTGTGAATAAGGGACTTGGTGTCGAACACCACGCAAAATCTTTCGATCGAAGGCCATTGATGTGAACCTGTCGCCGGAAGTGAGAAACTTGCAATTGATGCATGTCGACAAGAAGTGACCCGCCGTAGGAGGGCCTTAATGAATCCCACATCTACGTCACGAAACAGAATAAATGATTTTAATGGAGGTAAAAACGATCTGATGATATAAGGTTCAGGGTGGCGGTCATGAAAGAATGGAGCGTAAATTTATTGCAGTGGATGAGACACAGGTGAATTATGTGAGCGACTTCTCTTGAACATATCGGTGACACTGACATGATGGATTGGTAGCGTTAACCCCAAATGTGGATGGTGTGATGGAACAATAGTGATATGACCAGTGAACGGAACAACTCAACCCGACTCGGATGCGGAGTGAAAGTGTCATATTCAAGAGCGACTTGCTACCAATAAAGTTTCTTCAAGTTTTCTTCCCAATTTTTCCCCAGTCATTGCTGACCAGTACCTCTTTATTTTTGTCAAGCTTGAGGAGGATAACATATGCTTGTTCTATAATTTTCCCTTCGGGCAAACCCATCGCTATGTTTTAACGAGCCTAGCGATAGTGAAACTCGTTCTTGTCTGTATGGTCAAGTTTGTCGCTATTTGGTTTTAACGAGTTTAACGACAAAGATAACTCGGTCCTTTTCAATTTTAGAGAGTCTGAAAGAGACGTAAAGAAAACTCCAACAATCCTTTTTCGTCATATAATCCCTTAAGTCCGAGAAATGTATAAAATAATACAAAATGGATGAATTTTCGGTAATTTTAACGAGCCGAACAAAACAAGCGCTCGATCTTTTTGTGTAATAATCCCTCAGATCCAAAAAGATTAAAATCTAAAGGGGGGATAGCACTTCCGGTCACTTTATCGAGCTGGAGAGGCCAATTGCTCAGCAATATTTTCATATTTTACGAGTCAGATGAAAAGAGCTTAAAGGAGACTCATTTTTTGAGGAACGAGTGATAAATTCGGGTAGCAACTAATTCCAGGTAAGGTTTGGAATTTTCCAATCATGGCAGTGTCACAAAGATGGCTAACAGGATCAATCTTCATAGCTATTCCTCAAAAAGGGTAAACAATCAAATGGAGGTGAATGATCGGCCAATACAGAGTGGAGGTGATGATGAGAACACGACCAAGGCTTCAAAGGCTGATGATAATGCATTCATGATGGTTATTTACCATAAATTGGTTCATTTTTTAATGAATGAGCTTAAACTCTGGGGGAAACATTTGCTTGCTGCTTATGTTTAATTTTTAACGAGCTTGAACTCCACATAAAACTACTCGATATAATGGTCATTGATTACCTTGATTTTACCATTGATCACTTTGTTCGTTCAAAGGTTGTACTGCCTCTCATTTTACCATTCATTTGAACTTTGGTTTGTTGGAGCTTTGGAGCTGATTTCCCCCTCGATTTTCACTAGCTGATTCCAGGAGATTCTGTGGACGATTCTTGGCACCGTCTGGACCAAGTAAGAGCTAAACCTGAGTTCTTCAGTTTCATTCTTTCCTTTTTGAATTCTGACCATGTTTCCTGGTTTTTCTGAGCCCCTGGGGTTTGAAGAATTCGCCCTGGCTCCATCGCACCTTTCCTATATCGAAAGGTGTGATGCATGTTGGCTTGGCCATTGGCCAGACAGCATGCATCCCACCTAGTACACTGCTTGGGGTGCGATGGCACAAGGAGGGAAACTTGTGCACAGTTCTTCATGGAAATTGTTTCCTGTTTTTCACCAAATCAGGATCCTGACTCTTCTCTAGTTTGTTTTCAGAGATTCATTGGAGAAAAATGCCTGTTACATGGCGAGAATGTGAGCATGAAGAAGAGGACATGCTTGCTTTACATGATCCGGTTACAGTAAATGCACTGCGGAACTGTGGCCTATTCAACTTTTTTCGCATCTCTAGCATGAGGCAACAAATCAACTTATTGCAATATTTTCTTGATGCATGGGATCCTACCAACCAGGTGTTCCAGATTAGGGGAAAATCTATCCCTTTGACTATCATGGACATCTATTTCTTGACCATCTTATGGAGGTGTGGTGCCCCTATCTCATTATCAGGTTCAGCCCATGGGGGTGAATCAGTGAGAGATTACATTTGCCGGTATTGTAGAGAGGGATCTCAGCTGAATAAGGACGACAAGATCAATATCTGAGATGTCACTGACAGGTCCTTGAGGACCATTCTGTTCATTGTTTCTAGACTAGCTGGTAGTGCGGCTCTTCATGTGGCCAATAGGTCTTATATGCAGTATGCCTTGGAATGCCTTGAACCAAAGGTGTTCAGCTGGTGTGATGCAGTACTCTCTGTGATGAAAGAACAACTGACCAAGGTAAAAAATGGAAGATTGAAGAACATTGGATATGGTTCTATTTTGATTGCTTTTCCTTGGAAAATATCTCGCTGATGCAGCCGCAGTATGTTTCACTTGGTTTACCTCCGCCGACTGAGCCACGGATGCAGAGATGGGTTGACCTTATGGCCAGACATGCTGGTCAGTCCCAGGTTTCCTTTTCTGATACCTTCTTCGAGTGGTTCAATCTTCAGGAGATGGTTTTTTTTGAGTATCCATATGCTAGTATGGATTTCCGGGGTGACCCGGATATGGTACTGCTGGCTGGCGAGAAGTGGGGTGCCATCGATAAATTCTTTGACCATATCTCTATTTATTGTTTCTCTTTATAATGTTCTTGTTCTTTCTTTTATCAGGACTAATCAAAACTCATGTGCTCATGTAGATGTTGGACCAGTTCGGCTAGTAGTACGCCTGAGAGTTCCAGCTGCCGCTCCAGCAGGAGAGGCCATGGGAAGGGCTATCCTTCGCGACCTTGATGTGGCTGAGACTCTTTCAGCATTGTAGGATTAGGTCGAGGGCCTCACTCTTGGTATTCCAGACATGAGGGCTGACGAGCTGCCTCTAATGTTGCAGCAACATACTACGGCATGCCGAGTCGATGGACTAGGCTTTTACGCATGATTGCACAGGCGGTGACTTGTTATCACCAGCATCATTAGACTAGGGTACCCCCTAGCGTTTTGAGTTTTGGGTCATCTGACCAATTTTGTCTTGGTTACAGAACATTATGTGTAAACCATAAACAGTTATATATATATTTTTGATTTTCGGAGTTTTATTTTGGTTAAGTTACATGATCCTGATGCAAATATTGATGAAATGCTTATTTTTATAAATGTTGCAAATGTCTATCTAACACATAATTTGCCAATCAGTCTGTTAATGTGTTTAAGTTTATGGAAATATGTTGATATTGAATAAAATCAAATTGCGTTTCCAAAATGTTGGCCCTTAGGAACATGCGATAGATAGCTGGATTTCGGACGGAGTAGATACCAATGAGTTGTAGGATGACGATTTGTGAGTCTAGCATGACGACAAGTTGGTGTATGCCATGTGTGATGGCATCAGAGAGGAGTTCTATCAATGCACTATATTGAACGATGTTATTTGTTGACCGACCGATACATACCCCTCTGAAACTTACTAACTCATCGCTTGGATCAAAAATGGCCCAGACCACAGAAGATAGGTTCCGTGAACTACGACTCGCTCCATCGGCATATCCAAAAAATGATTCCAATAGGTTTGACATCTGCAACAAATGTAAAAAGTGGATTACTTGACCAAAACATTTACCCTTAGCGAAAGCAAAAATTTAACAAAAGCATAGGGGTTACTACATTGAATCATGTGTAGTAACGCTTAAGGTACAAACCGTTACGAGGTTGCACTAGTGAAACCCCTTCATAATCCACTAACACGTAGGCCCCTTTTTCTAATACACGTTTAACAATATAGGGGCCCATCCACAAAGACTTGAATTTACCCGCTCCCAATTTATCGGATTCCTGGTCATAAAGTAAGACCAAGTCACCTTCTGAGAAGACACGGGGTTTGACATTCTTGTCGAACTGCACCTTGACTTGTTTCTTATGGGCTTCATTAGCCAAAGCGGCATCATGAAGAGTTTCATCCAGTTGGATTAGTTCCAAGAAACGAGCCTCCGCTTCTGAAGTTCTAGGGAGAAGGTCGACTGCGAGTTTGAGGGACAAGATCTCACACTGAACTGGTAAGATTACTTCTAGCCCATACACCAGTTGAAAGGGTGTAAACCCGGTTGCACTCCTTACCGATGTTCGGTATGCCCACAAGGCTGAGTACAGGATTAGGTGCCAACTTCTTTTGTGGACTCCAATCATCCTTTGCAGCATCTGCTTCAGGACTTTGTTGATTGCTTCAACTTGTCCATTGGCCTGCGGGTAATATGGAGTAGAGCTGTCGTGGGACAACCCCAATTTGGCAGCCAATTCAACCATCATGTGATTGCAAAAATGTGATCCATGATCTATGACTATGGCTTGTGGAATGCCGAATCTGGCGACTACATGATTGAAAAAGAAAAGGGCAGTTGTTTCGCCGATGTTGTTCAATGTAGGCATCACCTCGGCCCATTTGGTAAAATACTCTACCGTGACTATGATATACCCATGCTCCCCGGTCGAGGTGGGGTTACATGTCATGAAGTCTATGCCCCATTTGGCAAATGGCCCAATAGCAACTATTGGTTGCAGGGGTGCGGGTGGTTTTCTAGTTTTGCTATTGAAAATTTGACATGCATGGCAACTTCTGACTGCGGTTATGCAATCTTGGAATATTGTTGGGCAGAAGTATCCTGCTCGTAAAAAAATTTGCACCATAGCATAACCAGATTGATGCCCCCCACACACTCCTAAATGGCAATCATTCAAGACTTTTTCAGCCTCCTCATTGGTGAGGCACCTCCTCAGAACTATATCGACACCATGACGGTAAAGCGTATCACCGACGATCATGTAGTCTTTTGATTGGTATCAAATATGTTTTTGTTCTGAGCGAGAGGTATTAGACCTATATTTTTGGGTTTGGAGATAGATTATTATATCTCCATACCACGGATTGCTTGAAGATATCAGAAACAAAGATTCATCCATGATGGTTTCTTCGGATGTTTCGTCGTTGGACGATGATGGGAGATCACATAGTAACTCCGCGAAAACCAGGGATTTCTTCGATTTGGATTCTACGAATTCTAAATCAAGATCTTGAAGAATTGCTATCCATTTTGAATATTTGTCCCCCAGCAACTGTTGCGACAATATATAAGTCATGGGGTTGCAATCTGACAAAATGGTAGTTTTTCGAAAGAGACATAGTGTTGAAATCTCTGTATCGCTTGAATAGCTGCGAGAGCCATATTTTCAACATAGGAATACTTAATTTCTATATCATTTAAGTTTCTAATCAAATAATATATGGGATGTTCAATTCCATTGTCTTTTTTAACTAACACCATTATGATGGTTGTATCTGCTGTAGCCAAATACAGGTTAAAGTATTTTTGATAATCAGGAGCGTACATTAATGATGCTTTCATTAGGGATTCCTTTAAATCATCAAAGGAAGCTTGTGTGACCTAATCCCAGACGAAGGGTACTTCTTTTTTCAATAGACGTGTATAACCTTTAGCAAGTTCGGCGTAATTTGGAATGAACCTCCTCAGAAAGTTTGCCTTCCCTTGGAGTTTTTGAATCTGAAGCAAATTTGAAGGTGGAGGCAAATTTATGATTGACTGAACCTTACATGAGTCGAGATGAATCCCATCCTTTGAGACTACAAAGCCAAGAAAACGAACAAAACTGACACAGAACACACATTTGTGTGGATTTAGTCGTATCTTGTAGTGTCGACAACGTAGAAATATTGCTCTCAAATGCTGCGGATGATCGGTCCGCTTTCACGAATGAGCCGAAAGATCGTCGAGATATGGCTGAATGATGTTTTTGATGTCATGGAAGGCATAATTAATTGCCCTCTGAAATGTTGCCCTTGCATTCTTTAAACCAAAGGGTAACTTGTGATATGCAAATGTGCCCCACGGACAAATAAATGCAGTCTTTGACTGGTCCTGTGGGCGGATATTTATTTTATTATACCTGGAGAATCCATCCATAAATGAAAAGATTTCACATCCGGTGCATTCATCGATTATCTGGTCAATAAAGGGTGTAGGGTAGTTGTCTTTTGGACAAGCTTGATTTACATCCCTATAATCGACGCACACTCTAATCGTTCCTTGTTTTTTCATTACAGGAACAATGTTTGATACCCAATTGGTTAGAGGAACCGGGTAAATAAAACTAGCATGGAGAAGTTTTTCAACTTCTGCCTTTATTGCAGCAGCTTTCTTGGGGTGCACCTCCTGTAGCCGTTGTCGTACTGGTTTGACTTATGGATACATATTTATTTTCTGTTCAACTATATTTGAGTCAATGCCTGGCATTTCATCATATGACCAAGCAAAGACATCTCTGAATTCACAAAAAATAACTTTGTGTATTTCCAGTTCTGAAGGAGAACAACATTTGCCAACATAAATATTCTCTACAACATCTATTTCGGTCGAGATATTTATGGTGATAGTCTCTTTGATGTTGGATAATTTTCGCTTAGAATCCACCATTTTTACAATATTTGATAGGAAATCAAAAACTGAAGGATGATGAAGGTCGTCAGGAGTATCTTCTTGACAATCCGGAAGATGGGAACGATGGTGGTAATCTTCCCGTGGCGCCCCATCAATTATCATTGACTGAACAATTCCTTCATCGATGTAATGCACTTGCAACCAAGGATCTAAAGGGGTGCCATATTCCTTAGACCTATCTATCCAAACGCTTGATGAGTGTTGATTTGGGTTTGCCTCCCATGCCAAAAACATTGATTGCTACAATATTTCTATTGAGCTTAGAGGCAATACCTGCAGATGATCCATGTTAATATCGTTTTCTGAGATCTTTTAAATAGAATATATCATATTGCAGGTTCCTACTATTGCCACTTCTACCAGATTGATTGGAGGTGGGAGGGAAAAAGTCCCCATTAATATAGGGTCTTTTAGTAGGCCTACTCTAATATTTTGAAGCGAATGGGGGCTTCCATGGATCATCGGAATGCTTCCCATACCTTGGGAACTATTGGGGAGAAATGTTTTTTGGTTGACAATTGTAATTCCCCCTTGAAAAGAAAATGCAATCTTCCTGAAGTAGGTCGACACAACCGCAGCCATAGCATATATCCAGGGCCTTCCCAGTAAGATGTTGTAATCGAGGTTTCCGTCGATTACTTCAACATCTATTTCTACTGTTTTCCCCCCTAGTTCAAATTGAAAGTTACTTAAAATCCCATATGAGGTATACGTTCGTCCATCAAATGCTTTTAATGTTGTCGAAGATCGCGACAAGGTTGGAGATACTAAAGTTTTCTAGCAACTCATCGACATAATACATGTAGATGTTGTTATAGACATTTTTGGGCACTGCAACCCCAAGCATAAAATTTCCATAAACCAAGGGCTCATAAGTCCCTAAAAGTGTTGTTCTAACCCCTAAAAGAACAAGGTCAACTGATTACAGCTTCTCCCAGAAGTTCTCCATGAAAAACCACTCATAACTGATCAAAACAGGATCGTTTCACCTGCTCCATAGGCAAAGTGTGTTGCATCTCACCTAAGTACACTCTGTGGGTGCGTTGCATTTAAAAAAACCCTTCTATGGGGTGCGATGGGCGAGAAGTGACAAATGGCAGTGTCAATCCGCGAGGTGGAGAGGCATGGAATCTTCCAAAAACTTCTCCTATGACACTTGCCTCTCTGAATTCAACCAAGGATGAGTAAGAGATCATCAATCTCCAAGTGGAAGCAAGAACTATTAGAGGGAAGACACTAATCAAATCACAAGCTGACTCATCTCCCTTACAGATATCTATATATGGATCCCTCATCCCAGAGATCCAGAGGCTGGAATTTTGCATCTTGTAAGGAATTGTTGTTGGTTTCTTGAGGCAACATCATAATGTTGGGTGATCTAAGCTTTGCATGAGGTGAAGAAGGGCTTACTTGCTGAGAGGATGATGCTGGGTCAGAACAACTGGTTGTAACTCTCTTGGCTCTTTCTTGATTATCAATAAAGCTATTCAAGTTTTCCTCCATACTCTTGTGTCATTTATGTTTCATGCATTCATATGGTCAATTTACATCCGATCCTAGATTGTTTATGATTATAGATCCATGTTCTTGTATAGTGTTATGCTACTTTGATTCTACAGGTACTCTGTGAAGCTAGGCGTACAAGGAAGCAAGTAGCAAAGGACTATCAGAAGAGAGAGGAATCGAACTAGGAACCAAGCGCAAGACAGAGGTTGGTCTCCTTTATTCTTCTCTCATCTATATTTCATAAAGGAAAACGAAAGTAGCTTTACTTTGTTTGTTTCTAAGGTAGCTACCACACCTTAGTGGGATTAGCAGTTCTGCATAGACACTTTTCCCTGTAACAAAATGGCGACTCCACTGCGGAGGAACTAGGTTGTTTGTCTATCTATCTTTGTTTATTTTATAAACTTACAGACGGAGCCTGAAGTTGAGCCAGGTAGCTTTCGAACTGCATTTGCTATGCAAATGCAAAGTAGATAAATGCCGCTTCAGTCAATCTCCGGGTTTTGTTTATGAATTAAAAAACTGATTTACAAACTCTCTAATTGCCCTTGTGGTGGCTCTAGTAACCTCCTTAGATCTACCCCTGTTGTTGATTTACTGATTACCACTTGCTTGGCCAAAATCCTTGAACTGAACTGCAAACTGTGACCCGAAACCCAAGCAAAGTCTCGTCTTTCACCTAGCGCACTCTCTGTTCTGTGAATATGAAATTCAGCGCACTTCCCGAGTGTAGTAGGTGCGCTGCATTTCAAGTTCACTGTGTTACAGGTGCGCTGATCAGACTAGGCATTGTTCCTGAATTTTGGTTTCTGTGTTCATTCTTTTCAGTTCTATTCGTGATTTTTGCTGCCTATGGTCAGTACACCTCTGTTTGAAACCCCTTTCCTTGCTGTTATTCCACCTCCATTGTGCAAAGAACTGTAAATGTTTTTGTGTATTTGTTGAGTCATTTTCAATTCTCCTTTGCAAAAAAGTAACGTAGTTGTACTGTCGTTTCTTGATTTGAAAGTGTCGGAAGTGTCGTTTTCAGTCATAGAAGAGAGTCTGATTTCTCTTGATAGTCGATTCCCCTGTTACTATTGTATTTGATTTGAATTTGTAGTTTTTCTAGTGTCGAAAGCAAGTCTTCATTTCCAAATAGAGAAGTGTTGTCATTGTCTTCATTTTTTATTTTGAAAAGAAACTTGTTAGTATTTGTCGCTTGAAAAATAATTCAGATTTGCACATTAGCTTTCTTTTTATCATTCACATATTAAGAAGGCTGAAAACAAATACACGCATGTACATTTGCATTTAGACTATTTGATTGGTTTGATTTAGGACAGTGCATATAATGTGTGCTCTTTGCTCTTTGTTGAAAGAATACTGTCTCTCTTTCCTTAGTAGCTAGGATTTTCATTGCACAAAGAAGATAAAAAGACTGTTTATCATCTTAGATTGCATTTTAGGAATTGTATATATACATCACGCGGTGAACCTGAAAGGAAAATTTCTTAAGGAAGATCAACTATAAAATAAATTTAGTGAATCTAACAACGCTTTGGAACCTAACACACAACATCTAGAAGTCTAGGCTAGAGATGTATTCCAGCGTTGTAAAGCCTGGTAACTATTGTTCTCGTTGTTGGTTGGGTGATTCCTCCACTTTGAGAGAATAAGTGCTAGTACGGACTTGTGCTCCCACGTACCGTCGAGTATATTTTGGGAGACCACAATAGGCTTAATCCTTTATCCATAGGGAGCCGTGTCTGCCGCCCTATCAATCACAATGCACTGAACACAGCATTTGCGAAGATTGACTGTTGTACCGTAAAAAGTATTCTGCAGTTTTGCGATTGGTTTGGTAATCCCTCTACCTAGATTTCCAGAGTAGTCCCTTTCGTTCCTTTTCAGACTACTTAAAGGAAAAGGTCCATCTGAGCACTTGTCACTTCAGGCTCATTAAAAATCGAAGGCGACTAGAGTCATCTTTTGTTTTTTCTCGACTCTTTAAAATTGAAAAAACAAGTTGTGTCAAAGCGTCTAAAATTTATTTTAAACGGAATAATCATCACCTTTCCTACGTTGGTCTTAGGTTGAGAAAATGGAATCCACCAACCAAGGAATTCCCCTTGGAGGAAATCCGAGTCCCTTCTTCTCTTGGGGAGATGTTGGTGCACCCCATATGGCCACATTGTCGCTTCCAGGATTGACAATCATCTTGCCCGTATGGCTTTTCTCAACCTCTTTCATTCAGAACACCGCGATTCCTGAAAAATCGAATCAACAACTAGACGAATCCAAAGTTACCCCCCAACCCTCTACTTCCTCCAATTCTTCCTCTCCTCCTTCCACTTCGCTTGATGGGGCTGGTAAAGCCAAAAATCAAGTATCTGAGAGGAAGAAGGAAAAGAAGAAGAAGAAGGAGCCAAAAGTGAAAGGCGGCAACCAAGCGTCATCTAGCGAAAATCCACACACTGCACTGACCAGGCCTAAATCGCCATGTGTCATTTGCAAAGGAGGCGACTATCATAGAGATTGCCCTTGCATCCCTCGGATCTTAAGGGACTGGTCTCCTTGCTTGCACAACCCGGTGTTGTCAACCTCTGACGGTCATGTTGAAAACACACCGTCGACTAGTAAAATACAGATTTCCTTGTAAACTATGTGAAGGCGATCATGCCGTCCACCGTTGTCCCTTCTTAGACAAGGCTAAAAGAGTTTTGGATGATCGTCTGGTTTCACCGTTATGACTTCCTCCTAGATATAAAAAACTCTTGCCGAGTCTGTCACTAGTTGAGAATCCAGTTGACCTGCCCAGGTGGTCACCCGAAGTTTCTATCATCGAAGAAAAACCATCTGAATCCACACCAGATGAAAGTCAAAAGGTCGAGGTGGCAGTTGACCCGGTCTTGCCTTCAGAGGTTCCATCTTAAGATGATACAGTCACCGAAGAGAACAAGGATGACATCGTCCAAATTCTTTTCATAAGCATAGACTCCGATGAACACGGGGGCAATTTACCCATTCCTTTATCGCGGGAAGGAAGTTCGTCAGAGTCGTACTCGGCCGTCTATTCGGTCCCACCTCCAAGCAACTTAGTTGTTTCCTTTGATTGGAATCAACTAGGCAGACCCCGTTTACCAGCTAGTATACCATTCTGAATCATTACTCAAATATATAGAATGGTTATGGCCGGTACCATCATAGATGAAGGGGCTTTTGTGAGTATCCTTTCCTCGACTGCTTGGAAAGTGCTTGGTTCGCCATCACTTTTGCCTGAGATGAGAAATCTAACAGGCTTTGACAAAGGAACCAGTTGACCATTAGGGATCCTTCCCAATGTGCCCATAACATTGAGGGGGAAAACCATTCAAATGAACATAATGGTAGTCCAAGGACCCCTGGATTATAATCTACTCCTTGGACGAGACTATATTTATTGCATGGGAGCCATTGTCTCATCACTCTTTAGAGTAATGTGTTTTCCGCACGAAGGAAGAGTGGTCAAGCTCGTAGACCAGCTTTCATTTCCCAGATCACACATAGAAAATAGTCATATACCATCCCTGTATGGTATTTTCACACAAGGAATGTCTCATCAATCCCCAGTCCATCCACCTGATGAGTGTGAGTGATTCGGGGGACATGACTGAAACCCAGGGGGCATGCACCCTGGTCTGCTTCAACAGGAAAACTTTGGGTATAAGGTAGGTTTCCGCAAAAGATATATGATTGGTCTGTACTCTCATCCGTGATTGGAAGAGGGGGTTAGACTGGAATAAGATTCCCTTGTCAAAGTTATGTGAGTGGAGGCGTCTGCACCGCTCACCTTTATCTATTTCGGTAGACATCGCCGAAGAAGTGTTTTGTTTGCGCTGTGAATAGAACAATCTTTGGTAACCTGAAAGAGGTAGACCTTTCCTGATAAAACAAATGTTTTGTTGGAGATTTGAAAGGCGACCTTGAAACTCTGTTTTATACCTGGGGGCATGCAATCCTTTTGGCGTGCAAGCGAAGAGTGATCATTTATCTGTTTTTTTGGATCGGTCATTTCCTAACTTGAATAAAGAAAGGATGTGGGGCAAAGATTTGAAAAATTGCCATTTTATATATGAGACATCCTTATTATACGACTGGATTAATCGAGTAGTTTTAGCACATAGTTCAAGCTCGTTAAAAAATAAACATAAGTCATGAGCAAATGTTTCCCCCAGTGTTTAAGCTCAATAAAAAATGAACCAATTTCCGGTAAATAACCATCGTGAATGTAGTATTTCAGCCTTTAAAGCCTTGGTCGTGTTCTCACCATCACCTCCACTTTGTATTGGCCGATCATTCACCTCCATTTGATTGTTTACCCCTTTTGAGGAACAGCTGCGAAGAGTGATCCCGCTAGCCATCCTTGTAACACTGCCATGATTGGAAAATTCCAAATCTTACCTGGAATTAGTTGCTACCCAATTTTATCACTCGTTCCTCAAAGACGAGTCTCCTTTAAGCTCTTTTCAACTGACTGGTAAAATATGAAAATATTGTCGAGCCATTGGCCTCTCCAGCTCCTTAAAGGGACTGGAAGTGTTATCCCTCCTTTAGATTTTAATCTTTTTGGAACTGAGGGATTATTACACAAAAAGATCGAGCGCTTGTTTTGTTCGGCTTGTTAAAAGTATCGAAAATTCATCCCTTCTGTATTGTTTTATACTTTTTCGGACTTAAGGGATTAGATGACGAAAAAGGATTTTTGGAGTTTCCTTTATGTCCCTTTTCAGACTCTCTAAAATTGAAAATGATCGAGTTATCTTTGTCGTTAAACTCGTTAAAACCTAATAGCGACAAATTTGTCTATAGACGAGAACGAGTTTCACTATCGCTAGGCTCGTTAAAACATAGCGATGGGTTTTCCCGAAGGGAAAATTATAGAACAAGCATATGTTATCCTCCTCAAGCTTGACAAAAATAAAGAGGTACTCGTCAGCAATGATTGGGGAAAAATTGGGAAGAAAACTTGAAGAAACTTTGTTGGTAGCAAGTCGCTCTTGAACATGACACTTTCACTCCACATCCATGTCGGGTTGGGTTGTTTCATTCACCGGTCACATAACCATGCTCTCATCACACCATCCACATTTTGGGTTTATGCTACCAATCCATCACGTCAGTGTCGCCGATATGTTCAAGAGAAGTCACTCAGAGAATTCACCTGTGTCTCACCCGCTGCAATACATTTACACTCCATTCTTTCATGACTGCCACCCTGAACCTTATATCACCAGACCATTTTCACCTCCATTAAAATCATTTTCTCCGTTCCATGTCATTGATGTGGGATTCATTAAGGCCCTCCTATGAGGGATCGCTTCTTGTCAACATCAGCTCATTATCCAAGAAGTCGATCTAGGAACACCCATTTCAGTACTTTGAAGCTTGCATGCCTCAATGGCAAGTTTCTCACTTCCGACGACAGGTTTACATCAATGGCCTTCGACCGAAAGATTTTGCGTGGTGTTCGATGCCAAGTCCTTTATTCACACCACGTGAATTGTACTGCAGTACCTTGAGGGTCATTATCATTATAGGTGATTCCTCTCGCGCCTGTTAACAACTTACATCATTGGCTGGTAATCAGACGATGTCTTTCCATGTTCAACTCCAGAACATCTCTCACATGGATCGACTTGTACTTTGAGTGAAGATCGAACGAGATTGAAGACCCCGGATCTAGTTTCATCTATCGGGGCTGTGATATATATTCAAGGAAATAAAGACATCAAATGTACATCATTGCTGCACAGATAATCATCCAATCAAAGGGATGATGGCTCTACCAGAATCATCAATCTACACTCAAACGATTGTCTGTCCAATGTACATGAAAATGAATTTATAAATTTGAGCATGGGAATGCCCGCCTCAGCTAGATCATGAAAATATTATGAAGATAATATATTGTATTGTATCTTATTACAGTCTCCTCCCGTCTTGAAAGAACTTCGGATCCTCATGATAAAGCATTTCACCCGACATCAAAAAAGATTAACGACCTCATGCTTTAGGGGGCAGCTGTTATAGACATTTTTGGGCACTGCAACTCCAAGCATAAAATTTCCATAAACCAAGGGCTCCTAAGTCCCTAAAAGTTTTTTTCTAAACCCTAAAGGAACAAGGTCAACTGATTACAGCTTCTCCCAGAAGTTCTCCATGAAAAACCACTCAGAACTGGTCAACACAGGATCATTTCACCTGCTCCATAGGCAAAGTGCGTTGCATCTCACCTAAGTACACTTTGTGGGTGTGTTGCATTTCAAAAATCCCTTCTATGGGATGCGATGGGTGAGAAGTGACAAATGGCAGTGTCAATCCGCGAGGTGGAGAGGCATGGAATATTCCAGAAACTTCTCCTGTGACACTTGCCTCTCTAAATTCGACCAAGGATGAGTAAGAGATCATCAATCTCCAAGTGGAAGCAAGAACTATCAGAGGGAAGACACTAATTAAATCACAAGTTGACTCATCTCCCTTACAGATATCTATATATGGATCCCTCATCCCAGAGATCCAGAGGCTGTAATTTTGCATCTTGTAAGGAATTACTGTCGGTTTCTTGAGGCAACATCATAGTGTTGGGTGATCTAAGCTTTGCATGAGGTGAAGAAGGGCTTACTTGCTGAGAGGATGATGTTGGGTCAGAACAATTGGTTGTAACTCTCTTGGCTCTTTCTTGATTATCAATAAAGCTATTCAAGCTTTCCTCCATACTCTTGTGTCATTTATGTTTCATGCATTCGTATGGTCAATTTACATCTGATCCTAGATTGTTTATGATTATAGATCCATGTTCTTGTATAGTGTTATGCTACTTTGATTCTATAGGTACTCTGTGAAGCTGGGCGTACAAGGAAGCAAATAGCAAAGGACTATTAGAAGAGAGAGGAATCGAACTAGGAACCAAGCGCAAGATAGAGGTTGGTCTCCTTTATTCTTCTCTCATCTATATTTCATAAAGGAAAACAAAAGTAGCTTTACTTTGTTTGTTTCTAAGGTAGCTACCACACCTTAGTGGGATTAGCAGTTCTGCATAGACACTTTTCCCTGTAACAGATGCCCCCTCATCAATAATTGTTCAATGAACAGTTTTGTTGAGGCCTTTCACTTGAATGAGGAAAGCTAGTTGAGCTGGTAACTGAGGGTCATATCCTTTGTGATTAAAGGACACAAGATTAGAATCCTTTGGGTCAATCCCAGCTATTGCTGATAATAAAGCCTTCTTTTGCAAGGGGCAATTTTGCAGTACCTCAAGTGTCGACATAGCGGATGGCGATTGGGCCAGATCTTCCACTATATTATAATGTTGTGATGCTCTGGCACGAGGATTAAATGTCGACTTGTGCACTACTCCCTTTGGCGGTTTTATTGTTAGCTCTGGAATGATGGGCGGCACAACTTCTGTCGAAGTTGTTGTCGAACTACTAGGTTGATCTTTATCCTTGTTGTTCGACAACTGTGGATTCCCGTAATCTTTATTCCTTGTTGTTATCAAAGCATCATTTTGTTGTTTTGAAACCGACAACATCAGCACTTGGGACGGGGAAGCATTGTCACTAGCAACCAGATTTGTTCTTGGATTTAGAAACAGATCAGTGAATACCGCTGAGGTTTTTGAATTCTTGAAGAATTTTCTAAGCTCAACTTTATATGGACACTCTCTTGTCCAATGATACTCATCACATATAAGGCATGGACGATTTGGTTTCTTATCTCCAGAAGGGTTTGCAGAAGATTTTTCAGGTGATTATTCCTCCTATTTCTTCTTCTTCCCTTTGTTTTTCTTCTTGCCTCCTGGTTGCTTGGTTTCCTTGCCTTTGTCAGTTGAGACGGCATTTACTTCCAAGGTGAGAAGTTCATCTTTTGCATTTTGACTAGAAATCTTACGGGCCTTTTTAGATGTAGCCTTTGTCAATTTCGTGTCTGTCGTGCCAATCACGCCATCGCCAGCATGAGAGTCATTGTTCGATTTAGGAGGAGGAGGAACGAAAAATTCCGGTCTGGGAGTGTCAGGGATTTTATCGTAGAGAATGCCAGACTGACGATAAATCAAGTCTAAATATTGCGCACAAGCAATAACTTGCTCTTCAGTGACAACTCCTCCCTTTGCAACATCTTCTATAATGGAAGGTAATAATGACTTAATAAACCATTCAGCTAAAAGCTGATCAGGAACATACGCTTTTACCATTCTACGACGACGTCACCACTCATGAATATGATCGGATATGTGAGTGGCCGTCGTTTGCTTGAAATTGGTAGGAAGTTCTATTCCCGTTTCGTACCTTATGGGTAACTGAAAATGGGTTAAAAAGGTTGTGGCTAGGGTACTAAAGTTATCAAACGAAGCTCTAGGTAATTCGATATACCATTTTGCTGCCAGACCAGTTAACGTTCTCTGAAAAAGGCGAAGCCTAATCGAATCATCGTTTAGGGTGTTTGATGAAGACCACAGATGAAAGGTCATCACATGATTCGATGGGTCTTCACCTGGATTTCCATTAAATTTAGGAATATCTGATGGAAGTTTATGCGGAATCGCTGGCTACCAAGGGAAGTAAGTAATTGGATCATTCATCAGCCGATTTAGATTTGGTAACTCTAAAGTCGCCACAAAGGGTAACTATTGATTCAAGTTTGGCAAAGCATACCTAGGATAAGATGGAATCGCCTGGGCAGTTGGTCTTTGCATACCAGCATAATGCATTTGATGCTGGTAACTTTGGTAAGGTTGTTGGTCATAACCATTATAGAATGCTTGATTTTGACCATTTTGAATATACGGCTACCCATTATTTGCAAATATTTGTTGCTCAAATCCTTGGTAAACTTGTTGGAATTGTGGTTGTTGATATTGCAACAGCCATGGTTGTGAAGCCATGTGCTGTTGTCCAATACAGGCTGTTTGACCAAGATGAGGGGTAATTGTACCCATTTGGGCCTGTGTCATTCCACTAGTTGGCAATTATGGTTGAGTCGTAGGGATAAGAGGTTGTTGCATTACAATTTGAGAAACCTGAGGTTGGCATACAACAGGAAACGCTTGTGCTTGCGATACTGTCACAATAGCCGGCGTAGTTGGTATATTTGACATAGGTAAACATTGTTGCATGGAGTATACAACTCTTGGTTGTTGAGGCAGTATCGGCACCCAACCGCTAGATGTAATAACAACATAACCTGAATTTTGTTGTGAACTCTCGTATGGTTGTCCTCCCGGAGGAGACAATGAAAGGGTATATTGCCCCCCATACTGCGGTAATCCGGTACTCAAAGGAATGGTTTGCCCTTAAGGACCTGACTGCCCAAATTGACACCGTGAAGGATCAATTTGCTGAGACTCAACATAAGAGTTCCCGGATATTATTTCGGATGAACAAACGGGAACGGACCATACTGTCAAAATAGCCCCTGAGTGGGCCCCATCTAGTGATTGAGAGCTAGTTGGGACAGATGGTATGCCGACGAACATTGTTGGAGTGACAGCAGGAAGTTCTATCGTCGCTGTGTCAGATGACACAGTCCTAGATGTCGACGGTTGTTCAGACATTTCTAGTCTATCCAAAAGATTTCCTAGCGATTCTACAGGAGCTTTTGATAATGGTAGACTAATTTCTGATGAAGAAGGATATAGGGTGATCCCGACTCCAAATTGCGATGGAGTACTAGATGGAGGATCCTCCACAATCTCTTCTATAGAAATCAGACCAGGTGGAAGAGGTAGACCATCAAGTTCGTAAAATATTTCTGGTGTTGAAGAAGGTATAGATTCTGCAGCGACAGATGTTTTGGGAATAACACCTTCTGAATCAGCTGTAGATGGAGCTGGTTCAGTAACACAAGTGTTTACCATCACACTAGGATCAGCCCTACTGTCCTCTGGTGGCTGCGGAACTTATTCTATAAAGGTAGGGATACCAGAAATGTTTGGAGTAACTGGAGTCTCCGATGGTGTTGGAACACTTGTTCTAACTTTACCAGGGGATTTGGAACCGGTTAAATGAATTTGCCTTATCCGTAATAGTTTTGATTCTGGAGACAAAGACAGTTGACTTGTAAGCCTCCGCGAACGACGGGGTTTCAATTGACTTTCTTCCACGATTGTGGATTACTTGATCAACTAAAAATCAAGGGGAAATATGTTTCCGAATTAAATGAATTTTAGATGCTTTGACACAACTTGTTTCTTCAATTTTTAAGAGTCGAGAAAAGACAAAAGATGACTCTAGTCGCCTTCGATTTTTAATGAGCTTGAAGTGACAAGTGCTCAGATGGACCTTTTCCTTTAAGTATTCTGAAAAGGAATGAAAGAAACTACTCTGGAAATCTAGATAGAGGGATTACCAAACCAATCGCAAAACTGCAGAATACTTTTTACAGTACGACATTCAATCTTCCTGAATGCTGTGTTCAATGCATTGCGATCGATAGGGTGGTAGACACGGCTTCCTATGGATAAGGATATAGCCTATTGTGGTCTCCCAATATATACTCAATGGTACGTGGGAGCACAAGTTCGTACAGGAACTTATCGTCTCAAAGTGGAGGAATCACCCAACCAACAATGAAAACAACAGTTACCAGGCTTTACGGCGCCAGAATACCTATCTAGCCTAGACTTCTAAATGTTGTGCGTTAGGTTCCAAAGTGTTTTTAGATTCATTAAATGTATTTTGCAGTTGATCTTGCTTAAGAAATTTGCCTTTCAGGTTCACCGCATGATGTAGATATACAATTCCTAAAATGCAATCTAAGATGATAAACAATCGTTTAATCTTCTTTTTGCAATGAAAATCCTAGCTACTAAAGAAAGAGAGATGATATTCTTTCAACATAGAGCAGAGAGCACACACTAAATGCACTGTCCTAAATCAATCCAACAAACAGTCTAAATGCAAATGCACATGCATGTATTTGTTTTCAACCTTCTTAATGTGTGAATGATAAAAGGAAAGCTAAGTGCAAATCTGAATTATTTTTCAAAGCGACATTACTAACAAGCTTCTTTTCAAGACAAAATGAAGACAATGATGGCCCTTTGTGATTTGGAATTGAAAACTTGCTTTTGACACTTGGAAAACTACTAATTCAAATCAAATACAAGAGTAACAATCATAGAAAATTTTAGGGGCGAATGTTTGCCCTTTGGCGAAATTAAGGGGTCTTAAATTTTTAGTGTGCGAATATTTTGTATCATAGTACATTTTTCCATTCACCCATTTTCAAGAATAGGTTTTACTTAAGTGAATCCTATGGGCCAAAGGCCAAAATACCATATTTATAAAACAGGTATGGTAAATTAATAAAAATATAAATAAATGAGAGGTATGGTAAATAAATAAAACATTTTTTATATTTACTCCATAAGTCACCTTATATACATGCAAGGGTGTAAACAAATAAAAATATAAGTAAAGTGGAGGTATTGTAAATAAATAAAACATCTTTTTATACTTACTCAAAAGGTATGGTAAATAAATAAAAATATAAATAAACTAGACGAATGGTAAATAAATAAAACCTCTTTTTATATTTAGTCCATAACCCTTGTTCTATTTATGAAGGCTCAAGAAAGAGGTTTTATTTAAGTGAATCGTATGGGCCAAATACCATATTTGTAAAAGAGGTATGGTAAATTAATAAAAATATAAATAAACGAGAGGTATGGTAAACAAATAAAACATTTTTTTTTATATTTACTCCATAAGTCACCTTATATTTACGAACACTCAAAAAATGCGTTATATTTAGGTGAAACCTATGGGCAAAATACTATGGGACAAATACCATGGACTAGATTGTTATTAATACCATGCAAAAAAACATTATTAACCCTAATATTAGTATTAATAAGAATAAAAATGGCACATGGTATTGACCCATGGTATTCACCAAAATGGCACATGGTATTGACCCATGGTATTCACCTCGACTGTAGCCTATTTAAATGGGGGAATTAAACTAGCATAGATCCATCTTTACTCTGGATCTACCCCCCGAGAGGTATCAAATATCGTGATATGCAAACTAGCATAGAGTGAAAAAATATTTGATCCGATCAAGAGTAAAAATGAATGTTTTAGTTTAATGTATGTTAAACATTTTAGCTTGGTTAAAATAAAAATCAACTATTAATTTTATTAATTTTTATAAATTACTAATAGTAATTTTTAAGCTCTAGGTTTATGATAACCCATGGTATTGACCCATGGTAATACCATGGTATTCATGTGAGCATAGACTGTTTAAAAGGGAAATTCTATCATCTTAGATCCATCTTAATTCTGGTTCTACCAAGTGCTCAGAGGGATAAATAGATTTCATCCCCCTAAGAGTGGTAGATGTGGAGTTAAGATGGATATAGGTTGGTTTTTATGATAATGAAGATATTAAATAGACTTAGGAAATTATATTGTAAAAACATCTTAAGGTGAATGGTTAAAGCATAGACATTGGACAAGTATATTTGTATACTTCTGTTTTAAACTGAAACAAATCCAGGGGTAAAAGGAATATATTGATTGCACTAGTCATCGTTCTATAACTTTCCAACATATGCTGGAGTAAACAAATTGTAATTTGGGTAATTTTTCTAATTGCAAACAGGGACATACTTGGGTATTGGTAGGGTGGTTATGAGGTCCCTAGAAGTGATGAATTTGAATTTTTCTTGGTTTTATATATAGTATTAGGTTTTTTCTCATGCTTTCTGTGAATGGCATGGGTGAATTTTATCCTACACCCACTAGGCTATCGATATGTAATTTTCATAATTTTGATTTCAAAAGATATTTTAAAGAAATGCAATGATTTCATTTGTGTATTCAATAAACACAAGATTTTATAATTGAGTAAAATATTTGTCATGCCTGGTGAGAGATTCGCCAAAAAATTATATATACATATCATATTATTGATAAAATCGCCTTCCATTTTTCCTATATACCATGGATATTTGCCCATTTATTATACATGTAAATTTAGCGGGGGTTCTTAAAATTTTCCCTGGTAACAATGTAATCAAATATCAAGAACAATCGGATTCTCTTCTATGACTGAAAATGACACTTCTGACACTTCCAAATCAAGAGACGACAGTTCAATTACACTACTTCTTTGTAAAAGAGAACTGAAAATGGCTCACAATACATAAAAACATTTATAGTTTTTTGCACAATGGAGGCGGAATAATGGCAAGGAAGGGGGTTTCCAACAGAGGTATACTGATTATAGACAACAAAACTCCTGAATAGAGTTGAAAAGAGTGAAGAAAAACCAAAGTCTGGAGGCAAAATTAGCCTTTTCTGATCAGCGCACCTGTTACACAGGGATTCGAGTATGCATCCCACCTACAGCACACGGGAAGTGCGATGCATACTGATATCTTTGAAGAGAGGGTGCGATGGTACAGTGTGAGACTTTTGATCCAGTTCTTGATCACAATTTACAACACAGTTCAGGGATTTAAGCCGAGCAGGTGATAATCAGTAAGTAAATCATAGTGGTAGATCTAAGGAGGTTACTAGAGCCACCACAAGGGCAATTAGAGAGTTTGTAAATCGATTGTTCAGTTCATAAACAAAACCCGGAGATAGACTGAAGTAGCATTGATCTACTTTGCACTTGCATAGCAAATGCAGTTCGAAGGCTAGCTGGCTTGACTTCAGGCTCCATCTATAAGTTTATAAAGCGAACAAATATAGACAAACAAACAATCTATTCGATCCCCAGTATCGTCACCATTTTGTTATTGGGAAATCTAGTGTCTATGCGGAGCTGCTAGTCCCACTAAGACTGGTAGCTATCTTAGAAACAAACAAACTAAAACTACTTTCGTTTTCCTTTATGAGAAGTATATAAGAGGGGAACAAAGGAGACCAATCTCTATCTTGCGCTTGGTTCCTTGCCTGATTCCTCTCCCTCCTGATAGATCTTTGCCACTTGCTTCCTCACCTACCTAGGTTCAAAGAGCACCTATGGAATCAAAGCAGCATAACACTATCCAAGAACAGAGATCTACTATCATAAACAATATAGGACCAGATATATATTGACCACACAAATGCATATATCATCAATCATACAAGAATGTGGAGGAAAACTTGAATAACTTTATTAATATCAAGAATAGCAAAGAGGATTACAACCAATTGTTCTGACCCAGCATCATCCTCTCAGCAAGAAAACCCATCTTCACCTCATGAAAAGCTTAGATCACCCAACACTATGATGTTACACCAAGAAACCAGTAGCACTTCCTTACAAGATACAAAATTCCAGCCTCTGGATCTCTGGGATGAGGGATCCATATATAGATGTTTGTAAGGGGGGTGAGTCAGCTTCTGATATTTGATTAGTGTCCTCTCTCTGATAGTTCTTGATTCCACTTGGAGATTGATGATCTTTTACTCATCCCTAGGCGAATGCAGAGAGGCAAGTGTCACAGGAGAAGTTTCTGGAAGATTCCATGATCCTCCACCTCACAAATTGACTCTATCATTTGTCCACTCTCGCCAATCGCACCCCATAGAAGGGATTTTCAGTATCCATCGCACCTCCCGTGTGCATTTAGGTGGGATGCAGTGCACTTTGACCATGGAGCAGGTGAGATGGTCCGGTTTTGACCAATTCTGAGTAGTTGTTTATGGAGAACTTCTGGGAGATGATGTAATCAGTTGACCTTGTTCTTTTAGGGGTTGGAACAACACTTTTAGGGAATTAGGAGCCCTCGGTTTATGGACATTTATTATTGGGGTTGCAGTGCCCAAGAATGTCTATAACAAACTCTATTCTTAATTAGCACCCTCGATCCTTGGTATGGGGATATCATTATCTATCTTCACACGTCCTCTTTTCATCCCGATGTGTCTAAGAATGCTCGGCCATGGATTCGCAATCAATCTCAGCCCTATCGTATTATTGGGGACACCCTGTACCATCTTGGCACTGACTTTGTTCTCCACCAATGCTTAACATTCGAGGAAGCCGAACGAGTTCTTAATGACTACCATTCTGGCGCCTGTGGTGGTCACATGTCCAGGTATGCTACTACTCAGAAGCTCCTTCGTGCTGGTTACTTTTGGCCCTCCATCGTCAAGGATTGCATTCTTGCCATCCGCTCTTGTCATGAGTGCCTCCTGCTCCATTGCACCCTGTTGTTACTGTCGGCCCTTTTGCCAAATGGGGCATTGATTATATGACCTGTAACCCTCGCTCGGCTGGGGGGCATGGGTATATCATCGTTGCCATTGATTACTTAACACAATGGGCCGAGGCGATTCCTACACCATCTAAAGATAGTCACACAGTGGTGCAATTTTTATTTAATCATGCTATCTCACGGTTCGGAGTCCCTCAGGCTATTGTCACTGATCACGGCAAGCATTTCCGTAATCATATGATGACTGAGTTAACAACCCAGCTAGGCTTGCGGCATGATAGCTCAACACCATACTATCCTTAGGCCAATGGCCAATTCGAAGCCGTCAACAAGGTTCTAGTTACGATGCTTCAATGCACCATTGGCATGCACAAGTCCAATTGGCACTTGATGTTGTTCTCTGCCTTATAGGCCTACCAAAATTCTATGAAGGATGCCACCAGTTTCACCCTGTTCCAATTGGTTTACGCATTGGAGGCTACCCTTCCAATCGAGTGTGAGATCCATTCTTTGAAATTAGCCGTCAAATTACTCCCCAACACTACTCTGGTAGAAGAACGCCTTCCCTACATAGAGCGGCTGGACGAGACTCGTCAACTAGCCTCTCTAGCTATTGAAGCACAAAAGAAATGAGTGAAAACTCACTTCGATCATACTGTCCATCCTCGTTCTTTTGTTGAAGGAGATTTAGTCCTGCTCTATGATCAAGAAAATGATAAGCTGGGGGCAGGCAAATTCGAGCCCATGTGGCACGGGCCTTATATTGTAAAGTGAGTTTTGCAAAAAGGGGCCTATGAGCTGATTGATTATGAAGGGAACCCTCTAGATAAGCCCCGAAATGGGCTTTACTTGAAAAAATATTATGCATGAAATTCATGCACTCTGATTTGTACATACATGTGTTTTCGCCAGGTGTGTTATGTGTGTGTTTTCATCTTTGGCTTGGTGTGTAAGCATAATTGCTGCTTATTGTGTCTTTTGCTTCTTGTGCAAATGTCTGGTGCACCTTACGTTGGTTTTGCTGATGGTGCCTGTTGCAGTACCTGCAACCTTTCTTCTACGGCATGGGTGATCTACAATCCTCACGGTGAGTTAGCAGACCTTCAAGGTGTTTGTCTAGGTTGTACCACAAACAATGTCGCTGAATATAGTGCTGTTATTGAGTTACTGACCGAGGCTATCAATCTCGGTATTCGTACATTGGTTGTGAACCGGGATTCTCAGCTTGTCGTCCACCAGCTTAATGGGTGATATTCCGTCAGAGACCATCGGATTTTAAGATTGTATTTACGTGTTAAATTGTTAGAAAGGGATTTTGATTTTATCACATATCAACACATTCCCAGAAGATTCAACATGTTAACTGATGCATTGGAAAACCATGTATTAGACAGACAATTGTGTAACATGTAATCGAAACAGCATATAGAAGCATTCAAAACACAATAATGAACCATAGGAATATGTATATATATATATATATATATATATATATATATATATATAGATATATATCTCGTGTGGCACACCGAGGCGCTCAAAAAATAAGTGTATGTGTCCAAATAGAGTCTGTGTTCTCCATACATCCGAGACACATGTCTCTCAAAAAAAAAAATTGTCAGCAAGAAATAAAACCTAGGCGTCTACTGCGGTGGGTTATGCTCCCTATAGCACACCACCACTCATGCCACTTGCCTCAACAGGCGGTGTACCCTGGGTATCACTCCTACTATGTGAATCTGGAACTCTATGGGGACCTCCTTGACCCCCATGTAATCAGGGATCCCCGCTTTCAAGCCCTCAAGATTTTCGGCCACTGTCTCTACCGGATCATCAACTGGGGGAGCCAAGGCTAATGCTGCGATGCCCTGTGCATCCCCCCATGCCTCTGGAGCCAACCCTACAGGTCTCACTAGTCCCACATTTGCGAATACCATAGAGTACATCATTAGGACATATACATGAAAAAATCTAAAAAAACATCATAAAAATAAAATGAAAAAATAATGTCATCAAGTGTCTTACCACCATCATCCCACTGTTTGCTAGTGGGAAGCTACATGTCAGGTTCTCCAGGGAAGTCCATGCCAGCATATGGCCAATCCTCAATGAAGATCATCTAGCGCTCCAGCCACTCACAGAACAGTGTCCCCCATGACATTGGTCATCCGCCACCTCCTCGTGGCATAACGTGTGCCCACCATGTGATCTTGGTCTCACGTGGTCTGGGAAAATTCAAGTCCATGTCCTGCAACTGTAGTGCCGGCACCTGCTCCAGCATGAGCGGGACTAAGATGGACACATAGCCAAACTGCTTCCTCTCTCCTCGACGACAATTGGTAAGTTGTCTCTTCATATTGATCATCACTGTTTTCGACTAGTTGAACATGGTTGGATCGAGACATTCGAGAGCCAACCGGAGATGGGTCTTCGATGCCTCTTGTTGTGCTTGGAATCCTGCTGCCCGCATCACCATAAATAGCATTGCATGAAGAACCACATCTTCCACCGTCGGGATTGCCACCTTCCTGGATCTCGTTTTACGTGCCTGTGGGAACACTCGTGCCATCAACATCTATAGAGAATCGCCCCCAGGTCGCTACCCCTCTAGGATGGGCCTCTCACCACGACGGGACAACCCAGTCAGGAAATACAAATCTGTGGAATCGAACTCAATGTCTCAGCCTCGGATTATGAATTTTCCATCTGTCAGATTCCAGGCACAAATCAGTAGCTCTAATAAATCAGGTTGGGGCCGAAGGTGCAGAGTAAGGAAGAATTTTAGCAATCTGCACACATGTAAAGCATTTCGGCACCCAGCATCAGCAAAAGATTCCACATTGTTATCATCGTATGTTTGTTCCTGCCAAACAAATGCCATGATTTCCTGCATGATGACAAAATATGAATTAGAACTTCGTTTGTAAATTTCAATCCATAATTTGCACAAAAAATAATTTTGTGTCGCCATCACAACTGTTTTTAAAATAGTCATGATGGCGCGAAGTTGACAAGTTCAATTTTCTCACGGTCATCGCGGAAGTACATCACATTCTCGCGATGATCGGAAAACATTACGTGTAAATATTTTCGGTCATTGCAGACCCGAGCGGTATACCTGCGATGACCGAGCAGCAGACTTCAACTCAAAAAATCCACCTAAACTCACATGTCTAATGCTAAAATGCATAAAAAAAGATACTGAAATGAAGCGCAGGAAGAAATCTATTTACCTGGTAGAAGTTTCAGGATGAATAGTGGATGAATGAGGCCGAAATCAGCTTGCCAAATTTGCTCAGGTTGGTTCTCCAAAATGCTCTAAGGTGAAATGAATAGTGCCAATGGTAAAAATGAATGGATTACCCCCTTTTTATAGTAATTTTTCAAAATTAAAAAATTATATTTTAGAAATGTGGGGTTTTTCTCATTTTTATCACATGGTTAGTTAAGAATTTGGTTTTTTAACTATGTTTCCACATATATTGTTCATTTTATGTCGAATGGATTTACGTTTGACGTGTTTTGTGCAGAGCTACAAGTAGTGGAGTTATGTCATGCCTCGTGTAAAATTGATCCATAAAGTCTCCTTTAATGCTATTTTCTGACTTAAAAGATGAAAGATAGCTGAGTTATTCCTTTTGACTCGTTAAAGGAAACAAGAGGCGGTCGCCTTTATGCTCTTTTTCGACCGTGTAAACACGAAAAGATTGTCAGGCATTTGTCATTTCGGGTTCGTTATTGGTAACAAAACAACACGATTTCGATCACTTCTCTACTTTTTCGGGTTGAGGTCACTAATCACGACAAGTACTCCTTGATCGTAATGGTCAAGCGGTTCTTTTGAGTATTGTTTTATACTTTTTCGGGCTCAATAGACACAAATCTATGAAAAAGAACCCCCCTGGAGTTTTATTTTCCATGTCTTTTTCAAACTCTCTAAACATGAAAAAGCCTCCGAGTTTTACCTATGTCGGACTTGTTAAAACCTGATGACATTGGACTCGTCACCATGATGAGACTCGAGCTTCTCCTCCCTAGGGATCATTTAACTATTACTAGGTTGGATTCGACCAGCGGTCGAACTTATATTACAAGCATATGTTATCCCCTTCAAGCTTATTTTCGAAAATAATAGGGGTACTCGCCGGCAATGGTGGGGGGAAATTTGGAAATCATCATTGCCAGCGAGTCACTCTTGAACATCGACACCTTTGCTTCTTGTCGGGTTGGGACATCCATACATCGTCATGTGGCCTTCCACGGGTTTGGGTTGACATTCAGCCTCATTCCATCCAATTCACGCCATCTCCATTGAGCCTCTGATCCCTTGGTACCTGAATGCTGCCACCCTCTAGAGTCGTGTCGTCGACATGTTCAAGAGTATAATCCTTCTGCAGTTTACACCCTTTCCTCTTCCTCTGATACTCTGTTTCGCCATCTACCGGTTGTTCCTTATCTTGTGTCGTTGATGGGGAAAACATTATGGCCCTCCTACGATGGGTTGTCTCCTGTCGACATTAGCTCATTATGCAGGAGATTGATCTAGAGATCCCCTTTGGTACCTTAGAGCTCGCATGCCTCAATGGCAAGCTCTTCGCACCTAACAGTCGACTTTCATCATTGGTCGTCGAAAGAGTGATTCCATGAGTGTTCAACTTCAGCTCCCTCTTCACACTTTGTGGATTGTGCTAGAAAATACCTTGAGAACCATTAGCATTATTGGTGGTTTCTCTCGTGCTTGTTAACAGTTTCCCTCATTGACTGGTAATCAAGTGACTTTCTATCATGCTTGACGTCAACACATCTATTCGCATGCTAGAATTTGTACTATGATCAGTTGGGTTCAAGACCCCAAACTCAATTTACACATGTTCGGGCTACGTGGATTGGTTTGTGATTACATGACTCATTGATGGATGGCTGCGACCATACCTAAGTCTTCATGGATGGCTGTGACCCTACCTTTATTAATATCATGGTCTTATTAGCTGGATGGCTACATCCATACCACAAACCTACTTCGTATGTCTTTTGGATGGCTGCGCCCATGCCTAGAATACATGTACTTCATTATCAGAGATATTAGTTGTACTTCCACGTAGGTTCTCCCAGATGGTGTTCCAGCTCAGTCAGTTTCGTAAAGCATTTCACCCCTCCCACTCTCTCGGGCTTCATACTTTAGGGGGCATCTGTTACACAGTAATTTGTCACTGCCTTCACTCCAATCCTTCTACTATGTCATGTGTCCAAGTCAAACATGCTCATATTGAACAAATGCTCCCTTGTGTTGCCAAATGACCCACTTTTCCTAATTTATCTGCCTCATCGTGATTATGGACTTAATAAATGTGCTGAATGACGCTCGTAAATAGTCCAGCCGCACTGCCAGCATGGAAGTACATCTGATTCCCGTGATGGTCCGATTGTCCAACACGAGGTTACTTATTATCTTTAGTGATGATATGACTAACTACGTTGCTCACTAGCAATGTCAGCACTGAAGCTTAGTTATGCACTTGCGTTGATCCAGATTGGGCAAATTTGTTCCAACAGTCGGCCTTCTAGATGACTCTAGACCTAGTTGTTGGCATAGTTTGTATCGCCTTTCCTCCTCTGGTGTGGTTGTTCCATCATTTGTGCTACCTTCCTTGGCAATAAACTCACTCTTCGACCTTTCATGGAGACTCCTTCTCCTATTTAAACTCCCACCATTTCTATGCATTGCTAGTTTTGGATAGTTGGCTAGTTGGTAAATTCTTGGATTAAGCAGTGCTGTTAGTGTAGCTGGTGTGAGTGTGACAAGTGTGGGATTTTTGATAGCTTGTGGAAGGTTGTGAAGTGCCCTTAACTTTGTGTAAAACTTATGAGTGAGAGAAATTTGTATGTTGGGAGATCCATCTTCAAGGAGTGAATGCTTGAGGAACATGCTGGTTGGATCCCTCTAAGAAGGCTTGTGATGTTAAGACTTTGGTTTTAAGCTTACTCTTCTTTCATTATTAATACAATAAATGATGTTTTCCTATGTCTTGTATGTAATTTACTTGATAGCTCATGACTTCTTAACTTTGTGAGTAAACAGATCATTGTTGTTTTCCGATTACATGCTTTGTTGTATTTCCTTTGCATTGTTTCAGGTTGATTACTCATTGAGGAGAAGGAAGCGCAAGTTGGAGTAGTGCAACGGAACTCCGTCAACCACCGGTTGATGTAGGCCTCCAACTATGACTGTTTAAGGAAAGATATTGTTGATTTGTCCTTGTTTGTGACTGGACCCACTCTAGGGCTAGAGGGGTTGCCTCTATCCGCAGAGGGAACACTTTCCTGCATCACATTAGCTAAAGAAATCCATACACTACTGGCCCTTTCTGCATCAGCCCCTGGAGTGCAGACCAAAGTCTCACCCAAAGCAGTATGGGGGGATGCTAGAACCAAGTTTCCGCACCCTTGAGATGGTTGTGATGTCGTTTGATCTCTTCTATCCCTACCTTCATGCAGCTGATCTTGCTCTAGGGCTTGTAAGACAAATGCTATGTTTTGGATTTCAACACCTTTGCAAAAGTACATGATCTACCTTTGCGTACAATAACCTGTAGCTCAGGTACTTTCGCGCTACTATAGCAGCGTGTTGTGCAGATTCCTCAATTATCCTAAGTGATTTTCTTATCTTGTCAAATACATAAGTTATCACTGCGTAAGCAGATATTTGTGGATGTGTTCAATTATTCAATGTAATTGTATTCATTCACACATCATATAATAATAATAAAGGAAATTCACAACATATCGAAACCCATTAATAGAACAAATACTCAAAAATTATAGAATAACTCCTTTTATTAATATCTTCCAAGTATTATAGACTTTGTTCACCCTACGCACACAGATGTAGGGGTTCGCGCACTTAGCTGCGGGCTTCTACCCTGGGCCTCTATGCACTCAGCTAAAGAGCCTGTACCTATGCTATAGCCTAAGACTTAGACTTCTTGCTCTAAAGCTCTGACTCTCTTCCTTTTCCGATGCCTCTAACTACTTAGAGCTTAGCTCTTTTTATACAATCCCATGGTTCGCAGACCATGGGTAGATTTCTTATAGGCGACTTTACTTTAGAAAACTAAGGGCAGACTACCTTTGTGACACATAATACCTTCATGCTCTATGACCACAAAATGTGGAGTCTTTACAATAATATTACAAAAACTTGACTAGAACATGGGCTTTTAGCCCCAAAACTGCCCTTGGGGGATCCCACTCCCAACAGGCCTCCAACATAAACATCATGACTCGCCCTCGAGTCACTCGACAAGCATGGAGATATTTGCGTGAAGCTTATCTAGCTTGACCCCGATGACTGAAACTTTGGCTGTGCTCTGAGTTACTACTTTCTTTGAATCGTTGACTGTCTTCTTAGTTACTTCCCCTATGCTGTTAGCCTAAAGCTATTGTTGCGTCACTTGTAGAGTCGCAAGCTTGCCTTCAGTGTTTCTTGTAACCACATAAGCTTCCTCCATCCAGGGCTTGAGTCATGCCTTCAACACTGCTTCCTTGTGTAGCACTGTGTCCACCTTTTCCTCCTACTTCTTGGCTTTCTACAACTAGGGTAACCTTTATGTCAGCGCGACGGTTCGTGCTATTCCCTTAACTTCATTGTAGCATTGTTAGAGTTCACGCACTTTCATCTCGAGTCTCTGGATGTTTGTGTCCTCTTGCAAACCAGTGAGGACCTAAAATGACTATTCAAGCAACTATGTGCAGTCTGCTACTGCACTCTCCACTATCGCAACTGCTTCTATTATAGCAACCACCCGCTGTTCCTTTACCTCTGGTGGTTTCAAAGGCTGAGCCCTCAACTGGAACTCTGTAATTTGCAAGTTCAGCTCAAACTAAACTCGCACCATCTCCGTCCGAGTGTCATGGAACCCTGTGGCCAATTTATAGATACGGACCTCAACTAGCTCCTCCTCTGGAATGGCCAATTCTAGGACCATTCTACAGGCCTCCTCCACGACCTATATGATCTTTTATCTCTCACTGGTTGCCACGGCCTCTGTGTTGATGGCAACATTACTTTGCAGGGCCATATGCTCATTGTTGATTTTCTATTCACTGATCACTTGGAGGGCATGCTGTTGGCAAGCCCTCAGCTCTGCAATTACTCCATCATGAAAAGAGTGGAGCGTTTCATGTGGGAATTGTCAGGCGGAAAGAGTCGATAGTGCGGACACAAATCAACCTCCCTAGGAGCCTAAGACTCTCTAGTGACAAACAAGACAAACAAGAGCAATCCTTCTCTAAACATGCATTTACTATATAAGAAATCAAGTGTTTAGATCCTACCTGTAGTCCAACGCTGTTGTAGCAGTCCAGCTCCGCGGATCCGGATGAGCTCCTCCTTCACTTTGAAACCTGCATCCACTAACAATCAAACGATTAAATAGCACTTGATAATCTCATAGAATAAAACATATTTAACACATAGACCAAGGAGTACATGAAGCAACTCATAAATAACAAGTTATTGAGAAGAATGGACTCATTTGCATTAATAGGAAACAAAAGGAACAATTACAACCTGAGCCTTGGTGTTGTGCAAGTCCCTCCCAGGGTCCATCAAGAGTTCTCCTTTACTTTGACAAAGCTCACCCACTTCCAAATAGAACAAGTAAAGATGACAATCTCTCCTCACAAGCTTCTAAATGGGAGTCCTAATTCCTGCAGCATCTACCCTTAGAAATGTTTAGCTTTCAACCTCTTTTCCTTCTGGCCCAATGCCTGTATTTATAGTGCTCAAGAGGAAGTTAATCAGGTCCACCATCAATGGGATAATCCCCTCTTTGGATGGGATAGTTCCCTTATTGATGGGATAAGTTCCTCTTTGGTAGGGGTGCATGAACCATCTGGAGGCGCTCAATACACGTCGAACAACCTTCTAGAATGCTCTAGAAATGACCAAAAGTAACTCTTTAAAGATGAAACTTGCGCATTTTAACCTTTACAGGGGGACGCACCTGCCCCTTTACATAAAGAGCGTCCAAAGACGCAGCTTTTGTGAACCTTGGGTGCGTCCCCGCAGGTAAGGTTGAGAGAACCTGCGTACCCAGAGATAAATACATTTATAAAGACTTTCTCTCTTTTTGGAGTTTGACATGGAGAGAAGAGGCTTAAGACTTGCCCAGGAGGATAGCATGACTGTTGATATAGCCATACTAACTGTAAATAGCCATGGTGACATTTTTTGGTGTAACAGATTGCCCCCTAAAGTGCGAAGCCTGTAATAGATTAGGGTTTTGTAAATCTAGGAAGGGTGAAGCGCTTTATCATTTCAAGGATTATCTCATGGAGAGCCTGGTCAAAACCTGCAATTTTCAAAACAAAATACATGTATAAGATTATATCATCACTGAGGTAGGCATTCCCATACTTAGATCAAAACTTTAACTAACTGACTAACTACTCTGATACAAGAATGATCTTGCAATACATCATAATCATAGACTTTTGTAGACATAGTATGGGCGCAGCCATCTGTTTATGATTAGTCTACTTAGATAATGAATACAAAACTCCTCGCAGCCTGGATGGTGGAAACTAGATCCAGGGTCTTCATTTCCGCTTCCCGAATTGGTACGATTCTAGCCATGCGAATAAATGAGTTGATGTCGAACATGGTAGAAACCACTCGATTACCAGTCGATGATGTAAACTGTTAACAAGTGTGAGAGAGACCACCAGTAATGTCAATGGTTCTCAAAGTACCCAGTACAATCCATGAGATGTGAATGAATGAGTTGATGTCAAACATTTCACAGAATCCTTCGATCGAAAGTCAATGATGTAAACTGACGTCAAAGGCGAGAAACCTGCCATTGATGCATGTAGACTTCAAGGCACTGACGATTTCTAAGTCATCTCTCTAGATAATGTGCTGATGTCGATAGAAAGCGACCCATTGCAGGCAAGCCCACAACACGAAATGATTGTTCAAGTTGAAGAAATGTTGCTGTAAGGACTGACTCAGGGATGGTCAAATGGATGACAAGTATTTTGCAGATGAAAGTTTTTCTTGCAGACCTCTTGAACACATAACGACACAACATATGGCTTGGTGATAAACGACTCAAAGTTAATCCCCGGAACCCGGTTGAAGACTTTCAAAGTGGTTTGATCAACTGTGAGGTAAAGGATTTCCCAACCCAGGTGAATGAAAAGTGTCGTGTTCAAGAGTGGTAATAAAGTTTCTTCTGAGACAAAAGGTAACAAATAGGCTCATTCTTCTCTCTTTTCCCCCACCATTTCTGGCAAGTACCTCTTTATTTTTAACAAGCTTGAGGAGGATAACATATGATTGATTATAAGCTCATCCTTCGGATGAGTCCAACCTAGTTTTGATTCGAACCCTAGGAAGGAGTGGTTCCTTCCCGTTTGTAATTGAACAGGTCCTTTACTGTGAAATGTTTAACGAGCCCAGTATAGGAGAAACTCGGCGTTTTTCAATTTTAGAGAGTCTGAAAAACTTAAGAAGACTCCAAGTTGAACTTTTTCGTAGATTTGTGTCCCTCAAGCCCGAAAAAGTATAAAATAATACCTGGGGGAACCGCTTGATCTTGCAACCAAGGAGTACTTTCATGATTAGTGCCTCTGACCTGAAAAGTAAAAAGCGATCAAGGACACGTCGTTTTATTTCCAGTATCGAGTTTGAAACGACAAAAACCCGGCAATCTTTTCCTGTTTTTACAGTCAGAAAAGGGCTATAAGGGGACCGTCTTTTAATTCTGTTTTAACGAGCGTAAAAGAAACGCTCGGTAATCTTTTCATGTTTTAGGAGTCTGAAAAGAGCTTAAAAGATGACTCTGCGGTTTCACTTTTTCGTAAGTTTTAATGAGTTCGAAAAAGGGATAAAAATGTACTCATATGGCCGACTTTCAATTTAATTTACGAGCAGGAAAAGACGGAAATAACCATATCGGTAAACCTATTGTAAATCTAGGTAATGACAAAGTAGCCATATAAGGAGGACCAACATTTCCAAAATAAGGAAAAGTGCTAGGATTCTCATTAGGGGGGATTACTAGGTTGGTAAATTCCGGAACACTTGCCATTATATTCAACTTCAGTGAATTTTATTAACAATTTATAACTAAAATTAACAATTCACAATTCACACCTAACAATTAAAATTCACGATTCACACCTATGGTCTCTAAAAGTAAAAACAAACAAATTAACACGTGCTATCAAATCTAGGTGTCAAACCACACACAAACAGTAACCTTCCGGACCGAAAACACTAGTTGGCGATGAAATCCAACATCGCAAGGTTTAGTACAGAAGTGGCGGGTGGAACAATTACCCCGGCAACCTGCTTAATGAATAGACTGGACCAAGTTCCTCCACTTTAACCGTCTCGAGTGAAGTGAACCCCCCAGAAAATCCAAGTGAGTCTAGCCGACGTCTGCTCCAGGTACAGTGGGATCTTCCCTCCACCGTCACCTCGGTAGAATCCTAAAGATAATGGTCACGAAGGTTACCAACAGCAACAAATGTACCCGGGGGAACCGCTTGATCTTGCGACCAAGGAGTACTTTCATGATTAGTGCCTCTGACCTGAAAAGTAAAAAGCGATCATGGACACGTCGTTTTATTTCCAGTATCGAGTTTGAAACGACAAAAACCCGACAATCTTTTCCTATTTTTACAGTCAGAAAAGGGCTATAAGGGGACCGTCTTTTAATTCCGTTTTAACGAGCGTAAAAGAAACGCTCGGTAATCTTTTTATGTTTTAGGAGTCTGAAAAGAGCTTAAAAGATGACTCTGCGGTTTCACTTTTTCGTAAGTTTTAATGAGTTCGAAAAAGGGATAAAAATGTACTCATATGGCCGACTTTCAATTTAATTTACGAGCAGGAAAAGACGGAAATAACTCGGCATTTTCATTTGTTTTACGAGAATGAAAGATAGCAAAATAATCTCGGCATTTTCATGAGTTTAACGAGTCTTGAAAATAACTGAAATTGACTCGAGATAGGTTTCATTTTTACAAAAGCTTGAAACAGAGAAAAACTATGCTTCAGAGTAGTTTCATTTTTACACAAGCTTGAAACAGAGAAAACTGTGCTTGATGCCCTCTAAGCATAATTTCTAGAGTGCATGCCCCCCAGCTTCATTTCATTCAACTAAGTACAAGCTGGATGGAATGAAGGTTCATGTACGAGATCATTTGAAAGACTCGACCTAAAACTGTAAGAAAATTATGCAAAACACTGAAATAACTAACCTAAATATACAACTTAACGTTTACGAGATCTAGTCAAACTCTCGATTCAAGTAGAGGAGGATTTGTTTCATTTTTTAATGAGCTTGACACAGGAAAATAACTATGCTCGGATTCAGTTTCATGTTTATGCAAGCTTGAAACGAAAAACTATGCTTGTTATAAGTTCACATGCCCCCAGCATAATGACGCAAAACGAGGTACATGCCCCCCCAAGCTTCATTGCATTCAATGAGGTGGATGGAATGAAGCTTTACTTTCAAGATCTTGGAAAGACTTGTGGGAGTTGTTTCATTTTTTAGTGAGGTTGACACAGGAAAAGAACTATCCTCAAAACCCTTGTTTCATTTTTTAAACGAGCTTGACACAAGATAAGGAACTATGCTCATAACTACGCTCTACAATCTACCTAACAAAAACGCTACTCTAAAAACCTTGATTCATTTTTTAACGAGCTTGACACAAGACAAGGAACTATGCTCATGACTCCTTGTTTCATTTTTTAATGAGCTTGACACAAGACAAGGAACTATGCTCACGACTACTCTCTACAATCTACCTACTTAACCTACCCTTGTTTCATTTTTTAACGGGCTTGACACAAGACAAGGAACTATGCCCAAAAAGTTCGCATGCCCCCAGTATAAGGATGCAAAGCGAGGTAGATGCCCCCCAGGCTTCATTGCATTCAACCAAAAGGATGGAATGAAGGTTTACTTTCAATATTTAACTTGAAAAGGGAGTTGTTTCATTTTTAAGGAGGTTGACACAAGAAAAGAACTATCCTCATATCTGATTCATTTTTTAACGAGGTTGACTCAGTAACAGGAATTTTCCTCGTACCTGATTCATTTATTAACGAGGTTGACTCAGTAATAGGAACTATCCTCAAAACCCTACTTTCTACAATCTACCTAAATATCCTAAAATCTAGCTGATTCATTTTTTGAAGAGGTTGACTCAGTAAAAGAACTATCCTCATACTAGCCCGTTTCATTTTTTAACGAGGTTGATACAGGAAAAAACTATCCTCGCACACCCTGTTTCATTTTTTAACGAGGTTGACACAGGAAAATGAACTGTCCTCGCTACATCTAGTTTCATTTTTTAACGAGGTTGAGACGGGAACAAACTATCCTCGCCCCTGATTCATTTTTTAACGAGGTTGACTCAGTAAAAAGAACTTTCCTCGTACACTGATTCATTTTTTAACGAGGTTGACACAGTAAAAGGAACTTTCCTCACACACACTAATTCATTTTTTAATGAGGTTGACACAGTAAAAGGAACTTTCCTCACACTAGCCTGTTTCATTTTTTAACGAGGTTGATACAGGAAAAAACTATCCTCGTACTCACTGATTCATTTTTTAACGAGGTCGACACAGTAAAAGGAACTTTCCTCGTACTCACTGATTCATTTTTTAACGAGGTCGACACAGTAAAAGGAACTTTTGCTCGTGCTCACTGATCATGGCTTCCAACTGGAAGAAAGACATGTCAATGGACACACCTTGATCATGGCTTCCAAGAGGTCTTCATCAGAAGGAAGAATAGTTCTCTGGAAGGAACACATGTCACGGGACTCCAAAGGGATAAGAACATCATGTTCAAGTAATCCCATAGAGTTTTCCATGTCAATTACCGGATCTAAATCAAAGGAAGATGAGCAAACAGTGAGAGGTTCACTTACTTCGGTAACTGAAAACATGGGACCAGTTGCCACATAATTAACCCGTGGCAGGGTAGATACCACTTTAGAATCAGGAACATTTAGGGGGGTCATATTATTGGTAGTTGAAACAAGACTAGGGAACGAAAGCTGGTCTACAGTCACAATACTGCCATTGTGAGGGAAAGACATCACGCGAAAGAGTGTCGATATGACAGCTTTCATTGCATAAACATAGTCTCGCCCAAGGAGTAAATTGAAATCCAAGGGACCTCGAACTACCATAAGATCAATACAGACAGTTTTACCTTCCAAGGTAATAGAAAACTTAGGAAGGATCCCTAAAGGTTCACTAATGGTTCTGTTAAAAGCTTTCAGATTCTGCGTAATAGGCGCAAGCTGAGGGGAACCCAAAGCTTTCCAAACAGTTGAGGATAAAATACTAACAGAAGTACCTTCATCTACCTGAGTACGATGTATGTCCCTACCACCCGCCTTGACAATGATTTGGAAGGGGATGGAGGAAGGAAGACGAGGTTCTGTCAGTCTATTCCAATCAAAGGAAAAAACCTCAGTACTTGGAGGGGGTTCTGTAGAAACAGGTGAAATGCCCCCCGGCATAGAAGAATCCGATGTAACAAGAAGAACATTAGCGGTATGAAATTTACTCTCGAAAGGGAGAGTGTGATCGACCGAATGTGAAATTGAATCGACCACTTGATCAACTAATGGATCATCAACCTGAGTGACATGAGTTTCACGAGTGTGATTGACCGTACTTGAAATTTGATCAATCACTCCGTCAGTTGACGGTAGGTTGGGAGAAAGTTTACGGTAACCAGTTGGAAATTCTTGCTGTGGAACAGTAAGTTTTTCCAACAATGTTGAGGCTTCATCCATGTGAGGGCAAATGTGAGTTTGATGACTCCCTTTGCATAACTTAAAAGGAAACCTAACTTTACCCTTTTTCCCAGGAACCTGACTATCACTGGTTGATGGATCAATGGAAAGTTGATGAGATTTTTCTGACCAAACTTCCAAGACCTTTGGAATACCAGGACAATTGACAAGGAAGTGGTCACCCTTACAAAGCCTGCAAGGGTATTTGGGTTTACGATGCATGTCGGAGTTTTCCTCAACACAACTAACACTTACAGCTATGGTTGGTTGGTTGACTTCTTTCTTATCTTGCTTCTTCTTCTTCTTCTTCTTCTTCCCTTTCTTCTTCTTCTTAGCCTCCTGGTTACTAGCATCAAGGCTTTTACCAGGCGAAGAGGAAGAAATGGAGGAAGAAAAATTAGGCGAAGAAGGTAAAGGGTCAACAGAAGGTTGGTGATGTTGAGATGGTGAACTTTGTTGAGGTGAAGCATCTAGTTGAGGTGGAACAATTGGAGTATTTTGGGCCAACGAAGTTGAAAATAACCATATCGGTAAACCTATTGTAAATCTAGGTAATGACAAAGTAGCCATATAAGGAGGACCAACATTTCCAAAATAAGGAAAAGTGCTAGGATTCTCATTAGGGGGGATTCCTAGGTTGGTAAATTCCGGAACACTTGCCATTATATTCAACTTCAGTGAATTTTATTAACAATTTATAACTAAAATTAACAATTCACAATTCACACCTAACAATTAAAATTCACGATTCACACCTATGGTCTCTAAAAGTAAAAACAAACAAATTAACACGCGCTATCAAATCTAGGAGTCAAACCACACACAAACAGTAACCTTCCGGACTGAAAACACTAGTTGGTGATGAAATCCAACATCGCAGGGTTCAGTATAGAAGTGGCGGCTGGAACAGTTACCCCGGCAACCTGCTTAATGAATAGACTGGACCAAGTTCCTCCACTTGAACCGTCTCGAGTGAAGTGAACCCCCCAGAAAATCCAAGTGAGTCTAGCCGATGTCTGCTCCAGGTACAGTGGGATCTTCCCTCCACCGTCACCTCGGTAGAATCCTAAAGATAATGGTCACTAAGGTTACCAACAGCAACAAATGCACCTAGGGGAATAGTCTACACTCCGACAGCACACAAGGGCAAAGTATCAAGCTCAATCCCCTTGCTGGCTCCTTGACAATAATCCAAGGTTTACTGACAAGTGACCCCTGGCTCCTCGACAATGGTTAATCCGAGGTTTACCATTTGTAATACGTGCGTGTCTGGCGTCGTTCCCAACAAGGGAGGATTGATCCCCTCACTGGTTCGGACACGAGCTCGTGCTTCTCCTTTAAGAGGAGCTTTCCCAGAGTACAAATGAAACAGTTGGATTTATCCTACCACAAGATGAGCTACTTGTTTGGTTTTGCTGTCTTGGAGAGTTAATTACTCTCCTACTCCAAGACACTAGCCTAAGCTATGTTGGTGTTTCAGAGCCCTAGAAATGTAAAAATTACTAGATGAATTTTAATTAAGCGCTGTGTTATTAAGGGTGTTATTACTCAAATGGGTAAATGGAGATGAAACCAATGGTGTTATGACCCGACTCAACTGAATGCAATCGAATATGATAATGTAATCTTTTCAATTCGATGAATCCTACCTAAAGTAAGGAGAGAGTTTCCATTTACTTCCAACAATGCAAGAAATTGATCACTAAGAGAAAATATGACAAATTCTCTAATGCACTAATTTTATCAAGAAAAACTAATGCAAATCAATTCCAAACCATTTTTTTCATTTTTATTTTTTGTGTAAATTCAAATCAAAGAAAGCTGATCTAAATCTACGATTGATTTTTTCAGAATGTAAACTATGCAATTGTAATCTATGCACAATTCACTTGAAAAGTATGCAAATGTAATCTATGCACATTTTTCATTCATATTCTGAAAATGAGAATTCTAATTATGCAAATGTGATCTATGCAAGAGAATTCTCAAACACAAGACGATTAACCAATCAAGTGCAAGTCGAGAAAATTGGGTGAGAGTTCCAAAGATCAAAACATAAAGGAAATTTTTTTGCGAAAACGAAAGCAAAAAGATGCAAAATTGTGAAAGGACTGAGAGAAACCTCCAAGTAATGACCAAAGGAAATCAAATTAAGAATTTCTCAAAAAAGAGACTCAAAACACCCAATTGATGAAAGCTTAAAGCAGGAATGCCAATGAAACAAGCTTAGGTGAAGATCTTTGACAAGAGACTAATGGATCTGGGCAGTAAAAACTAAGAAAAAGAAAAATCTAAGAGAAAAAAAGCAAAAAATGGAATTTTCTTAAATTTTAGTAGGGGACGCAGGCAACCCGTTAAGACAGGTGTGGGCCCGCCCTGTGCACATAGCGACAGTGCGTACAGGTACGCATTGTGCAATACTCAGAGGGTGCGTCCTACTGGAAAATTCAAGAAAAACCAAAATGAATCTAACCCTAAGCTAACCCACCCAAAGACAAAGTCACAGAGCCAAAAACCAGAAAAATAAACCAATTTTCTTAGACCAAAGTTCATACAAAGGAAAAGACTTTCACATCAATGGATTCCCCAGTGGATTCGCCATTTTGTCAGGCGGAAAGAGTAGATAGTGCGGACACAAATCAACCTCCCTAGGAGCCTAAGACTCTCTAGTGACAAACAAGACAAACAAGAGCAATCCTTCTCTAAACATGCATTTACTATATAAGAAATCAAGTGTTTAGATCCTACCTGTAGTCCAACGCTGTTGTAGCAGTCCAGCTCCGCGGATCCAGATGAGCTCCTCCTTCACTTTGAAACTTGCATCCACTAACAATCAAACGATTAAATAGCACTTGGTAATCTCATAGAATAAAACATATTTAACACATAGACCAAGGAGTACATGAAACAACTCATAAATAACAAGTTATTGAGAAGAATGGACTCATTTTCATTAATAGGAAACAAAAGGAACAATTACAACCTGAGCCTTGGTGTTGTGCAAGTCCCTCCCAGGGTCCATCAAGAGTTCTCCTTTACTTTGACAAAGCTCACCCACTTCCAAATAGAACAAGTAAAGATGACAATCTCTCCTCACAAGCTTCTAAATGGGAGTCCTAATTCCTGCAGCATCTACCCTTAGAAATGTTTAGCTTTCAACCTCTTTTCCTTCTGGCCCAATGCCTGTATTTATAGTGCTCAAGAGGAAGTTAATCAGGTCCACCATCAATGGGATAATCCCCTCTTTGGATGGGATAGTTCCCTTATTGATGGGATAAGTTCCTCTTTGGTAGGGGTGCATGAACCATCTGGAGGCGCTCAATACACGTCGAACAACCTTCTAGAATGCTCTAGAAATGACCACAAGTAACTTTTTAAAGATGAAACTTGCGCATTTTAACCTTTACAGGGGGACGCACCTGCCCCTTTACATACAGAGCATCCAAAGACGCAGCTTTTGTGAGCCTTGGGTGCGTCCCCGCAGGTAAGGTTGAGAGAACCTGCGTACCCAGAGATAAATACATTTATAAAGACTTTCTCTCTTTTTGGAGTTTGACATGGAGAGCAGAGGCTTAAGACTTGCCCAGGAGGATAGCATGATTGTTGAGAGAGCCATACTAACTGTAAATAGCCATGGTGACATTTTTTGGTGTAACAGGAATGCTGCCAGGTTCAATCCTACTCCCTTCAAGGCACTGACTATGGGCCTGTCAGCCTCATTTTCTGTTGTCATTGCTCCAACTAGCAGCACTAGTGCACTAGTGGCCTTTGTGCACAGCATATCGGTAGCCTCTAATGTACCGATAGCCAAGTTGGTAGATGTCATACCAACTTCCGACGCGCAGGCCTATCACTCCTGTAGTCCTGTCTTGATGGCCCTAGGATGATCAACTGTGCTTTCAAATTGCTGCAGGGCCTCCACGATGACATCTCTGACAGTGTCACTACTATCATATAAGTCCTCTTTCATTAGTGTGATGGGGTTCAATAAGGTCTTGGTCACCTTGGACTTATTTTTGGACCCTCCCTTTCTCGGCTTTCTCAGGCTCTTAATATGAACATACATCTCCTAAGGGTTTTTGTCGTGCTGCTCTGTGTCCTCTTCTTCTGTTGCAGGTGAGGGCGACCATGCGCCTTTGAAAAAGCCCCTCTTTGTGCCTCTTGTTTGTTTTCTTGCCTCCCTTCTTCTCTGCTCTATCTTGGCCTTCTCAATAGCCTTCTTCTTCCTCTTCTCTACCAGCTACACCATTTTTAGCTTGCCCATGTCCTTCTTCTTTTGTGTGGCAGACTTGCTTCCACCCACCTCCAAGTCCGTGGAGGTGCACCACTCTACCAGCCATTGATCCAACACTGCATCGATGGCATCATCTATGGCTAGGTACGGCAGATCGTACCACTTTTACCCAAGATCCTTCCTCACCTGGATTGAGATCCTATGGAAATCAACTTTGAATTCAGCATAGCTCTATAGGTTAGCATATACCATTGGCGACAATCACGTCTTGCAATTGATAGGCATCCTAATATTCATTTCAATCAGGATCCAGAAAATTTCGTTGTCGTGACTGTGCTCCACATTCTAGGTTTCTCATAGCGAAGCGTACTTCATTGCTTCAGGGAGGTTCGGTGTGACCGAGGGGAAAATTATTTCTTCCGGTAGCTCCCATGCTACAAGCACAATTGAGAGAAAGAGGAATGCATAGTGAAACATCTTGCTCTGTTCCTGTGCTTTGCGACAGTTGGCTAGGAACTCGCCGCGAAGGTAGTCTGACCAGTTAAACTGGAATCCTTTCGTCCACCACTGTGCAAGCACAACGATAAACACCGACAACTCATTGGCGCAACACATCCGCATCACCCTCCCAGCAAGGATCTACATTTGCACCTTAGCAGGGGGGGTCACAGATGCTAGAGATTGTGTACCCGTGTAACTTCTTCACCAATTTAAACTTGTCTTTCATCGATTCTGCGAGCCCCAGCTCACCACCCTTGCCAACAATACTCATCATTGGATTTTCACCTATATACGGGAGGTGTGTGATGCGGTGAATCAACATATCGGTGATGAGTATCAGTTCCTCTAGCTATAGACACCCATCGTACACCAAGAGCAATAGCTACTTGATGTCTAAAACCATCACAGGGGTGCGGTTATAGTGCAGCACCCAAAACGGGTTGAGTAATCTTTCCTTCTCTACTCCTCTGGGCCACTTTCTCGGCTCTACTGCAGTCATCCCCATCTGTGTGTCTATGACACGGCATATCAACTATTCGGTTGCTAAGTGTAGGAACTTTTCATCATCCGCCAAGTCCCAGTCTTCAAGCTTTAAAATCGGCACCCATGCCAAATGCAGACCGTCAAAAGTGATCTCATCTGGTAGCAATGGGGTTTGCAGGGGAGTCTTACTTTCATCAATGTCCTTGGAGACCTTGGACTTAGGTTTGTGCTGAGGGACATACTCCAGAAACTGTGTAATAGGGTTTGCACCCTGGGCTTCAACCTCCTCTATTTCCACTTCCACATCCTCATCATCCATGGGGATGACTTCGATATCCTCCTCTTCTATCTCTAGGTTTATAGCCTTGCCTTTCTCCTAGGTAGTGGGTTTGGTTGGGTTTTGTCTCAGTGACACGTGCACCGGGATGAGAGGTTGCTTGCCCTTCTTATCTCACATGGTCTCCGTGGTTGGGGTTGGCTTTGCCCTTGGTGTTATCGGAGATTTAGGGACCTCTGCCAGTACTTCAGCTACTTCTGGGCAGCTTCTTCGGCCTATTTCTCCATATCAATTTCCTACACATTTTCCTCAGCAACTACTCCTTCGGTGTTCATAGCTTCTGCATGGGTTGACATGACGCTTTTCACTAGGGCTTGTGTCTATTTTGACAATTGTTCGAATGTTGGACTTGCTATGAGGTCTTAAAAGAATTCATATTTCATGTGCACCTGAGAGCACAGCTACGCAACAACTCAATTCTCAAAATGCCAAGTTCTTTTTGCTGGGCAGCCACTTCTAATTTATAGGGAAATTTGAATTCAAATCCAACCGTTCCCCCTGAAATCGGTTCATTAACGCCAGACTGGTGACAGATTTTCATGGATCTAAGCCATAAATTTCATCTTAAATGCCAGCCGCCTACTCCATTTAGCCTCACTTTTGCCATCTCTTCATGAACAGTGACCTTAATAGTCACTTTCCAGTCGACCTGTGTGATTTCTCCCTATGTAGCGTAGCTCCCTTCCCGCTGTCGCAGACCCATTGACACATCCTTGCATCACACCATCTTCTAATCGTGTAGCTCCACAATTTGGGCAGTGTAGTTTATAGTCCCATGCCTCCTTTCAGCTTCATGGAGCACTAAGACTCTGCTACTTTCATTTAGTCACCTACCTAGACCGTTGGTGTATGTGCTCAAGTGACTGCCACTCACTTTTCCTGGGAAGGGTTCTCCATTTAACTTGACCAACTGCACCACTCCTCCATCAGTAATCTCCTTAATAACATAGGGCCCTAGCCAGTGCATCTTGAGTTTTCTAGGGAGTTTATCAAACTTACTGTCATACAAAAAAACCAAATCATTTACCTTAAATGTGCGCAGCTTGATGTGTCAATCATGCCATGCCTTTTCACGTTGCTTTTGGACCTGCAGGTGAAATCCAGCCAAAAATATTTCTTCTTCGAGCTCGTCCAGCTGTGTGAGCCTCTCTTCTAGGGCTCTGTGAACCGTCATACCTGTGGGTGCTACTATGCACAGACTAGGCATGATTTCTTCCATAGGCATTATGGCTTCGACACCATAGAAAAGCCTAAAAGGGGTTTACCCTGTCAACTTCTTGCATGTCATTCGATCAACCCACAATACTACTGGTATGTGTAGGTCCCAATCACTTCACTAAGCATTGCAAACCTTGGTCATCACATTTTAAAGCACTTTTTTGAATGCCTCCACTGTCCTGTTAGCATGCGGGTGATAAGGTGATCTCCTGGTGATATACCTAAAATTCCTACATTAGTACGTTGATTGTCTCATTCAGGAAGTGCGTACTAGGATCACTCATCAAGATCCTTGGACATCTAAATCATGTTAGTACATGCTCAAATAAGAACTTTGAGGCTGTCATGCCCATGCAATCCTTCACTGACCGCGCTTCTACCCAACGAGTAAAATACTCCATCGCAGTGATAATGTAACTTGCTCTTGTCTTCCTTTGTGGCTGAATGGGTCCTACAAAATCTATTGCCCACTTCTCGAAGGGTTGCAACGTCATTTGTGGATTCAAAGGCATTTCATCCCTTCATGATGGCATGCCCATTCTTTGACATACATCACATGCCTTGCAATATGCTTTTGAATCATGATGAAGGGTTTGCCACCATAACCTGACACATAGAATCTTCTGCAGTATTTCTCTCCCTACATAATGTCCTCCTGCGGCACCCCCATCACGGATGCTGCTTCATTTGAACTCAAGTACATATTGTCGCAATATCTCATTATTCCCCATCTCAATAGCAGACTTACTCCATGGCCCTTCACTAGTCCAAACACCGTCTAGTCATCAAAGTACACTTCCAAGAACTTATGAATAAATTCCTTGAACATCGTGATTACTACATGCGAAAGTATTGCAAGCACATTCTTGAGTCCAAACGGTATCACTGTGTATTGAAAACAACCCCACTCCATCGAGAAGGTCATTTTTCTCCTATCCTCAAGCATGATCTTAATATGATGGTACCTCGAAAACCCATCACTAAACGAGTAGGCCTCCTACCCTCCAACATTGTCTAATACTTCATCACTAAAAGGTGTTGGGAATCGATAGTGGGCACACACATCATTAAACTTTCATACATCCATGCAAATGCTTATTTCTCCTTTCTGCTTCTTCTCCTGAACCACCATCAGGCTCACCCAATAAGATTCCTTAACCAGTTATATGATGCTTGCTTCCAGCATCTTATCGAGCTCTTGGCGAACCTTTTCCTTGTATTTAGGATTAGGCGATACAGCCTCCATTTAACAGGCTTCACGTCCAGCTTCAAATTGATTTTCATAATGCCCAAGTATCCTACAATGCCCTTCAAATCCAAAAACTTGGTAGGAAATAGGTCCTGATATTCACAGAGTAATTCAAAAACTTTATCCACATGTAGCATCATCACAATAATCAACAATCTTTGCAAACTTCAGTTTTTCTTCAGTACCGATGTTCACCTGCTTTATTTTCGACGAAGCGGTGATGTCTAGGTTGTCCATTTGCAGGCCCTCCACTCCATGACGCCCTTCAGCCTATGAAATATTAATATTTCCTGGATCTTCATCATCCTCCTCAGTGGTCACATTATAAATTCCAACATATGGCATAGATGGGTGCCCCAATCTAGCTGGACCCATTCCAAAGGTTCTTGTGGCATTCTAAAGATAACTACCTTAATCTCATGTACAGCTTCATCAATTATCTCAAAACCATATTCAAAACTAAAGTTCAATAAGAACCCTTCTCTTAGTATATCCCACTTTGTGGTGCCATGGTAGAGCTCTGTCTCTAGATACCAATTGATGGGAATTGTATCCAAAGTATGGCAAAATAAGTGTACCCACTCTAGCTATGGCTCTGTTCCATAAGATTTAGTCCACCTTTATAGGTGATCACGTGGATCATCCCTCCTGTTAGCTACCTATACCAATAGGTTTCACTTTCATGATTGGCAGCGGAAGTGCCAATATGATCTACTTTGGTGATGCAAAGATCTCATATTCTTGTGGAAAACACATACCTACGGTTGGTTGATGCTGTCCTACTTTGATTGGGTGATCCAACAGTCTAAGCTGGGTCATGCCATATTTCAGTTTATTGTTGTAGATTAGAGAAAGAAATCTATCCAAACTGTTCAATCTTGGCAGATAAGTAGCTAGGTAGAGAATGAAGGTTCCCAACTGTTTAATCTGGGGCCTTGGAAGTAATAAGGCTAGCTTTAGATAGAAAATCAAAAGAAAATGCCAAAGGAAAAGAAAAGGCACATGAGGGTTTGCAAGTCTAAGTGCACCCTCCTTGAAGTAACAAAAAATGCTAGGCAATAGGATGGGTAGGTAGATGGGGTTGCAGAAGCATGATTTCTTTCATATCACTGGCCTAAGCAAAGGGAACACATGCGGGCCAATGCAGATCTCTTATTCAGCAGTTTTGCAGCAACAAAATGAAGCATGTCTAACTTCCCAAACATCCCACATCACATTCCTTGCTAACATCCCAATACCACCTTTGTTCATGAGAGAAAACAAACTCATTGATTGATCCTTGTTGCATAAAGAGCCACATTTCCTGTGTAAAAATCTTTTCATTTTGATCTACTCTCCTAACTAAGTTTGTTTCCTATAAAACTTAGTCTTTGCTTCCTCTTCTCCATATCTTCCATCCAATACTAACTACTAACTCTATCTATACTTAATTCCCTATGTTCCCCTTTCCCTATTACTATAGCACTATTGTGTATAAAAACCCCCAAAAAATATGTATATTCCCTTTCCCCTAGGCAATATAGCCTAATAGTCCTAAAGGGTTGAAATACAAAGAAATCAAAGCGCTAAGGCCAAACTGCGCTAATATAGTGTCTTGGGATTAAATCAAGATCCGCTTGATTTATAACCCTAACCCCACTTTTGCAAAAAATATCAAAAACCATTTCCGCCAGCAGAAACATTGTAAAAACCCACTTTTTCCGCCCATCCAAAGTTTTGGGTTATAATGCGCATTTCATAAAAAACAAAAGAAATCATTAAAAAATGTTGCCGGGTCCCGCCGTATTGTCCTATCAGCTTTGCGTCCCGTCTCCTGTCGGATCTGGGCTTTCCCATCTGACGGCCCATATTAATATCGGGCCGCCCCCGATGTCCGGACATTAGCACCCAAAAAATGTCAGAGGGTGACGTCAGGACTCGGCCACGCGTTGCTTCCAGGTTATATCGGGAGGCCGTCTGCCAATACCGCTACCATACCATGAGTGGTCCGATGGAACCACTTACCACTTTTGTTTACCGCCTGCCCACGTCACGTCCACGTCATGCCCACGTCGTGCCAAGTTGGTCCCGCATCAGCGCTAAGTCTGCCATTGCTCCACTCTGTCAGCCACCTCAGTAGTTCCCGTGGATCACTCACAGGCCGCCACATCACCTTTCCGTACCCTACCCCACCCGATGACGTCATGCTGACGTCATCAAAAAAAATGCGCCAAAAGCCAAATTTTCACTATTTTGGCCCAAAAATCCCACTTTTGTGTTATTTGCATTTTTATGCACTGTATTGCTGCATGAACAACCACGTCGTTCACCCGCCAACTTCGAAGACTACTTCCGTGCTCCCAGCGCCCCGAATCCATCTGCATTGCCACCATTGCCAGAATATACCAGGTATTTATCAAATCATCCCCTCCGCGCCTGGTTTTTACATAAATCACAGAAGAAACTAAGAAGAGAAGAAAAACACAGTAAATTCTGGAAATCCTCATGAACCAGTGCTTTTCCTCCACACTGTAAGCCCGATTTCACTTGCAGATTGTCCGCATTTAGCCTAAATTCCACCAATTTATAGTCTCTTTGCGCATTCGCAAACTGAAACCTCTGTTGCACTAGCTCACCGGGAAAACCACCCTTAAATCCCAGTACTTGCTCATTAAACTTTTCCCAGGAGCATTTCAACCTGCTTTCACCATAATTCACCCTGTCTCCTCTGTAAATTGACCTGTTACTGCAAAATTCATTGCCCTGTATCGTTGCGCCCAGAGAAACAGGTTCTAATACAATTCAAAGTACCAAAACCATGGAGACACCAGTTGCATTGAATATTGCACCTCTAAATGCCCCACAAAGAGAGCTAGAGTGGCAGGCCCTGGCTGACAGAGATTACCAGATGGCAGAAGTACTCTCAATGGACACCAAATATAACATCCATGTACTCAATGACCTTAAAGCCAAACACCTCAGTGGGAATGATATCCTAGGGATTTGGGACTCCAATTTTCCCATTTTCAAGCTCCCTCAAGTCAATATTCTCCCAGACTTGATACACAGATGCAGTGCCAACTATGACCCCTGTCAGAGAGTTGTTCTCAATTCCTCAGGCTCAGTTTTGTTCCATGTCACCCCTGAGGCCATAAATGAAATGCTACACTTTCATACTTCAAGGCCATTGGCTCCCCTCTCCATCATGGATTTGATAAAGAAAGGAGGCAAGCTGTCCAGTGCCCAAATTGTGAAGATCAATCAGTTATTCATTCAATCAGGCTCTGAAACTGTGAGGACCCCTCCCATTGGGAATGTATATCTAAATGAGCTAGGCAAAATGCTTGTGGATATGATCAGTTATGTCTTGGGATACAGAACATCTGAGGATGTTGATGAAACCATTCTGGCCATGATGTCCATCTTCTCCCCTGGAAGGCCTCCTGCTGTTTACTATGATTATGTTGCCTACATTGCCAATAAGATTCATTAGCAGTTGATGAATCTAGAGAGGGAGAGGATATTCAGATACACCTCTTATATCTATCATTTGCTCCTATTCTATCAGCCTGATAGCTTCCCTATTACTCTCAAGAAGCTTGATGCCCAAGGGAACCCAAGGTCTGTAGTATTTTGGTCTTCTATCTTTCATCATACATCTTATTCACCATACAGCTACTGTGAATTCATAGACCTTTTTATCCACCCAGCCATGTCCTTGTTGTTGAGTGCCCCTCCTCCAAGATTGACAGATGAGATGCAAAGAATCCTCCAGCTCTCAAAGGCCTACAACATTGGGGATTGGTACTTTTACCAACACCATACAGTAATCAGAATATATGGTTGTGAGTTGGCCCCCTATAGGCTACCAAGATATGTCCCTATGAGACTCTTTGCTTTAGAATACTTCAGACAATTTGGAAATGCAGACATGGTCCATTTCCACAGCAAAAACAAAAAAGTGCAACTGAAAGTCATAAATCAGCTAGGCCCATTCATTTATAATAAGAGAGAAGAGGCATGGCAAGAAGCAGACAAGATCCTGAAGTGCCTCGAGTTGCAGACTAGTTTCCTCTGGATACCCTATGATCCCAATCATTTCATTAGCCTTAGAAGGGTCAAGTATAAGTTGGCTAGCTCTGATCATGGCAGGCTGCCTCATATTGAAAAATATGCAAATCTATTAAGATGGAAAGAAGGCACATTAGAAGATGCAAGTACTAGAGAGGAAATACTACAAAAAGAAGCAAAGAATCTTGAGAAGGAAGTTGACTTGGAAAATTGTGGGCAGGTTTCCTCGTCTTATCAAGTGCAACTTGGATCAGCTGCCTCATCCTCTACAGCCCCCCAGCAGGCAGCTAAAACTACTCCTCAGGCAGCCAGCAAAGGTAAAGAAAAAGAGATGGAACAGGAACTGCCACCCCCTACAGCAGAACAATAGAAGGAGCAGCCCAAACAGCAAGAAGAAATGGCTGAAGCTCCCATATCTACAGAGCAGCAGGCTCAAGAAAGTGTGCCTCCAAGGCAGGAAACAATAGTGGAGACCTCGGTGCTCCAAACTCCATTAAACGAAGAGAGAACCAGGAAGAGGGATAGAGAGCAGGAAACTCCCCTTACTACATCAACAAGTCAACAAGGGGAGAAAAGGCAGAGAATAAATCCCCTTTCTGAAGAAGAGATGCCTATTGGGCAATCCTTGGGTATGGGCCCCCCTAGTATGGAAGCATCTGCCAGTTCCTTTCAGCAGGAACAAGAAAGGACAATTGGAGGAGAGGTCAGCTCCTCAAGCCAGCAGAGGAGGGCAGAGTCTAGTATAAAGCAACAATTCATTGACATCAAGAAGAGGAATGAGCCGGTGAGACTCCAGCTGTATAATCACTTGCTAAAAATGGCTCCCACAAACCAGCAGAGGCTTATGTCAGCATATGACATAACAGAGGGGAAAATGACCATGAGTCATTTCATGCCTACTATGCTGCAGCCACAGTCAGCTGCAGACTATATAAGAACCAATCTAGAGGTATTGGCAAAAGACATCCACCCAATGGACCAGATAGAGCTTCATAAGAAAACGGGTGAGATGGTATATTCCACTCTTGCAGACAAGACCTTCCTTGCACACAAATTGCAAAACAGTCTGCATAATACAACTGCCCAACTTGAATTGGAAAAGGCCTCTTCACAAGCCAAAGACAACAGGATTAGGTCTTTGGAGGATATTATTATAGAGCTTGGGCATGACCCCAAGGATCCCAAAGCTGTACAGGCACTACTAAAGGAAAGAGATGCAGATATAGCAGCTTTGAGGAAAATGGTAAAAATTCCAGCAACCCTTCACCCTCAAACAGAAGATGTTGCTCAACAGAGGAAGGACCAAGATGTAGCAGCCATGCTGCTAACACTACACAAACAGTTGGTGCAAACAGAAGGGAAATTGGTAGAAACAGAGGCTGCATTATAGGCAGCCCTGCAACAAAAAGAGGGAGGCCAAACATCTCAGCCCCCTCAGCAAGTTATTAACCTTGAGGAACCTCCTCAAATTATCAGTCCTCCCACAGGACAAACAGCTGAAACAGGTCTATCAACATCAGCACCAGCAACAACATCAGGGCAGGCACCAAGCCTTGATATGCAGAAGATGATGAAGGAGATTCAAGTTCTAGAGGCCCAGATGGCAGAGCTAAATGAGGCCAAGGAAAAATTGGCCACAGTTAATGAAAAATATGACAAATCTAAGCAAACTGTAGCTGAAAGAACAAGGGAAGTAAGAGCTCTTGAGAAAAAGATAAAAGAATTAGAGAAAGAGCTCTCTCTTGACAAAGTGGTGGCTGAGATAAAGAAAGTCCTGTGGGCCAATATTGGTCAATCCATAACAGATCAATGGCAATATATAGAAACCATTCATGAGCATATGGATCTCATAGGCAGGGCTCACAAGGAAAGTCAGAGATCAAGGGCATCTCTAGGAACTATGCCTGAGATAGCCAATAGGATGATCAATGTCCTGAACAACCGCACAGGCCCTCAGCTGGCAGCAATACGAATCCCTAGCAGAACTGACACCATCTTACTGATAAAGAGGGTCCTCACTTTAAGAAATCTTGTGCAAACATTGGATAGGAGATGCCAGGAAATTCAAACAGAGGTGAATAAGTTCACAGAAAAGTTCACAGCATTACACAACAGAGGCCTTCCCAGCCTACTAAACAGTGTAGGTAGGTTGCTATCCCATGAAAATTATGCCAAAAGGGTAAACACATTTGCTTCAAATCAGATCACTGCAGGATCAAGTACCCCAGAGGAAACAGGGCCTGCATCTGGGCAGAGCCTCTATGAGAAAATAGAAAATTTACTTTTTATCATGAATGAGATCAGACATCTGTTTGAAGTGCCTCCTAATTACTACAAATACACTGAGGCAGATGAAACATTAGGCACAATTTTGAGACATCAGTTGCCTACCCAGGAATGGTAGACCAGCATGATACAGACATTGTTGTGAACAAACAGATTTTCATCAAGTTTTTACATCAAAATACAGATCATCATATTCAGACAGTTGATATATTCACTATGATTGTAAAAGAGTGGACTGAGCCAACTCAGCAAAGCAATTTGGCCACTAAAGCAACACTGACAGGTGCAGATGACAGGGCCGAGAAAGCTACAACACGACAGAACATTAAAGGCATATCATTCAGAATTAATGTAGAGTGCTCAACCGACTCAGTGGCCTCCAAAAGTCAAAAAGGTTTCTGACAGAACTGAAGGGCATTCATTGTATATTTAGAATAGCAATAACTTTCTTATCTGCTATTTCTGAAAGTTGGTGAACGCAGTTATTGAACAAATGACTCAGTGTTCAGATATTTTGTAAAACCGATTGTATATATTTCCCCTCGCATAAGCTTGTTGGGGTTGTTGATTTTCTCTTCTAGAGAACTTATGCTGTAAATTTCAGACTTTTAATACAGGGAGCTGATGGAATTTCTAAAGTTCTGAGTTGTTTTGTTGTGGTGTGATTGCTTACTGCTGCAGGATTCCTACATATGTTATGGCACAATAAGTTTCTTCAACCTTCTTGTTATGCATTTCATTCTATCATCATCCATTTATGCTCTATATTTCACAGTTTAATAGCACAGAAAAAGAATAGTTTCAGGATTTGTTCATTGAATACCCTGAACTCAATCTATGCTGTTATTAATGTTTTCCTCTAGTATTAGTTATGAAAGTGTAATTCTTAATTGTTGCACCTTCAGACTAAAGCTTCACAGTGAGTATTATTCAGGAATTCAAACCTGCTCCTGAGTGATATATCCCTTTCTCACATCACCAGCTTAGTGGAAGATTCTTAGTTGCCTCTCACTGGCTAGACACATTTCATCTTCACAAATTTTAAGTTTGTTTCATGATATATCTATATGGCCCTGCAGTTCTAGCAATCCTACTCAATATCTCAAACAACTCATAATCACAGACTCCATTGCCCAATGGACTGAAACCCTCTGAAGATCTCATCTTAGCTACTGGAAGACATCATTCAACCAAAATTTTAAACAAAACCCTCACCTCATAACTAGCCTAAGATCCTCAAAAACAAAGTTAAAACTGAAAGAGAGAGCCCTCTCTGATTGCAGGTGGGCTAGAACCTGTAATCCAAAGCTTGGTTAGTGGTTACCCCGGCCGTATTCCCTCAGGAGTCAAAGGGAACAACCTGGGTGTTAACATAAATGGCGACTCCACTGGGGACCTGAATGAACTTCATAACCCCCTGTCTGATTCTTAATACTGTAGATAAAGCCTGAGTGACAGCCAGACAGCCTTGGAAACTGCCTCTTCTTTGCATTTGCAGGAGTATATAAAAGTTTCCTCAGTCAATCTTTATTCAGTCTTAAGTTCCATACAGTTGTGCTATACCTAATCAGTCCTTGTCAAATATCGTTGTTTTCTCATAAAATTCTCCTATAGAAAATCACAGAAACTGGCTCCTAAGAAGAAGACTCGCTATACAAGATCTAATCCAGATCCTGATCCATCACCTGAGTTCCAAAATCCAAACTTGATTTCAAGAATCCTTAAGAGACACAAATCAGAAGGGACTTTATCAGATTCTAGTTCTGAAGCAGCATCTCAAACCAATATTCCAACCCCTGCTAAGGTTTCTTTACATCCTCATACCACTGTTCCACAATCTCCTAGTTCTTCATCCACTTCACAAGGTATCCTTTCAACCACTCCATCAACTACACATACCCCTCTCATCCCCTTTCCTCCACTTGTCCCATTCGTTCCTGTTATCCCTATTGTCTCACCAAACATGGCTAATAGATATGCTCCACTGCAGTTACCTGCCAATCCAGGGCCTATGCCTCAAGATTACCAAAGCAAGATTTCATATTTTGATGGTACTGGCTCTTATCCAGCCCTTCAACATACTAAGAAAATGCAGAACTACTTTGAAAATTATGAGATAGATGATGCTGGGGTTAGGATGAACATTTTTGTGCAAAGCCTAACAGGAGATGTAAGATCATGGTTTAGGTCACTTGCAGCAAACTCTATAGCTGACCCTGAAGCCCTGTATCAAACCTTTATTAACAGATGGGAGAAGAAAAAGGATCCACTTCATATTTTATCTGAATATAATACTATCAAAAGAGCTCCCCAAGAAACTGTCTTGGACTATTGTGCTCGGTTCAACAATGTCTACAATGCTATTCCCCAAAATCTTAGACCCCCACCTGATTTAGCTCTATATACCTTTCCTGATGGGTTTGATTCAGATATGGCATACCAATTAAGAGAAAGAGCTCCCCGAACGTTAGCTGAAATGCAGGACATAGCAGTGAGTGTAGAAGCCAACCTGATAGCTAGGAGAAATAGGACCAGAACTGAAAGAAAGACTACCTTCAAAGAAGAGCCTTCAGGATGGGATTAGAAATTGGATGCAATAATCACTGGTATGCATAGGTTAGGTGACAGAGTAGAATCAATTGAGGGGAAGTCATCATGGGAAGCACCACAGAATAATCCTATCAGGAATCCCAATTTTAGAAGAAACCAAAATCCTAATGTTGGCAAGGCTAGTCCTGAACCAGAAATTAGACCTCCATTCCAAGAAAACTATGTTGAAGCATCCACTTCGAATGCACAGATAGATGATAACCACATCAATTTGATGGGCCTCAACAATGATGAGAAAGTTTTTCTGAGTCAAGAAGACCATGAGGATGAAGACATCAAACAGTTCCAAACCAAATCAGGTGAGTCATTTGATTTCAAACAGGGCTATGACACAGCTGTTTATGAAGTTCATAAACAATACAAATTAAGAAGCAGAACTATAAATGTGACACAGCCTGAGAAAACAAAGGATAGCCTGCAGCCTAAGAAAGCCATTGTCTCAGAGCCTACTAACAAAACTGATTCAATTACAAATGAGGTAACAGTTGAAGAGGTAACAGAACCATTTCCCTCAAATCAAGAACCAAGGGTTACACCTCCTTTACAGCACAATCTAAGCAGCACTTTCCAAAAGATGAGCAAAAAGGACAAGCCTCAAGATCAAAATGAGAGTCAAGAAGAAACCTCTAAGAACTCAATTGAGAGAGAAAAGGTTGTTAACCAGAACACCAAGATCCAATCTGAAAAACCTTTTGACTTAGAAGCTGAAATTGGTAAATTGAAGATAGCCATTCCTCTTGCAGAACTAGCCAAGCATAACATTTACAAACAACAAATCAAGAAGTCCCTTCAACTCACTCATAATAAAGATGATGTCAATGTGTTGGATGACACCCCAGAACTACTTTTCGGTCCAGAGGTTGATGGAAAGACAGCAGTTACTGGAATCCTACCTTTTTATGTCAGTTTGCATGTTCATGATAAGATATTACACAATGCAATGTTTGATTCAGGCGCCTCTCATAACCTTATGCCTAAGTCAGTAATGGAAAGATTGAATCTAGACATCACAAGACCATATAAGGACCTATTTTCATTTGACTCCAGCCAAGTTAAGTGTTTAGGCTTGATAAAAGATCTATGTGTGTCCCTTGTCCAGTACCCAAATAAAACAATCTTAATGGATGTGGTAGGTGCTTATATCCCACCCAAATATGGAATGTTGTTATCAAGGTCATGGGGAGCTAAACTCCAAGGTTCCCTACAATTGGACATGTCATATGCCACTATATCTATCTTTGGACAGCCAAAGAGGCTATACAGAGAATCACTCATGAAGTACATGGTGAGCAGTGAAGAAAAACCTCAAAATTTCCCTATTTATGCAGTCCATTCTGATATGGATTCCTTCATTCTTTTCAATAATGATATAATTCCAATGAGTGATAACAAATCTGTCATACTTCAACAAGATATGCATGCCAGTGAGAAATCAAGTTCCCAAGAAATCAAGATTGAGAAATCAATTGATGAGGCAATTCTAGAAGACAAACCAGATAAAAGACAAGAGCTCCAACTTATAATCCCAAGTCATAGAGAAGATGTTGAGAATCCCCTAAATCAAGAGATCCTATGGTTTCTTGAATTTGATGGATCAGTCAACAAATTAGGGGCAGGAGCTGGAGTGTGGATTCATAACAAACAAAGCAATCATGCAGAAGGTCGAGCCTATAGGCTTAATTTCAGATGTACTAATAATATGACAGAATATGAGGCTCTTCTGCTAGGCCTCAAACTGGTAAAATCCTTACAGGCCACAAAAGTTTCAATCATGGGAGACTCAGACCTTGTTATTCAACAAGTGAAAGGGAATTTTGTCACCAATGACAAAAGACTAAGATCATACAGGTCTACTACTATTGAAATACTCAAAGCTTTCACTGAATTTCAAATGACCAAAATACCTACGACCCACAACCTTCATGCACATAGTTTAGCTACATTTTCCAGTACATGCAAATTGCCTTTTGAACCCAACAATTGATTTACAGCTGAGATAAAACACAGACCTTCTGTCCCAAACAATGTTAAAGATTGGCAAGTGTTTGAGGATGACACATAGATAAACAGTTTCATAACCTTGCAGCATGAATTTTCAGGCTTGAACATTGATGTTGATTCTATGAAAGACACACAACCATTAAGTGAAAAGGACCAAACAGCTATATCACTCAAAACAGCAAATCAAATACTCTGTCCAACAACCTTTGACAAGGAAAATATACAAGAACTTGAACAATTGCATTTTGATGAAATAACTGGTGCAGAGGCTGAGGTCATACAGCTAAAAGACAATTTTCTACCAACAGGCCTAACTCCATTAGAGGACATTTTTGACTCAAATGATGTTCCTAGAAAACCAAAAATGCAACCCCTTAATGCTGCCATTGAAGAATGCAACATTGGAACTACTGAAAAACCCAAGATAATAAAACTGTCTGCATCTTTACCCCCTGACCAGAAGCCTAAATACATTGACCTCTTTAAAGAGTTCCAAGATGTGTTTGCATGGAGTTATGAGGATTTGAAATCCTATGACACCTCTGTTATCCAACACACTATCCCTCTCAAGCCTAACCAAAATCCATTCAAGAAAAAATTGAGAAGAATTAATCCTATGCTTCTCCCTTCAATTGAGAAAGAGGTGCAAAAAATGTTTAAAGCTGGAATTATAGCACCAATCAGGTTTTCAGACTAGATTTCAAACTTGGTCCCCACAAGAAGGAAAACTGGGGAGATAAGGCTTTGTGTTGATCTAAGGAATTTGAATCAAGTATCCCTTAAAGACAATTATCCCTTACCAAAAATGGATCACATTCTCCAAAGAGTGGTGGGGGCTTCAAGAATCTCATTACTTGATGGATTTTCAGGTTTCAATCAGATCCTAGTCCACCCAGATGATCAAGATAAAACAGCTTTCACAACCCCATGGGGAACTTTCAAATATGTTAAAATGCCTTTTGGGTTGAAAAATGCAGGAGCCACATTTCAGAGAGCAATGGATATTGCTTTTGCTAAAGAGATTCGTGACTTCCTTGTTATTTACTTAGATGACCTCACACCTTTCTCAAAATCTGACCAAGAACATCTAAAACGCTTGAGACAAATATTCATAACATGTAGGAAATATGGAATTTCCTTAAATCCTAAGAAGTCTCTATTTGGTTTGGAGGAGGGCAAGCTTTTGGGTCATATCATTTCAAAGGATGGCATTAGAATTGACCCAGATAGAATACAGGCCATCTTACAAATGCCCCATCCAAGAAATATCAAAGAATTACAAGCCTTCTTAGGAAAGATCAATTTTTTAAGGAGATTCATCCCAAACTTAGCAGAACTGATCAGATTATTAAATAACATGCTAAAGAAGGATTCAAAAGTGAAGTGGACAGTAGAAGCAAATCAAGCTTTTGAAGGTATTAAATTGGCCCTTACCCAAACCCCAGTCTTAACAAATCCTCAATTTGACAGAGAATTTATCATTTTCTCTTTTGCCTCCCAGCATACTGTTGCTGCTGTCTTATTGCAGAAAGATGATCAAGGGAATGAAAAACCTATTGCTTTCTTTAGTAGAGCCCTTAGAGATGCACCTCTGAAATATCAGATCATGGAAAAGCAAGCTTATGCTTTGGTCAAAGCCATCAAAGACTTCAGGATTTACATCCTATATTCCCATGTTATTGCTTATTTACCAAACCCCATTGTGAAAGACATACTGACTCAAGAAAACTTAGAGGGAAGGAGAGGAAAATGGATAGCTAACATTTTAGAGTTTGACATTGAAATAAGACCTACAAAGCTGATAAAAGGGCAAGGTTTGGCTAAATTGATCTCTGAAGCAAACTTTCAAGCCTTGGACATTAACCAACTGGACAATGAATCGGAGCTGGTGACTCCAAAGATCAATGTAGCCTTTGAACAATCCCTGTGGTATGCTGATATCTGTTATATACTGCAAAACCTGTGTGCTCCCCCAGGGTTGTCCAGAACCAAATCTAGATTTTTAAAAATGAAAGCTTCAAGATTTTGTGTTATAGATGGTAATTTATTATGGAAAAATCATGAAGGTATATTGTTGAATTGTCTAACTATGGATGAAACAAGCAATGTTATGAAAGAATTTCATGCAGGTGATTGTGGTGGACATTTGTACTGGAAGTCCACTGTGGATAAGATATTAAGGGCAGGTTACTATTGGCCCACTCTTTTTCCTGATGTTAAAAATTTTACCACTTCATGTCACAAGTGTCAAGTGTTTGAGGGAAAAAGAAAGTTACTACCACTTCCCTTAAAGCCTATTGCAACAGAAAGGCCCTTTCAGCAATGGGGTTTGGACTTCATTGGGGAAATTCATCCTTCATCCTCAGGCCAACATAAATGGATTCTAACAGCCACAGATTACTTTACTAAATGGATTGAGGCTGTTCCATGCAGACAAGCAAATGATTCTACTATCATTCAGTTCCTTGAAACCAACATTCTTTCCAGATTTGGTTGTCCTGACAAGATTATAACAGACAATGCTGCTGCTTTCAGATCCAAGAAGATGGTGAACTTTTGTCACAAATTCCACATTACTTTGGGCCATTCTACTGCATATTACCCTCAAGGCAATGGTTTAGCTGAATCATCTAACAAAATTCTTATCAACATCATTAAGAAGATACTGGAAGAGAATAAGAAAAATTGGCACAAGAAGCTTGTAAATGCCTTGTGGGCAGACAGGCTAACAACCAAAAGATCTATTGGGGTCAGCCCATATGAGTTGGTTTATGGAATGGAAGCCAAATTTCCTTCATCATTAGGGGTCCCTGTCATGAAACTACTTCAAGAAAGTCAAGCTGAACCAAATGACATGCAAAGAAGAATCAATCAGATTATCTGTTTACAGCAAACTAGAGATCAAGTGTACAACAGAGTTCAGGTCCTACAAGAAAAACTGAAAAAAGCCTTTGATAGAAGAACCAAGGCTGAAGATTTCTTTATTGGTGATAAAGTGCTTAAATGGGATTCAAGAAGAGAAGACAAGGGAAAGCATGGCAAATTTGACTCCCTTTGGAGGGGGCCTTTTGTTATTCAAGCAGTACAAGGAAATAACACTTATTTCTTGAAAAATTTGGATGGCACTGAAGCTGAAGAGGGCCCTGTAAATGGCCGGATGTTAAAGCACTATTTTGACTACTTTCCATGCATATAGCATGGCTCTGACCTGTACATTATCAGTTGCATATAGTTTTTTTTCCAGCATATAGATAGTTCAATTCAAGAAGTTTTGTAAATAAGCAGGAAAAGGCTTTTATTTCACAAGTTCCACAATGGTGACAGATTCTGGTTTTGAAGTCCAAAGACAAGGTTTGCAAGTTTTGAGAAAAGGTCAAAAGCCAAGGCAGTCTGACCTGATGTTCTTGGTCTTTCAAGTAGAAAAACAATCCCCAAGTGGAGCCACTGTTAGCTACCTATACCAATAGGTTTCATTTTCATGATTGGCAAGGGAAGTGCCAATATGATCAACTTTGGTGATGCAAAGATCTCATATTCTTGTGGAAAACACATACCTACAGTTGGTTGATGTTGTCCTACTTTGAATAGGTGATCCAAAAGTCTAAGCTGGGTCATGCCATATTTCAATTTATTGTTGTAGATTAGAGAAAGAAATCTGTCCAAACTGTTCAATCTTGGCAGATAAGTAGCTAGGTAGAGAATGAAGGTTCCCAACTGTTTAATCTGGGGCCTTGGAAGTAATAAGGCTAGCTTTAGATAGAAAATCAAAAGAAAATGCCAAAGGAAAAGAAAAGGCACATGAGGGTTTGCAAGTCTAAGTGCACCCTCCTTGAAGTAACAAAAAATGCTAGGCAATAGAATGGGTAGGTAGATGGGGTTGCAGAAGCATGATTTCTTTCATATCACTGGCCTAAGCAAAGGGAACACATGAGGGCCAGTGCAGATCTCTTATTCAGCAGTTTTGCAGCAACAAAATGAAGCATGTCTAACTTCCCAATCATCCCCCATCACATTCCTTGCTAACATCCCAATACCACCTTTGTTCATGAGAGAAAACAAACTCATTGATTGATCCTTGTTGCATAAAGAGCCACATTTCCTGTGTAAAATTCTTTTCATTTTGATCTACTCTCCTAACTAAGTTTGTTTCCTATAAAACTTAGTCTTTGCTTCCTCTTCTCCATATCTTCCATCCAATACTAACTACTAACTCTATCTATACTTAACTCCCTATGTTCCCCTTTCCCTATTACTATAGCATCATTGTGTATAAAAAACCCCAAAAAATAAGTATATTCCCTTCCCCTAGGCAATATAGCCTAATAGTCCTAAAGGGTTGAAATACAAAGAAATCAAAGCGCTAAGGCCAGACTGCGCTAATATAGTGTCCTGGGATTAAATCAAGATCCGCTTGATTTATAAACTTAACCCCACTTTTGCAAAAAATATCAAAAACCATTTCCGCGAGCAGAAACATTGTAAAAACCCACTTTTTCCGCCTATCCAAAGTTTTGGGTTATAATGCGCATTTCATAAAAAACAAAAGAAATCATTAAAAAATGTCGCCGGGTCTCGCCGTATTGTCCTATCAGCTTTGCGCCCCGTCGCCCGTCGGATCTGGGCTTTCCCATACGACGGCCCATATCAATATCGGGCCGCCCCCGATGTCCGGACGTTAGCACCCGAAAAATGTCAGAGGGTGACGTCAGGGCTCGGCCACGTGTCGCTTCTAGGTTATATCGGGAGGCCGCCTGCCAATACTGCTACCGTACCATGAGCGGTCCGATGGAACCACTTACCACTTTTGTTTACTGCCTGCCCACGTCACGTCCACGTCCTGCCAAGTCGATCCCACATCAGCGCTAAGTCTGCCATTGCGTCACTCTGTCCGCCACCTCAGCAGTTCCCGTGGATCACTCACAGGCCGCCATGACACCTTTCCGTACCCAACCCCACCCGATGACGTCATGCTGACGTCATCCAAAAAAACACGCCAAAAGCCAAATTTTCGCTATTTTGGCCCAAAAAGCCTATTTTTTGTGCTATTTCCATTTTTATGCACTGTATTGTTGCATGAACAACCACGTCATTCACCCGCCAACTTCGAAGACTGCTTCCGTGCTCCCGGCGCCCTGAATCCTTCTGCATTGCCACCATTGCCAGAATATACCAGGTATTTATCAAATCATCCCCTCCGCGCCTGGTTTTTACATAAATCACAAAAGAAACTAAGAAGAGAAGAAAAACACAGTAAATTCCGAAAATTCTCATGAACCAGTGCTTTTCCTCCACACTGTAAGCCCGATTTCACTTGCAGACTGTCCGCATTTAGCCTAAATTCCACCAATTTACAGTCTGTTTGCGCATTCGCAAACTGAAACCTCTGCTGCACTAGCTCACTGGGAAAACCACCCTTAAATCCCAGTACTTGCTCATTAAAATTTTCCCATGAGCATTTCAACCTGCTTTCACCATAATTCACCCTGTCTCCTCTATAAATTGACCTGCTACTGCAAAATTCATTGCCCTGTATCGTTGTGCCCAGAGAAATAGGTTCTAATACAATTCAAAGTACCAAAACCATGGAGACACCAGTTGCATTGAATATTGCACCTCTAAATGCCCCACAAAGAGAACTAGAGTGGCAGGCCCTAGCTGACAGAGATTACCAGATGGCAGAAGTACTCTCAATGGACACCAAATATAACATCCATGTACTCAATGACCTTAAAGCCAAACACCTCAATGGGAATGATATCCTAGGGATTTGGGACTCCAATTTGTCCATTTTCAATCTCCCTCAAGTCAATATTCTCCCAGACTTGATACACAGATGCAGTGCTAACTATGACCCCTGTCAGAGAGCTGTTCTCAATTCCTCAGGCTCAGTTTTGTTCCATGTCACCCCTGAGGGCATAAATGAAATGCTACACTTTCATACTTCAAGGCCATTGGCTCCCCTCTCCATCATGGATTTGATAAAGAAAGGAGGTAAGCTGTCCAGTGCCCAAATTGTGAAGATCAATCAGTTATTCATTCAATCAGGCTCTGAAACTGTGAGGACCCCTCCCATTGGGAATGTATATCTAAATGAGCTAGGCAAAATGCTTGTGGATATGGTCAATTATGTCCTGGGATACAAGACATCTGAGGATGTTGATGAAACCATTCTGGCCATGATGTCCATCTTCTCCCCTGGAAGGCCTCCTGCTGTTTACTATGATTATGCTGCCTACATTGCCAATAAGATTCATGAGCAGTTGATGAATCTAGAGAGGGAGAGGATATTCAGATACACCTTGTATATCTATCATTTGTTCCTATTCTATCACCCTGATATCTTCCCTATTGCTCTCAAGAAGATTGATGCCCAAGGGAATCCAAGGTCTGTAGTATTTTGGTCTTCTATCTTTCATCATACATCTTATTCACCATACAGCTATTGTGAATTCATACACCTTTTTATCCACCCAGCCATGTCCTTGCTGTTGAGTGCCCCTTCTCCAAGATTGACAGATGAGATGCAAAGAATCCTCCAGCTCTCAAAGGCCTACAGCATTGGGGATTGGTACTTTTACCAACACCATACAATAATCAGAATATATGGTTGTGAGTTGGCCCCCTATAGGCTACCAAGATATGTCCCTATGAGACTCTTTGCTTTAGAATACTTCAGACAATTTGGAAATGCAGACATGGTCCATTTCCACAGCAAAAACAAAAAAGTGCAACTGAAAGTCAGAAATCAGCTAGGCCCATTCATTTATAATAAGAGAGAAGAGGCATGGCAAGAAGCAGACGAGATCCTGAAGTGCCTCAAGTTGCAGACCAGTTTCCTCTGGATACCCTATGATCCCAATCATTTCATTAGCCTTAGAAGGGTCAAGTATAAGTTGGCTAGCTATGATCATGTCAGGCTGCCTCATATTGAAAAATATGCAAATCTATTAAGATGGAAAGAAGGCACATTAGAAGAGGCAAGTACTAGAGAGGAAATACTACAAAAAGAAGCAAAGAATATTGAGAAGGAAGTTGACTTGGAAAATTGTGGGCAGGTTTCCTCGTCTTATCAAGTGCAACTTGGACCAGCTGCCTCGTCCTCTACAACCCCCCCGCAGGCAGCTAAAACTACTCCTCAGGCAGCCAGCAAAGGTAAAGAAAAAGAGATCGAATAGGAACTGCCACCCCCTACAGCAGAACAGCAGAAGGAGCAGCCCAAACAATAAGAAGAAATGGTTGAAGCTCCCATATCTATAGGGCAGTAGGCTCAAGAAAGTGTGCCTCCAAGGCAGGAAACAATAGTGGAGACCTCGGTGCTCCAAACTCCATTAAACGAAGAGAGAACCAGGAAGAGGGATAGAGAGCAGGAAACTCCCCTTACTACACCAACAAGTCAACAAGGGGAGAAAAGGCAGAGAATAAATCCCCTTTCTGAAGAAGAGATGCCTATTGGGCAATCCTTAGGTATGGGACCCCTAGTATGGAAGCATCTGCCAGTTCCTTTCAGCAGGAACAAGAAAGGACAATTGGAGGAGAGGTCATCTCGTCAAGCCAGCAGAGGAGGGCAGAGTCTAGTATAAAGCAGCAATTCATTGACATCAAGAAGAGGAATGAGATGGTGAGATTCCAGCTGTACAATCACTTGCTAAAAATGGCTCCCACAAACCAGCAGAGGCTTATGTCAGCATATGACATAACAGAGGGGAAAATGACCATGAGTCATTTCATGCCTACTATGCCGCAGCCACAGTCAGCTGCAGACTATATAAGAACCAATCTAGAGGTATTGGCAAAAGACATCCACCCAATGGACTAGATGGAGGTTCATAAGCAAACGGGTGAGATGGTATATTCCACTCTTGCAGACAAGACCTTCCTTGCACACAAATTGCAAAACAGTTTGCATAATACAACTGCCCAACTTGAATTGGAAAAGGCCTCTTCACAAGCCAAAGACAACAGGATTAGGTCTTTGGAGGATATTATTATAGAGCTTGGACATGATCCCAAGGATCCCAAAGCTGTACAGGCACTACTAAAGGAAAGAGATGCAGATATAATAGCTTTGAGGAAAATGGTAAAAATTCCAGCAACCCTTCACCCTCAAACAGAAGATGTTGCTCAACAGAGGAAGGACCAAGATGTAGCAGCCATGCTGCTAACACTACACAAACAGTTGGTGCAAACAGAAGGGAAATTGGTAGAAACAGAGGCTGCACTACAGGAAGCCCTGAAGCAGAAAGAGGGAGGCCAGACATCTCAGCCCCCTCAGCAAGTTATTAACCTTGAGGAGCCTCCTCAAATCATCACTCCTCCCACAGGACAGACAGCTGAAACAGGTCCATCAACATCAGCACCAGCAACAATATCAGGGCAGGCACCAAGCCTTGATATGCAGAAGATTATGAAGGAGATTCAAGTTCTAGAGGCCCAGATGGCAGAGCTAAATGAGGCCAAGGAAAAATTGGCCACAGTTAATGAAAAATATGATAAATCTAAGCAAACTGTAGCTGAAAGAACAAGGGAAGTAAGAGCTCTTGAGAAAAAGATAAAAGAATTAGAGAAAGAGCTCTCTCTTGACGAAGTGGTGGCTGAGATCAAGAAAGTCCTGTGGGCCAATATTGGTCAATCCATAACAAATCAATGGCAATATATAGAAACCATTCATGAGCATATGGATCTCATAGGCAGGGCTCACAAGGAAAGTCAGAGAGCAAGGGCATCTCTAGGCACTATGCTTGAGATAGCCAATAGGATGATCAATGTCCTGAACAACCGCACAGGCCCTCAGCTGGCAGCAATAGGAATCCCCAACAGAACTGACACCATCTTATTGATAAAGAGGGTCCTCACTTTAAGAAATCTTGTGCAAACATTGGATAGGAGATGCCAGGAAATGCAAACAGAGGTGAACAAGTTCACAGAAAAGTTCACAGCATTACACAACAGAGGCCTTCCCAGCCTACTAAACAGTGCAGGTAGGTTGCTATCCCATGAAAATTATGCCAAAAGGGTAAACACATTTGCTTCAAATCAGATCACTGCAGGATCAAGTACCCCAGAGGAAACAGGGCCTGCATCTGGGCAGAGCCTCTATGAGAAAATAGAAAATTTATTTTTTATCATGAATGAGATCAGACATCTGTTTGAAGTGCCTCCTAATTACTACAAATACACTGAGGCAGATGAAACATTAGGCACAATTTTGAGACATCAGTTGCCTACCCAGGAATGGTGGACCAGCATGATACAGACATTGTTGTGAACAAACAGATTTTCATCAAGTTTTTACATCAAAATACAGATCATCATATTCAGACAGTTGATATATTCACTATGACTGTAAAAGAGTGGACTGAGCCAACTCAGCAAAGCAATTTGGCCACTAAAGCAACACTGACAGGTGCAGATGACAGGGCCGAGAAAGCTACAACACGACAGAACATTAAAGGCATATCATTCAGAATTAATGGAGAGTGCTCAACCGACTCAGTGGCCTCCAAAAGTCAAAAAGGTTTCTGACAGAACTGAAGGGCATTCATTGTATATTTAGAATAGCAATAACTTTCTTATCTGCTATTTCTGAAAGTTGGTGAACGCAGTTATTGAACAAATGACTCAGCGTTCAGATATTTTGTAAAACCGATTGTATATATTTCCCCTCGCATAAGCTTGCTGGGGTTGTTGATTTTCTCTTCTAGAGAACTTATGCTGTAAATTTCAGACTTTTAATACAGGGAGCTGATGGAATTTCTAAAGTTCTGAGTTGTTTTGTTGTGGTGTGATTGCTTACTGCTGCAGGATTCCTACATATGTTATGGCACAATAAGTTTCTTCAACCTTCTTGTTATGCATTTCATTCTATCATAATCCGTTCATGCTCTATATTTCACAGTTTAATAGCACAGAAAAAGAATAGTTTCAGGATTTGTTCATTGAATACCCTGAACTCAATCTATGTTGTTATGAATGTTTTCCTCTAGTATTAGTTATGAAAGTGTAATTCTTAATTGCTTCACCTTCAGACTAAAACTTCACAGTGAGTATTATTCAGGAATTCAAACCTGCTCCTGAGTGATATATCCCTTTCTCACGTCACCAGCTTAGTGGAAGATTCTTAGTTGCCTCTCACTGGCTAGACACATTTCATCTTCACAAATTTTAAGTTTGTTTCATGATATATCTATATGGCCCTGCAGTTCTAGCAATCCTACTCAATATCTCAAACAACTCATAATCACAGACTCCATTGCCCAATGGACTGAAACCCTCTGAAGATCTCATCTTTGCTACTGGAAGACATCATTCAACCAAAATTTTAAACAAAACCCTCACCTCATAACTAGCCTAAGATTCTCAAAAACAAATTTAAAATTGAAAGAGAGAGCCCTCTCTGATTGCAGGTGGGCTAGATCCTGTAATCCAAAGCTTGGTTAGTGGTTACCCCGGCCGTATTCCCTCAGGAGTCAAAGGGAACAACCTGGGTGTTAACACCTCCCATTATATTTCTTGGCCAATCGAGTGTTAGGACATCCAAACCGAAACCTCATGATCCTTCTCTAATCCTGCCATCCATCAAAGCTATCCTTGTGCCTAACCCACCATCATGTGGCATCGCATGCACTGCCAAATCAAATTCTTGGAAGCGGTGATTCTCAGGGACTTCACGATCAAACGCATCGAAAAACTTACGTCAGTTAAACCATCATAATAAGGTAAGTTCCTTACCTTCGATGAAATGAAGTGTAATGATTTAGTCATCACATTGCAACATAGTGGAGATACTTCATTCAAGCGACTCTACCAACGATCCAACTCTTCATCTGAATCAAAGGCGTAGGAACTCTCTTGGTCCCACGCAATTTGTCCATCTGTCATTGGATTGATCCAATCCTCGTCTCACTCTGTTATCTTGTAGATCTAATCTAGCGCATTCTCACTTTCTTCATAATTGCGGACTGGTTTAGTGTCGCGTGTCCCTTTTGCAGGGTCCAATGACACTATAACTCGAAGTGATTTCATTTTAAATGACATCATCCTCTTCTCTAAATTGATGACCTTGTTCATGTCAACAGCCTAGTCAATTCCGAGGAGTGTACGGTATGGATTACTGTTATCAATGATCTCTATCACTTCAAATTTGGCCATCACACTTTCACCTTCGATGTCAACATTTACTCTATATAATCATCCCATAGGGATGATATTTTGCTAGTTTTCCATTCTAAGCTGAATCAGAGAACACTACAATGAAGGTCTCCCCATTCTTTCCCATGTTTGTTTTGGCAAAATGTTCGCATCATACCCCAGATCCAAGATGACTTGGTCCATCTCATACTCCTATCTATGCAGTGAGCCTCATCTCATGCCCTATTCTAGCCTTATGTTTAACAATTTTTCTAACTCCGTAGTGTCCATCAGGGGTGTTTTCCTTTCTAGGGAATTTGTTTATTAACTCCTACAGGCCTTTCATGGTTTTGCTATGACACAGAAGTTTCATGCAAGTCTCCAATAACGTGGGAAGGACAGAGGGATCAACCTCTATAGGTGTGTTTGTTTCTTACACCTTTTTTTGGCTTCATGAGGTGGAGGCCTCAACGAAGCTTTTCTTGGCTTCCATAAAGTTTCCTTATCACATGCCAAATCAAAACTAGCTTCCATTTCTAGGGGCTTTCGGACCCATCCATCCTCTTCAAGTTGTTTTCCTCTATCATCACAAGTTTTTATCTTACTTCTCAGCACTATATTCACGCTCTGATCCTCCTCATGGGTTTCATCTCTCATCATGTGTAAGTTATGTGTAGGTTGCTGAGGCTGCACCTTTTTCTCCTCTATCATAGCCATCAACACTGGGAATTCTTCTATAGTGTGATCAAACTGGTTGTAGTACTAACATGATGAACATGTTTGATTCTAACACTCCTGCGTGTAGTACCCTGGTGTTCCATAGTTGAGACAGATAACCTATCCCCAGCTTCTAGTAGGTCCTCTTCCTCCTCGACCTCATCCTCGTCCTTGATATCCTTCATGTGGTCCTCTAGCGCCCTACTCTAGAGGTTGCATTTCTGCTTGCAGCTGGTATGTAAGTGTCATTTCCATCATCATCTCGTAGCTGCGACAATGCTGCTCATCGTCACCCACTGATTTCCAGAAGTTACAAAATAACTGCTGAGGTGTCTGGACAAAATTTTGAAGCAAATGGAAGTTATCCATCACATGTTGTCCAACAACCTGGAAAATAGTGCACCATAGCATAGCCCTTACAATTAGTCTTACTGGAGCTTATGGCTTCAGTGGAATTGGTCCCCCTCCTGTAATATAATTCACGAATATGGGACAGTGGTCTTTATCATGACCCGGCCTTTACACTTCAAACACCAGACTTCTGCGCGCATGTCTGGTTTAGTATCCTTGCCTCTCTTCAAGCTCTGCAATGCTAAGCATGGGCTATGTAACTGACAGTGAATTTGTTGTACCTAAAAGGTCACATCCGGAATAAGCATCGTAAGCAACCTCATCACGATTTATAAGGCTTCTTCTTGAGTTCCTATCTTCTGTTGTGAAAAAGCAATCCTCAGGTGGGTCAAAAGCAAAGCTATAAACCACTCATGATGCTGGCCATCTATGAGTTGCATGTTAGCTTTGCAGATCATACATTTCAACCTTTGGTCTAATTCCTAAGGCATCTCATCGACCCTCATCATGATTTCCTTAAATCCAACTACAACTGTGAGTTAGACTTAGGCATACTAAACTCTTTGTTCAAAGTAGCCTTAGTCTCTGCTAGAATTGCCAAAGGATTACCATAATAGTACTTAATATACCAAATCATCACACCAACTATGTCTTCTTTATATTGTCATAAGTAATTTGTTGTTGTGTCCACACAACATTCACAACAAACTAGGAGTGCTATATGTCTTCACTCTCTATGCCCTTGAAAATTGATAGCTTCATTGCGTTTGACACGTTGAATGATGGTGACGGTGGTGGAGGTGTGGGCGAAGGTGTATTCCATGGAGGTGGAGGTGGAGGTGGAGTGGATGGATGATGTATCCATGGAAACACACTCCGGGCTTGATCCTTCTCGATTTCTAAAGAATTTTCCACTTCGCCTAACTTTGAACATCAATGCAATCGCATAACCTATTTTTCACATAGCAACATCTTAATCCAATTATTCAAAAATCTTAAATACTTACCTCACGGTCCCTTGAAAAATCATTGCTCCATTTCACTGTAGCTGACTAAGGTATTAGATACGAATTCTATAATAAATGATCCTATAATTCGATCGAGCCAGTGATCGAATGCCCACATGATCTTGTCTTCAAAGGCCTCTAATTGTCGTACTAGTTCACGAGTACACACTATTGGTTTGTCAAGCTTACACCTTCCTTGACCATCTGCCAACTTAGCTAACCACTCTTATAATTCAATTGGGAAGGTGCAAAATAAAATTTCATGTATCTCCGTATACAAATAACTATCTAACTGCTACTCCTTTGACATGCATGGATTCCTGTTTTACTCTGCCGCGAATTTGTGATTTTTTCTCTCCAACCACTTTTCAATTTCTTTGTTCATCGAGTTGCAGTGATGCGACATCACACATATCCTTTAAGTAGATCCCAGTCTTGGCAACGGAACCATTTGTTGGCTTAGGGTGTCCTGACCTAAGTTTAGAGTTAGTTGTGCCAACCAACAAATCCCTACACTATTAGACCTTTCAGCAACAACCCGCATAGCGCAGGCTATAGTCTCACCCAAAACAATATGGGGGGATGCAAGAACCAGGTTTTTCCATCTAGAGACGAGTGTGATGTATTTTAGTGCCTCGTATCTACCTTCACATTGATCGATAAGCCCATGGGGCTTAGTAATGCAAATCTATTGAAACAACCTCCAGACCTTCGTGAAGGTTTGCGATCGGCTTCTGCGGACCCTTATTAGTTGATTTATCCACTTATGTGCATCAAAGAAACATTCTATATTTTTGCTCGAGCAACTCTACTTAAGTTATTTAGAAAACATTATATAATTCATCAAAGTGTTTGCGAAAATACATAAACATGCTTGTACACATTATCTAACAGTTATCCAATAGAATCATGTACCATTAGATCAATATTTCATAAACACATTATTCATATAGAACATATATCATAAACAGAAGTAAACAGGAAAAGTATATACATAGCATTTCTTCAGTAATCTTCTTTATTGACCTTCACTTCAACTTTACAGACTCAAACTTCCCTACACACTCTGCTGCAGGGGTCAACACACTCAGCTGTGGACTCTACCTTGGCCTCTGCACACTTAGTTGCAAAGCCTTTCTCTCCTATAATACCCACTCTCTGTGCTAAGAATTTTGTTCTATTGACCCATTACATTCATCATTTCTTAGATATCTCTCTTAGGCTCTCTTAGACACACTTATTTATAGCCTTTTACATATAATACCATGGTACGCAAACCATGGGTGGGTCTGAAAGCCAACTCAAACTTTACCTAAACAAGGGGCTAAAACACCTTTGACTCCTAACCATCTACACGATCTACATCCACAAATTGTGGAGACTTTACATTATATACAAAATATACATCAAAACTTGGGCTATTTTAACCCCAAAACTGACCTAGGGGAACCCATCCCAATAATTAGGTGGAAATATGATGGTAGAAGTTATGTTTAATTTAGGATTTTCTGCCCTCGAATGCCACCCCTCACTATATATGAGGGAATTGTATTACAACTATGTATAGGTGTTTTCTGAGTGAGAAAGAGCGAGGAGATTATGAGAGAGTGAAGAGGGAATTACACCATATCTGTTGTAGGTTGTATCTCTTCATTTTTCTCAATAATATAAAAGGAAGGATTGGCTATTTATCCAAGGACGTAGCCAAAAATGGGTGAACCATGTATATCCGTGTCCCTCTTGTTATATGTGTTTTTTGTGTTTATATTTCTGCAATATTTTATGTGTTCCATTGCTGTGTAGTATATAATTTTCTAACAATTGGTATCAGAGCTGAACGTATATTTGGCTGATAAACTCATAGGAGAGAAGGGTTCTTGTTTCAAGTGGGAGTAATGGTAGAAGATGGTAGGTTTAGGGTCAAAAAATTTAGTGGCCAAAAATACCAGTTGTGGAAGATGCAGATGGAAGATTATCTGTATCAAAAATATTTGTACCTACCATTGAGTGGAAAGACAAAGAAGCTGACGAATATGATAGACACAGAATTATATTCTCGACAGAAAGGCACTTGGGACAATATGACTATGCCCAACAGTGTCAGTAGCCTTTAATATTTCAAAGGAAACGATAATAGAGGGTCTAATGTCAACATTGGAAAAACTATATGAAAAAATATCGTCCTCAAATAAGGTATTTCTTATGAAGAGTTTATTTAATATGAAGATGTCAGAAAGTAGACTTTTTGTTGATCATTTAAATGAATTTAATACAATTACCAGTCAGTTAAGTTCTGTAGGGGTAACTTTTGATGATGAAGTTAGGGATCTTTTATTTCTATGTCATTACTAGAAATTTGGAATGGTTTATTTGTGGCCATTAGTAACTATGTCTCTGGATCTAGTTCTTTAAAGATTGATGATGTTGTTGGTGCAATCTTGAGTGAGGAAATAAGACGAAAAAGCTCCAGTGAGACATCAGGTAATGCTTTGACTGCAAAGACTAGGGGAAGAAAAATGGAAAGAGGAAAGAGCCCAGGATATCACAGTAAGTCAACGTAAGGTAGATCCAAGTCAAAATCGGGGATAGTGTGCTATAAATACAGGAAGAAAGGACACCTGAAGAGATACTGCAAGTCTCAGAAAGGAAACGAAGGAAACACGCAACAAGAAAACAATCATGAAGTGAATGTGAGAGGTGATGTGTGGTGGGCTCCAATATTGTAGTAATAATGTTGCAACTCCTAGGACTCCCTTCTTTACTTTTATCAACCCGGTAGTTTGTAACAAACTTGGAAGTGATGGTGCTATATGCACAACAACTAGCTCTTTCCGCAAGCTGTCACTTGATCAGTTGGCACAAGTCTGCTAGGAGCTTAAGCTAACTTCTATGAGCTCTTAGAAGAAGCTTTTAACTGTGATGGATGAAAGCTATCTCAACCAGAGGCTAATCTACTTGCGTAAAGAAGTTGAAAGCTAGAAAGAAACGCAAACCCTAACAAACCCTAGTTTTACCGACTAACCCTACTAGTGCAAGTATAAGGATGAAAGCTACAGAAATGGATGCCAGTGACTTCTATAAAGGTAAGATGCATGTGACTAAGCTACTTCTGAAAAGAAATATGAAGAAAACATCTTTTTGTATTTTCGAATAATATTTGTGGAATCACCTTGCAGGTGTTTTAACTATTTTGACTGTGCAGAGGTTGATTGGCAAAAGGAAATGGAGTGGACGCTTGCAGGAGGTTGGGAAGGCAAGAAGAGGGACTAAGGGGGTCCCTAGCACCCTTCCAGAGAGGTTCACAGTGATCGGATCTCAAGGAACCGCTTTCGTGAGCTTCTACAAGAAGTCTGCATGGGTTCTACAGGATGTTCTATGGCTTCTACAGGATGTTCCGAAAGGGGATTTTGAAGGGTTGATGGTGGAAGAAAGGTGAAGAAGTGGTTATGGAGGTTGGATGATGATGTGGATGGGTCCAGGACCTGGTGAACGAAGCGGGTGAGTGATAAGGATGGTTGGATTTGTTCAAGGAGGGGTAAAGCAATGTTGCACAAAAATATGGAAATTAGGTCAAAGGGAGGGAACGTAGAAAAAGTGAGGCAAGATTTAGAGTTAGAGGATGGAGCAAGTGGTATTGATGGAGTAGGGGTAGGCAAAGAGGTATCACAGGTGCTCTGTAGGTTATTTTCCAAACTATTCAAACAAAGACTCGAAAAACCGAAGACCTAGCTACTTTTACCTAATCTGACCTAAATATCACCAAAGAAAATGAACAGAAATTTATTGGAAATGAAATCATGTGAAATGGCCATGCAAACTAAGCAACCATGAACCTGAGCATGTAACCAAAACTGGTATCAACTTCCACAAATGAGAATCTAACACTAACAATTGCATGACGAAGCAAAGACAGTGTTTTTGGTGGCGGCAAGGATGCCTTGGTCCCAGCTCATGGTCCCACGAAGGGAGAGGTGAGATCAGGGGTGCTTGATAGCCTTTTTCTGAAGATCTTCTCTATTATCAACCTATCAAACCAATCTGAACATGAAAAGCCTTTTTAATCATCAACAATGACCTAGGTAACCAAGCAATATTTCAATCTACTTAACAGAAATTATTTGATAAAGACATCAACAACACATAACAGTACACAAAGGAAGCCTTGGCACTTGGGTTGGGCCCAACCCCAAGAGCTACAGGCTCCTAAGAAGAAGCTCAGAACTGGTGCCAAATGAAACTGCTTTCCATTACTCAAAAATAACCATGTCACAAAAGAAGCTGTATAGCAGAAGCTACAAAATGAGCTAAGAAACTATCAGCACTATAGTGCAAAATACAACTGTTCAAAAAATAACCTACGAAGGCTAGAAGCCTTCCTATTTATGCATGACAAGGACCTCCAACAATCCTCCTTGATTCAAGGGGCTTGGCTACCCAAACTGCTAGTACTAAATCACTTCATAAAAGCTGCTCGGATGCCCTTAGGAATCAATGTTGGTGGACTGCTGAACTCCGAGCTGATGGTGGAGCACTTGAGGAAGAGGCCATTTAGTGCAGGAGGCACCATCCCTACAAATCCTCAGCCTTGTCCCCTTGCATTCGGTTGTCAAATGGCTCATAAATGCTTGACCTTGGTCCAAAAGTTGTCCAAAAATATTCAATAAACACGTATTAGTCTTCATGGTCAAGTGACTATCCTCATTCGTTCAATCAACATAAATATACTCAAAAACATGCATAAACTATGAAGAATGGTGGATTAATGGAAAACAATAGGTAAAATGAGCCCAATAAGTTACCCATTTTGGGGGCTTATCAATGTGTTGAAACTTGCTTCGATTCTTTCAATAGAAAATATTATTGATGCATGGGTGGTAGATTCAGGGGCCTCATTTCATGCCACACCTGATAGGAAACATTTTCATGATTATGTTCATGGAGATTTTGGACAGGTTTGATTGGGTGATGATAAACCATGTAAAATCATTGGAATGGGTACAATTTTCATAAAATAGCAGAAGGGAAATCAATGGCTGCCAAAGGAGGTAAGGCATGTTTCGGAACTAAAGAAAAATCTAATTTCAACAGGGTAGTTGGGAGGTGAAGGTTGTTTAACTACTTTTACAGATAAAAACTGGAAGGTCACTAAAGGAGCCCTGGTAATAGAAAAAGGAGCTCACTAAAGTATGTTAATTCTTTAACCTCTACATGAGTAGATAAGACATTGTGGCATCATAGGCTTGGGAACATGAGTGAGAAGGGGATGCAAATTCTTCACTCAATAAATTTGTTGCTAGGTTTGAATTATGTTAATTTGGAATTTTGTGAGAATTGTGTTTATGGAAAACAGAAGAGATTCAAATTCCTCAGAGATGGGAAAGAAAAGAAGAGCGAAAAATTTTAACTTGTGCATAGAGATGTATGGGGACCAGCTCATGTATCATGTCTCAGTGTCTCTCATTATTATATTACTTTTATTGATGATGCAACTAGAAAAACCTGCATTTATTGTATTTAGAATAAGTATGATGTATTGGATACTTTCAAGAAAGGAAAAATTTGGTTGAAAATGAAACGGGAAAAACACTGAAGTTTCTCAGATCAAACAATGGAGGTAAATATTGTAGCAAAGAGTTTGATAGGTACTATTTAGAGAAAGGAATTCGCAGAGAGAAGATAGTTCTAGGAACACCACATGAAAATGGTGTGTCAGAAAGGATGAATAACACAATCACGGGGCTTGCAAAGTGCATGAGATTACATGCACGATTGCCTTTACAATTTTGGGAAGATGTTGTAGATACTGTAGCTTATATAATAAACAGAGGGCCTTCAAGTTCCTTGGATGGTGGTATTCCATAGGGGGCATGGAAAGGTAAAAATGTAAACTAGTTTTTTTTAAAGACTTTTGGTTGTGAAGCATTTGTCCACATTAATGAGGAAAATATAACAAATCTTGAGGAAAAATCAAAGAAATGTACCTTTATTGGAGATGGTGTTAATGATTTGGTTCTCTTTTATGATTATGAAAAACACAAAATCATTATGAGCATAGATGTGATACTCAATGAAAAAATTTTGTATAAGGATCAAACACAGGAAAATAAACTGGAAAAGAAAATAGAGAATACACAATGCTTGATGAGATCACATAAAAAGTTAAGGTGCCTAAAAATCATAATGATCAACAACTAGAACAACAATAGAAACCACAACAACAACAAACACCTCAAACACTTGAAAGTGGTGTTAGAAGATCTACTAGGAGAAGTAGACCCCCTAGACGATACTCTCCTTCATTATATTATGTATTGCTGATTGAATCTAGGAACCAGAATGTTATGAAGAAGAAATGTAGGTAGAAACTAGGAAGAAGTGGGATCAAACCATGAAAAAGGAAATGACTCCTTAGTACATAACTAGACTTGGCACTTAGTCAGGTTGCTTGTAGGTAAAAGCAACATTGCATAACAAATGGCTTTACAGGTTGATGGAAGAAGATGGAGGTATAAAAAGGTATAAATCTAGAGTTGTGGTGAAGGGGTTTGTACATAAAAAGGGTATAGACTTTGATGAGATATTTTCTCTTGTGGTTAAAATGGCTTCAATAATAACTATTTTAAGTCTAGTAGCAACTGAAGATTTGCATATTGAGCATTTATATGTAAAGAAAACCTATTTCCATGGGGATTTGGAGGAAGAGATATATATGTAGCAGCCATAGGGATATGAGGTAAAAGGGAAGGAGAAACTAGTGTGCAACTTGAAGAAGAGCTTGTATGGCTTAAAACAGGCTCCAAGGCAGTGGTATCTAAAATTTGACAGGTTTATGTCTAAACAAGGTTATACTAGATGCCACTCTGATCATTTTGTTCATCTCAAAAGAAAAAATTATGGCAGCTACATTATATTTTTATGGTATGTAGATGACATGCTTGTTGCAGGTTCTAACATGCAGGATATAAATGTGCTCAAAATAAAATTGGAAAACTCATTTGCAATGAAGGATTTGGGTGTTGCAATACAAATCCTTGGTATGAGAATAACTAAAGATAGGAAGAATCACAAATTAACATTATCTCAAAGTGAGTACATACAAAAGGTGTTGAAAACATTAAATATACAAATTGCAAAACTAGTTAGTATACCTTTTTCTAGCCATTTCAAACTAAGTAAGGAGGTGTATCCCAAGACTCAGGAAGAAATGGCTTAGATGTCTAAAGTTCCATATGCATCATCAGTTGGAATCCTAATGTATGAAATGGTCTGCACAAGGCCTGTTATTTCACATGCAGTGGGAGTTGTAAGCAAGTACATGAACAATCCAGGAAAAGAACATTGGATGGCGATGAAGTGGATTCTTAGGTATTTGAGAGGTACTAAAAATCAACCATTATGCTTTATTGGTTCAAACATTTCTTTACAAGGATATGTTGATGCAAATATGGTGGGTGATAGAGATAACAGGAGGAGCACCACAAGGTATGTGTTTACCATAGGTGGAATAGTTGTCAGTTCAGTTTCAAAATTGCAAAGTGTTGTTTCATTCTCAACGACAAAAGCATACAATGTTGCTACTATAGAGGCTACTAAAGAAATGATTTGGTTACAAAGGTTTCAGGATGAGTTAGGTAAGAAGCAGGATTTGGGCAGGTTATACATTGATAGCCTGAGTGCCATACATCTTGCAAAGAACTTTGCATTCCATTCCAAGGCTAAAAATATACATCTCAAGTACCATTTCATATGGTCAATTTTGGTAGATGGACAGTTGAAGCTGGAAAAGATACGCATTAACCAGATTCCTGTAGATATGTTAACAAAAGTTGTAACCAGAGAGAAACTGAGATTCTTCTCAATCTCAAGTATGATGGTTAAGATGAGAAATAGCCAGGTCCAACATGGATTCATTGTCCAACAAATGAAGTAGTGGTGGAGTTTTTATAGTCATTTTCCAAGTCGGATATTGTTGGGTGTGGAGCATGATTATCTTCTTTATTCAAAGGTATCGCCTCATTGGACCCCAGTTCAAAATGGGGCAAAAACGACACCCATTTTTATGCGCCACCAGGGGGTGCAAGGGGGGCCGACGACCATTCTTTAGAGCCCACCCTAGTGGGGGATCGAGGGAAGTGCCCCCAAAGATAAAAATAGATTTAAAACTACCTTGTAAAATATTGTAATTTCGTAGTCAATATGAATCCTTCATTGCGTGAAAATATGATGGTAGAAGTTATGTTTAATTTAGGGTTTTCTGTCATAGAAGGCAACCCCTCACTATATATGAGGGAATTGTATTGTGGGTATGTATATTCTGTGAGAACGAAGAGGGAATTACAACTGATCTACTATAGGTTGTATCTCTTCATTTTTCTACATAATATAAAGGGAAGGACTGATTGTTTCTCCGTGGATGTAGCCCAAATTGGGTGAACCATGTATATCTATATCTCTCTTGTTATATGTGTTTCCTGTGTTTATATTTCTGAAATATTTTATGTGTTTGATTTATCTGTAATATATAATTTTCTAACAACTGGTATCAGAGATGAAGGTATATTTGGCTGATAAACTCGTAGGAGAGAAGGGTTCCTGGTTCAAGTGGGAGGAATGGCGAAAGATGGCAGGTATAGGATTGAAACATTTAATGGCCAAAATTATCAAATGTAGAAGATGCATATGGAATATTATTTGTATCAGAAAGATTTGTACCTACCATTCAACAAAAAGATAAAGAAGCCGACGAGTATGACAGATACAGAATGGGATACTCTCGACAAAAAGGAACTTTGAACAATATGGTAGTGCCTAGCAATGTCGGTAGCCTTTAATATTTCAAAACAAATGAAAATAGAGGGTTTTATTTCTTCTTTGGCCAAACTATATGAAAAACCCTCGGCCTCAAATAAGGTATTTCTTATGAAGTGTTTATTTAATATGAAGATGTGAGAAGGTGGATCTGTTGCTAATTATTTAAATCAATTTAATACAGTTACCAGTTAGTTAAGTTATGTAGGGGTAACTTTTGATGATGAAGTTAGGACTCTGTTATTTCTATGTTCATTTTCATAAAGTCAGAATGGTTTGTTTTTGGATAGTAGTAACTCTTTCTCTGGATATAGTACTTTAAAGTTTGATGATGTTGTCAATGCAATCCTTAGCAAGGAAATGTGATAGAAAATCTTTGGTGAGACATCAGGTAATGCTTTGACTTCATAGATGAGGGGAAGAAAAATGGAAAGATGAAAGAGCCCAAGATATCGTATTAAGTCAAAGAAAGGCAAATCTAAGTCCATATCGGGGATAGTGTCTTGGAAATGTGGGAAGAAAGGACACATAAAGTAAGACTTCAAGTTCGGGAAGGGAAAAGAAGGAGACACACAACAAGAAAACAATCATGAAGAAAATGTGACAGGTGATGTGTTGCAATATGCTTTAATTTTTTTATTATAAAATATTATTGATAACTGCGTGGTACATTTAGGGGCCTCATTCCATGCCACACCTAATAGGAAACATTTTCATGATTATGTTAAAGGATATTTTGGACAAGTTCAATTAGGTGGTGATAAACCCTGTAAAATCATTGGAATCAATACAATTTTCATAAAACAACAGAATGGAATTCAAATGTTGTTGAAGGAGGTAAGGCATGTTCTACATCTTAAGAAAAATATAATTTCAACAGGGTAGCTGGGAGGTGAAGGTTTTGTAACTACTTTTACAGATAAAACCTGGAAGGTCACTAACGGAGCCCCATAATAGAAAAACGAGAAAAGGTTGATACATTGTATTTATGCAATGGTATTTCTAATTATGTTGATGCTTTAACCTCTACAGGAGAAGATACGTCATTGTGGCATCATAGGATTGGGCACATGAGTGAGAAGGGGATGCAGATTATGCATTCAATAAAATTGTTGCCATGTTTGAAGTGTGTTGATTTGTAATTCTTTGGTAATTGTGTTTATGGAAAATAGAAGATTGTCAGATTCCTAACAGTTGGGAAGGAAAAGAAGAGAAAAAAATTAGAGCTTATGCATGTAGATGTATGGGGACCTCCTCAGGTATCATCTCTCGGTTGCTCTCATTATTATGTTAATTTTATTGATGATGCAACCAGAAAAAACTGGATTTATTATATTCAAAATAAATCTGGTGTATTTGATACTTTCAAGAAACAGAAAGCTTCAGTTGAAATTGAGAAAGGAAAAAGGTTGAAGTGTATTAAATCAGACAATGGAGGTGAATTGCAACAAAAATTTTGATAGGTATTGTTCAGAGAATGGAATTCATAGAGAGAAGACAGTTCAAGGAACACCACAAGAAAATGGTGTCTTAGAAAGGATGAATAGGGAAATCATGGAGCATGCAAGCTGCATGAGATTGCATGCAGGATTTCCTTTACAATTTTGGGTAGATGCTATTGATACTATTGTTTATCTAATAAATAGAGGGCATTCAAGTTCCTTGGATGGTGGTATTCCAGAGGAGGAATGGACAGGTAAAAAGGTAAATTACTCATTTTCAATTGGTTGTGAAGCCTTTGTCCACACTAATAAAGAAAATAGAACAAAACTTGAGGCAAAATTAAATAAATGTACCTTTATTGGATATGGTGTTAATGATTTTGCTTATTTCTTTTATGATTATGAAAAACACAAAGTCATTAGGAGCAAAGATTTCACATTCAATGGAAAGTTTTTGTATAAGGATCAAATGCAAGAAAAGAAACAGGAAAAAGAAAATAGAGAATACACAGTGCTTGATGATATCACAAAAAAAGTGAAGGTGCCTAAAAATCATAATGATCAACATCCAAAATAAGAACAGCAACGCAAATAGCAACAAGCACTGCAAACACCTAAAAGTGGTGTTACAAGGTCTACGAGGATAAGTAGATCCCCTGAACGATACTCTCCTTCATTATATTATGTATTGTTGACCGATTCTGGTGAACCTGAATGTTATGAAGAAGCAGTGCAGGTAGAAACTAGGGAGAAGTGGGAGAAAGCCATGAAAGGAAGGATGGCCACCTTAGTCCATAACTAGACTTGGGAGTTAGTTAGGTTTCCTCCACGTAAAACAATACTGTAGAATAAATGGGTTTACAGGTTTAAGGAAGATGATGGAGGTAGAGAAAGGTATAAAGATATAATTGTGCTGAAGGCGTTTACATAGAAAAGTGGTATAGACTTTGATGATATATTTTCTCCTGTTGTTAAAATGACTTCAATTAGAACTATTTTAAGTCTAGTAGTAGCTTAAGATTTTCATCTAGAGCAGTTGAATGTAAAGACAACCTTTCTCCATGGCGATTTGGAGGCATAGATATATATCCAGCAACCATAAGGATATGAGGTAAAAGGGAAGGAGAAACTAGTGTGCATGTTGAAGAAGAGCTTGTAAGGCTTAAAACAGGTTCCAAGGCATTTGTATTGTTAGCCTCCTGTTGCAACAGGTGTTCATGTTTCATGATTGACATTTTTACATGCCAAATATGTCATCTTTCATGCTGCAAGGTTCCATATTTCCTTAAAGAGGCCAAAGAAGAAGTCATAAAAGTGTGCTAGTCCAAGTGCCACTGCTATATTCCAATTTTGATGGGTGGTTTCATTTTGATAAGTTCTTTAGGTTAAGGGAAGGCCAAACAGTTTAACCTTGGTCTCTCTAGGTTTCAATTTCCTATTTTAGAATATAGAGAATGATATCTGTCCAAACAGCTTAATCTTGGCAGATTTGTAGATAGGTAGAGAATCAAAGGAGCCCAATTGCTTAATCTGGGCCCTTGGCAGAAATAAGTGTAGATTTAGATAGGAAGGCAATCAAAAGAAAAAATTGTAAAGCTGGGTCTGCAAGTCTAAGTGCACCCAATCCAAAAGAAGAAAAAATGCTAGGAAAGTAGGCTGGGTAGGTAGTTTTTGAGGTTGCAGAAGGATGATTCATGATCAATTTTGTGTTTACAAATGTTATATCTTTTCAGATCACAGTCATGATGCAGTTTTTTACCTGAAGGAGCTCAAGCTGGACATAACTAACTCCCCTCTCTTCTTATTCCCCAAATCACTCACTGATTTTCCCAAAGAGGTCAAGATCTGCTTGAGCCTCTTAGTCCCATCATGTTCCATAACATTGGCCTTGGTGAAGATCTGCCTCACTCAAGGATTTCCATTCTTCTGTTACAAAGTTCTATTTCCCCAAATAGCCTAAGGTCCCTTACCTTAGCGCTTTCTGGTCACCTCCATATAAATTACTAACTATATTATCTAACTCCCTAATCCGTTTCCATTTCCCCTACTAAAACTATGTATAAATTCCCAAAAATATTAAATATCCCCTCCCTGGCACTATAGCCATATTTTTCCTAAGTCTGGGAAAAAACAGACTATCTGGGGTTGTTTTTAGCCCATCCGAGTCTTAACAGGAGTTAGTTTGACACCTGGTCATACTAACAACCTTTTTCCCCTAGTCCTAACCCTCAAAAACCCATTGTTTCACCCTTATGCCTAAGTCCCAGGTGTAAATATATTAACCTGCTCGTTTGTACATAACCCAAAACCCATTTTTTAAAGTTTTTTAACCCCCCCGCCACGTCGTATGAACATTCGCATATTCCCGCGCCCTGTCCCTTAACCCTCCGCCGTATCGTCCTTGCCACCAGCCGTTAGATCTGGCCCGCCCGAGATCTACGGTGGGCGGGCCTTCCCATACGCCAAGAGCCCGAGGGTTAGCGTCCAGGAGATGGGTAGTATTGCCGCCGTACTCCCACCACGCGTCACCTTCCCAGGCATGGCGGAGCCCCCCTACCTGAAACCACCTTTGCTCCAAGGCGATGCGCCTAGAAAACCACAAACCACTCTCCTCTGGGTGACGTAAGCCCCACATCATACTGTTGCATCATCTGCCTGCGTGGCCTCCTGCCACCGTACTGCCAAGTCACCCTGCGACATCACTGCCACTGTGTCCCTTTACCGTACTGCAACATCACCTCCGTACGTGCTGACGTTATCCCGCCACGTCATCCGCCGTACCATGATCCCACCCGCTGACATCATCCTGACATCATGTTGACGTCATCATCAAATTTGAGGTGAAAGGCGAAAATCATGCTTAGGAAGCCCGGATTCAAATTTTGAGGCAGTTTTTCATGCGTGATTCACTAATCACGCATGGCTACGGGAAAAGGGCCGAAATGGAAAATCCCTCATTTCGCAGCCCCCAGCAAGCCCAAAAGGCGCAGAATGACCCATTTTTCTTCGCGAAGCATTCAGAAAGAAGCAAAAGACAGTTCTGAAGGAGACCGAGGGCCGAACAGCAGCCATTAAATTTTGATTTAACGCACAGCACATCAGAGAAGCAGCCCAATTCATTTGTCAAAGAGTATCAAAGGAAAGATGAAGCGGCAAAGAGTATCAGTTAAATTTTTAAATGGAAATCTTCAGTTCCCAAAGCAGGTCTACATTAAATGACCTCCAGCAAAGTCAAATCAGGAGGTGTAAGCCCATCCCAGCTCTCAAATCACAGTTAAAGCATTTAAAGCGACCGAACCACAAGGGAGCAGAAGTCCATGTGCAGTTACTGCAGAAGCACTGCACCAAGCCACCGAGGACAACGCATTATTTTAGTTTTGATATGGCTACCCTCAGCGCAGCCCATAGATATTTTCTTGCATTTATTGCTGATAGGGTTAGGTTAAAAGTAATCATTTATTTTCAGACCTGTTTAGGTCACAAGCTGTAATAAACAAATTTTGGAGAGTTTTCCCTATATATACCACCCTCTGTATTGTTTCAAGGGTGGGTCAATTGATAACTTTTTCATTAGAGACTTGCACTGTATGTCTGATATTTTTCTTTAATCAAATATTGCTAAAGATATTGAAGGAATGATTGTCTGATGTGTTGTTAATGGTTTCCAGAGATTGAATGATGGAATCCTTGTGCTGCAACATGGCTCAATAAGTGCTTCTTACCTCTGTTTTCATCGTTTCACCATCTAAATAGCAGAAAGAAATATTAGCTTAGAACTTGTTTAAAGGCACTCTAAGCTCAATGTCTGTTGTTTCTTTATGTTTTTTCATCTGAACTGAACTGGACATGAATATGAATTCCCTGTGGCTCATATTTACTCTAATTCACATGTGTTTGACAGTTATCTAGGGATTCTTTACTGCCCCTAAATAGAGCTCGTTCACCCTTCCTTGTTAAGCTGATTGAGAGATTCTTGATTGTGTCTCCTTCCTTAGCATTCCTTTCATCCTTTAAACTTGAAAAATTGTTCCATGTGCAGCTACCTTGCTCCTTATTCCTCCTGTGACCAAGAAAATGCACTAGTAGTCTTACTCCTTGACTCCATGCCCAATGGTTTGAAACTTTCACACTATACCTGCCTCTTTACCTGAGAACATCAATCTTCCCACCAAAACGCAAACATAACCCCTGAACTCAATAGCTAGCCTAAAATCATCATCAACAAAGCTAAATCAGAAAGAGAGAGCCCTCTCTGATTGTAGGTGGGCTAGAACCTGTAATCCAAAGTTGGTCTATGGTTACCTCGGCCGTATCCCTTACTCCAACTTGAGGGACAACCTGAGTGATAACACGTATCTAAAATTTGACAGGTTTATGTTTGAACAAGGTTATACTAGATGTCATTCTGATCATTGTGTTTATCTCAAAAGTCAAAATGATGGAAGCTATTTTATATTGTTATTGTATGTAGATGACATGCTTGTTGAAGGTTCTAAAATGCAAAAAACAAATGTGCTCAAAATAAAATTAGCAAACTCATTTGCAGTGAAGGATTTGGGTGCCACAAAACAAATTCTTGGTATGTGAATAACTAGAGAGAGGAAGAATCACAAATTAACATTGTCTCAGAGTGAGTACATACAAAATGCGTTGAAAAGATTTAATATGTAGAATGCAAAACCAGTTATTATACCCTTGGCTATCCATTTAAAACTATGTAAGGAGGTGTGTCCCAAGAGTCAGGAAGAAATGGATTATATGTCTAAAGTTCCATATGCATCAGTAGTTGGAAGCCTAATGTATGCAATGATCTGCACAAGGCCTGATATTGCAGATGCAGTGGGATTTGTAAGCAAGTACATGAACAATCCAGGAAAAGCACATTGGATGGTGTTGAAGTGGATTCTCAAGTATTTGAGAGGTACCACAAAACAAGCATTATACTTTGGTGGTTCAAACATTTCTCTATAGGGATATGTTGATGCAGATACACACCAGCTAGAATATTGTAGATATGTTAACAAAAGTTGTAACCAGTGAGAAACTAAGATTGCGCTTAGTTTCAATTTGTCTTAAAGTATGATGATGAATATGAGAAACAACCAAGTCTAATGTGGATTCATTGTCTAACAAATCAAGTAGCGGTGTAGTTGTTATAATTAGTCTCCAAGTGGGATATTTTTAGGTGTGAAGCCTTATTATCTTCTTTATTCAAAGGTATTGCCTCATTGGACGCCAGTTCATAATGGGGCATAAATTCCACATATTTTTGCGTGCCACCGGGGAGGTGATGAATATTCATCAGATCCTCCCCACCTTGGTGGGTGATCAAGGGCAGTGCCCCTAAAGCTAAAAATTGATGTAAAATTTCCTTGTAAAATGTTGTAATCTCATAGTCAATCTGAGTTGTTCATTAGGTGGAAATTTGATAATAGAAGTTATGTTTAATTTAGTGTTTTCTTCCGTAGAAGGAAATCCCTCACTATATATGAGGGAGTTGTATTGTGGGTATGTAGAGGTGTATTCTAAGTGAGAAAGAGAGAGGAGATTGTGTGAGAGTGAAGAGGGAATTATAACGGATCTGTTGTAGGTTGTATCTCTTCATTTTGTTGGATCATATAAAAGGAAGGACTCGTTGTTTCTCTATGGATGTAGCCCAGATTGCGTGAAACACATATATATGTGTCTCTCTTGTTGTATGTGTTTTCTGTGTTTATATTTCTGCAATATTTTATGTGTTCCATTGCTCTGTGATATACAATTTTCTAACAACTGGTATCAGAGCTGAACATCTATTTCGCTAATAAACTCGCAGGAGAGAAGAGTTCCTAGTTCGAGTGGGAGCAATGGTGGAAGATGGTTGGTTTATGATTGAAAAATTAATGGCCAAAACTACCAGTTGTGGAAGACACAAATGGAATATTATCTATTCAGAAAGATTTGTATCTACCATTGAGCGGAAAGACAAAAATTCTCATGAGTATGATAGACACATAATGGGATTTTCTCGACAGATATGTGCTTGGAACAATACGGTTATGCCTAGCAGCGTCGGTAGCCTTTAATATTTCAAAGGAAACGAAAACAAAGGGTTTAATGTCGGCATTGGCTAAACTATATGAAAAACCCTCAACCTCAAATAAGATATCACTTATGAGGAGCTTATTTAATATCAAGATGTTAGAAGGTGGATCTATTGTTGATCATTTAAATGAATTTAATACAGTTACTAGTCAGTTATCTTCTACAGGGGTAAAATTTAATGATGAAATTAGTGCTTTATTATTTCTATTCTCATTTCCATAACATTGGAATGGTTTAGTTGTGTTGATTAGTAACTATGTCTCTAGATCTAGTACTTTAAAGTTTGATGATGTTGTCGATGTAATCCTTAGTGAGGAAATGTGATAGAAAATCTGTGGTGAGAAACCAGCTAATGCTTTGACAGGAGAGACTAGGGGAAGATAAATGGAAAGAGAAAAGATACCAAGATATCGCAGTAAGTCAAGGAAAGGAAGATCCAAGTCTAGATCGGGCATAGTGTGCTAAAAATGTGGGAAGAAGGGACACCTGAAGAAAGACTGCAAGTCTCGAAAGGGAAAACAAGGAGACCTGCAACAAGAAAACAATCATGAAGTGAATGTGACAGGTGATGTGTTGTAAGATGATTTGATTCTTTCATTAAAAAATATTATTTATTCCTAGGTGGTAGATTCAAGAGACTCATTTCATTCCACACCTGATAGGAAACATTTTCATGATTATGTTCAAGGAGATTTGGATAGGTTCAATTGGGTGATGATAAACCTTATAAAATCATTGGAATGGGTAAAATTTTCATAAGAAAACAGAATGGAAATGAATGGTTGTTGAAGGAGTTAAGGCATGTTCCAGATCTGAAGAAAAATCTAATTTCAACAGGGTAGTTGGGAGGTGAAGGTTGTGTAACTACTTTTACAGATACAATGTGGAAGGTCACTAAAGGATCCCTAGTAATAGAAAAATGAGAAAAGGTTGACACATTGCATTTATGCAATGGTATTTCTAATTATGTTAAATATTTAACATCTACAGGAGAATATACAACATTATGGTATCATAGGCTTTGGCACATGAGTGAGAAGGGGATGCAAATTCTTCACTCTAGAAATTTGTTGCCAGGTTTGAAGTATGTTGATTTGGAATTCAGTGAGAACTTTGTTTATGGAAATCAAAAGAGAGTCAGATTCCTCAAAGCTCGTAAAGAAAAGAAGAGAGAAAAATTAGAGCTTGTGCATACAAATGTATGGGAACCTCCTTAGGTATCATGTCTCACTGGCTCTCATTATTATGTTACTTTTATTGATGATAAAACCATAAAAACTTGGATTTATTATATTTAGAATAAATATGATGTGTTTGATACTTTCAAGGAGTGGAAAGATTTAGTTGAAAATGAGATGGGAAAAAGGTTGAAGTGTCTCAAAGCATACAATGGAGGTGATTATTACAACAAAGAGTTTGATAGGTATTGTTCAAGGAATGGAATTCATAGAGAGAAGACAGATCTAGGAACACCATACGAAATTGGTGTGTAAGAAAGGATGAACAGAACAATCATGGACCGTGCAATGTGTGTGAGATTGCATGCAGGATTTCCTTTATAATTTTTGGCAAATGTTGTAGATATTGTTGTTTGCCTAATAAATATAGGGCCTTCAATTTCCTTGGATGGTGGTAATCCAAAGGAAGCGTGGACAAGTAAAAAGGTAAACTACTGTCTTTTAAAGACTTTTTGTTGTGAAGCCTTTGTCCACATTAATAAAGAAAATAGAACTAATCTTGAGGAAAAATCAAAGAAATGTACCTATATTCGATATGGTTTTAATGATTCTAGTTATGACTTTTATGATTATGAAAAACACAAAATCATTAGGAGCAAAGATGTCATATTCATTTAAAAGGTTTTGTATAAGGATTAGATGTAGGAAAAGAAACTGGAAAAGGAAAACAGAGAATACACAGTGCTTGATGAGATCACATAACAAGTGAAGGTGCCTGAAAATCATAATGATCAATACCCAGAATAGCAACAATAGCCACAATAGGAACAATCACCTCAAACACCTAAAAGTGGTGTTATAATATCTACCAGGATAAGTAGACCCCCTAAATGTTACTCTCATTCAATATGTTATGTATTGTTGACTAATTCTGGTGAACTAGAATGTTATGAAGAGGAAGGGTAGGTAGAAACCAGTAAGAAGTGGGACCAAGCCGTGAGAGAAGAGATGCACTCCTTAGTACATAACCAAACATGGGACTTAGTCAAGTTTCCTGCAGGTAAAAAAACATTGTAGAATAAATGGGTTTATAGGTTGAAGGATGAATATGGAAGTATAAAAAGGCATAAATCTAGACTTGTGGTGAAGGGTTTTGCACAAAAAAAGTGTATAGACTTGATGAATATTTTCTCCTGTTGTTAAGATAACTTCAATTAGAACTATTTTAAGTCTAGCAGCAGCTGTAGATTTGCATCTTGAGTAGTTAGATGTAAAGACAACCTTTCTCCATGGGGATTTGGAGGAAGAGATATATATGCAGCAACCAGAAGGATATGAGGTAAAAGAGAAGGAGAAACTAGGGTGTAGGTTGAAGAAGAGCTTGTATGGATTAAAACAGGCTCCAAGTCAGTGGTATCTAAAATTTGGCAGCGTTATGTCTAAAGAAGGTTATACTAGATGTCACTTTGATCATTGTGTTTATCTCAAAAGGAAAAATGATGGAAGCTATATTATATTGTTTTTATATGTAGATTACATGCTTGTTGTGGGTTCTAACATGCAGGAAATAAATGTGCTCAAAATAAAATTGGCAAACTCATTTTCAATGAAGGATTTGTGTGCTGCAAAACAAATCCTTGGTATGAGAATAACTAGAGATAGGAAGAATCACAAATTAACATTGTCTCACAGTGAGTACATATAGAAGGTGTTGAAAATATTTAATATGTGGAATGAAAAAGCAATTAGTCTACCTTTAGCTAACCATTTCAAACTAAGTAAGGATTTGTGTCCCAAGACTCATGAAGAAATGGTTTATATGGCTAAAGTTCCATATGAATCAGTGGTTGGAAGCCTAATGTATGCAATGGTATGCACAAGGCCTAATATTGCACAATGAGTGGGAGTTGTAAGAAGGTACATGAACAATCCATGAAAAAACATTGTATGGTAGTGAAGTGGATTCTCAGGTATTTGAGAGGTACCACAAATAAAGAATTATGCTTTGGTGGTTCAAACATTGCTCTACAGGGATATTGTTTGCTTGAGGGGGCCTGACCTAGTTTCAACCTTAATTAACCAAAGAAATCCCTACACTACTGGCCCTTTCGGCATCAGCCCGTGGAGTGTGGACCAAAGTCTCACCCGAAGTAGTATGGGGGGATGCTCGAACCAAATTTCTACACCCTTGAGATGGTTGTGATGTTGTTTGGTCTCTTCTATCCCTGCCTTCGCGTAGGTTATCTCGCTCTAGGGCTTGAAAGACAAACACTATGTTCTGGCTTTCAATACCTTCGCGAAAGTACACAATCAACCTTTGCGTAACTCTAACCTATATCTCAAGTACTTTCGTACTGATATAGCAACTTACCGTGTAGATTCCACAATTATCCTAAGTGATTTTCTTATCTTGTCAAATACATAAAGTTATCACTGCATAAGCAGATATTCGTGATTGTGTTCAATTATTCAATCTAATTGTATTCATTCGTGCATCATATAAGAATAATAAAGTAGATTCACAACATATCAAAACCCATTAACAAAACAAATACATAGAAATTACAAAATAACTCCTTTTATTAATATCTTCCAAGTATTACAGACTTTGTTCACCCTACACACATAGATGTAGGGTTCGTGCACTCAAATACGAGCTTCTACCCTAGTCCTCTACACACTCAACTATAGAGCCTCTACCTATGCTATAGCCTAGACTTAGACTTCTTTCTCTAAATCTATGACTCTCTTCCTTCTCCGATGCCTCAAACTACTTAGAGCTTAGCCCTTTTTATATAGTCCCATGGTCCGTAGATTCCTTATAGCCAACTTTAGTATACAAAACTAAGGCCGGACTACCTTGTGACACATAATACCTTTGCACTCCACGACCACAAAATGCGGAGTCTTTACAATAATATTACGAAAACTTGACTAAAACAGGGTCTTTTAGCCCCAAAACTACCCCTGGGGGATCCTACTCCCAACAGGCCCCCAACACAAACATCGTGACTCGCCCTCAAGTCACTCGACGGGTGTGGAGATATTTGCGTGAAACTCAACCCCGATGACCGAAACTTCGGTTGTGATCTGAGTTACTGCTTGCTTTTCATCCTCAACTATCTTCTTAATTACTTCCCCTACGCTGTCAACCTGCAGCTATTGTTGCGTCGCTTGTAGAGTGACAAGATTGCCTTCAATGTTTCCTATAAATGCATAAGCTTCCTCTAGGCAGGGCTTGAGTCATGCCTTTAGCATTGCTTCCTTGTGCAGCGCTACGTCCACCTTTTCCTTCAACTGCTTGGCTTCTTGCAGTTTGGCTAACCTTTGTGTCAGCATGACGGTTCATGCTGTTCCCTTAACTTCATCATAGTGCTATTGGAGTTCGCGTGCTTCTATCTTGAGTCTCTAGATATTTGGGTCCTCCTACAAATAGGTCAAGACCTCAAACGACTATTCAAACAACTATGTACAGTCTACTACTACACTCTCCACTGTCGTGACTGCTTATGTGACAGCAACCACCCACTGTTCCTTTACCTCCGGTTGTATCGAAGGCTGAGCCCTCAATTGGAACTTTTTAATCTGCAAGTTCAGCTCCAACTGAACCCGCGCCATCTTCGTCTAAGTGTCGTGGACCCCTCTGGCCAATTTACAGATGCGGAACTCAACAAGATCCTCCTCTGGTATGGCCAATTCCAGGACCATTCTGCAGGCCTCCTCCACGACCTGTATGATCATCTGTCTCTGGCTAGTTGCCTCAGCCTCTACGGTGATGGAAACATTCCTTTGCAAGGCCATATGCTAATTGTTGATTTTCTATTCACTGATCACTTGGAGGGTGTGCTACTCACAAGCCCTCAACTCTGTAGTTATTCCATCGTGCAAAGAGTGGAGTGTTTCACATGATAGCGCTGCCAAGTTCAATCCTACTCCCTTCAAGGCACTTACTATGGGCCTATCAGCCTCATTTTCTATTGTCAGTGCTCCATCTGGTAGCACTAGTGCACTGGAAGCCTTCATGCGTAGCATATCGGTAGCCTCTGATGTACTGATAGCCAAGCTGGTAGATGTCGTACGAACTTCTGATGCACAAGCTTGTAACTCCTACAGTCTAGTCTTGATGACCCTTGGACATGTTAACACTCAGGTTGTTCCCTTTTACTCCTAAGGGAATACGACCGAGGTAACCACTAACCAATCTTTGGGTCACAGGTTCTAGCCTACCTATAACCAGAGAGGGCTCTCTCTTTATGATTTAACTTTGTTTGTATAATATTTTAGGCTAGCTATGATGCTCAAGGTTTTGTTTTGAATTTGCTGGATGATGATTTCAGTCAGAACAGATATATTTTTGCAGGGTGATCTAGGCCATTGGGCATGGAGTCAATGATGTTTAATTGCTTGATATGTCTGCGTTGAAACAACAGTGATGCTACAGAGCCAGATAAGTGTCTAAGGAACAATTCTTTAAATCTGTAATTGGATGGGATGGAATCAGAGCGTGAAAGGCAACTAAGGATCTTTCAGTAAGCTGATATGGGGAACAGTGGGAATATTACTTAGGAGCATTGAAGAATTCCTGTATAACATTCATATTTATAGAACTGATACAAACATGAGCAATTAAGAATTCATGTTCATGATTAATTCTGAAGAAAACATTTTCAACGACAGAGATTGAGCACAGGGTGTAATCAAACATTTCTTGTACTATTCTTTTTCTCTATTGTTAGATTGGTGAAACATGCATATGATTCAAACAAACATAAGAAGATAATACATAGATTAAGAAAACTTATTGTTCCATTAGACAGCACAGGAATTCTGCAACAGCACACAGAGCATCATTGAGACATCAAGCATTCAGGAGACAATGAGCTTTTCCAGCCTTTGGCATTAGATCATCTGAAAATATACAATATATTGCTTTAGAGAGATAATCACCAACCCCAAATACGTTGCCAGGGGAGGTATATATACAAAATCTAGATCAGAAAATATCTGGCTGATGAATTAATGGCTCATAAATACTGTGCCAACTCCTAGAGAATTGTAGCTGAGAGAATAATGCTATAATAACTGTTCAGTGTATTAGCTGTCCAAAACTGTCAGAGAGTTTTGACTTTGTGACATATTGAGTGAGCTGGAGCCGTATTGCACAAAATCTGCACATTTCCTTTGTCTTGGCTTGTTGTCATGGCATTTACGCTGAGTCATCTTTTCTGGCCGCCTTGCATGCTGTTTTGATTCTGTTCTTTGACTTTGGCTGAGCTGAAGCTGACTAGGACTGACCAACTGAGATTACTGAGGCAGAATTTGCAGCATTGCCTACCACCAATCTTCTTTGGGCAGTTGGTGTCTTCGTATTTTTACCAAGGTTTCATCTGCCTCTGTATACCTATAAAAATTTGGTGGAACCTCAAATAAGTGATTAATCTCATGTTCAATGTAAAATAGATTTTCAAGCTTGTCATAGAGGCTCTGCCCTGTTGGAGGCCCTGTTTCTTCAGAAGTACTGGCGGATGCTGTGATCTGATTTTCAATAAAATTTGTCATCCTGGTAGCATATTGCTCACGGGGGAGCAGTCTTCCCGTGCTGGTCAGCAGGCTGGGCAATCCCTTCTCTTGCAGTGCTCCCATTTTGAGCTTGTATTCATCCACCTCAGCCTGCATTTCATGACATTTTCTCTCTACAGTTTGTACAAAATTTCTGAGGGTCAGCACCTTTTTAGCTGTGAGGACAACATCTGTTCTGTTGATGATGTTCAGGGCTACCAGCTCCTCCTTGGTCTGATTGTTAAGGAAATTTATCATCCTGTTGGCCTGCTCAGGCCTATTCCCTAGTGCTGTTCTGGCTTTCTGGCTCTCAATTTGTGCTTGGCCAATTAATTCCATTTGTTCATGCACTGTTTTGATTGACTTCCATTGTCTGGTAAGGGAGTGGTCAATCCGGGCCCACAAAATCCTTTTTATTTCTGCCAGAGTATTTTCAAGTTTCAGTTCTTTCTCTAAGGCCTTTATTTTGTCTTTGAGGGCCTTAATTTCTCTGGTCTGCTCTGCTACAGTCATCTTTGATTTGTCATATTTAGCTTCCAGCTCTGCCAATTTTTCCTTGGCTTGCTTGATCTCGGTCGCCTGAAGCTCCAGCTCTTTGATAACTTTTGTCAATTCATCCATGTTTAAGCTGGACTCAGGAGCTATTGTTGTTGCTGCTGCCGCTTCCGTCGTTGTTGTAGTCATTGCAGGGGTTACTGCTGCCTCTATAGTTGTGGTAGTGGTTGAGGTAGTTTGAGGAGGTTGGGAGGTTGATTCTCCCTGTTTGTCTAGCAATGCCCCTTCTAGCTCTTTCTCAAGATCAATAACTCTTTGATTCAGCTGCATTATTAGGTCCAATTGATCTTCAGACTCCTTTTCCTTTTGCAATTCTGCTGTTTGAGGGTGCTCAGTGGGAAGCAATTTCAGTCTTTTCTTCAATGCAGCGATATCATCTTCTTTCTTTTTCATAAGGGCCCTCACACCCTTAGGATCCTTAGGATCATGTCCTAAGTCCACAATGATGTCCTCCAGTGTTTTGATCCTGTTGTCCTTGGCCGTGGAGGACATTCTCTCCAAATCTAGCTGAGTATTGGTGTTCTTCAGCGATTCTTTCAATTCATGGGCCATTGTGGCCCTGTCTACCAATGTGGCATAGACCATTTCCCCCGTTTTCTTATGCAGCTCTATCTGATCCATGGGGTGGATGTCTTTTGCCATGACTTCTACCTTTGTTTTTACAAAATCTGCAGTTGAGTGAGGCTGCGGTACCTTGGGTTTGAAATGGCTGAGGATTATCTTTTCCTCTTGGATATCATATACTGACATCAGCCTCTCTTGTTTAGTTGGTGTTGCTTTGAGGAATTGTTTGTATACCTCCACTCTCAACAGCTCATTTTGTGCTTTTATCTCTTTGAAGGAAGCCTTGGTGCTGGAAGGCTTCTTGCTCTGCTGAGTGGAGGAGGACACCTCCATGCCAAGCTGTACTCCTTGCTCTTGTTGAAAAGAGCTTGTGGTTGTTTGCTGACTGTCTCCTCCTTCTTTCCTTGGGCTCTCAAGGATTTCCTCGCTGATTTCTTCTATGACCGGAGAATCAACCCTTTGTCTTTTGGCTTCGGGTTGCTGGGAGGATCCACTAGCAGGTGTGGACTCTTCTCGGTCCCGTTTCTTGCCCCTTTCCTCATGTGCAGGGGTCTGCAAGGCAGGCACTGTTGGTGCCTCTGTTTGTGGTGGAGGGGTTTGCTCTTGTTGCTGCCCAATTGAGGAGGCAGGCTTTTCTCTCACTACCTCTTCTTCAGCACCCATTATTCCCTTGCCCTTTTCTGTGCCTGATGCTGATGTAGATGGCCCCTGGGTGACTGGTGCAGTTGTAGTAGTGGAGGTACCTTCTCCAATTGGATGCGGCTGCTTGAAAATTACCTGCTGCACAGAATCTAAGTCAAGAGTTTTTTCCAAATCCTTGACATTTCTTTGCATTATTTCTTCTTGAGTTAGTTCCTCAATTAATGTGTCTTGCAACCATTCTTGTTGGTTGGCATACTGCTCAATTTGTGGAATTTTACAGTGCTTATACCCTAGCAGCCTGTACTTGACTCTTCTAGCACTGATGAAGCCTTCAGGGTCATAAGGGACCCACCAGAAGCTTCTTGACAGCTTGTATTTATCTTTGAGAATTTGATCAGCCTCTTGCCAACCCTCTTTCTTATTCATGATAAAGGGGCCCAGGTGGTCTTTGAACTTGAGGTGGGCTTTCTTCTTGGCACTATGAAAGTGGGTGAGGTCAGAATTAATAAGCTGCCTATAGTACTCCAGGGCAAACAGTCTCATTGGTACATATCTTGGGAGCCTATATGGACAGAGCTCGCAGCCATATATTCTGATGACTGTATGATTTTGGTATAGGTACCAATCACCTATTTTATAGTTTTTGGACAGCTGCAGAGTTTTCTGGATTTCAAATGACAGTCTGGGAGGAGGGGATCTCATCAATAGGCAAGAGACCGGGTAGACAAATTGGTCAATAAATTCACAGTATGAATATGGTGAATCTTGGACTTGGTGGAAAACTAATGACCAGAAGATGACAGACCTCTTTTCTCCCCTAGAATCCAGCTTCTTGATAGGGCATTGAAAGGCCTTGGACTGATAATACATGAACAAGTGGTAGATATATGATGAATATTTGAACACACCCTCCCTGTCCACTTTCAAGAGTTGGTCATGTATTTTGTTGGCTATAAATTTAGCAAAGTTATATTTGTAGGCGGGAGGTTGGCCTGGGCTGTAAGTAACTAATAACACCAGCACTGTCTCATCAACGTGCTCACTGGTTTTATAGCCCAACACATAGGAAATCATGTCAACCAGAAGTTGGCCTACATCAATGAAATGGACATGCAAGAAAGGAGGTGGCCCTGTGGGCTGGCGGTTAGCTCTCATAAATGTCTTAGTGACCTTCTCAATGTCAGCAGTGGAAAGTTTGGCACCTGCATCCAGTAGATAGTTCATGGAAAAGGGAAACAGTAGCTGAATTTGCTTGAAGTTGAGCATTTGGTTGATGGAGTCAGGATTGATGTGGAAGAGTATGCTCCCAGATGGAGACTTGACAGTTCTCTGAGTTGGATCATAATTCTCAGCACATAAGCGGATGATTTCTGGAAAAATGTTAACAGATGGGAGGAAATAGTGAGGCAAATTGGATTCCCATATCCCATATGTGTCATTGTTGCTCAAATAGTTGTCCCTCAATTACCGGAAGGTCTGTAAATGGTTCCTGTCACCCACAAGGTCTTGGATGAGGTAATCTCTGTCAGCAAGAGGCATGGCCTCAAGCTCCTTGTTAGGTGGATTTATGGGAGCAACACTGAGAGCTGAGGGTGCAGCCATTGTATAGCCTTCAGGTGTTATCTTTAGAATGCAGTTTCTGAGTGTAACAGTGTGAATATAATAGCTTGTAAGGCTTTTAGAAGTCAGGTGGTAGACTGAATGCAGATGAGGCCAGATATATCTTTAAAAAGGAGCAACTTGGATAAGTAGACTTGACTCTGATTTGCTCTGGTGAATTCACAGGAATTATGGGCAGTGAGGGAAAATTGGAGAGGGAAGCAGGATTATAGTCTGGTGGAAAATATAGTCTTTCAATCATACATTCGGCAAAAGGGAACAATGCCGGGCGAGCGTGAGAGTTTAGCTTGTGTTTAAGCCTAAAACAACTGTGCAATGTTGAAAACTTGACAACAGGGTGCCTTAGATCTTTGAAGGTTACTCCTTAACAGGTGAACATTATCAATTTAGGAGTTCTTTAGGCAATTTAGTAGCAAATTCGCAGAGCATGGGAAGAACACGGCAAATGGGTTGGTTTGGCAAAATACCTGGATAAATTAGCGCCGAGGGCTGCCGGGTTGATCGACGGGCGAATAATGTCGTTGAATTTTGCAGGTGGCGGCGTCCAACTTGTTTGAATTTCGAAATATGGAGGCAATTTAGCATGAACGAGCCGAACAGCGCTCTCAACTTTGCAATGAAAATGACCAAAAACGGTCCATTTTTGCGCTTTTAACGATAAATTTGGCGCATATGGCATTTTGGCGCTTTTCCGTGATGACGTCAGCATGATGTCATCAGCGGGCCTGGGTATGGATGATGACGTGGGTGCTGAGTTGGATGCCAGCGTGGCGGGACACGGTGGAGGGATGCGGAGGTGGCAAGACGGCGTGGAGGGCGACGTGGCGCGGTGGCGGGGGCCTTGGACATGACGTCACCATGACATGGGGCTGACGCGACAGGGGTGGCGGATTGTGGGAGGGCGGTTTCCGGTTTCCCCGCACCGCCTTTGGGGAAAGGTGGTATTGGGGAGAGGGGCTCCGAACAACCCCAGTGGCCGCCGCGTGTCCTGCGTACGGGAGCAAAACCACCCGCTCCCCGGACGCTAAACCACGGCATATCCACCGCCCAGATTACCCGCCCACCTTTGGATTGGGGGCAGCGGGAGATCAACGGTTGGCGGTCGCTCCGACTTGGTGCGTATGTTTGCTGGGGGACCCGCCCGATGATTTAAATAATATTCAAATGCTGCGGGTTTAAAACTTTGGCTTCGGAGGGTTTAATGGGTTTCAAACGCATAAGGGTTAATACAACGGGGTCCAACAAACATTTAAACATTAGGTTTGACCATGGGGGGGGTTTTTCATAGGGTTTTCGGGGAAATAGTGGGTAAGGGTTTAGTTGTAGGCTATTAATCTAACCAGGGGTTAGAGTAATTCCAAAGTAAGGGTTGACTAGAGTCCCTGATGGACTAATGCCTCCCATGAGAATACCACTTAGCTATAATGCTAAAAGGGTGGGGGATATTTACATACTTTTTGGGTCTTTTGCATAAAATGCTATAATAGTAGGGGGAGGGGTAGCACTTAGGGAGCTATATAGTAAAATTAGAAATTAATATGGATTTGGGATGTGAAAGAGGAATAGAGAGCTAAGTTTAATGAGTAAACTTAGATTTAGAAGCAGATGAGAGTGAAGAATGATTTTACACAAGAAATGTGGCTTCTTTTCGGAGAAGGAGGTCACAACTTGTCATGAAATTCACAAATGAGAAATGTAAGGAGGACTGTTTAGGCAGATCCTACAGTGCTCAAGGGGATGTTAGTAAGAAAATTTTGAAGGGAATGAGGGAAGTTAGTGATGGTTTGGTAGTTTTCCAAATAGGCCATTGCTCTTGCCTTTCTTCTATTGATGAGATCAGATGTGATTTTCCCTATGTCATGTGCTTAGATCTTGTTTTCTACAACCTTCAACTGCCTACCCTGCCTAATATGCCTAACATTCTTTCTTCCTTTGGATGGGTGGACTTAGCCTTGCAAACCTTGACAATCCTCTTTTCTTTTTTGCTGCCCTCCTATCTAAGTCTACCCTTATGTCTTCCAAGGGCCTAGATTGAGTAGTTGGGCTCCTTCCTTTCTCTATCCAACTAGTCATCTGCCAAGCTTGAACTGTTTGAGCAGGTACTTCCTGTCTAGTCTAAAACATGCAATTTAAAACATGGTATGGCCTAGCTTGAACTGTTGGACCACCCATCAAGATAGCAGTGGCATTTTAGCTTAGCCACTTTCATGGTCTTTATTTGGGGTTCATTTCATTTATTTTTTCTTTTGACCAGTTCATTTTCTTGCCTTTTGATTATTCTTTTAAGGCATACCCTCTTTACATTTTTTAACTGTCTGTTTCTTTCACAAAAATGGAATCTTAGTACCACAGAAGATGAAATTTTTTTGGCACTTCCACTGTCAATCGTGAAAAATGAAAACCTATTGGTATAGGAGGCTAACAGGACGATCAACTGTGCTTTTCAAATTTTTGCAGGGCCTCTGTGGTGACATCTCTGACTGTGTCACTGATGTCGTATAAGTCTCCCTCCATTAGTGCGATGGGGTTCAGTGAGGTCTTGGTCACCTTGGACTTCTTTTTGGACCCTCCCTTTCTCGGCTCTCTTAGGTGCTTAATACAAACATACGTCTCCTAAGGGTCTACTTCGTGATACTCTGTGTCCTCTTCTTCAATTGTAAGTGAAGGCAACCACATGCCTTTGTCAAAGCCCCTCTTTGTGCCTCTTGTTTGTTTTCTAGCCTCCCTTCCTGTCTACTCTACCTTGGCCTTCTCAGCAGCCTTCTTCTTCCTCTTCTCAACCAGCTACGCCATCTTTAGCTTGGCCTCATCCTTCTTCTTTTCTGTGGTAGACTTGCTTCCACCCGCCTCCAAGTCCATGGAGGTGTGCCACTCTACTAGCCATTGATCCAACATCACATCGATGGCATAATTCGTGGCTAGGTATGATAGATTGTACCACTTCTACGTAGGATCCTTCCTCACCCTGATTGAGATCCTATGGAAATTATCTTTGAATTCGGCATAGCTCTGTAGGTTTGATCTGGATTTAAGCAGGAACGCAATAGATTACAGAGATAACCATAAATACAGAGATGCGATAACCATAAAAACAGAGATGCAGCGGAAATAATACTTCATTTCATTAATGGAGAACACTGAAATATGCTTACAAATAGAAATAACCCAGCTAGGGCGATGGTAGCTTATCTCTGAGAAGAGATGTGTCGGATACATGCCTCTGAACTGTTTCGAACTGTGTTTACAATGAGGCTCGAAGGCCTATTTATTATTGAGAAACAATGGAAAACCCTTCACATTCCAAAACCTAACCCTAGAAGATGAAACACCAAATTGTGGGCCCCGTTTTGGGATGAGTTGGACAGCCAACTTCCTGGGGTCGCGAATTGGTCGTATTATCTCCATTTGACATGCATGATAGCCCATTGGAAAGATCTCTCCGAGGACTACGACGAAAAAGATGATTTCTATCAGAAAAATGTCGTTTAGGGCCTCAAAACGGCTCCGGAAGTTTAGGACCCGAAAAACTGCTAAAAATAGTAAACTGTGCTATAATTAAGGAAACTGAAAAACTGAAAGAGATAGTCGTGGGGGTCCAAATGGGATAGGTTGGTGGCCACCAAAATCCACTTGGATCATTCCTCCCCCCTTAGGAAGCAATGGTCCCCATTGCGTTGAGTTCCTCCCTGAGATGAGGAAGCTTCTGCGGAGCTGGGTCTCTGGTGAGCTGTTCTGCAATCTCTAAGGTGTCTAGAAATGGTGGGGAGCATGGTCGGTGACGATCCACATTGAACACTCGGTGCAAGTGAAGGAATGGAGGAATGTTGTGCTTCAAAGCATTGTTGCTCATATCCTTGTTACTGGTGTAAGAACCATGTCGGAGTGGTCTGAGTTTCTGATGGGTTCTGGTAAGGCGTTCTTTTTGCAGATGTAACCAAACTTTGTTGCCCACCTGAAACTTGTGCGGTACCCCTGTGGGTGAGGAGAAGTTGTTCCTGTGTTCTGTCATGACCGTATCCCTTTCCTGCTACTGTTGTGTGGAGGAACCCTTTGCGGGGGTCATGGATGTGGCAACGATCTTCCCCTTACTTTGGGAGCGAACCAGACCGAAAATGAATTTCCTAGTATGGGAGATGAGCTTGCTTCCTTTCTTGGCAGTGATCAAAGAGGTGGCGGTAGGTGGGGCTACCTCCGGTATCCTGTATAATGAATTATCCAAAGAAATAATGACAGCGCGAGGCCTTGACTCATACACAGCATGTCGCCTCCACAAGTATGGCTGGCCTAATAGTACATCGCAAACATCTAGAGGTGTAACATCACACAATACCTCGTCTGTGAAGGGCTTGATGCTGTAGGGAAGGTGACACTGTTGGCGAACTTTGAGATCTTGTCCTTCGTGAAGCCAACCGATGTTGTACGGCTGTGGGTGTGGTGTAGTTGATAGGCCCAACCGCTTCACGACCTCTGTTGAAATGAGGTTCTTTTGGCTACCACTGTCGACAATGAATTGCAGCGGCAAACCCTTCACCCACATCTGTGAGTGGAAAAGACGTTCCCCCTCCTCTGGATCTTCGGGCTCATTTTTCTAGATCTTGGCAGTAGCAACAGTGGCGTTGGGATCCACATCAATGATCTGCTTCCCTTTGTCATTCCCCTTGTCGGGTTCTGACTCAGAGGCGGAACATGCATCTGATTCGAGAGCCTTCAACTCGGCCACTAGCGACTGCTTGGTCCGACACTCACTTGTGTTATGAGTGGGACTCTTGTGTAACTCACACCACTTTCCTGTGTCCTTCCTCGGCTTCGTGGTGGTGTTCTTTTCTTGCGGCTTTGACGAGTTGTCTTGGGTCACCTCGCCTTGGCTTTGTCCTTTGGGCTTCGGATTTGCAGATCCAAAATCTCGCTTCTTCTGTTTGAACTTTTGCTCGATTTTAACAGCGTATCGGTATGCTGTGCCGAGTGAGGAGATGTTCAAGAACTCCATCTCTTCGTGGATGTATCTGTGTAGGCAGCCGCGGTATTTGAGTACCAGATGCAGCTCAAAATCTTTGATACCCAACTGTGTGCGAAGGGTATGGAAAATGTTTGTGAACTCTGGCACATCTTGGTCTCGTCCCTGCCGCAGTGTGGTCCATTTGATGTATTTGTCCTCATAGCTTCCGACAGGGTAGTACTGCTCCTTGATGGCATCCCTGAAGTCATTCCAAGTGGGTGCGGCTGAAAACAGTGAGCCTGTACTTTCATCCTTCTGCTCGCAGTATGTTTCCCACCAGTCCTTAACGGGGGGGCTACTTTGAGAAGAGCGAAAACAATCTTTTCCTGACTTGAAAATTCATGAACAGAAAAATACCCATCTAGCAAATTTAACCATTTATCTATGGCATCTGCGTCTATTTGACCCTCGAATATGGAGATTTCAAAATTAACTTGTACCTTAAACGGTGTGGCATTTCCAGAGTAGCTGTTGGAAGCCGATGCGTCGCCTCTGGGTAGCCGTTGAAGGATCTGCGCAAAGCTATCCATCATCGCGTTCCTTTGCCACTCGAGGGCTTCTTCTAGCAAGATTCTGATAGGATCTCCTGCCCCCTCGTCTTTCTTCTCATCCGCCATGGGAGGTCGTCGAGATTTGCGAGGTTGGTCTTGCAAAGGTTCGATCAATTCAAGCCCTAACTCCTTATATCCCGACCTCATTGGGGACATGCAAAGAAAAACAGAGAAAAAGCAAACCGCTCTGATACCACTGATCCGAAATTAAGCAGGAACGCAATAGATTACAAAGATAACCATAAATACAGAGATGCGATAACCATAAAAACAGAGATGCAGTGGAAATAATACTTCATTTCATTAATGGAGAATACTGAAATATGCTTACAAATAGAAATAACCCAGCTAGGGCGATGGTAGTTTATCTCTGAGAAGAGATGTGTTGGCTACATGCCTCTGAACTGTTTCGAACTGTGTTTACAATGAGGCCCGAAGGCCTATTTATTATTGAGAAACAATGGAAAACCCTTCACATTCCAAAACCTAACCCTAGAAGATGAAACGCCAAATTGTGGGCCCCGTTTTGGGGTGAGTTGGACAGCCAACTTCCTGGGGTCGCGAATTGGTCGTATTATCTCCATTTGACACGCATGATAGCCCGTTGGAAAGATCTCTCCGAGGACTACGACGAAAAAGATGATTTTTATCAGAAAAATCGCTGGCGGTGGATTTCCCAAAAAACGTTGTTTAGGGCCTCAAAACGGCTCCAGAAGTTTAGGACCCGAAAAACTGCTAAAAATAGTAAACTGTGCTATAATTAAGGAAACTAAAAAACTGAAAGAGATAGTCGTGGGGGTCCAAATGGGATAGGTGGGTGGCCCCCAACATCCACCTGGATCAAGGTTAGCATATACTGTTGGCGACAATTATGGCTTACAATTGATAGGCATCCTAATCTTCATTTCCATCAAGATTCAGAAGATTTTTCTATCGCGAACATGCTCTGAATCCTTGGTTGCTCACAACGAAGCGTACTTCATTGCTTCGGGGAGGTCTGGTGCGACCGATGGGAAAATTATTTCTTCCGGTAGCTACCACACTACAAGCACAATTGAGAGAAAGAGGCATGCATAGTGGCACGTCTTGCTCTACTCCTGTGCTTCACGGTAGTTGGCTAGGAAATCTGTGAAGGTAGTCCAACTAGTTAAACTAGACTACTTCTGCACACTACTGTGCGAACGCAATGGTAGGCACCGACACCTCATCAGTGTGGGACTTCCGCATCACCTTCCTAGCAAGGATCTACATTTCCACCTTCACAAGGGGATCACAAATGCTGGAGATTGCGTACCTATGTGACTTCTTCACCAATTTAAACATCTCTTTCATCGATTATGCGAGCGCCAGCTCGCCACCCTTGCCACCAAAAATCATCGCTGGATTTTCGCCTGTATACAGGAGGCATGTGATGCGGTGAATCAACATATCAGTGATGGGTATCGGTTCCTCCAGCTATAAAAACCCATTGTGCACCAAGAACAATAGCTTCTTGATGATTAAAACCATCACAGGGGTGCAACTATAGTGCAGCACCTAGAGCAGGTTGATTAATCTTGCCTTCTCTACTCCTTTGAGCCACTTTCTCGGCTCTAGTGCATTCATCCCCATCTGTGTGTCTATGATGTGGCACATCAACTATTCAGTCACTAGAGGAAGGAACTTCTCATGGTATGCCAAGTCCCAGTCTTCATGCTTCAAAATAGGCACTTGTGCTAAATGAGAACCATCAAAAGTGATCTCATCTAGTAGAAATAGTGTTTGTAAGGGAGTCTTACTTTCATCAATGTCCTTGGGGACCTTGGACTTAGGTTTAAGTCGGGGGACATACTTTGGAAACCATGTAATAGGGTCTGAACCCTGGGCTTCAACCTCCTCTATTTCCACTCTCACATCCTCATCGTCCATGGGGATGACTTCGATATCCTCCTCTTCTGGCTCTAGGTTTATAGCCTTGCCTTTCTCCTAGGCAGTGGGTTTGGGTGGGTTTTGTCTCGCTGACGAGTGCACCGGGATGGTAGGCTTCTTGCCCTTTTTATCTCGCATGGTCTCCTTGGTTGGGGTTAGCTTCGACTGTGATGTTCTTGGAGATTTAGGGACCTCCGCCAATACTACGACTACTTTTGGGGCAGCTTCTTGGACCTGTTTCTCCATATCAATTTCCTGTACATTTCCTTCGGTGGCCACTCCTTCAGTGTTCATAGCTTCTGCATGAGTTGACATGATGCTTTTCACTAGGGCTTGTGTCTCTTTTGACAATTGTTTAAACATTGGACTCGCTATCAGTTCTTAAAAGAATTCACAGTTCATGTGCACCTGAGGGCGCAACAACTCAATTCTCAAAATGCCAATTGCTTTTCACTGGGCAGGCAGTTGTAATTTATAGGGCAATTTGAATTCAAATATGACCGTTCCCCATGAAATCGGTTCATTAGTGCCAAACTAGCAGCAGATTTTCATGGATCTAAGCCACAAATTTCGTCTTAAATGCCGGCTGCCTGCTCCATTTGGCCTCACTTTTGTTTTCTTTTCATGAACAGTGACCTAAATGATCACTTTCCAGCCGACCTGCATGATTTCTCCCTATGTAGCGTAGTGCCCTTTGTGCTATCGCAGACCCATTGACTGGTCCTTGCTTTTCACCATCTTCTAATTGCGTAGCTCCACAACTTGGGCAGTGTAGTTATAGCCCAATGCCTCCTTTCAGCTGCCTAGAGCGCTAAGACTCTACTACTTTCATTTAGTCACCTAGCCGGACCACTGGTGTATGGTTCAAGTGACTACCATTCACTTTTCCTGGGAAGGGTTCTCCATTTAACTTGACCATCTATACCACTCCTCCATGAGTAATCTCCTTAATAACATAGGACCCTACCCAATGCATCCTAAATTTTTCGGGGAACTTATCAAACTTACTATCATACAAAAAAACCAAATCATTTACCTCAAATGTGCGCAGCTTGATGTGTCGATCATGCCATGCCTTTTCACATTTCTTTTGGACTTGCAGGTGAAATCTAGCCAAAAATCTTTCTTCTTCAAGCTCATCCAGCTATGTGAGCCTCTCTTCGAGGGCTCTGGGAACCGTCATACCTATGAGCACTATTATGCATAGACTAGGCACAATTTATTCCATAGGCATTATGGCTTCGACACCATAGACAAACCTAAAAGGGGTTTACCCCATCAACTTCTTGCATGTCATTCGATCAACCCACAATATTGCACGTATGTATAGGTCCCAATCACTTCACTGAGCATTGAAAACCTTGGTCAAGGCATTTTCAAGCACTTTGCTGAATGCCTCCACTGTCCCGTTAGCCTGCGGGTGATAAGGTGTGATCTTCTGGTGATATACATGAAATTCCTCCATTAGTGCATTGATTGTCTCATTCAGGAAGTGAGTACCACGATCACTCATTAAGATCCTTGGACATCCAAATCGTGTTAGTACATGTTCAAATAAGAACTTTGCAGTCATCATGCCCATGCAATCCTTTGCTGACCTCGCTTCTGCCCAACGAGTAAAATACTCCATTGCAATGATAATGTACCTTGCTTTTCTCTTTCCTTGTGGCTGAATGGGTCCTACGAAATCTATTGCCCACTTCTCGAAGGGTTGCAACGTCATTTGTGGATTCAAAGGCATTCCATCCATCTACGATGGCATGCTTGTTCTTTGACATACATCACATGCCTTGCAATATTCTTTTGAATCCTAATGAATGGTTGGCCACCACAACCCAGCGCATAGAATCTTTTGCACGATTTTTCTTCCTACATAATGTCCTCCTGTGGTGCCCCCATGAGCATCCATGAGGATGATGCTTTGCTCAAACTCAGGTACATGTTGTCACAATATCTCATTAGTCCCCATCTTGTATAGATGCTCAACAATGATAGAGAAATATATCGTGCGTACCACTAATTCTGTTATGAAACTAGCACAAGAGAAAGATAGAAAAGATAGATAAATGCCTTAAAATTCAGCCTCTTTGAGGGGGCCACCTCCTTTACATTACATAAATGAACAATTCTTGGATGATTCAAATGAAAAAACCTCCTTTCTATATATAGGAGTCTAAGGAGTCACAATATAACCCAGCCAACCTAACAATAATAATATAAAGCCACAAAAATAACAATAGAGGGATTCTATGTGGCACAGTAATAACAATATGGGGACAATAGGGGCACAAAAATATTAATAATGGGTACAACTACAATAGTAATGAGGTAATCACTAGTATTATAGGGACCCAACATGCCCCTCTCCTTCAAAAAAGTGTTTTCCTCAATGCTTGAGTAGTTATGGATGCTTCTGTATAAAATACTCATCCTTCCATGTGGAATGTTCAGTAGATAAGTTCTTCCACTTGATAAGATACTCCGAAATTGATCGATTTCATAGCTGTTGAGTTCTTGTTTCTGTGATTGCTTCCGGTTCCAATATAATTTTTCCTTCCTTGTCAAGTTCTGGCAGTATTGTTTGAACTGGGATCTTTTCTCCTATAACCTTCTTTAAACATGAAACATGGAAAACTGGGTGCAATCGAGAAGCTATAGGAAGCTCCAATTTGTATGCCATAGTACCAATCTTTTGCAACACCTTGTATGGACCATAATACTTTGATGATAATTTATTATCCCTCTTAGCTTGCTTGAGGGACATTTGCTTGTATGGTTGTAGTCGTAGGAATACCCAATCACCTACATCAAAACTTCTTTCGCTGCAATGTTGATCTGCCTGTTGTTTCATTTGATTTTGTGCCAACATGAGGTTATCCTTTAAGAGTTGGAGGACTTGTTATTGATGTTCGATGTGATGTTCCACTGCTTGAACCTTAGAATTTTCTCTTAAATATGATTTGATGAATGGTGGCTGATACCCATAAAGTGCCATAAATTGGGTCATTTTTGTTGCTGTATGGAAGGAAGTGTTATACCACCATTCAACCAAAGCCAACCATTTGACCCATTGTGTCTATTTATCAGATACAAAGCAATGAAGATATCCTTCCAAACATTTGTTTACTATCTCAGTTTGCCCATCAGGTTGAGCATGATAAGATGAGCTATGAGCTAACTAAGTACCAAGACAAGAAAATAATTATGTCCAAAAGTTTCCAATGAAAATGGGATCTCTGTCACTTACAATAATCTTTGGGTTTCCATGTAGCTTTTGAATTGTTTCCATAAATGGAGTAGAAACTGTACTGGCTTTAAATGGATGTGATAATGCACAAAAGTGTGCATACTTGGTAAGTCTGTCAACTACCACCATGATGACACTCTTTCCCTCAGACTTGGGTAAACCTGTGATAAAATCCATTGAAACCTCCTCCCAACATTGGCTTGGAATGGATAAATGTTGTAATAGACCCGATGTCTTAATTGTTTCAACTTTATTTTGTTGAAAAACCAAACATTCTACCACAAACTTTTGAATATCTAATTTAAGGCCATCCCAAAAAAATTCCTTCTTAACCCTGTGGTAAGTTTTTAAAAATCCTGAGTGCCCTCCTAAGGGAGAAGTGTGCAATTCCATAAGAATGTTTTGTTTTAGCTGGGAATTCTTATAGAGGTATAGGCGATCTTTGTACCATAACGAATCATTTTTCCAGCTAAATGTATCAGACGTACTAGAATCGTGTTGTAACATTCGAATAAGTGCCCACACTTCTTCGTCATTCTTCCATTCCTCCCTTTCTTTGTTTATCCAATCTAGTTGGATAATAGAAATGGGGCACAAAAATGCTTCCACATCCTCATCCTTTCGTGAGAGTGCATCTACCACCACATTTTGCTTCCCTTTTTTGTAGATGATTTCAAAGTCATAACCCAACATCTTTGTGACCCACTTTTGTTGCTCTTCAGAGGATAATCTTTGTTCTAAAAAGTATTTAAGGCTATCATGATCCGTTTTTACCTTGAAGTGTCTTCCCATTAGGTAGGGTCACCATTTCTTAAGTGCATGGAGTATTGCCAACATTTCCTTCTCATAAATAGCTTTGTGTAAAAACTTTCCCTTGACTGGACGACTTTCAAAAGAAATGGGTCTTTCATCTTGCATTAAAACAGCACCAATTCCATTTCCTAAAGCATCATATTCCACAATAAAGGTTTTTGTGAAGTCAGGTGTAGCTAAGACCGGTAATTGGCACATTGCCTCTTTAAGATGTTCGAACGCCTTTGTTGCTTTTGGAGTCCATGAAAATGCATCTTTCTTCAATCATGTTGTTAGTGGTGCTACTATTCTCCCATAATTCTTAACAAGCTTGCTATAATACCCTGTCAACCCAAGAAATCCTCACAGATGCTAATGTGGGGATTTTCCATTCCTTAATGGCTTTAATTTTTCTAGGGTCTACCTTAACTCCCTCATGAGATATAATATGACCCAGATATTCCACCTCTTGTACTCCGAAGAAACATTTGGATCTTTTTGAATATAATTGTTTCTCCTCCAATAGTTGTAGAACCCTGTCAACATGTTCAACATGATCCTTCCAAGACTTGTTGTAGAGTAGTATATCATCAAAAAATACTAACACAAATTTTCTAAGCAATGGTTTGAAAATTGAATTCATCAAACCTTAAAATGTTAAGGTGCATTGGTAAGGTCAAAAGTCATGACCAAAAATTCATAATGACCCTCATGAGTTCTAAATGTTGTTTTCCGATTGTCTTTCGTCTTCATTCTAATTTGATGATATCATGAATGAAGATCCAACTTGGTGAAGTAAATTGATCCATGCAATTCATTTAGTAATTCATCAATGATAGGAATGGGAAACTTATCTTTAATAGTGAGCTTGTTGAGCTCCCTATAATCCGGACACATGCACCATGATCCATCCTTCTTGTGCACCAATACTACTAGAGCAGAGAAAGAAATTTGACTTGGTTGAATTATACCAGCCTCTAACATTTCTGCAACCATACGTTCAATTTCACTCTTTTGGGCATGGGGATATCTATACAGCCTAATGTTTGGAGGAACACTTCCTGGAATCAGATGAATAGCATGATCATGATCGCGAATAGGTGGGAGACCTTTGGGAGTCTCAAATACCTTGGAATGATTGTCCAAGATGTTTTGGAGATATGGAGAAATAGATGATTCCAATATGAAAACATCTAGCGAACATAATTGTGCAATTACACCCCTTTTTTCCTTTTTTAGAAGCCTTTTCATACCATTAGAGCTGATTATCTTTCTTGGTTTCCTTGCAATACCCCTTAATTAAACTTCCTTTCCTTCCACAGAAACTTTCATGAGAAGTTCTTGAAAATTAAAAGCTATTGTACCCAAGGATTGTAGCCATTGGACTCCTAGTACAACATCAGCACCTCCCATTGGAATGGAAAGCATTAGGCTAGTCAATACATATTATCCCATGGATAGCTTTATATTATGGAACCTTCCAAAGCAATTTATTGTTCCTCCATTTGCAACCATCACTTGACAATCGGGTGCTAAATATAAGAAGCAATCCAATTCTTTGGCTACCTTACAATGAATAAAATTGTGGGTACTTCCTGAATCAATCAACACTATTACCTTTTTCTTCTTGATTTGTCCTTCTATCTTGATGGTTTGAGGAGTGGTAATTCCCACCAATGCATTACAAGATATGGTCAGATTCATTTCTTCTTTATCTAGGCTTTGTTCCTGGAGTATATCCTCTTCTTTTGACCTTTATTGCTCCTTTTCTTATTCCTCTTCACAATCTATGTAGAATAATTTATTCTCAGCACACTTATGACCTTTAGTGTATTTTCTATCACAACTGTAACAAAGCCCTTTGCTCTTTTTTCTTCCAATTGTTGTGGTGTCAACCTTATCAGCTGTGGAATACTAGCGGCAACAACACTTCCATCTTTATAGTTGTGAGTGGTATGCTTCCTGGTTGCCATAATTTTTCTTTCCATTTTTCTTGCTAACCTGAATGCCTTCTCTAATGAATTCGGTTCCCAAAGGTGAACATCATGTTGGTTATTATCCTTTAAAGTCCCTATGAACGCATCAATCTTATGCTCCTCTGGAATATTTTTTACCCTTATGTTCAATTTTTGGAACTCCTCAATGTGCTCCATTATTGAACCCTTTTGTTTGAGACTTATCAATTGGCTAAAAAAAGTGTTGCTTTTTGTATCCTCATAATGTGCTATCAATTCTTCCGTAAAAATTGCCCAAGTGATATTTTGTTTACGACAGCAAAGCCATTGATACCATACAAACTGATTTGGTTCCAAATATAAAGTTGCAATACATACCTTTTGTGTATTTCGCACATTATTGAGATCGAAACATTGCTCCATCTGTAATATCCACATTGCGGGATCCTTTCCATCAAACTTCCTCATATTGATTTTTGGAATATGGTGGGTCTTCAATCCCGCATTAGAGTCTATGAAATCATAATTAACATTTCTTCTATTCGCATCATGAGTTTCCTTTACTATCTTGTCACCATTAGTAAGTATTTCTTGTAGAAAATTTGTCAAATCTATCTTCAAATCTGCCATGTCTCTCTTCAAATCTGTCTTCAAATCTATCTTCAAATCGTCCATCTTAGCTTCCACTCCCTTTATCTTAGCTTCTTTTAGCTTTTGTGAGAGTGACATTTGTTGCACCTGGTCTTGTAATTTTGATATATAATGTAGCATTTATTCCTCTTCTTCATGAGTCATGCTAGAGCTTTCAGGTTGCTTACTAGGTGTTTGCATTTTATTTCCTCGGGGCATTAGTTACCAATAATAATGCTCTACTATGCCTTTTTAATTCCTTCAAAATAAATTTTCAAACTAAGCTTAAGCAAAAATTTTAGAAAATCTACACAACTTTTTTCACTTGGTAGGACCTTGATATTTCCTCTGATGTATCTCTGTATTTGTGAATCATCCAGTTCTGAAATTGAAACCTACAGTAGCACTCTATTTCCTCTTTCCAATGCCACCAATGTGATCCAAATTAGATTCTCCAAGGAAGAGTTATGTGAAATCTCCCACAGTGACTTGATTATAGACTAGTTCAGTAGAGCGAACTTGTATGATGTGCCACGAGTCACTGTTTCGACCTTTGGCTCAAAAAACTATAGACAAGAAACTATATTCCATCCTCTTTCTGTACCTTCTTATGAAATTTCAATTCGATGCTCAAAGAGAAAGTTATGACGATTTTCCCTAGGTCACCTGTTTGGAATGTAATTCAGGAGTCTACAAAAAGACCAACTTCCTCAGATCATCATTCCTCAAATATAGCGCGAAAAGTTCTAAAATTCAGACTTGAGATTCAACACGTTGTATTATCAAATGGGTTTTTTTTAAGCTTCTGAAACATTGCAGAAAAAAATTTATAGTGAAAATGCCTTGATGACCTATTTGGAGTAGTGAAACCCTAGAATCCAAGGCTCTGATACCAAATGTTATGAAACCAGCTCAAGAAGAAGATAGAAAAGATAGATCAACGCCTTAAAATTCAGCCTCTTCGAGGGGGCAACCTCCTTTACATTACATAAATGAACAATTCTTGGATGATTGTTATAGACATTTTTGGGCACTGCAACCCCAATCAAACATGTCCATAAACAAATGGATCCTAAGTCCCTAAAAGTGTTGTTCCATACCCTAAAAGAGCAAGGTTAGATGATTACATCATCTCCCAGAAGTTCTCCATGAAAAACTACTCAGAACTGGTCAAAACTGGACCATCTCACCTACTCCATGGTCAAAGTGCAATGCATCCCAGCTAATGCACATGCGAGGTGTGATGCATACTGAAAAGCCCTTGTGTGGGGTGTGATGGGTGAGAGTGGACAAATGGCAGAGTCAATTTGCGAGGTGGATGATCATGGAATCTTCCAGAAACTTCTCCTGTGACACTTGCCTCTCTGAATTCGCCCAGAGATGAGTAAGAGATCATCAATCTCCAAGTAGAATCAAGAACTATTAGAGAGAGGACACTAATCAAAATCCCAGAAGCTGACTCACCCCCTGCAATCATCTATATATGGATCCCTCATCCCAGAGATCCAGAGGCTGGAATTTTGTATCTTGTAAGGAAGTGTTGTTGGTTTCTTGTTGGAATATCATAGTGTTGGGTGATCTAAGCTTTTCATGAGGTGAAAGAAGGGCTTTCATGCTGGAGGATGACACTAGGTCAGAACAATTGGTTGTAATCCTCTCTGCTATTCTTGATTATTAATAAAGCTATTCAAGTTTTCCTCCACATTCTTGTATGTTTGATGATATATTCATTTGTGTGGTCAATATATATCTGATCCTATATTTTTTATGATTGTAGATCTCTGTTCTTCAATAGTATTATGCTACTTTGATTCCACAGGTGCTCTTTGAAGCTGGGTAGATGAAGGAGAAGTGGCAGAGATCTGTCAGAAGTGAGAGGAACCAAGCAAGGAACCAAGCGCAAGACTAAGGTTGGTGTCCTTCATTCCCCTCTTATCTACTTCTCATAAAGGAAAACGAAAGTGGTTTTAGTTTGTTTGTTTCTAAGCTAGCTACCAGTCTTAGTGGGACTAGCAGATCTGAGTGGAGACGAGATTTCCCGATAAAAAAATGGCGACTCCATTGGGGAGCGAATAGATTGTTTGTTTGTCTATATTTGTTTTCTTTATAAACTTATAGACAGAGCCTGAAGTCAAACCAGCTAGCCTTCGAACTGCATTTGCTATGCAAGTGCAAAGTAGATCAATGCTGCTTCAGTCTATCTCCGAGTTTTGTTTATGAATTGAACAATTGATTTTCAAACCTTCTAATTGCCCTAGGGGTGTCTCTAGTAACCTCATTAGATCAGCCCCTGTGATTTCTATTTACTGTACATAATTTGCTCGACCTAAATCCCTGAACTGAGTTGCAAACTGTGACCAAGAGCCAAGTAAAGTCTCGTCCTGATACCATCGCACCCTCTCCTCAAGGAAATCTAGATGCATCGCACTTCCCGTGTGTAGTAGGTGGGATGCATCCCTGTTTCCCTGTGTAACAGGTGTGATGATCAGAAAAGGCTAATTTTTCCTCCAGGTTTTGGTTTTTTCTTCACTCTTTTTAGCTCTATTTTGTAGTTTTGATGTCTGTGATCAGTATACCACTGTGGAAATCCCCTTCCTTTCCATGATTCCACCTCCATTGTGCAAAAAAATGTGAATGTTTTATGTATTTTCCAACATTTTCAGTTCTCTTTTACAAAGTAGTAACATAGTTGAACTGTTGTCTTTTGATTTGAAAGTGTCGCAAGTGTCGTTTTCAGTCAAAGAAAAGAATTCCATTGTTCTTGATGGTCGATTATACAGTTACTCTTATATTTGATTTGAATTAGTAGTTTTTCAAGTGTCAAAAGCAGTTTTCAATTCCAAATAGTAAAGTGTCATCATTATCCTCCTTTCGTTTTGAAAAGAAATTTGTTAGTACTGTCACTTTGAAAGATAATTCAGATTGGTACTTAGCATTCTTCTTGTCATTCACACATTAAGAAAGCTGAAAACAAATACATGCATGTGCATTTGGATTTAGACTGTTTTTTGGTTTGATTTAGGACAGTGCATCTAGTGTGTGCTCTCTGCTTTATGTTGAAAGAATATCATCTCTCTTTCTTTAGTACCTAGGATTTTCATTGCAAAAAAAAGATTAAACGATTGTTTATCATCTTAGATTGCATTTTAGGAATTGTATATCTACATTATGCGGTGAACCTGAAAGGCAAATTTATTAAGAAAGATCAACTGTAAAATAAATTTAATGAACCTAAAAATGCTTTGGAACCTAACGCACAACATCTAGAAGTCTAGGCTAGAGACGTATTCCGGCGTCGTATTCCGGCGTCGTAAAGCCTGGTAACTGTCACTTTCACAGTTGGTTGGGTGATTCCTCCTCCCTGAAATGACAAGTGCCAGTATGGACTTGTGATCCCATGTACCGTCGAGTATATATTGGGAGACCACAATAGGCTATTTCCTTTATCCATAGGAAGCCATGTCTGCCTCCCTATCGATCGCAATGCACTGAACACCGCATTCAGGAAGATTGACTACCGTATCGTAAAAAGTATTCTGCAGTTTTGCGATTGGCTCGGTAATCCCTCTGTCTAGATTTCTAGAGTAGTCTCTTTCATTCCTTTTCAGACTCCTTAAAGGAAAAGGTCCATTTGAGCACTTGTCACTTCAAGCTCATTAAAAATTGAAGGCGACTAGAGTCATCTTTTTTTTTTCTCGACTCTTAAAAATTGAAAAAACAAGTTGTGTCAAAGCGTCTAAAATTTATTTTAATCGGAATAATATCACCATTCCCGCATTGGTCTTAGGTTGAGAAAAATGGAGTCCACCAACCAAGGAGTTCCCCTTGGAGGAAATCCTAGTCCTTTCTCCTCTTGGGGAGATGTTGGTGCACCCCATATGGCCACATTAGCGCTTCCAAGATTGACAATTGGTTTGCCCGTATAGCTCTTCTCGACCTCTATCATTTACAACACCGTGATTCCTAAACAATCAAGTCAGCAACTAGATGATACTAAAGTTACCCCCCAACCTTCTACTTCATCCAATTCTCCCTCTCCTCCTTCCTCTTCGCTTGATAAAGCCGGTAAAGCCCAAAACCAAGTAACTAAGAAGAGGAAGGAGAAGAAGGAGCCAAAGACGAAAGGGGGCAACCATGCATCATCTAGTGAAAATCTACACACTACACTATCCAGGCCTAAATCACCATGTGTAATTTGCAAAGGAGACCACTACCACCAAGATTGTCCCTGCATCCATTGGATCTTAAGGGACTAGTCTCCTTGTTTGCACAATCCGGTGTCATCAACCTCTGATGATCATGTTGAAAGTACACCATCAACTAGTGAAAATGAAGCACCTGGACAAAAAGGAAAATGTAGATTTCCTTGTAGATTGTGTGAAGGCAATCATGCCCTCCACCGTTGTCCCTTCATGGACGAAGCTAAAAGAGTTTTGGATGACCGTCCGGTTTCACCGTTACAGCTTCCTCCTGGATATAAGAAACTCTTGCCAAGTCCATCACTGGTTGAAAATCCGACTGACACACCAAAGTGTTCGGTTGAAGCATCTGTCATTCGAGATAAACCCGCCGAACCCACACTAGACGAAAGTGAAAAGGTTGAGGCAGCTGTCGACCCGGTCTTGTCTTCAGAAGGTCCATCTTCAGATGACGCAATCACCGAAGAGAATGAGAACGACACCATCCAAATTCTTTTCCTAAACACAGACTCTGATGAACATGAGGGCAGTCTACCAGTTCCTTTACCGCAAGAAGGAAGTTCTTTAGAGTCATATCCGGACGTCTATTCAGTCCCACCTCCAAGCAACATAGTTGTTTCCTTCGATTGGAACCTACTAGGCAAACCCCGTTTACCGGCTACTGTACCATTCCGAATCATTACACAAATATACAGAATGGTCATGGCCGATACCATCGTAGATGAAGGGGATTATGTGAGTATCCTTTCCTCAACTGCTTGGAAAGCACTTGGTTCGCCATCGCTTCTGCCTGAGACGAGAAATCTGACAGGCTTTGACAAAGGAACCAGTCGACCATTAGGGATAATTCCCAATGTCCCGATAACATTGAGAAGGAAAACCATTCACATGAACGTAATGGTTGTCCAAGGACCTCTGGATTATAATCTACTCCTTGGGCGTGACTATATTTATTGCATGGGAGCCATTGTCTCCTCACTCTTTAGAGTAATGTGTTTTCCGCATGAAGGTAGAGTGGTCAAGCTCATAGACCAGCTGTCGTTTCCTGGCTCACACATAGCAAATAGTAAAATACCATCCCTAAATGGTCTTTTCACGCAAGGAATGTCTCATCAATCTCCAGTCCATCCACCTGATGAGTGCGAATGATTCGGGAGGTTGTGACTGAAACCTAGGGAGCATGTACCTTGGTCTGTTTCGGCAGGAAAACCTTGGGTATAGGGTAGGTTTCCGCGGAGGATGTATGACTAGTCTGACACACCCGTCCATTTAGTAAAATTGGATTAGACTGGAATAAAATTCCCTCGTCAAAGTTATGTGAGTGGAGGCGACTGCACCACTCGCCTTTGTCTATTTCGGTAGGCATCGCCAAGGAAGCATTTTTTCTACAACGTGGATGGAGAGCTTTCATATGGTAACCTGGGAATTTTTCTCTATACATGGGGGCATGCAAACCTTTTTGCATGCAAGCAAAGAGTGACCATTTATTTTCTTAGTTTGTAGTTTCTCAACCCTTTAAACTTGTAGGATTGGTAGTTCCTAACTTGCATAAAGAATGGATCCGGGGAAAAGCTTTGTAAGGTGCAAGCTCCATAAAAAATGGCATCTTAGATGAGACATCCTTATTATACGACTAGCACGAGCAGTTTTTACGTGGAGTTCAAGCTCGTTAAAAATTAAACATAAGCAATGAGCAAACGTTCCCCCAGAGTTTAAGCTCATTAAAAAATGAACCAATTTCCGGTAAATAACCATTGTGAATGCATTATCATCACCTTTTGAGCCTTGGTCGTGTTCTCATCATCACCTCCACTCTGTTTTAGCTGATCATTCAGCTCCATTTGATTGTTTACCCCTTTTGAGGAATAGTTGCAAAGAGTGATCCTGTTAGCCATCCTTGTGACACTGTTGTGGCTGGAAAATTCCAAACCTTACCTGGAATCAGTTGCTACCTGAAATTATGACTCATTCCTCAAAAACGAGTCTCCTTTAAGCTCTTTTCACCTGACTCGTAAAATATGAAAAGATTGCCAAGCCATTGGCCTCTCTAGCTCGTTAAAGTGACTGGAAGTGCTATCCCTCTTCTAGATTTTAATCTTTTTGGACCTGAGGGATTATTACACAAAAATATCCAGCGCTTGTATTGTTCAACTCGTTAAAATTACCGAAAATTCATCCCTTTCATATTATTTTATACTTTTTCGGACTTAAGGTATTTCATGATGAAAAAGAATTATTGGAGTTTCCTTTACGTCCCTTTATAGACTCGCTAAAATTGAAAAGGACCGAGTTATCTTTGTCGTTAAACTCATTAAAACTGAATAGCAACAAACTTGTCCATACAGACAAGAATGAGTTTCACTACCCCTAAGATCGTTACAATATAGCGACGGGTTTGCCCGAAGGGAAAATTATAGAAAAAGCATATGTTATCCTCCTCAAGCATGACAAAAATAAAGAGGTAATCGTTAGAAATGACTGGGGAAAAATTGGGAAGAAAACTTGAAGAAACTTTATTGGTAGCAAGTCGCTCTTGAACATGACACTTTCACTCCGCATCCAAGTCGGGTTGGGTTGTTCCATTCAATGGTCATATCACCATTGGTCCATCACACTATCCACATCTGGGGTTAATGCTACTAATCCATCATGTCAGTGTCACCGGTATGTTCAAGAGAAGTCGCTCAGAGAATTCACCTGTGTCTCATCCACTGCAATACATTCACACTCCATTCTTTCATGACCACCACCCTGAACCCTGTATCATCAGATCGTTTTCACCTCCAAAATCATTTACTCTGTTTCGTGTCGTAGATGTGGGATTCATTAAGGCCCTCCTACGGCGGGTCACTTCTTGTCGACATCAGCTCATTATCCAAGAAGTTGACTTAGGAACAACCCCTTCAGTACTTTGAAGCTTGCATGACTCAATGGCAAGTTTCTCACTTCCAGTGACAAGTTTACATCAATGGCCTTTGACCGAAAGATTTTGCGTGGCGTTCGACGCCAAGTCCCTCATTCAAACCTCGCGAATTGTACTGTAGTACCTTGAGGGTCATCATCATTATTGGTGATTCCTCTCATGCCTATTAACAGCTTACATCATTGGCTGGTAATCAGACGATGTCTTTCCATGTTCGACTCCAGAACATCTTTCACATGGATTGACTTGTACTCCGAGTGAAGATTGAACGAGTTTGAAGACCCTGGATCTAGTTTCATCCATCCGGGCTGCGATATATTCAGGAAAATAAAAACATCAAATGTACATTGCTACTGCACAGATGATCATCTAAATCAAACGATGATGACTCTATCAGAATCATCAGTCTCCCGCACAGATGGTTGTCTGTCTGAAGTACATGAAAATTAATTTATAAAACTGAGCATGAGAATGCCTGCCTCAGCTAGATCATGAAAGATATTATGAAGATAATGTATTAAATTGTATCTTATTATAGGTCACCTTCCAGCTTGAAAAAACTTTGTATCCTCATGATAAAGCATTGCACCCGACATCAAAGAATTAACGACCTCATGCTTTAGGGGGCAACTGTTATAGACATTTTTGGGCATTGCAACCCCAATCAAAGATGTCCATAAACCAAGCGCTCCTAAGTCCCTAAAAGTGTTGTTCCATACCCTAAAAGAATAAGGTCAGCTGATTACATCATCTCCTAGAATTTCTCCATGAAAAACTACTTAGAACTGGTCAAAACTAGACCATCTCACCTGCTCCATGGTCAAAGTGCGATGCATCCCACCTAATGGACATGGGAGGTGCGATGCATACTAAAAATCCTTCTATGGGGTGTGATGGGCGAGAGTGGAAAAATGGAAGAGTCAATTTGCAAGGTGGATGATCATGGAATCTTCCAGAAACTTCTCCTGTGACACTTGCTTCTCTGAATTCGCCCAGGGATGAGTAAGAGATCATCAATCTCCAAGTGGAATCAAGAAATATCAGAGAGAGGATACTAATCAGAATCCCAAAAGCTCACTCACCCCCCTGCAATCATCTATATATGGATACCTCATCCCAAAGATTTAGAGGCTGGAATTTTGTATCTGGTAAGGAAGTGCTGTTGGTTTCTTATTGGAATATCATAGTGTTGGGTGATCTAAGCTTTTCATGAGGTGAAAGAAGGGTTTTCATGCTGGAGGATGACACTGGGTCAGAACAATTGGTTGTAATCCTCTCTACTATTCTTGATTATTAATAAAGCTATTCAAGCTTTCCTCCACTTTCTTGCATGTTTGATGATATATGCATTTGTGTGGTCAATATATATCTGGTCCTATATTGTTTATGATTGTAGATCTCTGTTCTTCGATAGTATTATGCTTCTTTGATTCCACAGATGCTATTTGAATCTGGGTAGACGAAGGAGAAGCGGCAAAGATCTGTCAGAAGGGAGAGGAACCGAGCAAGGAACCAAGCGCAAGACTGAGGTTGGTGTCCTCCATTCCCCTCTTATCTACTTCTCATAAAGGAAAATGAAAGTGGTTTTAGTTTGTTTGTTTCTAAGATAGCTACCAGTCTTAGTGGGACTAGCAGATCCAAGTGGACACTAGATTTCCCGATAACAATTATTCAAATGAAAAAACCTCCTTTCTATATTAGGAGTCTAAGGAGTCACAATATAACCGAGCTGACCTAACAATAATAATATAAAGCCACAAAAATAACAATAGAGGGATTCTATGGGGCACAGTAATAACAATATGGGGACAATAGGGGCACAACAATATTAATAAGGGGTACAAAAACAATAGTAAAGGGGTAATCACTAGTATTATAGGGACCCAACAAATTCCTTCTTTTTCTTGGCAAAGTAACCTTCCGATGTAATTCTTGTTGTTAGCAAGTGTATTATATCATCGAAATGACCATCCACGACATGCACTAAAAATAACTGCGCGTCAAGCAATCCTTCTTCCAAGTTAGTAGGTTCCCCCCTATTTCAATGTGCGATAAATGGTCTATTCCCACGTTCAATCATCTAGGCTTCGCAACAACTTCAAAATCATACTCTTGTAACAATAAGAGTCATCTGTAGATTCGCCCCCACAACATAGGCTTATTGACCAGGTACTTCAATGCAGAGTGATACTTCTAGCCCACATACACAATACCTATCCCCTCGCGTTCAGTGGTAGAATATTTCTTCTCTACTTTGGATAATCTGTGGCTTGTGAACGCGATAGGATTGTCTAAGCCTTCTTTGCCACGCTGTGTTAGTACTGCCCCCAATGCTATATATGATGCATCAACATCTACATGAAAATATTTCTTCTAGTCCGAGAAGACTAGAATCAGTGTGGTAACCATCTTTCCTTTCAATATATCCAGGATTTTCTTACAATCATCGTTCCAGTAGAACGTGACATTCTTCTTCAACAATTTTTCTACTGGCGCAGTGATCTGTGAATAGATTTTGATAAACTTTCTGTAATATCCTGTATGTCCCAAAGTAGCGCGCAACTATTTCACACTCCTTGGCAGTTCCAAGTTCAGTGTCACTGCTATCTTCGTAGGGTCTACCATTAGTCCTTGTCTACAAACCACATGCCCCAATAGGTTCCCAAAAGGAATGCAAAACAGACATTTCTCTAGGTTGAGTGCGATCTAGTATCTTCGACAAGTACCCAACATCAAGAGCAAGCTCGCTACGTGGCTTTTAACTAGGCCAAATATATTCCAGTCACCAAAATATACCTCCAAGAACTTATGCATAAATTCCTTGAATGTCGCAACCACCACGCTCGAAAATATTGTAGGCGCATTCTTCAATCCAAACAACATTATAGTGTATTGAAAACAACCCCACTCAGGCGTGAAGGTTGTCTTGATCCTATCCTCTAGCACGATTTTGATTTGCTGGTAACCAGAGAACCCATCAATGAAGGAATATTCTTCCTAGCCACTGACATTGTCCAACACTTCCTCCATGAACAAAGTCGGGAAAGGATCATGCATACAAGCATCATTCAATTCTCTAAGATCCACGCTAATCGTTATCTCATACTTATGCTTCTTCACTTCCACCACCATTGGTCTTAACCAATCCAATTCTTCCATAGGCTCAATGATGCCTACCGCTAGCATTTTGTCTAGCTCTAGGTGGACCTTCTCCTTGTATTTTGGATTGAGGTAGTAAAGCCTCTGCATAACTAGCTTCGCATCAAGCTTTAACATGATGTTCATCTCTCCTAGGTCCCTGATTATTCCTTTCAGATCTGTAAAATTGGTAGGGAATAAGTCCTGGTATTCACGGAGCAATTCATCGACCTTATCCACCACCATGTTGGCCCAGTAGTCGCCAATCTTCGCGAATTTGGGTTCTACCTCCGTACCAACGTTCACTTGTTTTATTTTCACCGGTGCAGTTATATCAAGGTTCTCAGCCTGCGGTCCTTGAACCTTGCAGTGTCCTTTTGTTTCTAGAATGTTAATCTTCTGTGGATCCTCGTCCTTTGCTTCAGCAGTTATATTATAACATCAAAGCGCATGACTTAGCTAAGTATCCCATTCAGGCTGAATCAGATCTAAAGGATCCTATGGTATCCTAAAGATAGTTGCTTTCACTACTTGTAGCGCTTCATAAATATTGTCAAATCTATCCTCAAAACTGAATGTGATCATGAATCCTTCGCGCAGGATATCCCTTTCGCCTATCCCATGGTGGAGTTGTGTTTCTATATACCAATTCATTGGGAGAACATCCAGGGTATGATAGAACAGGTGCACCCACTTAGGTTGGGGCTTTTCTCCATAAGTCTGCGTCCATTTGGCTAGATGAGTGCATGGATCATTCTGCCCATCATACTTGTTTCTCAATTTCATCTTAGGCTTCCCAAATCATGTCCCCATCATATTCCTACATTTGCACCAATCATCAAAGCTTCCCTTGTGCATACCCCACCATCTTGCGAGCATAGTGCGCAGTGCCCAGTCCAAGGCCTGGAAGCGCTATTTTTCTAGTGCCTCCCTTTAAAATGTATCCAAAAAGATATCTACCTCATTTAGGCCATCATAAATAGGTAGGTTTCTTACCTCTGATGACATACAGTGCAACGACCGGGTCATAATGTTGTAATTCAATGTAGTTACTTCATGTAACTGATATTCCAGCGTTCGATCTTTTCGTCAAAGTCCGAAGTGTAGGAACTCTCACGATCCCATGTAATCCATCTATCCACGATGGGATTCAACCAATCTTAGTTTCACATTGTCATCTTATAGATACAGTCCAAATCGTCATAACTCTCCTAATCGCGAACAGGCTCAGTATAGCACAATCTTTCAACAGGATCGAGGGGTATTATTACACATGCCAATTTCTTCTCAAAGATCATCTTTTGCTTCTTTAGATTGATTTCCCCATTCATATCAGTAGCCCAGTCAATTCCTAGGAGTGGAGGGTAGGGATTGCTATCATCCACTATCTCTATTACTTCAAAATCGGCAAGTGCACTCGCTCACTCAACATCCACGGTCACCCCCTCCAGCCGCCCCATGGTGTTTCCAGGAAAAATAGTGTCCATTCAAAGCTGCTAGTCCCACTAAGACTGGTAGCTATCTTAGAAACAAACAATTCAAAGTAACTTGTGCTTTACTTTATGAGAGATAGATGGGAGAGAAGCAGAGAGTACCAACCTCAGTCTTTCGCTTGGCTCCTTGCTTGTTTCCTCTCTCCTTTGATAGAGCTTCGCCACTCCTTTCTCACTTGTCCCACTTCAAAGAATGCTTGTAGGGTCAAAGCAGAAAAATACCATCAAAGAATAGAGATCTATAACCATAAAAAATGTAGAATCAGATGTACATTAACCATACAAATGCATACACAAATACAAGATTCAGAATATACAAGTATATGGAGGAAAACTCAAATAGCTTTATTGATAGAAGTAGTAGAAGAGAGGATTACAACCCAACTATCTGATCCAGCATCATCCTCCTAGCATGAAAGCCCTCTTCACTTCATGAAAAGCTAGATCACCCAACAATACAATGTCCCAGAGAGAAACCAACAGCACTTCCTTACAAATTACAAATTTCCAGAATCTAGATCTCTAGGATGAGGGATCCATATATAGATATTTGCAGGGGGGTGAGTCAGCTTCTGGGATTTTGATTAATTTCATTTCACTGATAGTTCTTGGTTCCACTTGGATATTTCATGATCTCTTACTCGTCCCTGGGTGAATTCAGAGAGGCAAGTGTCATATGAGCAGTTTCTAGAACATTCTCTGGGTTTTAACCTAGCAAACTACCTCTGCCATTTGTCTGCTCTCGCTCGTTGCACTCTACAGAAGGGATTTTCAGTATGCATCACACTCTTTGTGTTTAGCAAGTGAGATGCATTGCACCCTTAGCATGGAGGAGTCTGTATGGTCTAGTTTTGACCAGTTATGAGCAGTGTTTTAGGGAGAACTTCTGGGAAATGATGTAATCAATTGACCTTGATCCTTTAGGGTATGAAACAACACTTTTAGGGGTTTGAGAGCCCTTGATTTATTGACATATGTGATTGGGGTTGCAGTGCCCAAATATGTCTATAACAGTTGCCCCCTAAAGCATGAGGTCGTAAATCTTCTGATGTCGAGTGAAATGCTTTACCATGAGGGTCCAAGGTTTTTTGAACTGGAAGGTGACCTGTAATGAGATACAATACAATACATTATCTTCATAATATTTTCATGATCTAGCTGAGGCGGGCATTCCCATGCTCAGCTTTATAAATTCATTTTTATGTACATAGGATAGACAGTCATCTGTGTGGCAGAATGATGATTTCGATAGAGCCATCATCCTTTAGCTTGGATGATTATCTGTGCAGCTATGGTGTACATTTGATGTCTTTATTTTCCTGAATATATCGCAGCCCGAATGGATGAAACTAGATCCGGGGTCTTCAAACTCGTTCAATCTTCGCCTGAAGTACAAGTCGATCCATGTGAAAAGATGTTCTAATGTCGAACATGGAAATACATCACCTGATTACCAGCCAATGATGTAAGCTGTTAACAGGTGCGAGAGGAATCACCGATAATGATAATGACCCTCAAGGTACTGTAGTACAATTCACGTGGTGTGAATACATGAGTCGATGTTGAACACCACGCAAAATCTTTCAGTCGAAGGCCATTGATGTAAACCTACCCCTAGAAGTGAGAAACTTGCCATTGAGGCATGCAAGCTTCAAAGTACTGAAAGGGTTGTTACTAAGTCAACTTCTTGGATAATGAGCTGATGTCGACAAGAAGTGACCCGTCGTAGGAGGGCCTTAATGAATCCCACATCTACGACATGGAATGAAGCAAATGATTTTGTGGAGGTGAAAACAATCTGATGATACAAGGTTCAGGGTGGCGGTCATGAAAGAATGGAACGTGAAGGTATTGCAGCAGATGAGGCATTAGCTGGGTTAGTGAATTCTCTGAGTGACTTCTCTTGAACATATCGGTGACACTGGAATGGATTGGTAGGGTTAACCCCAAAATGGATGTTACAGAGGACCAATGGTGATATGACCGGTGAACAGAATAGCCCAACCCGACTCAATCATGGTGATGGAGTGAAAGTGTCATGTTCAAGAGTGACCTGCTACCAATGAAGTTCTTCAGGTTTTCTTCCCTTTTTCCCCAGTCATTGCTAACCAGTACCTCTTTATTTTTGTCAAGATTGAGGAAGATAACATATGCTTGTTCTATAATTTTCCCTTTGGGCAAACTTGTCGCTATGTTTTAGTGAGCCTAGCGATAGTGAAACTCGCCCCTGTTTGTATGGACAAGTTTGTCGCTATTGTTTTCACGAGTTTAACGAAAAAGATAACTCGGTCCTTTTCAGTTTTAGAGAGTCTGAAAAGAGACGGAAAGGAAACTCCAGTAGTATAATCACTTTAGCAAGCCGAACAAGACAAGCACTCGATATTTTTGTGTAGTGATCCCTCAGGTCCAAAAAGATTAAAATTTAGAGGAGGGATGGCACTTCTAATCACTTTAACGAGATGGAGAGGCCAATTGCTCAGCAATTTTTTCATATTTTACGAGTCTAAAAAGAGCTTAAAGGAGACTCATTTTTTAGGAATGAGTGATGTTTTCGGATAGAAACTGGCTCCAGGTAAGTTTGGAACTTTTCAATCATGGTGGTGTAAAGAAGGTGGCTAATTGAATCACTCATCGCAGCGGTTCCTCAAAAAGGTAAACAATCAAGTGGAGGAGTATGATCGGCTAAAAAGGTGGAGGTGATGGTAAGAACATGACCAAACTCAAATGCTGATAGCAATGCGATCACAAAGGTTATTTACCAAAGGTGGGTTCATTTTTTAATGAGCTTGAACTCTGGTGGAACATATGCTCATTGCTAGGTTTATTTTTGAACGAGCCTGAACTTCGCAAAAATGTGCTTGTGATAATAGTCAAATATGTTCAATTCATCATTAACACTATTTATTTTGACGGTCATATTGCCTGTTCAATTGCTCCATCAAATTGATTAGAAATGTAAATATATGCTTAAAAAATGAGTTAAACACTAACATCTTACTTGAATTACGTGAATAGTAACATAAAAGTACTTTTTACCTCTCATTTTTACCATTTAATTCAAATTTGGGATTGTTGGATCTCTGGAGGTGTTTTCCCCATCGATTTTCATCAGCTGATTCCGAGATATTTGGTGGATTATTTTCGGCGCCATCTGGACCAGGTAGGAGCTAACCCTGAGCTCTTCAATTGCATTCTTTCCTTTTCTGATTCTGAGCATCTTTTCCTATTTTTTTAGGCCTCAGGGGTTTGAACAATTCGTTCTCTCCCCATCACACCTAGTATACATTGAATGGTGTGATGCATACCAAGCTGGCCATTGGCCAGTCAGTATGCATCCCACCCAGTATGCAGCTCGGGTGCGATGGGTGCAAAGAGGAAAGTTTATGCACGTTTTTTCATGGAAATTTTGCCTGTTTTTGCCCAAATCAGGATCCTAATTCTTCTCTTGTTTGGTTTTCAAAGATTCATCGGATCAAGATGGTCATTACATGGCATGAAAGTGAGCATGAAAAAGAGGATATGATTGCCTTACATGATCCAGGTATGGTGACTGCATTACAGAACTGTGGCTTGCTCAAATTCTTCCGTATATCCAGCATGAATATTTTCTCGATGCATGGGATCCTACCAACCAAGTGTTCTAGATTCGAGGTAAATCCATCTCTTTGATAGTTGAGGATATCTACTTCTTGACCGGTTTATCGAGGCCTGGTGCCCCTCTCACACTATTAGGATCTGCCCGTGGGGGTGAATCCGCGAGGGATTATATTCACCAGTTCTGTAGAGATGAATCTCAGCTGAGCAGGGATGGCAAGATTTGTATTTGAGATGTCATTGACCAGTCCTTGAGGACTATTTTATTCACCTTTGCTAGATTGGCTGGTAGTGCGGCTCTTCATTTGGCCAACAGGTCCTATTTGCAATATGCTCTGGAATGCCTTGAACTAAAGGTATTCAACTGGTGTGATGCAGTACTTCTAGTTATAAAAGAACAACTTACCAAGGTGAAGAATAGAAGATCCAAGAATTTTGGTTATGGTTCTATTCTGACCGCTTTCGCCTTGGAGAGGATACCACTGATGCAACCACAGTACATTTCACTCGGACTGCCAGCACCAACACAACCACGGATGTAGAGATGGGTCGATCTCATGGCCAGACACGTTGGTCAGTCACAGATTTCATTCTTTGATGCCTTCTTTGAGTGGTTCAACTGTCAGGAGATGGTCTTTGCTGAGTACCCATATGTTGGGATGGATTTCCAGGGTGACCCAGATTTGGTGTTGCTGGCTGGCGAGTAGTGGGGTGTTATAGGTAAAAAGATCTGACCATATCTCTGTTTATTGCTTTTATAATGTTCTTGTGTTTTTTAAATGTTATCAAGACTAATCAAACTCATATGTTTGTGTAGATATTAGACCATTGTGACCAGCAGTGCACCCGAGGGTAGCAGCTACCATTCCAGCAGGAGAGGCTGTAGGGAGGGTTGTGCTTCACGATCTGGATGTAGCTGACACCCTTGTAGTATTGTAGGATTAGATCGAGGGTCTCACCCTTGGTATTCAGGATGTGAGGACTGACGAGTTACCTCTGAGATTACAGTGCCATACCACTAGTGTGCCGAGTCGATGGACTAGGCTCTTACGTATGATCGCACAGGCGGTGACTTGTTATCATCAGCACCATGAGTCTAGGGTCCTTCCCTGCATTTTTGAGTTTTTGGGTCACATGAATGATCTTGTCCTCAACACAGAAAATTTTGTAAAATACTATAAACAGTTATATATATTTTTGATTTTTTGAGCTTTATTTTGGTTAAGTTATATGATCTTGATGTGAATGTCGATTGAAATTATTTTCTTTTATAAATGTTGCAAATGTCTATCTAACAAATAATTTGCCAATGAATCTATTAATGTGTTTAAGTTTCTGGAAATGTGTTAATAAAACTGCCTTTCCAAAATCTTGACCCTTAGGAACATACGATAGATAGCTGGATTTTGAACGGAATAGATGCCAATAAGCTGTAGGATGATGAGTTGTGAGTCTAGCCTGACAACAAGTCAGTGTATGCCATGTACGATGGCATCAGAGAGAAGATATATCAACGCACTATATTCAGCGATGTTGTTTGTTGACCGACTGATGCATACCCCTCTGAAACTCACTAACTCGCCGCTCGGATCAAAAATGGCCCAGGCTGCAGAAGATAGGTTTTGCATACTATGACTAGCTCCGTCGGCATATCCAACAAATGATTACAATAGATTCAACATCTGCAACAAATGCAAAAGTGTATTACCTAACCAAAATGATCACTCTTGATGAAAACAAAAACATAAAAAAAGCATATAAAGAGATTACTACACTTAGTCAAGCATAGTAACGCTTTAGGTACAACCCGCTTCAGGGTTGCGACTATGGAATCCCATCGTAATCTACTAGCTCGTATGCCCCTTTTGCTAATACTCGTTTAACAATGTAGAGACCCATCCACAATGATTGGAACTTACCTACTCCCAATTTATCGGATTCCTGATCGTAAAGTAAGACCAGGTCACCTTATGAGAAGACACGGGGTTTGAATTTTTTGTCAAATTGCATCTTGACTCGTTTCTCATGAGCTTCGTTAGCGAAGGTAGCGTCACGACGGGTTTCATCCAGTTGGATTAGTTACAAGAAACAAGCCTCTTCCTCTGAAGTTTCAGGGAGAAGGTCGACTGCGACCTTGAGAGATGAAATCTCACACTGAATCGGTAAGACAGGTTGGAGGCCATACACCAACTGAAAGGGTGTAAACCCAGTCTCATTTCTTACCGAGGTTCTATATGCCAATAGAGCTGAGTACATGATTAAATGTCAATCCCATTTGTGGGCTCCAATCATTCTCTGCAGCATGTGCTTGAGGACTTTTTTGTTCACTTCAACTTGTCCATTAGCCTATGGATAATATGGAGTAGAACTATCGTGGGATAGTCCTAATTTGGTAGTCAATTCAACCATCATGTGACTATGAAAATTCGATCCATGATCTGTGACTATAGCCTCTAGAACACCGAACCTAGAGACTACATGATTGAAAAAGAGAAGAGTAGCTGTTTCACCACTGTTGTTTAATATAGGCATCACCTAGGCCCATTTTGTAAAATAGTCAACTGCGACTATGATATACCCATGCCCCTCAGCTAAGGTGGGGTTACATGTCATGAAATCTATGCCCCATTTGGCGAATGGCCCAATAGCAACTACTGGATGGAGAGGTGCAGGTGGTATTCTGGTTTTGCGATCAAAGATTTGACAATCATCGCAACTTCTCACTGTGATTATGCAATCTTTGAATATAGTAGGCAAGTAGTAACCTGCTTGTAAGATCTTTTGGGCCATAGTGTAACTAGATTGATGCCCCCCACATGCACCTGAATGGCAATCATTCAAGACTTTTTCGGCCTCCTCATCGGTGAGGCACCTTCGTAGAACTGTATCGATACCACGACGGTAAAGTGTATCATTGATTATCATGTAGTCTTTTGCTTGGTATCGAGTACGCCATTATTTTGAGTGAGAGGTATTAGGCTTAAATGTTTGGGTTTGGAGATAGATCAATATATCTCCATACCATGAATCACTTGATGATATTAGAAACAAAGATTCATCCACGATTGATGCTTTGGATGTTGAATTGTTGGACGACGATGGTAAGTCGCATAGTAACTCCGTGAAAACTAGAGATTTCTTTGATTTGGATTTTACGAATTCCATATCAAACTCTTGCAAAATGGCTATCCATTTTGAATATTTGCCCCCAAGTAACTGATGTGACAGAATGTAAATCATAGGGTTGCAATCTGACAAAATGGTAGTTTTGCGAAAGAGGATATAGTGTCGAAATCTCTGTATTGCTTGAATAGCTATAAGAGCCAGCTTTTCAACATAGGAGTACTTGCTTTCTGTATCATTTAAGTTTCAACTTAAATAATAGACAGGATGCTCGATTCCATTGTCTTCTTGAACTAAAACCATTGCGATGGTCGTATCTGCTACAACTAGATACAGGTTAAAATCTTTTTGACAGTCAGGAGCATACATTAATGATGCTTTTATTAGGGATTCCTTTAGAGCATCAAAGGAAGCTTGCACAACCCGATCCCAGTTAAAGGGCACTTCTTTTTTCAAAATACGCGTATAACGTTTAGCAAGTTCGACATAATTTGGAATGAACCTCCTCAGAAAATTTGCTTTCCCTTAGAGTTTCTGAATCTGAAGCAAATTTGAAGGTGGAGGCATGTCGATGATTTCCTGAACCTTACATGGGTCGAGTCGAATCCCATCATTAGAAACCATGAAACCAAGTAAATGACCAGAACCAACACAAAACACACACTTGTGCAGGTTGCGTCATATCTTGTAGTGTCGGAAACATAGAAATATAGCTCTCAAATGCTGTGGATGGCCAGTCTGCTTTCACGAATGAGCTGGTAGATCATCGAGATATGGTTGAACGATGTTCTTGATGTCATAGAAGGCGTAGTTCATAACCCTCTGAAAAGTTGCCCCTGCATTCTTTAAACCGAAAGGTAGTTTGCGGTACACGAATGTGCCCCATGAACATATAAATGCATTCTTTGACTACTCTTGTGGGCGGATATTTATTTGATTATACCCGGAAAATCCATCCATAGATGAAAAGATTTCGTGTCCGACGCATTCATCAATTATCTGGTCGATGAAGGGTGTAGTGTAGTTGTCCTTTGGACAAGCTTGATTTACATCCCTATAATCAACACACACTCTAATCATTCCTTGATTTTTCATCACAGGAACAATATTCGATACCCAATCAGTTAGAGGAACCACTAAATAAAACTAGCATGTAAAAGTTTTTCAACTTCTTCCTTGATGGTAGCGGCTTTCTTTGGGTGTACCTGCCGAAGTTGTTGTCGTACCAGTTTGACATCTGGATACATCTTGATTTCGTGTTCAACTATACTCGAGTCTATGCCTAGCATTTCTTCATATGACCATGCAAATACATCTCTGAATTCGCAAAAGAGAACGCAATATATTTCAAGTTCCGCAGAAGAACAAGATTTGCCGACATGAATATTCTCTACAACATTAGGTTTAGTCGAGATATTTATGGCGATAGTTCCTTCAATATTGGGCAGATTTAACTCGAAATCCACCGTATTTATAGTATTTGATAGAAAATAAAAAACTGAAGGATGATTAAGGTCGCTAGAATAATCTTTGTTGTAATCTGGAAGATGGCAACGATGGTGGTAATCTTCCCATGGTGCCTCTCCTATCATCATTGATTGAATAATTCCTTTGTCTGTAGAATGTACATGTGACCAAGGATCTGAAGAGGTGCCATATTCCTTAGACCTATCTATCCAAAAACTTGATGAACGTTGATTTGGGTTTGCCACCCAGGCCAAGAAAATTGATTGCTACAAAATTTCTATTGGGCTTGGAGGCAATACCTGTTGATGATCCATGCTAACAAAATGTTCGAAAATCCTCTGAATCCATGTAGATATGGAATATATCATCTTGCAGGTTTCCATCGTGGCCACTTCCGCCAGATTACTTGGAGGCGGTAGGGCAAAAGTACCCATTAAGATAGGGTCTTTTAGGAGGCTTACTCCGACATTTTGAAGCGAATGAGAGCTTCCATGGATCATTGGAATGCTTCCTATAACTTGTGAACTGTTGGGGAGGAAGGTTTTTCGATCAATGATTGTAATTCCTCCTTTAAAGGGAAATGCAATCTTTCTAAAGTATGTTGACACAATAGCAGCCATAGCATAAATCCAGGGCCTTCCCAATAGGATATTGTAATCGAGGTTTCCATCGATAACTTCGACGTCAATTTCTATTGTTTTTCCTAGCAGTTCAACCTAAAAGTTACTTAAAATCCCATACGGGGTGTATGTTCCTCCATCGAATGCTTTTAATTTCATTGATGATCTTGAAAAGGGTGGTGAGCCTATAGCTTTCCAGCAACTCATCGACATAATGCTGGTAGATGCCCCCTCATCAATAATTGTTCGATGAACAGTTTTGTTGAGGTCTTTCACTTGTATGAGGAAAGCGAGTTGAGCTGGTAACTGAGGTTTGTATCCTTTATGGTTAAAGGCCACAAGATTGGAATCTGATGGGTCTATCCGACCTATTGCTGATAATAGAGCCTGCTTTTGGGAGGGGAAATTTTGCAGTACTTCAAGCGTCGACATAGCAGATGGCGATTGGGCTAGATCCTATTCTATATTATAATTTTGTGTTGCTCGAGCATGAGGATTAAATGTTGATTTGTGTACTACTCCCTTTGGCATCTTTATTGTTAGCTCAGGAATGATGGGTGGCACAACTTCTGTCGAAGTTGTTGTCGAACTACTAGGTTGATCTATAGGCTTATTGTTCGACATCTGTGGATTCCCATAATCTTTATTCCTTCTCGATATTAAAGCATCATTTTTCTATTTCGAAATGGACAACATAAGCACTTGGGATGGGGAAGCACTGTCGCTAGCAACCAGATTGGTTTCTGGGTTTGGAAACGGATCAGTCAACACTGCTGAGGTATTTTAATTCTTAAAGAATTTCTTAATCTTAGCTTTATGCTGACAATCTCTTGTCCAATGGTCCTCGTCGCATATGTGACATGGCCAATTAGGTTTCTTTTGCCCAGAAGGGTTTTCAAAAGATTTTTCAAGACTTGAATCTTCTTGTCTCTTCTTTTTGTTTTTCCCTTTCTTCTTTCCCTTAGTTTCTTTGGTTCTTTGCCTTTGTCAGTCGACACGACATTAACCTCTAAGGCAGGAAGTTTGTCATTTGCCTTTTTACTGGAAACTGCAAGGGCTTTACCAGATGGGGCCTTGTGGTTTGCATACTTGAGGTGCCAATCACGCCGTCTCCGGCCTGAGAGTCCCTGTTCAATTTAGGAGGAGGAGGAATGGAAAATTCTGGTCTAGGAGCATCAGGAATTTTGTCATAGAGCATGCTAGACTGAGTATAGATCAAGTGTAGATATTGTGCACGAGCAATGACTTGCTCTTCAGTGACGACTCCTCCCTTGGCCACATCTTCTGTAATAGAAGGTAACATTGACTTAATAAACCATTCAACTAGAAGCTGATCAGGAACATGTGTCTTTACCATTCGATGATGACATCACCACTCATGAATATGATCAAATATGTGAGTGGTTATTGTCTACTTAAAATTTGTAAGGATTTCCATTCCTGTTTCGTACCTTATGGGTAGCTGAAAATGGGTTAAAAAGGTGGTGGCAAGGGTGTTGAAGTTATCAAATGAAGCTCTAGGCAATTCGATGTACCATTTTGCTGCCGGACCAGTTAGCATTCACTGAAAAAGGCGAAGCCTAATCGAATCATCATTAAGGGCATTGGATGAACACCACAGATGAAATGTCATCACATGATTCGATGGATCTTCACTCGAATTTCCATCGAATTTAGGAATATCTGACAGAAGTTTATGAGGAATCGCTGGACACCAAGGGTTATAAGCAATTGGATCATTGGATCATTTCTATGAAGGGCAACTATTGATTCAGGTTTGGAAAATCATACACAGGATAAGATTGGATCACCTGAGCAGTGGGTATTTGCATACCAGCATAATGCTTTTGATGCTGATAACTTTGATAAGGTTAATGGGCATAACCATTATAATATGATTGTTGGTAACCGTTTTGAATATAGGACTGCCCATTACCTGCAAATCTTTGTTGCTCAGGTCCTCGATAAGCTTGCTGGAACTGTGGTTATTGATATTGCACCAGCCATGGCTATGAGACCATTTGTTGTTGTCCAATACTGGATTTTTGACCAAGATGAGGGATGATAGTACGCATTTGAGCCTGAGTCGCTTTAGTTAAGGAGCCACTAATCGACAGTTGTGATTGAGTCGCGAGGACAGGAGGCTGTTGTATTGTGACGTAAGAGACTTGAGGTTGACATACAACAGGCAGCACTTGTACTCACGACATCCTCACAATAGTTGGTGTAGTGGGAATGTTTGAGATAGGTTGATTTTGTTGTATTGAATATACAACTCTTGGCTGTTGAGGTAGTATTGGCACCCAACCACTAGATGTAATTAGAGCTTCACCCGAACTTTGTTGTAAACTCTCATATGGTTTCTCCCCCGGAGGGAACAATGAAAAGGCATATTGCCCCCCATATGGTGGCAATCCAGTGTTCAAAGGGTAAATTGGTCCTTGGAGACTGGACTGCCCAAATTGATACTGATGTGAAGGATCAATCTACTGAGTTTCAACATAAGAAACTCCAAATAAGATTCTGGATGAACAAATACGAACAGACCATGCTGTTGAAATAGTCCCTGGGTGGACTCCATCTAGTGGTTTAGAACTAGTTGGGACAGATGGTATACCAGCGAACATTGTCGGAGTAGCGGAAGGAAGTTTCACTGCTGTTGTATCAAAGGACACAATCCTAGATGTCAATGGTTGTTCAGACATATTGAGTCTACCCAAAAGATCTTCTAGCGATTCGACAGGAACTTGCGATGAAGGGTGATCAAAAGAACTAACTTCTATGGTAGAAGGATATAGGTGGATCCCAATTCCAAAATGTAATGGAGTATTGGATGGAAGATCCTCCACAATTTCTTCTATAGCAATCAGTCTGGGTGGGAGAGGTAGACCGTCAGGTCCATAAAATATTTCTGGTGTCGAAGAAGGTATAGACTCTGCAGTGACAGATGTTGGAGGGGTGACACCTTCCGAATCAGCCCTAGATGGAGTTGGTTCAAGAATAGAAGTGTTTACCGTTACACTAGGATCAGTTCTAATGTCCTCTTATAACTTCAGAACTTCTTCTGTAGAGGCAGGTGTACCAGAAATAATTGGAGTAACTAGAGTCTCTGAGGATGTTGAAACACAAGTTTCAAATAAACCAGGAGACTATGACGCAGTTAAACAAGATCGCTTGGCCCGGAATGGTTTTGCTTCCAGAGTCAAAGATGGTTGACTCGTTAGTCTCTGCTAATGATGGGGTTTTGATTGACTTTCTTCCACGATTGTGGATTACTCGAAAACTTAAAATAAAAAGGGGAAAATGTTATTCCGAATCAAATGAATTTTATGACGCTTTGACACAACTTTCTTTTTCAATTTTTAAGAGTCGAGAAAAAGCTAAAGATGACTCTAGTCGCCTTCGATTTTTAATGAGCCTGAAGTGACAAGTGCCTAGATGGACCTTTTCTTTTAGGGAGTTTGAAAAGGAACGAAAGTGACTACTATGGAAATCTAGATAGAGGGATTACCAGACCAATCGCAAAACTGCAATATACACCTCGATGGTAAATTATAGATAAATTAACGAGGACTTTACGTACGACAGTCAATATTCTCGAATGTTGTGTTTAGTGCATTGTGATCGTTAGGGAAGCAAACACGGCTTCCTAAGGATAAAGGATATTAGCCTATTGTGGTCTCCCAATATATACTCGATGGTACATGGGAGCACAAGTTCGTACTGGCACTTGTCATATCAAAGAGGAGGAATCACCCAACCTACGATGAAAAAGATAGTTACCAGGCTTTATGACGCTGGAATATGTCTCTAGCCTAGACTTCCAGATGTTGTGTGTTAGGTTTCAAATCATTTTTAGGTTCATTGAGGTTTATTTTATAGTTTATCTTTCTTAAGAAGTTTGCCTTTCAAGGTTCACCGCATGATGTAGATGTTCAACTCCTAAATATGCAATTTAAAATGATAAATAGTCCTTTATTTCTTTTAGCAATGAAAATCCTAGCTACTAAGGAAAGGAAAATATGATTCTTTCAACATAGAGAAGAGAGCACACACTAAATGAACTTTTCCTAAATTAATTTCCGCATGTAGTCTAAATGAAAATGCACATGCATGTATTTTTTTTCAGTTCCCTTAATGTGAGAATGTCAAAAAGAAAACTATGTACAAATCTAAACTATTTTTCTTCAAAGAGACACTTTAATAATTTCTTTTCAAAAACGAAAGGAAGACTAAGACAACACTTTCTCTTTTGAATGGAAAACTGTTTTTGACACTTCAAAGAATTGATAATTCAAATCAAATACAATGGCAAAAGTGTAATCGACTATCTAAAAGAGGAAGACTTTATGACACTCTTTTTCTTGATTGAAAACGACAGTGCGACACTTTCGAATCAAAAGATGATAGTTCGATTAAGCTATTGTTTGCAAACGAGGACTATAAATGATGAAAAATACATTAAAAACATTCACAATTCCTTATCAATGGAGGCTGAATAATGTGAAGGAGGAAGGTTTCAATAGTGATATACTGATCATAGACAGCAAAAGTACTAAATAGAGCTGAAAACAATGAAGAAAAAACCAAAATATGGAGGCAGAAACAGTCTTATTCAATCATCGCACTTGTCCTTAAGGGAAACAGGGATGTATCTCACCTGTAGCACACAGGAGGTGTCATGCATCCAGACTGCCAATGAGATAGTGCGATGGTCCAGGGACGATACTGAGCTTGGTTTTCACCCATAGTTTGCAGCTAAGTTCAGGGATTTAGGTCGAGCTTATGATGGACAATAAACACAGAGCATAGGGGCTGATCTAATGAGCCTATTGAGCTACCACCAGGGCACTTAGGATGTTTACAAGTCAAATTTTCAGTTCATAAACCAACCCTAAGATTGAATGAAGCGGCGTTGATCTACTTTGCAGTTGCATAGCAAAATCAATTCGAAGGATAGCTGGCTTAACTTCAGGCTCCATCTGTAGTTTATAAAGCAAACAACAGTAACAAAGAAACAAACTATTCACCCCCCAGTGAAGTTTCCATTTTGCTTCTAGGAAAACTAGTGTCCATTCAGAGCTACTAGTCCCACTAAGACTGGTAGCTATCTTAGAAACAAACAATTCAAAGTAACTTGTTTTTTCCTTTACGAGAGATAGATGAGAGAGAAGCAGAGAGTACCAACTTCAGTCTTTCGCTTAGCTCCTTGCTCGTTTCCTTTCTCCTTTGATACAACTTCGCCACTCCGTTCTCACTTGTCCCACTTCAAAGAACGCCTGTAGATTCAAAGCAGCAAAATACCATCAAAGAATAGAGATCTATAACCATAAAATGTAGAATCAGATGTACATTAACCATACAAATGCATACACAAATACAAGATTCAGAAATATAAAAGTATATGGAGGAAAACTCAAATAGCTTTATTGCTAGAAGTAGTAGAAGAGATGATTACAACCTAGCTGTCTGATCTAGCATCATCCTCCCAGCATGAAAGCCCTCTTCACCTCATGAAAAGCTAGATCACCCAACAATACAATGTCTCAGAGAGAAACCAAAAGCACTTCCTTACAAATTACAAAATTCCAGCCTTTGGATCTCTAGGATGAGGGATCCATATATAGATATTTGCAGGAGGGTGAGTCAGCTTCTAGGATTTTGATTAGTGTCATTTCACTGATAGTTTTTGGTTCCACTTGGAGATTTCATGATCTCTTACTCATCCGTGGGCGAATTCAGAGAGGCAAGTGTCATATGAGTAGTTTCTAGAAGATTCTCTGGGTTTCCACCTAGCAAACTGCCACTGCCATTTGTCTACTCTCGCTCATTGCACCCTACAAAAGGGATTTTTAGTATGCATTGCACCCTTTATGTGTAGCAGGTCAGATGCATTGCACCCTTAGCATGGAGCAGTCTGTATGGTCTAGTTTTGACCAGTTCTGAGTAGTTTTTCAGGGAGAACTTTTGGGAAATGATGTAATTAGTTGACCTTGATCCTTTAGGGTATGAAAAAAAACTTTTAGGGGTTTTGAGAGCCCTTGGTTTATTGACATATGTGATTGGGGTTGCAGTGCCCAAATATGTCTATAACACATGGGGATGATTTTCTATTGATTCTTTATCCTTAGCTGAATCCGAGACCATTGTAACGTAGGTCTCCCCATTCGCTCCCATGTCTACTTTGGTAGGACATTCGCATCTGGCCCTAGGTCCAGAATGACCTGATCCATTTCATACTCTCCTATTTGTGCATTCAGTCTTATCTCCCATCCTGTCCTTGTTTTATGCTTGCCAATCTTTCATACTACACGCCGCTCACCGAGCGTAGTTCCAGTGCATCGATTGATGAGTTCTTGTAGCTATTTCATAGCCTTACTGTCACGTAGTAACTTCATACAGGTTTCCAGGAAAGTTGTGAGCATAGAGGGGTCCATCTCTAGCTCAGGCATATCCTTGCTTCCTAAGGTGGAGGCCTCAGCGAAGCTCTTTTTAGCTTCCATGAAGGCTTCGCAAGCGCACTCCATGTCCAACTCAGCCTCTTTTGTCAAGGCTTTATGAACCCATGTACTATCTTCTGGCTATTTCCCCTTGTCATATCATGTCGTGATTCCACGTATGATTACTATATTTACATTTGGATCTTCCTCGGGTGACTCAGATCTCATAATCTACAGGTTCTGAGTCATCGGAGGTAGTAGCACCCCTTTATCACGTATGCTAGCTATCAGCGTAGGACAATCTTTTGTTTCATGATCAAACAGCATGCAATACTTGCATGATGGATGCGTTGGATTAGTGAAGTCGCAGGCATACTGTCCTGGTCCTCCGCAATTGTAGCAAATCAACTGTCATCAACCTCTACCAAGTCCTCCTCCACCTCGACCTCATCCACGCCATCCCTACATTCTGGTCAAGGAACCACATTTCAGCCTAAACTCTATAGGTGGAGTTCTATCCATCATCAGTTCATATCTCCTGCAAGTACACTCATCATGTCCTACCACCCTACAAAAGTTTCATAATAGCTATTACGGTTGTTGGGCATGGAATCCCCCCATAACATGTTTTGGGGCTCAAAGCCCAAGTTTTGGTCAAATGTATTATAAGACTACACGAATTGCGAGCACGAAGCAAAAAGTATAGGTTGAGTCATAGGGTTGTCCACCCTAAGTATTGTAAAGTAATGTAATGTCATGTCAGCCTACCCATGGTCCGCAGACCATGGGATTGTATAAATAGAGAGAGACCCTAAGTTGTGAAGATATCGAATCAGAGAGATAGATGAATACAAATGGTTCAAGCATAGGGTAAGAGTCTAAGTGTATTGGATTGTAGTAATAGGAAGAGGCTCTGCAGCTGAGTGAACAGAGCCCTAGTAGAGTCTGCAACTGAGTGCGTGGATCCCTGCAGCTAAGTGCACAGTGCGATTTTGAGTCTATAATCTTGAACGAAGAATAATAAAGAGAAGTTGATTCCAATTTATGTGCATCTACTTGTGTGTTTCCTTCTTTACATTTATATTGTTTTGTTTATCACGCACACTTGTATGATTGCTGGATATATTGTTAATTATCACTATTCTTACACAAATAAGTTGAGTAATCGGGTAATAACAGATAAATAGCAAGGAACTTGGGTATAATACAGGTTGTGCCCCGAGTAGGGTTGCGTAGAAGCAGCATCATAGTTTGCAAGGGACTAACAGGTGCACGTAGTGGCATGCGCAGGGCCAAACCGTGGACTGCAAAAAGCTCATCAGACATCCCCAGGGTGTGGAAACCTGGTTCTAGCACCCTCCCATACTACTTCAAGTGAGACCTCGGTCCACGCTCCGTAAACTGTTACCGAAAGGGCCAGTAGTACAGAGATTTTCTTGGCTTAATCACCTCTGAACCTGGGTCAAGCCCATACAAGCCAACAAATGGTTCCATTGCTAGGACCGGGATCTGCATAAGGGATGTCCGATTTCATGCCACTGGAATCTAACAAAGAAAGAAATTGAAGAGTGGTTGGATAAGAAGATTCACGAGTTCGCAGAACAGGAAAATAGATATCCGTGAGTAAGTAAGGAACAGTGGTTGGAGCACTACTTGTATACAGAAAAACACAAAATTTTCTTTGCATCCTTTCCTTTTGAGTTGTATTAGTGGATCGCGAAGCTAGCAGACAATCAGGGAAGGTGTAGGCTCGACAAACCAATCGTGTGGACTCTAGAATTAGTGTGTAGACTAGAAGCGTCAAGAGATAAGATTGCACGAGCTATGGACCATTGGCTCGATTGAATTATAGGAGGATTTATCACTGAGTTCGTGGTAGATACGACCATCAGCTACAGCGAGGCGGAGTGACGTTTCCTCAAGGGACAGTTGAACACTTGGATTAAGATGCTATTGCGTGAAAAGTGGGTTATGCGAATAAATTAATGTTTGGGACTAAGAAAAATGGGAAGATCTACAGAAGCGGAAGGAGTGAAGAATTGGAAACTAGTCCCTTAATTTCCCCCTCATGGGAAAGCGAGGAGGAGGTCATGAAAGTTTCTCCAAGAAGCACGGTCAGTCTCATAAGGCAGCGCATTCTACATTTACCACCTCCACCTACACTGTCACCTGTCTCACCCTCCTCAGCTACATCTCCACGGACCCCACCTCTACCACCACCACAACTCAGTATGGCGAGTGCGGTCAAACTACCAGTATTGAGAGGAGTAGGGAATGAAGATCCAGACCAATTCGGGTTCATGGTAAGAGCAGTATGGGAAGCACAAGGGGTCATGGAAGAAAATATCAAGAAGGCTACACTGTTCAGTGCATTGTAAGATCATACATTAACATGGTACTTCAAGCATTCTAATGACCATCCAAATGCAGGAATCACAAAAATCTAGGTCGTGCTAAACAGGGAATTTAGCAAGCCAATGTTGGAAACACAATCAATCATCGGGCTTAAGGAGATAATGATGCTCCTCGGTGAGACCCCTTGGGATCTAGACCAAAGACTGAAGGGTATGATTCGCAAATCCAACATGACGTTGATGGATGGATAGCATCGCACATGGTTTGTAGCATCACTAACACCGTACTTAAGGATGGTGTTGTCACAGTGAAAACTTTCCACCCAGGTCAAAGCTTTAGAAATGGCGATGAGGTTGCATGAGACACCGATACAAGACCCTGGTCTGGGAGTCCAACAAATCCACGCTCAACTACGAAATCTATGTTTGGAAATGCAAAGTTTGAAACAGGATGGGACACCTCGACCAGAGGCGTGCGAGGAGGTATGGTGCATAAAATGCAAAGGCCATGGGCATGACAAGGACCACTGTCTAATGTTCGCAAACTACTTGGTAGGAGGAGGGTTGATGCCATTAAGACCTAAGTCACAGGCAGGACCGAGCGCAGCGCCTACATTATGGTCCGCAATCTATTAGATAGGAGGAAAACACACTACGGATAATTTTCATCTATTGCAAAAATATACATAGACGTCCAAGCAATTGTTTTGTAACTTCTGTAGGTTGGTAGGCCATGATGAGTGCACCTCTAGAAGCTATGAACTAATGATGGATCAGACTCCTACCTATAGGGTGGAGACCAAATTGTGAGCCCTTGAACCGAATGCAAGGATGTCGTGCACTGGATTTTGGGGGTGCGATCGAGGTCGAGGTGGAATGGGACCAGGAAGGGGTTGTGGACAGTTAATTTGTTATAATTGCGGAGGGCCAGGGAACTATTCCCACAACTGTACAAAGCCAATGAGGACATCATGTTTTTACTGTACTCAATTTGATCATGAGGCAGAAGACTTCCCTACACTGATAGTGATACTGTACGAAAAAGGGGTACTTTAGACCCCTCCGACTCAGAATTTGCGAATGATGAGGTCTGAACCGCACGAAGAAGACCCAAATGTAATCATGATGCTGAGGAGCAGTGTGACCACTGGTGATGATAAAGGGAAGGAGCTAGAAGAAAGTGCATGGGTTCGCAAGGCTCCTATAAAGGAACCCAAATTTGATTTAGAATGTGTGAGGGAGACATTCATGGAAGCTAAGAAGAGCTTCATGGAGGCCTCCACTTCAGGGAGCAAGGATCAACTAGAACCTAGGATGGATCCTTCAATGCTCACTACCTTTCTAAAGACATGCATGAAACAACTATGCGACAGCAAGGTAGTAAAAGCACTACGGGAACTTATTAGTAGGCGCGTGGGGTCACGAGAATCGCGCGTGGTCCGAAAACTTAGAAAGCATGCATTGTGCACAAGAAGGGAAATGAGGTTGACTACGCAAATCGGTGAATATGAAATGGACCAGGTAATCTTGGATCTTGGATCGGATCTGACTGTACTGCCAAAACAAACATGGGAATGCATGGGTAGACTCGTGCTAGAGTGGTCTCCTATTCAGTTATGAATGGCGAACCAACAGAAGATCTTGCCCATGGGAAGATTGCAAGGGGTAACAGTGGATATTGAAGGTGCGAGCGCGCAGGTAGATTTTGAAGTAATAGAGACTGTCGATGATAGTAATCCCTATCCCATGCTACTAGGAATAGACTAGATCACTGATATGAATAGAGTCATAAATCTAAAGAAGCGCAAAATGATCTTTGACAAAAATTCACTACGCGTAGTAGTATTCCTAGATCCAGCCGAAGGAGCACGATACACTGAACCGGTGCGCGATGATGATAGTGATGATGATCTCGATTGTGTTTACAAGATAACCACATGAGAAGAGGATTGGGTGAATTCGACTATAGATAGAAGGATTTCGTGGGACCGTGAAAGCTCTTGTACTTCAGATTCAGACGAAGAGATAGAGTGATGGCAGAATTGGCTACACAAAGTAACAACGCTTAATTACAACATGATGGTTAGATCACTATGCTATGTGACAATAGAAGCAAGTGATCTGTTGACATATGATGGGTTGACAGCGGTGGATGAATTCCTAAACAAATTTGAAAGCATAGTACCAGAACAACAATGGTTCTATGCACTGAAGTGGGCACTATGCAACACCCGCACGATGGTGGGGTATGCATCAAGGAAATTTTTAGGATTGGAACAGATGCAGAAGGATGATGTGCCTACCGTTTGGAAAACCCCAACACAGAACGTGAGCCAGTTAGCAGGGGCGAAACAACTTGCGCGCCCACCTTTCCCGATGGGTACGGACATATGTTGTACAGCCCGCACAAGTGCACACCACTCCTAGAATAGAGAATTGAAACAAACTGTAGCAGCAGGAAAGGCAATGTGCGCTACTAATTATCCATGAAAAAGCATTCGATAGGGTGTGCTAAGTACTGAACAGGGTTCACCAGGAAAGACGCACTGATTGGGACCTAAGTGTACCAGTGGTTCGATGGGCCCATAGGACTACGTGCAAAACCCTGACTGTAGAAATGATTCCAAAGGTGTGAAACAGAGTAGAGACTGTAATTTCTGAAGAGAATGCAAAGAGGAATCCACACGTAATGGCCCCCACAGTTGTGACAGTGCGCGAAGACCAGGAAGAAGAAATCACACAGCTACACAAGGTCAAACACATAGAGATTCTGGAAGACATTCGGCGAGGGAACATTAGACATCGCAAACTCGAAAAATACTGAGTACGACTAAGGAAGAAGAGCATTTTGATGGATGTCGTGATCAAGAGGTTGGAAAATGAGGTCAAGCAAGCATGTCTCATCGATAGACCAAGGATGAAAAAACAAGGTGCAAATTATCATACCACTGGATTAAAATATTGTCGCCAAGAACTTATGACTCCTTTACCATGTCTACGACTACACCTCACCAAATGCAATAACCAAGGGAGTGCACTACCTACAGTAGAATGCATGGTGCCAACTATCACGCAGGAAATTAAGGAGTTTCCATAGACTATACTGGAAGGTGAGTTGAAGTCTTGCACAGGTGGTGTGACCACCTGACTAGCCATAAGGAGCACATTCTCAACGCTCCAAGCAGTTGAGAGAGAGTGCAGGACTATAAAAGACTCTGTTTGGAAGCTGCGCGATGAGGGAGGTGTGCACAGAATCAGCATGTCACATGGTTCACAACCACGCACGGGGAACTGCACTTCCGTACGGGTAGGCTGGGAAGTAACCTTTGGTGTCACTTTTTGTGACATGATATCCTATTTAAGGCAAAAGGTAGTGGGCAGTGGGAATTTAAGATGCAAATTAAGGGCAAGATTTGGAATAATATGCCACCAAGAAAGCATTGATGACCCATAATTGGGGGGAACAGTTGAATTTGAATTCAAAAGGTGCTATAAAACTCCAAGGGCTAGCCATGAGACAACACTTGTTCACTTGAGATTTGAGCAGTTGATTAGAGCATAGAGTGTTGAGCGCCAAGTGATATTCGAGCCCCAAAGTTCGCAAACAACCATAGACAGTTCAAACAAGATGAGAGCTACCAGGAGGGGTTTGGGCTTTGCAGAAGGAATCACTGATGAGGCCGTGTAGGACCCCACAGTACATGATGTTCTTGAAGATACTGGGGTCGCGCTGGAAATCCCGAAATCACCTCAGACTCCGTGGCCCAAGAAAGATAAGTAGGCAACGAGACCAGTCCACATGTCCCCACGGAATCTGTGGTTTGAAAAGCTCTCAATGGAAGAAAAGGGAAAGGCTGTCACCATTGAGATAGAAAATGAGGAGGAGGACCTATAGGCTCTCGTTGATGAGATAGAGGAAGTAGAGGAAATGGAAGAGGACATCCAGTCAATGCACTCTGCAGTAAAATTTCCCGAGTACGTCCCTCTATGGAAAGGGAAAACTAAGATACCAAAGGATCTTGATGCCACCAAGAGTGCACTCCAGATCTCGCTCCTCCCTGATGGAATTGTGTTTGAGGGCTCGCACCTCGGCCACATGCCCACAATGAATTTTGAAGATTGGAACCTCATGGACAATGAGAAGTTCCCACACTTAAAGATGGAGAGCCTCATGAAGCAGATTACAGAGGGGCAAGTCACAACATTAGAGCCGCGAAAATGGCTGCGCGGTGTGGAGAAGGCTGGATTACTTCATCTGCTATGGATTCCACACTTTCACCATGCACCCATCACTATTTTCATCACCAAGCAGTTGCTTTGCCTGGTGCACGATGGATACTTATGGTTGGAGGAGCCTATTCCCATCACGGCAGATCTCATCCATAGAATTTCCCGAATTCCCTGTAAGAGAAAGAACCCTGCGGTGATAGTAGGAAAAAGTGGAGAATTGGCTCTCATGGAGGCCATGAAAAAAAATACAAGCTTGAGAAGAAAAGGAGGGGTTACAAAATCAGCAGCATCGAAGATAAAGGGGTGCACGTAGCCACCCAACTCCTGGCTGGGAACGTCATGAGAAAATGTCGCGGCGTTGAGGTACCAAAGCTAGTAGTTGTGTTGTTGAACAATGTGCAGACGAGATCCAATTCAACTGGGCTGAGTTCCTCTGTAAGGAATTCTTGACCAATTGTAAGGAAGCCGAGGAGCAGGGAAAGACCTTCCACTACGCGTGGTTTCTCTTGTCCATTTTGCTCATAACGGGAGAACTACTAGAGGAAAGTTAGTTTCCAAGCATTGAATAGGACTTACCAAAGGCCGCAAAGTACACGTCACTCTAGGCTACCAAGGACACGATTCACGAGACAAAGATCTTCTGGGTGCTCATGGAGGCGAGCATGTAGATGTGAATCAATAGAAGGTCGCGCCTGTCCCCCATAGTGCACAACAGTCTACGGAGCTTTACAGACTTCAAAGTGGACATGCATAATATTTACATCAAGGCACGTAAGGATCTGACACAACAATGGACCAAGCTCCCATTCATCACCATTGACGATGCAATTTTTTCAGTGTTAGAGTCATGGCCTCCCGAGTGGCGCACCCTGGATCTGGTAGAGCTGGATAGGAAATTAGAACAGAAAAGAAAGGATGAGGCCAAGTTGCGCATCACAAAGTTAGCTGAGAAGAGGCACAATGAAAAAGCATCAATACAGGTAAGGGTTGTCCGCGAGGTAGCAAAGGTAGTTACGGAGCAGGCAAAGGCCATCGAAGTAGCAGGAGCAGCACAAACAACTAGGGTTGCAACAGTGCATGAAGAATAGGGCCCAGAATTTTCTACAGGACAAGAGGCAGAGGCCAAAGACCTTAAAAAAGAAGGCGTGGACCCGAGCACAACTTCCACCCAACTTAAAAGGTCACCCGCCACAGAGAGATTGGGTCCATGGAAAAAGTTAAAGGCCTCCAAATTAGCCATCAACTCGATCACATTAATAGAAGGCGACCTCTAAGACATTGCTGACATGGTTCGTGAGGTCACCAAGGAAGCGCTCCAAGAAGCCATGTCAGAGCAGCAAATTGTGTTGGGGTCCCTAAGGGCACAACTGTAGGAACTACAGATGTGACCCCCACAGGAAGGCACCATAGCCACCTACGGTGCAGTAGGAACATTAATAGCGGAGCAACTACTACGAGTAAAGATGGCCAACACCATAGTGCTACCAAAAGGGGAACTAATAGCAGAGAATGATGTCATTTGGTCTCTTCTATCCCATCCTTTGCACAGGTGATCTCGCTCTAGGGCTTGTAAGACAAACGCTATGTTCCGGCTTTCAATACCTTCGTGAAAGTACACAATCAACCTTTGTGCAACTCTAACCTGTATCTCAGGTACTTTTGCGCTGCTATAGTAGCATGCCATGCAGATTCCTCAATTATCCTAAGTGATTTTCTTATCTTGTCAAATACATAAAGTTATCACCACGTAAGCAGATATTCGTGATTGCGTTGAATTATTCAATGTAATTGTATTCATTCGCGCATCATATAAGAATAATAAATGAGATTCACAACATATCGAAACCCACTAATAGAACAAATACACAGATATTACAGAATAACTCCTTTTATTAATATCTTCCAAGTATTACAAACATTGTTCACCCTGCGCACACAAATGTAGGGGTTCACGCACTCAACTACGGGCTTCTACCCTAGTCCTCTACGCACTCAGCTGCAGAGCCTCTACCTATGTTATAGCCTAAGACATAGACTTCTTGCTCTAAATCTATGACTCTCTTCCTTGTCCAATGCCTCTAACTACTTAGAGCTTAGCTCTTTTTATACAATCCCATGGTCCGCGGACCATGGGTACATTTCTTATAACCGACTTTACTTTACAAAACTAAGGGTAGACTACCTTTGTGACACATAATACCTTCGTGCTCCATGACCACAAAATGCGGAGTCTTTACAATAATATTACAAAAACTTGACTAAAACATGGGCTTTTAGCCCCAAAACTTCCCTTGGGGAATCGCGCTCCCAACAGGCCCCCAACACAAACATTGTGACTCACCCTCGAGTCACTCGATAGGCGCGGAGATATTTGTGTGAAGCTCATCTAGCTAGACCTTGATGATGAAACTTCGGTTGTGCTCTGAGTTACTGCTTGCTTCGCATCGTCAACTATATTCTCAATTACTTCCCCTACATTGTCAGCCTAAAGCTGTTGTTCTGTCGCTTGCAAAGTCACAAGTTTCCCTTCAATGTTTCCTATAACTGCATAAGCTTCCTCTAGGTAGGGCTTGAGTGATGCCTTCAACACTGCTTCCTTGTGCAGCGCTACGTCCACCCTTTCCTTCACCTGCTTGGCTTGTTGCAGCCTGGCTAACTGTCACGTACCCGAATTTTTTTTTTATTATTAATCGTATTTAATATTCTATTGCTCATTATGGTTTCTGGTATGAACGCCTCACTGTTCGTTGACTTACCTACATATGGATTTATATGTTGTAATGTATATGAACATATATTATTTACACAAATGATTGCTGGGAAATTAATTTATCAACGATTATGGTTTTCATAAACCCAGGGTGGTAAGGACCCTTGAGCGATTTGGTTGATTGCTTTACTAAAATTGGGCCGCCATATGAACCTTGGGTGTTATCAGAGTTGACAACACAAGGCATCCGCTGGCATTCCATTGTAATGACAGGTGGGCACGGCATTAAACACGCTGGCTCGATCACGTGAAGGGAGTGGGCTGGCGTTAAGTCCCCGCCTAACTCTTTACCGCCATGATCAAGGGTGTGGATGGCCCGGGATGGATCTGAGGGCGGAGACGCCTCCAGATGTCATAGCCGAGGTTTGGATGGTATATGACTTGCCCTTCTCGATTAATCGGGTTATTGTGAAGCTCCGCGCCCCTTTGCTCTGCTCCGCGCCACATCGTTCCAGTCTGAGCTCTTCTGGTAAATTCCTCATGTGCTGAGCGCTCGTTCCTCCGCCGAGCGAGTAATCTTGCGCCGATCATCCGTCTGTTCATTATATATAAAGATATACTATTGAACTCTGGAGGTATGTCACGGATTGTAACCTACCGGATCTTTTTTTTCTGTTGTTCTTTTGCTTTGGGGTAGATGATTATCTTCCTTCATGTGGCGGTGCTAATTGTTCCTTGCCATGGTGTGTGCATGCAGTAGAACCGGTTCGGAGTTCGTTCAGATGAGGAGGCCCTCCTTCGAAGGCTATGGTGCTCCCGGCTCTATGCCAGGTGCGTTTCTCCCGGTTGCACGGTATGCGATTTGGGTTACATTTCTTACTCTTTATTTGGTCTACCCGCAGAGGGTCTCCCCTGCGCCGAGCTGTAGCCGAACCTTACCTCACCGTGGTTGGTCGCAAGTGGCAACGGGAGGCTCCCCACTGTACTATTCTGAGCCTACCCTTGTGCTGGCCATGGGTTCCGTCGAAACCCTGGCGCTTTCCGTGGTTAAGGCTAGAGATTCCTCCAGAAAGTGGAAACTGTATTCGCATTTTAACCATTTGTAATTTGAACTGTTATGTTAATGTTGTATATTGAATGGTACTCCGGCCACGGCCGTGTGGTTTACAGATGTTGGGGCTTCAGGCCCTTTTTTTAATTCCTTTTCTAATGATATGTTACAGATATTGGGGCTACAGACCCTGTTGGTTTTCTTTATTGTGAACTGTTACGACCGTATGGTTTTTTTTATCAATTGACTTTAAATCTCCACCACTGTTTCATGTCAGCTAGGAGATTTCTTTTGCGTCAAGGATGATATGGTTCTGTTGGCCAAAGGCTGTGTAAACTTTCCATATAATGTTCTGGTTAATATTTATACTGTGGTTATGCTTTTGATACATGGTAGAAGTTTTAAGTACATTCTAATGCATGAAGTCACAACTCCCGTTACGGTTCTTGCATGGATATTCTATGGCTATCCCACTGGCAGAGTATGCGGCCTCGATTGTCCGGCCCTATGCTTACTCTGTGGACGGGAATGGTCTGAAATTCCGCTCTTACCAAGAGCCAAATGTATTTCTCTGGTTTATAGTTCAGTTACTTTACCATTTGCTGTTACTTTAACCCCGCGGATGACAGCCTAATGCTGCTGGGTTTTATGTTCGGGGTTCTGTTTGTTCATGCATTATACATTGATACTGTTAACACATCAGCATTGGTATTATTATCACATTAATCTTGGTATTGTTAACACATTATTCTTTGATACACGTTCTGTGGAGTCGCAGTTTGCAGAGGTGTACCGAGGCACTCCCGGTATTCACTATATGTTAGTTACTTCTTTATTAAAATCTCATTGCAGGGTTGTCTTGTATTGCAGGGGTTGCCCGACTCGGAGGGCTTGTCTCCCCTTACCCTTTCTATAATTATTCTATATCATGAGTTTAATGCCACACTCGAAAGACCACTGATCTTTCCTAGTAATAGAATTGAGTTATGGAGATTATTGTCTCACTTCCTTGTTTTTCATACCTGTAACTTGTAATTCGGCAAGATTCTCTCTCTCCTTTTCCCAACTACTCGGAATAGTAGTGTTGCGATTAGTCTACTACAACCAAGGTTTTATTCTTACCCTTGCTCCTGTCATTTGGTAGTGAGACCGAAGCTTAACCGTTCGGGTCTCTGTCTGGAACAAGGCGCAGGCTCCTATACTTAAAGACTAACATCTGTTATCCAGCTAGTGTGCAATTAGGAAGTAGTAATGATATTTTTAAGCAACAATTATCTCCTATGCATTATAGATATTTATAGGGTTTAACTTAAATGACTTGCAGATACTTGCAGAGATTTGAGGGTTTCAGTCTTACTTACCTGGCCTCGGCCAGCCCTTAAGTCCCTTAGTAGATCACCTGCACGCAAGCCTGTGCATAACTATTTAGCCGCCCATCCGTGAGACTCGTCCTTCGAGACCAGAGCCTCCCCCCTTGCATTCCTCTTGCCGGATCACTATCCTCAGTAAGGTTGCACTGTGTGCTCGACTATCTGGTCCTTACCAGACGTAGTCTTTTATTCCTTTTTTTTTTTCCTCTGCCTGTCTCTACAGCGCAGATTTTTTCCATCCTCTCCCTTTTCCCTGGAAGCTTTTCCAGTTAGGGAAGGTGGTTAAAGTCAGTTCCAATAACCGACTTTCCTCCCAAGAGTTGCCAACACTTATCATGAGTATTCTTTATTAAAATATTTTAATGCACATGTAAAATAAAAGAGATACTCTTAAGATCTTTAAAAAAAAAAAAACAGACAATAAAATAGTCTTCCAATGTCATTCTTAATCCAGTCTTTTACCGTAGTCAAATTTAAATATTTACATATTCCCGGGGTCATCACATCTCCCCCCCTGAGATTGGACATCGTCCCGATGTCTGTTGTTCACAAACAGGCCCGGATAAGCTTCCTTAAGAAGCTCTTCATCTTCCCAAGTGGCCTCATCAGGCCCATAGTGCTGCCACTGCACTTTAACTTAGGTAATAACTCGCTTCCGCAGCTTCACTTCTCTCCGGTCGAGAATGCTCAGTGGTTCGACCAGGACCTCTCCTTCTGGTTCGACCTGCAATCATCAACAATATCAGTCATTTCGCTTCCAAAATTCATATCCAATAATTCAACTGGAATCATTCCTTACCCGTACATCTTGCCATTTGATCACATGCTTAGGGTCGTAGATGTATTTTTTTAGTATAGAAACATGGAAGACATTATGGATTTTAATGTGGCTTGGCAGAGCGAGCTGGTAGGCTACTGGCCCGACTCTTGCCAAGACCTGGAAAGGTCCAAAATAGCGGGGTGCAAGTTTAGCGCAACCGCTCCATTGCAGGGTACTTTTCCTGGCTTGAATTTTTACATAAACATGGTCGCCGACTTGGTACTCTTTGAACCTTCTTTTCCGATCTGCAAAGCTCTTTTGCTGATCTTGAGCAGCCTTTAAATTAGTCTGCACCCTTTTTACCATGTCCTCCATTTCCTTGAGCATCTCTGGCCCCAACCTTAGTTTGTCTTCAGGGCCATTCCAACTTGAGGGCGTACGGCACTTCCATCCGTACAAAGCCTCAAAGGGAGTCATTTGTATGGATGAATGATATCCATTGTTATCTGCAAATTGCACCAAATGTAAATAATCTTCCCATTGTGTTGGTCTTTGCATTACACATGCTCTTAACATATCCTCTACAATCTGATTTACTCGTTCCGTCTGTCCATCAGTCTGGGGATGATAAGCTGTACTGAAATTCAGCTGTGTACCCAGTTCTGCAAACAATGCTTTCCAAAAGGCGGATGTAAATTTTACATCTCGGTCTGATATTATCGTCTTCGGAAGCCCATGCAGTTTGAACACGTTCTGCATAAAAATGTGTGCAATCTGCACCGCTCTGTAGGTAGATTGCACTGGTATAAAGTGTGCTGCCTTACTCAACTTGTCTACTACTACCATAATAGAGTCATTGTTCTTCTTTTTCCTAGGCAGTCCAGTTATGAAATCCATGGATATGATCTCCCATTTCCATTCTGGAATAGGCAAGGGTTGCAATAACCCTGTCGGATGTAGGTGCTCTGCCTTGATCTGCTGACATTCCAAACACCTCGCTAAATATTTAGCCACATGCTTTTTCATTCCAGGCCAATAGTATTCCCTTCGAAGCGCAGTAAGCATCTTCTGGTATCCGGGATGACCTGCGTAGTGGCTGGTGTGAAATTCGTCCAAAATCAGATTTTTAAGACTGTTTTCGTTAGGTACAAACAACCTTTTTTTATAGAGAAGCATTCCATCCTCACCTATTTCATACCCGTGCTGACTTTCCTTGCTGGAAAGTGGTATTTTCTGTTTCATTTGCTGATATTCGGAATCTTGGTCCGCTGCTGTTTTTATCATTTCTTGCAAGGGATTCTTCCATTTACTGAGCATAACTTGGTATAAGCGTTGCACCTTTCGACTCAGTGCATTAGCCACACGGTTTTCCTTTCCTTTCAGATGTTTAATGTCGAAATCAAATCCACTTAAGAAATCTGCCCAACGGGCTTGCCTTGCATTCAGGGTGGGCTGACTGAAATAATTTGTCAAGCTGTGATGGTCTGTCAACAACATAAATTTCCTTCCTAATAAATAATGCCACCACATTTTAAGTGCATGTATGATGGCTGCTAATTCCAAGTCGTAGGCAGAATATTTCTTCTCATGCTCCTTTAGCTTTCTTGATTCGTAAGCGATCACTTTTCCCTCTTACATTAACACTCCACCCACACCTTCTCGACTTGCATCGATACATACCACGTAATCCTTATTAGGATCAACTATACTCAAAATGGGAGCAGAGGTGAGCAAATGCTTAAGTTGCTCAAAGCTTTGCTGACATTTTGAATTCCACTTGAACGCCCTTCCTTTCTTCTGCAAGGAAGTGATAGGATATACTACCCTTCAGAAGCCTTCCACAAATCTTCTATAATAACCGGCCAATCCCATGAAAGATCTGATATCCACCACATCCTTAGGTACGGGCCAATCCATTATGGTCTTTATTTTCTCAGGGTCCACTGCAATCCCTTCTTTTGTGATTACATGGCCCAAATACTGTATCTCCTCTTTGAAGAAATCGCACTTGCTGAGTTTAGCGTACAATTGATGCTCTCGAAGAGTTTGCAGTACCAACCGAAGGTGTTCCTCGTGCTCCTCCTTAGAACGAGAATAAATCAAAATGTCGTCGATGAATATCAGTACAAATTTATCCAAAAATCGATGGAACACACTGTTCATTAAGCACATGAAAGTGGCGGGTGCATTAGTCAAACCGAAAGGTAGCACTACAAATTCGTAATGTCCATACCGGGTTCTGAAAGTTGTTTTAGCGATGTCCTCTTCCTTAATTCTGATCTGATGGTAACCAGATCGCAAATCAATCTTGGAAAATACTGTCGCACCTTTGACTTGATCAGAAAGCTCATCGATCCGAGGTAAGGGATATTTGTTTTTGATTGTGAGCTTGTTTAGCTGTCGGTAATCGATACACATTCGGAGGGTTCCGTCTTTCTTCCTCACAAATAGCACCGGAGCTCCCCATGGAGACACACTAGGATGGATATCATTTTTGTCTAGCAATTCCTGTAATTGCATTTACAACTCAGTTAGCTCGGGTACACTCATTCTGTAAGGTTCCCGTGAAACTGGTGCTGCCCCTGGTAGCAATTCAATGGTGAAGTCAATATCCCTTTTTGGGGGTAGCCCAGGGATTTCTTCCGGAAACACATCCGCGAATTCTTTTATTACCGGAAGGTTGTCTAGCATGGCCGTTTTGTCCTTGGTTTCTGCATAACCCACCTGAATGACATATATCTGGCATCTTTTTTTGATGCACTTAGCTAGCTGGGATGCAGTGATTGGCCGGACCTGCACTGGTCGTTTAATCCCTTGCATCTCTTGTTCCTTTCCAACATCATCCTTGTAATGAATGGTTTTTGTCTTGCAGTTCACTAACGCCCAGTGCTTCTCTAGCCAATCCATCCCGATTAGGATGTCATATGAACCAAGTGGAAGCATATTCAGATCTACTACCACTGGTTGCCCTGCTATTGTTAAGGGGCAGTTATTAACCTTCGCCATTACTTGCCTCTTAGCCCCCGTAGCTAGCTGTACCAGCCAAGGGTTCCTGAATTTTTCAGGTTGTAATTTACACTGTTCAACTATCTTTGGGCTAATATAACTTAAAGTGACTCCTGGATCAATTAGAACAGTGATAGAAAAGTCTAAAATTTTACCTTCAAATTCTACCATGGTGGGCTGGTACTCTGCCTAGCGGTCGTCCAGAGCTGCGTTAATCCTTGGCATGCTTCGTCCCACATCGCCGACGGTTGATGCCTCATGAATCTGGGATATCTGATCAGTTCCCTTCCGTTGCGGACAGTTCTTGACATAGTGCGGTCCGCCACAACCCCAGCACTGCACTGGGGGTTTGGTTATTCCTTCGCTGTCCAGCTTGGCAGATTGTTCGCTCATTCTGGTTTCACCGATTGTCTTGGATCTGAACGAACCTCTTGGTGTTGTTCTGTTGTTCTGCCCTTTACTGCTTCCTTTAATTCCGCCGCCTCGGCCTCCTTTACTGTTTCCAGCAGTTTTACTACTCTTTTTCTCACTCCATTTCCTATTGGAAACGTCCCCTTTCTGTTTGTTCTGCTGATAACAGATTCTAGCCTTGCGAATAGCTTCATCCATTGTTCTAGGATTGTCAAATTCAATCCTTTCTCTCATATACATGGGTAGACTACTAAAAAATCTTTGCACCTTGGCTTTTTCTTCCTTAAGGTAGGGCACATAGCGAAGCAGGGAGGTAAAACGGTTAATAAGCTCATCCATAGTCTGCTATCCTAATCATAGATCGTGGAATTCCTTTGCCTTTTCATCATAAAAGCGCTTTGTCAAATATCTTTCTTTCAAATATTTCTGGAACTTTTCCCATGTTATGGTTCGTTCGCTTACCCCTTTAACGATTTTAACCTCCTCCCACCACAGGGTTGCTTTTCCTTGTAACTGAAAGATAGCCAATCGTGCCTTCAGGTTATGGTCATATTCATATAGCTGGAAATATTTGTTCATGTTAATTAACCATGCTTCAGCCGCTTCCTCTTGTTCCCCATCAAAGTGTGGGGGTTTGATTTTCCGGAATTCCCCCTATAATTCCACTCTTTGACGTTTTGAGGTCTGTTGTTCGGATGCATTGCCAGATTGATCCTCTCCTTCCTCCGAATTTTCAGGTTCCGCTTGGTAGTGCTGTTCCTCCATCATCCTCTTCTGTTCTGCACTGGGATTGGCTAGCGACGGGTTCTGTCTTTCAGACAGACTTTTTAAAATTCTTTCTTGCTCCATTGTCAATCATGCATTATCCTCCCGCAACTGAGCCATCTCATTTTTCAGGTCCTGTACTGTCTCCAATATAGCCAGGTTCGTGCTCCGTGTCTCCTCACCAAGCTGTACCCACAGCTCTAAGTTATCTCTAGGATTTGTTGCAGGTCCCTGTTCGGTCGTGGACCTATGCGGAGCGTTGCTAGCTCACTGCATATTACTATTACTATCTATTGTCTTCTGTTATTCTTCTTCCCTTTCTTGCCTGGTATAAAATCAGGGGAATATTTGACACAGGGAGTTACTTTGTACATTTTAGTGAAGAAAAAAAAATAATCAAATACTATGATTACTTCCACAATTAACATGTTTAAGCTCGTCCCAGAGGTCACAGTATGGGAACCTCTGCTCTGATACCAATTTGTCACGTACCCGAAAAAAAAAATTATTATTAATCGTATTTAATATTCTATTGCTCGTTATGGTTTCTGGTACGAACGCCTCACTGTTCGTTGACTTACCCACATATGGATTTATATGTTGCAATGTATATGAACATATATTGTTTACACAAATGATTGCTGGGAAATTAATTTATCAACGATTATGGTTTTCATAAACCTAGGGTGGCAAGGACCCTTGAGCGATTTGGTTGATTTCTTTATTAAAATTGGGCCGCCATATGAACCTTGGGTGTTATCAGAGTTGACAACACGAGGCATCCGCTGGCATTCCATTGTAATGATAGGTGGGCACGGCATTAAACACGCCGGCTCGATCACGTGAAGGGAGTGGGCTGGCGTTAAGTCCCCGCCTAACTCTTTACCGCCATGATCAAGGGTGTGGATGGCCCGCGATGGATCCGAGGGCGGAGACGCCTCCAGATGTCATAGCCGAGGTTTGGATGGTATATGACTTGCCCTTCTCGAATAATCGGGTTATTGTGAAGCTCCGCGCCCCTTTGCTCTGCTCCGCGCCACCTCGTTCCAGTCTGAGCTCTTCTGGTAAATTCCTCATGCGATGAGCGCTCTTTCCTCCGCCGAGCGAGTAATCTTGCGCCGATCATCCGTCTGTTCATTATATATAAACATATACTACTGAAATCTGGAGGTATGTCACAGATTGTAACCTACCGGCTCTTTTTTTTTTTGTTGTTCTTTTGCTTTCGGGTAGATGATTATCTTCCTTCATGTGGCGGTGCTAATTGTTCCTTGCCATGGTGTGTGCATGCAGTAGAACCGGTTCGGAGTTCGTTCAGATGAGGAGGCCCTCCTTCGAAGGCTATGGTGCTCCTGGCTCTATACCAGGTGCGTTTCTCCCGGTTGCACGGTATGCGATTTGGGTTACATTTCTTACTCTTTATTTGGTCTACCCGCAGAGGGTCTCCCCTGCGCCGAGCCATAGCCCAACCTTACCTCACCGTGGTTGGTCGCAGGTGGCAACGGGAGGCTCCCCACTGTACTATTCTGAGCCTGCCCTTGTGCTGGCCATGGGTTCCGTCGAAACCCTAGCACTTTCCGTGGTTAAGGCTAGAGATTCCTCCAGAAAGTGGAAACTGTATTCGCATTTTAACCATTTGTAATTTGAACTATTATGTTAATGTTGTATATCGAATGGTACTCTGGCCACAGCCGTGTGGTTTACAGATGTTGGGGCTTTAGGCCCTTTTTTTTAATTCCTTTTCTAATGATATGTTACAGATATTGGGGCTACAGACCCTGTTGGTTTTCTTTATTGTGAACTGTTATGACCGTATGGTTTTTTTTATCAATTGACTTTAAATCTCCACCACTGTTTCATGTCGGCTAGGAGATTTCTTTTGCGTCAAGGATGATATGGTTCTGTTGGCCAAAGGCTGTGTAAACTTTCCATATAATGTTCTGGTTAATATTTATACTGTGGTTATGCTTTTGATACATGGTAGAAGTTTTATGTACATTCTAATGCATGAAGTCGCAACTCCCGTTACGGTTCTTGCATGGATATTCTATGGTTGTCCCACTGGCAGAGTATGCGGCCTCGGTTGTCCGGCCCTATGCTTACTCTGTGGATGGGAATGGTCTGAAATTCCACTCTTACCAAGAGCCAAATGTATTTCTCTGGTTTATAGTTCAGTTACATTACCATTTGCTGTTACTTTAACCCCGCAGATGACAGCCTAATGCTGTTGGGTTTTATGTTCGGGCTTCTGTTTGTTAATGCATTATACATTGATACTATTAACACATCAGCATTCGTATTATTATCACATTGATCTTGGTATTGTTAACACATTATTCTTTGATACATGTTCTCTGGGGTCACAGTTTGCAGAGGTGTACCGAGGCACTCCCGGTATTCACTATATGTTAGTTACTTCTTTATTAAAATCTCATTGCAGGGTTGTCTTGTATTGCAGGGGTTGCCCGACTCGGAGGGCTTGTCTCCCCTTACCCTTTCTATAATTATTCTATATCATGAGTTTAATGCCACACTCGAAAGACCACTGATATTTCCTAGTAATAGAATTGAGTTATGGAGATTATTGTCTCACTTCCTTGTTTTTCATACCTGTAACTTGTAATTCGGCAATATTCTCTCTCTGCTTTTCCCAACTACTCGGAATAGTAGTGTTGCGATCGGTCTGCTACAACCAGGGTTTTATTCTTACCCTTGCTCCTGTCATTTGGCAGAGAGACCAAAGCTTAACCATTCGGGTCTCTGTCTAGAACAAGGCGCAGGCTCCTATACTTAAAGACTAACATCTGCTATCCAGCTAGTGTGCAATTAGGAAGTAGTAATGATATTCTTAAGCAACAATTATCTCCTATGCATTACAGATATTTATAGGGTTTAACTTAAATGACTTGCAGATACTTGTAGACATTTGAGGGTTTCAATCTTACTTACCTGGCCTCGGCCAGCCCTTAAGTCCCTTAGTAGATCACCTACACGCAAGCCTATGCATAACTATTTAGCCGCCCATCCGTGAGACTCGTCCTTCGAGACCAGAGCCTCCCCCCTTGCATTCCTCTTGCCAGATCACTATCCTCAGCAAGGTTGCACTGTGTGCTCGACTATCTGGTCCTTACCAGACGTAGTCTTTCATTCCTCTTTTTTTTTTTCCTCTGCCTGTCTCTACAGCACAGATTTTTGCCATCCTCTCCCTTTTTCCCTGGAAGCTTTTCCAGTTAGGGAAGGTGGTTAAAGTCAGTTCCAATAACCGACTTTCCTCCCAAGAGTTTCCAACACTTATCATGAGTATTCTTTATTAAAATATTTTAATGCACATGTAAAATAAAAGAAATACTCTTAAGATCTTTAAAAAAAAAAAAAAACAGACAATAAAATAGTCTTCCAATGTCATTCTTAATCCAGTCTTTTACCGTAGTGAAATTTAAATATTTACATATTCCCGGGGTCATCACACTAACCTTTGTGTCAGAGAAATGGCACGCGTTGTTCCCTTTTCATCATAGTGCTTTTGGAGTTCACGTGCTTCCACCTCGAGTCTCTAGATGTTTGGGTCCACCTACAAACAGGTCAGGATCTCAAACAATTGTTCAAACAACTATGTGCAGTCTGCTACTGCACTCTCCACTGTCATGACTACTTCTGTGATAACAACCACCCGCTATTCCTTTACCTCCGGTGGTATCGAAGGCTGAGCCCTCAATTGGAACTCTGTAATCTGCAAGTTTAGCTCAACTGAACCTGCACCATCTTTGTCTGAGTGTCACAGACCCCTGTGGCCAATTTATAGATGCGAATCTTGACAAGCTCCTCTTCTGGAATAGCTAATTCCAAGACCATTCTGCAGGCCTCCTCCATGACCTATATGATCTTTTGTCTCTGGCTGGTTGCCTCGACCACTGAGGTGACGGCAACATTCCTTTGCAGGGCCATATGTTGATTGTTGATTTTCTATTCACTGATCACTTGGAGGGTGTGCTACTCGCTAGCCCTCAGCTCTGCAGTTACTCCATCATGCAAAGAGTGGAGTGTTTCACGTGATAGCACTGCTAGGTTCAGTCCTACTCCCTTCAAGGCGCTGACTATGGGCTTATCAGCCTCATTTTCTGTTGTCAGGGCTCGATCCGGTAGCACTAGTGCACTGGAAGCCTTCGTGCACAACATATCAATAGCCTCTAATGTACCGATATCCAAGCTGGTAGATGTAGTACCAACTTCTGACGTGCAGGCCTGTAACTCCTACAGTCCAGTCTTGATGGCCCTAGGATGATCAACTGTGCTTTTCAAATTGCTGCAGGGCCTCCATGGTGACATCTCTGACTGTGTCACCAATGTCGTATAAGTCTCCCTCCATTAGTGCGATGGGGTTCAGTGAGGTGTTGTTCACCTTGGACTTCTTTTTGGACCCTCCCTTTCTCGGCTCATTCAAGTGCTTAATACGGACGTACGTCTCCTAAGGGTCCACGTTGTGCTACTCTGTGTCCTCTTCTTCCATTGCAGGTGAAGGCAACCACATGCCTTTGTCAAAGCCCCTCTTTGTGCCTCTTATTTGTTTTCTGGCCTCCCTTCCTGTCTACTCTACCTTAGCCTTCTCAGCAGCCTTCTTCTTCCTCTTCTCAACCAGCTATGCCATCTTTAGCTTGGCCTCGTCCTTCTTCTTTTGTGTGGCAGACTTGCTTCCACCCACCTCCAAGTCTGTGGAGGTGCACCACTTTGCCAGCCATTTATCCAACATCGCATCGATGGCATCATTCGTGGCTATGTATGATAGATCATACCACTTCTACGAAGGATCCTTTCTCAACTTGATTGAGATCCTATGGAAATCAGCTTTGAATTCGGCATAGCTCTGTAGGTTAGCATATATTGTTGGCGACAATCATGGCTTGCAATTGATAGGCATCCTGATATTCATTTCCATCAGGATCCAGAAGATTTTGTTGTCGCGAATGCACTCCACATCCTTGATTGCTCACAGCGAAGTGTACTTCGTTACTTCGGAGAGGTTTGGTGTAACTGAGGGGAAAATTATTTCTTCCGGTAGCTCCCACACTACATGCACAATTGAGAGAAAGAGGCATGCATAGTGGAACGTCTTGCTTTGCTCCTATGCTTCGCGATACTTGGCCAAGAACTCACCGCAAAGGTAGCCTGACAAGTTAAACTGGACTCCTTCCACAAACTACTATGCAAGTGCAACAATAGACACCGACACCTCATCGGTGCTTGACTTCTGCATCACCTTCCCAACAATGATATACATTTCCACCTTCATAGGGGGGTCACAGATGTTGGAGATTGCATACCCGTGTGACTTCTTCACCAATTTAAACTTCTCGTTCATCGACTCTGCGAGCGCCAGCTTGCCATCGTTGCCACCAAAAATCATCGCTGTATTTTCACCTGTATACGGCAGGCATGTGATGAGGTGAATCAACATATCGGCGATGGGTATGGGTTCCTCTAGCTACAGACAGCCATCGTGCACCATGAACAATAGTTGCTTGATGATTAAAATCGTCATGGGGGTGTGGTTATAGTGCAGCACCTAGAGCAAGTTAAGTAATCTTGCCTTCTCTACTCTTCTCAGCCACTTTCTCAGCTCTAGTACAGTCATCCCCATCTGTGTGTCTATCACGTGGCACATCAACTGTTCAGTCACTAGAGGTAGGAACTTCTCATGGTCCAGCAAGTCCCAGTCTTCGTGCTTCAAAATCGGCACCCATGCTAAACGCGGACCATCAAAAGTGATCTCATCTAGTAGCAATGGGGTTTGCAGGGGAATCTTACTTTCATCAATGTCCTTAGGGACCTTAGACTTAGGTTTGCATGGGGGGACATACTCCGAAAACCTTGTAATAGGGTCCGCACCCTGGGCTTCAACCTCCTCTATTTCCACTCCCACATCCTCATCGTCCATGGGGATGACTTTGATATCCTCCTCTTCTGGCTCTAGGTTTATAGCCTTGCCTTTCTCCTGGGTAGTGGGTTTGGATGGGTTTCGTCTCGATGACACATGCACCAGGATGGCAGGCTGCTTGCCCTTCTTATCTTGCATGGTCTCCTTGGTTTAAGTTAGCTTCAGCCGTGGTGTTCTCAAAGATTTAGGGACCTATGCTAGTACTTTGACTACTTCTGGGGCAGCTTCTTCAGCCTGTTTCTCCATATCAATTTCTTATACATTTTCCTCAGCGGCCACTCCTTTGGTGTTCATAGCTTCTGCACGAGTTGTCATGACACTTTTCACTAGGGCTTGTGTCTCTTTCGACAATTGTTCGAACGTTGGACTCGCTATCAGGTCTTAAAAGAATTCACAATTCATGTGCACCTGAGATCACAACAACTCAATTGTCAAAATGCCAAGTGCTTTTCACTGGGCAGGCAGTTGTAATTTATAAGGCAATTTGAATTCAAATATGACCGTTCCCCATGAAATCGGTTCATTAGTGCCAAACTAGCAGCAGATTTTCATGGATCTAAGCCACAAATTTCATCTTAAATGCCAGTTGTCTGCTCCATTTGGCCTCACTTTTGTTTTCTTTTCATGAACAGTGACCTAAATGATCACTTTCCAGCCGACCTGCATGATTTCTCCCTATGTAGCGTAGTGCCCTTCGCGCTATCGCAGACCCATTGACTGGTCCTTGCTTTTCACCATCTTCTAATTGCGTAGCTCCACAACTTGGGCAGTGTAGTTTATAGCCCAACGCCTCCTTTCAGCTACCTGGAGCGCTAAGACTCTACTACTTTCATTTAGTCACCTGGCCGGACCACCGGTGTATGGTTCAAGTGACTACCATTCACTTTTCCTGGGAAGGGTTCTCCATATGTAGAGCAAATCCCTCCGCGTTGTCGTAGACCCATTGACACATCCTTGCTTCGCACCATCTTCTAATCACGTAGCTCCACAACTTGGGTAGTGTAGTTTATAGCCCTGTGCCTCCTTTCAGCTACCTGGAGGGCTAAGACTCTGCTACTTTCATTAGGTCACTTGGTTGGACCACCAGTGTATGGATTCAAGCGACTGCCATTCACTTTTCCTAGGAAGGGTTCTCCATTTAAGTTGACCAGCTATACCACTCCTCCATCGGCAATCTTCTTAATAACATAGGACCCTAGCCAATGCATCCTGAATTTTCTAGGGAATTTATCAAACTTACTATCATACCACAAAACCAAATCATTTACCTTAAATTTGCGCAACTTGATGTGTCAATCATGCCATGCCTTTTCATGTTGCTTTTGGACTTGCAGGTGAAATCTAGCCAAAAATCTTTCTTCTTCGACCTCATCCAGCTGCGTGAGCCTCTCTTCCAGGGCTCCACGAACCATCATACCTGTGAGCACTACTATGCGCAGACTAGGCACAATTTATTCCATAGGCATTATGGCTTTGACACCATAGACAAACTTAAAGGGGGTTTACCCCATCAACTTCTTGCATGTTGTTCGATCAACCCACAATACTACAAGTATGCAAAGGTCCTAATCACTCCATTGAGCATTGCAAACCTTGGTCAAGGCATTTTGAAGCACTTTGTTGAACGCCTCCATTGTCCTATTAGCCTAAAGGTGATAAGGTGTGATCTTCTGGTGATCTACATGAAATTCCTCCGTTAGTGCATTGATTGTCTCATTCAGGAAGTGAGTACCATGATAACTCATCAAGATCCTTGGACATCCAAATCACATCAGTACATGCTCAGATAAGAACTTTGCAGTCATCGTGCCCGTACGATCCTTCACTGACCGTGCTTCTATGAAACGAGTAAAATACTCTGTCACAGTGATAATGTACCTCACTCTTGTCTTCCCTTGTGGCTGAATGGGTCCTACAAAATCTATTGCCCACTTCTGAAAGGGTTGCAACGTCATTTGTGGATTCAAAGGCATTTCATCCCTCCGTGATGGCATGCTTGTTCTTTGACATAAATCACGTTCCTTGTAATATTCTTTTGAATCTTGATGAAGGGTTGGCCACCAAAACTCGACGCATAGAATCTTCTGCATGATTTCTCTCCCTACATAATGTCCTCCTGCGGTGCCCCCATGAGCATCCGTGAGGATGCTGCTTCGTTTGAACTTAGGTACATACTATCGCAATATCTCATTAGTCCCCATCTTGTATAGATGCCCAATAATGATAGAGAAATATGTCACACGCACCACTAATTCCTTCTTTTGCTGGGCAGAGTATCCTTCCGGTGCAATTCTTGTTGTTAGGAAGTGTATTATATCCTCAAAATGACCATCCACGTCATGCACTGAAAATAGCTGCGCATCAAGCAATCCTTCTTCCAAGTTAGTAGGTTCCTCCCCTGTTTTGATGTGCGACAGATGATCTATTCCTGCATTCAATCATCCAGGATTCACACCAACTTCAAAATCATACTCTTGGAACAATAAGAGCCATCTGTAGATTCGCCCCCCCAACACAGGCTTATTGACCAGGTACTTCAGTGCAGAGTGATACTTCTAAAGATCATACACCATAGCTATCCCCTCGCATTCAGTGGTAGATTATTTCTTCTCTTCTTTGGATAATATATGGCTTGCGAACGCGATAGGATGGTCGAAGCCTTCTCTGCCATGCTGTGTTAGTATTGTCCCCAGTGCTATATATGATGCATCGACATGTACATGAAAATATTTCTTCCAGTCCGGGAAGACTAAAATCGATGTGGTAACCATCTTTCCTTTCAATATATCCAAGCTTTTCTTAAACTCATCGTTCCAATAGAATGTGACATCTTTCTTCAACAACTTTTCCATTGGCGCGGTGATCTGTGCATAGCTTTTGATAAACTTTCTATAATATCCCGTACGTCCCAGAGTAGCACGCTGCTGTTTCACACTCCTTGGCACTTCCAAGTTTAGAATCACCATGATATTCATAGGGTCTACCATTAGTCCTTGTCTGTAAACCACATGCCCCAATAGGTTCCCAAAAGGAATGGAAAACAGACATTTCTTGAGGTTGAGCATGATCTGGTATCTTTAACAGGTACCCAACATCAAGCGCAACCTCGCTATGTGGCTCGTAACCAACCCAAATATATTCCAGTAATCAAAATATACCTCCAGGAACTTATGAATAAATTCCTTGAATGTCGCAACAACCACGCTCGAAAATATTGCAAGTGCATTCTTCAATCCAAACAACATTATAGTGTATTGAAAACAACCCCACTCAGGCGTGAAGGTTGTCTTGCTCCTATCCTCCAGCGCGATTTTGATTTGGTGGTACCCAGAGAACCCATCAATGAAGGAATACGCTTCTTGGCCACCACATTTTCCAACACTTCATCTGTGAACGGAGTCGGGAAAGGATCATGAATACAAGCGTCATTCAGTTTTCTAAGATCCACACTAATCCTTATCTCATACTTATGCTTCTTCTCTTGCACCACCATTGGTCTTACCCAATCAGATTCTTCCATAGGCTCAATGATGCCTACCACTAGCATTTTTTCTAGCTCTAAGTGGACCTTCTCCTTGTATTTTGGATTGAGGTGATAAGGCCTAGGCTTAACTGACTTCTTATCAAGATTTAACGTGATCTTCATCTCTCCTAGGTCCCTGATTATTCCTTTCAGATCTGTAAACTTGGTAGGGAATAAGTCCTGGTATTCGGGGAGCAATTCATTGACCTTATCCGCCATCGCATTGTCCCAGTAGTCACCAATCTTCATGAATTTGAGTTCTACCTCCGTACCAATGTTTGCTTGTTTTATTTTCACCGGCGCAGTTATAGCAGGGTTCTCAATCTGCGGTCCTTGAACCTTGTGGTATCCTTTTGTTTCTAGAATGTTAATATTCCAAGGATCCTCATCCTTTGCTTCAAAAATTATATTATCACGTCAATGTGCATGACTCAGCTAAGTATCCCATTCAGGCGGAATCAGATCTAAAGGATCTTGCTGTATCCTAAAGATAGTTGCTTTCACTTCTTGTAGCGCTTCATCAATATTGTCAAATTCGTCCTCAAAACTAAATGTCATCATGAATCCTTCATGCAGGATATCCCATTCACCTATCCCATGGTGGAGCTCTGTTTCTATATACCAATTCATTGGGAGAACATCCAAGGTATGACAGAACAGGCGCACCTACTCAGGTTGGGGCTTTTCTCCGTAATCCTGTGTCCATTTGGCCAGATGAGCGCACGGATCATTCTGCCCATCGTACTTGTTTGTAAATTGCATCCTAGGCTTCCCAAATCATGTCCTCATCATATTCCTACATTTTCACCAACCATCAAAGCTTCCCTTGTGCATACCCCACCATCTTGCGGGCATAGCACGCAGTGCACAGTCCAAGTCCTAGAAGCTTTGTCTTTTTGGCACCTCCCTTTCAAATGCATCCAAAAATATATCTATCTCATTTAGGCCATCATAAAAATGCAGGTTTCTTACCTCTAATGACATACAATGTAGCGACCGGGTCATCATGTTGCAATTCAGCGTAGTTACTTCATGTAACCAATTCTGCAAGCGTTTGATCTCTTCGTCAGAGTTCGAAGTGCAGGAACTCTCACGATCCCATGTAATCCGTCTATCCACAGTGGGATTCAACCAATCTTGGTCTCACATTATTATCTTATAGATACATTCCAAATCATCATAACTCTCACAATCACAGACAAGCTCAGTATAGCGCGATCCTTCAACAGGATCGAGGGGTATTATTACGCGCAGAAATTTCTTCTCAAAGCTCATCTTTCGCTTCTTCAGATTGATTATCCCGTTCATATCAGTAACCCAATCAATTCCCAGGAGCATAGGGTAGCGATTACTATCATCCACTATCTTTATTACCTAAAAATCGGCCAACATGCTTGCTCGCTCAATATCCATGGTCACCCCCTCGAGCCGCCCCATGGTGATGATTTTCTATTAATTCGCCATCCTTAGCTGAATCAGAGACCATTGTAATATAGGTCTCCCCATTCACTCCCATGTCTACTTTGGTAGGACATTCACATCTGACCCTAGGTCCAGAATGACCTGATCCATTTCATACTCTCCTATTTGTGCAGTCAGTCTCATCTCCCATCGTGTCCTTGTTTTATGCTTGCCAATCTTTCATACTACACAAGGATCACCTGGCGTGGTTCTAGTGCATCTATTGATGAGTTCTTGTAACTATTTCCAGCCTTACTGTCACGTAGTAACTTCATACAGGTTTCCAGGAAAGTTGTGAGCATAGAGGGGTCCATCTCTGGCTCAAGCATATCCTTGCATCTTGAGGTGGAGACTTCAACAAAGCTCTTTTCTAGCTTCCATGAAGGCTTCACGAGCATGCTTCAAATCCAACTCAGCCTCTTGCGTCAAGGATTTGCGAACCCATGTAATGACTTCTGGCTATTTCCCCTTGTCATATCGTGTTGTGATTCCACTTATGATTACTATATTTACATTTGGATCTTTCTCGCATGGCTCAGATCTCATCATTTGCAGGTTCTAAGTCATTGGAGGTAGTAGCGCCCCTTTATCACGTATGCTAGCTATCAACGTAGGACAATCTTTTGTTTCATGATCAAATAGCATGCAATACTTGCATGACGGATGTATTCGATTAGTGAAATCGTAGGCATACTATCCTGGTCGTCCGCAATTGTAGCAAATCAACTATCATCAACCTCTACCAGGTCCTCCTCCACCTCAACCTCGTCCACGCCATCCCTGCATTCTGGTCAACGGGTCGTGTTTTGGCCTGAACTCTATAGGTAGGAGTTCTATCCATCATTAGTTCATATCTCCTACAAGTACGATCATCATGTCCTACTGCCCTACAAAAGTTGCATAATAGCTATTGCGGTTGTTGGGCATGGAATCCCCCCATAGCATGTTTTGGGGCTCAAAGCCCAAGTTTTAGTCAAATGTATTATAAGACTCTGGGAATTGCAAGCGCGAAGAACGAAGTATAGGTTGCGTCATAGGGTTGTCTGCCCTAAGTATTGTAAAGTAATGTAATGTCATGTTGGCATACCCATGGTCTAGGAACCATGGGATTGTATAAATAGAGAGAGGCCCTAAGTTGTAAAGATAGCGAATCAGAGAGATAGATGAATACAAATGGTTCAACAATAGGGTAAGAGTCTAAGTGTATTGGATCATATTAATAGGAAGAGGCTCTGTAACTGAGTGTGCAGAGCCCTAGTAGAGTCTGCAACTGAGTGCGCGGACCCCTGCAGCTGAGTGCACAGGGCAGTGTTGAGTCTGTAATCTTGAACGAAGAATAATAAAGAGAAGTTGAATCCAATTTCTATGCATTTGCTTGTGTGTTGCCTTCTTTACATTTATACTTTTTTTTTATCGCACACACTTATATGATTGTTGGATATACTATTAATTATCACTAGTCTTACACAAATAAGTTGAGTAATCAGGTAATAACAAATTAAATAGCAAGGAACTTAGGTGTAATATGGGTCGTGTCCCAAGTAGGTTTGCGCAGAAGCAACATCACAGTTTGCGAGAGACTAACAAGTGCACGTAGCGACGTGTGCAGGGCCAAACCGCAGACCGCCAAAAGCTCATCAGGCATCCCCAGGCTGCAGAAATCTGGTTCTAGCACCCTCCCATACTACTTTAGGTGAAACCTCAGTCCGCGCTCTGTGGACTACTGCTGAAAGGGCCAATAGTACTAAGATTTTCTTGGTTAAATCACCTCTAAACCTGGGTCAGGCCCATACAAGCCAACAAATGGTTCTGTTGCCAGGACTAGAATCTGCATAAGGGATGTCTGATTTCGTGCCACTAGAATCCAACAAAGAAAGAAATTGAAGAGTGGTTGGATAAGAAGATTCATGAGTTTACGGAATAGGAAAATAGATATCCATAAGTAGCTAAGGAACAATGGTTGGAGCACTACTTGTAAGGTGTAAGCTCGACAAACCAATCGTGTGGACTCTAGAATCAGTGCGCAGACTAGAAGCGTCAGGAGATAAGATTGCACAAGCTATGGACCATTGGCTTGATTGAATTATAGGAGGATTTATCACTGAGTTCGTAGCAGATATGACTGTCAGCTACAATGAGGCGGAGCGACATTTCCTCAAGGGACTGCGAGATAAGTATATTAAGTCTTTGAATACTTCGATTAAGATGCTATTGTGTGAAAAGTGGGTTATGCGAACAAATTAATTTTTGGGGCTAAGTGAAGTGGGAAGATCTACATAAGCGGAAGTGGTGAAGAAATGGAAACTGGTCCCTTAATTTCCCCCTCACAGGAAAGCGAGGAGGAGCTCGCGAAAGTTTCTCCAAGAAGCACGATCAATCTCATAAGGTAGTGCATTCCGCTTTTACCACCTCCACCTACACCACCACCCATTTCACCCTCCTCACCTACATCTCCACCCACCCCACCTCTGCCATCACCACAGCTCAGTATGGCAAGTGCGATCAAACTACTGGTATTGAGAGGAGTAGGGAATGAACATCCGGACCAATTCTAGTTCATGGTAAGAGGAGTATGGGAAGAACGAAGGGTCGTGGTTGACAATATCAAGAAGCCTACACTAGTGAGTGCATTCCAAAATCGCGCATTAACACGGTACATCAAGCATTCTAATGACCATCTAAACACAAGAATCGCAAAAATCCAGGTCACCCTAAACGAGGAATTTAGCAGGCCAAATTTGGAAACACAATCAATCATCAGGTTTAAGGAGATCATGATGCTCTTAGGTGAGACCCCCTATGATTTGGACCAAATACTGAAGGGTATGATTCGCAAAGCCAACATGACGTTGATGGATGGACAACACTGCGCATGGTTTGTAGCATCACTAACTCCACACATAAGGATGGTGTTGTCACAGTGAAAATTTTCCACCTAGGCCGAAGCTTTAGAAATGGTGATGAGATTGCATGATACCCCTATACAAGACCCTAGTCTGGGAGTCCAACAAATCCACGCACAATTGCGAAATCTATGTTTGGAAATGCAAAGTTTGAAAGAGGACATGACACCTCGGTCAGAGACACGCAAGGAGGTATGGTGCATAAAATGCAAAGGCCATGGGCATGACAAGGACCACTGTCTAATGTTCGCGAACTACTTGGCAGGAGGATGGCTGATGCCATTAAGACCTAAGTCACAGGCAGGGCCAAGCGCGGTGCTTGCATTATGGTCTGCAATCTATCAGATAGGAGGAAAACACACTACGTATAATTGTCATCTATTGTAAAAATATACACAGACGTCCGAGTAATTGTTTTGTAGCTTCTGCAGGTCGGTAGGCCATGATGAGCGCACCTAGAGAAGCTACGAACTAATGATAGATCAGACTCCTACCTACAGGGTGTATATTGAAACATGAGCCCTTGAACCGAATGCAAGAATGGCATGCAATGGATTTCAGAGGTGTAGTCGAGGTCGAGGTGGAATGGGACCAAGAAGGGGTCGCGGATAGTTAATTTTTTATAATTGCGGAGGGCCATGGAACTATTCCTGTGATTGTACAGATCCAACGAGGACATCATGTTTGTACTGTACTCAAGTTGATCATGAGGCAGAAGACTTCCCTACAATGATAACGAGACTGCGTGAAAAAGGGGTACTTCAACCCCCTTCAGCTCAGAATTTACAGATCATGATGTCTAAACCACGCAAAGAAGACTTAAATGTAATCATGATGCTGAGGAGTGGTGTGACCATTGGTGATGATAAAGGGAAGCAGCCAGAAGAAAGTGCATGGGTTCGCAAGACTCCTATAAAGGAACCCGAATTTGATTTAGAACACACAAGGGAGACATTCATGGAAGCTAAGAAGATCTTCACGAAGGCCTCCACTTCATGTAGTAAGGATTAGCTAGAACCTAGGATGGATCCCTCAATGCTCACTACCTTTCTGGAGACATGCATGAAACTACTACACGATAGCAAGGTAGTAAAATGACTACAGGAGCTTATCACTAGGTGCGCGGGGTTAGGAGAACCGCTCATGGTCCAGAAACTTGGAAAGCGTGCATTATGCACAGGAAGGGAAATGAGGTTGACTGTGCAAATCGGTGAATATGAAATGGATCAAATAATCCTAGAACTCAGATCGGATGCAAATGTATTGCCAAAACAAACATGGGAACGCATGGGCAGACCCACGCTACAGTGGTCTCCTATTCAGTTATGAATGGCGAACCAACAAAAGATCTTGCCCATGGGAAGATTGCAAGGGGTAACAATAGATATTGAAGGTGCGAGCGAGCAGGCGAATTTTGAAGTAATAGAGATTCTCGATGATAGTAATCACTATCCCAAGCTACCAGGAATAGACTGGCTCACCGATATGAATAGAGTCATAAATCTGAAGAAGCGCAAAATGATCTTTGAGAAAAATTCACTATGCGTAATAGTACCACTAGATCCAGCCGAAGGAGCACGATACACTGAACCGGTGCGCGATGATGATAGTGATGATAATCTTGATTGTATTTACAAGATAACCGCATGAGAAGAGGATTGGGTGAATCTGACTACAGATGGAAGGATTTCGTGGGAGCGCAAAAGCTCCTACACTTTGGATTAAGACAAAGAGATAGAGTAATGGCAGAATCAGTTGCACGAGGTAACAATGCTTAATTGCATCATGATGGTTAGATCACTATGCTACGTGAAAACAAAAGCAAGGGATCTCCTGACATATGATGGGTTGACAGCGGTGAATGAATTCCTAAGAAAATTTGAAAGAATAGTACTAGAACAACAGCGGTTCGATGCACTACAGTGGGCACTATGCAACACTCGCATGACGGTGGGGTATGCATCAAGGAAATTTTGAGGACTGGCATGGATGCAGAAGGATGATGTGCCTACGATTTGGAAAACCCTAGCTTAGAATGCGAGCCAATTAGCAGGGGCGGAACGACTTGCGCGCCCACCTTTCCTGATGGGTACGGACATATGTTGTACAACCTGCACAAGAGCACACCACTCCTAGAATACAGAATCGGAACAAACTGAAGCAGTAGGAAAGGCGACGTGCGATACCAATTATCCACGAAGAAGTGTTCGATAGGATGTGTGAAGTACTGAACAGGGTTCACCAGACAAGACGCACTAATTGGGACCTGTGCATACCAGTGGTTCGATCGGCCTATAAGACCACATGCAAAACCCTAACTGCCGAAATGATTCCAAAGGTTCGAAACAGAGTAGAGACCATAATTTCTGAAGAGAATGAAAAGAGGAATCTGCACGTAATAGCTCTCACAGTTGTGACAATGCACGAAGACCAGGATGAAGAAATCACATAGCTACGAGAGGTCAAACACATAGAGATTCAGGAAGCCATTCGGCAAGGGAACCTTAGACTTCGTGAACTCGAAAAGGATTGGGTATGACTAAGGAAGAAAAGAATTTGATGGACACCATGATCAAGAGGCTGGAAAATGAGGTCAAGCAAGCATGTCTCGTCGATAGACCAAGGATGAGAAAATAAGGTGTGGATGGTCATACCACTGGATTAAAATATTTTCGCCAAGAATTTATGACTCTGATACCATGTCTATGACCGCACCTCACCAAATGCAGTAACCAGGGGAGTGCACTACCTACAATAGAATGCACAGCACCGGCTGTCGCATTGGAAATTGAGGAGTTTTCGCAGACTATACTAGAAGGCAAGTTGAAGTCTCACATAGGTGGTGCGACCAGCTGACTAGCCATAGGGAGCACAGTCTCCAGGCAGTTGAAAGAGAGTGCGAGACTATAAAAGACTCTATTTGGGAGCTACGTGATGAGGGAGGTGTGCACAAAATCAACATGTCACAAGGTTCACGACCATGCACAGGGGGCTGCGCTGCCACACAAGTAGGCTGGGAAGTAACCATTGGTGTCACTTTTCATGACGAGATATCCGATTTAAGGCAAAAAGGAGCGGGTGGTGGGCATTTAAGACGTGAATTAAGGGCAAGATTTGGGGCAAACTGACGCTAATAAAGAAATGATGACCCAGAATTGTGGGGAATGGTCAAATTTGAATTCAAAAGGCACTATAAAACTCCAAGGGCTAGCCATGAGACAACACTTGTTCACTTGAGATTTGAGCAGTTGATTAGAGCACAGAGTGTTGAGTGCCAAGCAATATTCGAGCCCCAAAGTTCAAAAATGACCATAGATAGTTCAAACAAGATGGCGGCTACTAGGAGAGGTTTTGGCTTTACAAAAGAAACCACTGATGAGGCCGCGCAGGACCCCATAGTACATGATGTTCCCAAAGATACTATGGTCACACTGGACTCTAAGGCCCAAGAAAGATAAGCAGGTAGTGGGACCAGTCTGCATGTCCCCGCGGAATCCGTGGTTCGGAAAGCTCTCAATGGAAGAAAAGGGCAAGGCTATCACCATTGAGATAGATGATGAGGAGGAGGACCTACAGGCTCTCATCGATGAGATAGAGGAAGTAGAGGACATGGAAGAGGACATCCAGTCAATGCACTCTATAGTGAAATTGCCTGAGTACGTCCCTCCGTAGAAAGGGAAAACTAAGATACCAAAGGATCTCGATGCCACCAAGAGGTCACTATAGACCGTGCTCCTCCTTGATGGAATTGTGTTTGAGGGCTTGCACGTCGGCCACATGCCCACAATGAAGTTTGAAGATTGGGACCTTGCGGACAGCGAGAACTTCCCACACTTAAAGACGGAGAGCCTCATGAAGCAGAGCATGGAGGGGCCAGTCACAACATTAGAGCTGCAAAAATGGCTACGTGATGTGGAGAAGGCTGGATTGCTTCATCTGCTATGGATTCCACACTTTCACCATGTGCCCATCACTATTTTCATCATCTATCAGTTGCTTTGCTTGGTGCATGATGGATACTTATGGTTGGAGGAGTGTATTCCCATCACAGCGGATCTCATCCATAGAATTTCTTGGCTTCCTTGTAAGAGAAAGAACCCCACAGCAATAGCAGGAAAATGCAAAGATTTGTTTCTCGTGAAGGCCAAGAAGAAAAAATACAAGCTTGAGAAGAAAAGGAGGGGTTACATAATTAGCAGCATCGAATATAAAGGGGTGCGCATAGCCACCCAACTCCTGGCTAGGAACATCATGAGAAAATGTCGTGGCGTTGAGGTACCAATGCTAGTAGTTGCATTGCTGAATAATGCGTAGAGGGGGCCCAATTCAACTAGGTCGAGTTCCTCTGTCAGGAACTCTTGACCAACTGCAAGGAAGCCCAGGCATAGGGTAAGACCTTCCACTACGCGTGGTTTCTCTTGTCCATTTTGCTCATAACGAGAGAACTGCCAGAGGACAGTCAGTTCCCAAGCATTGAACAAGACTTACCAGAGGCCACAAAGTACATGTCGCTCTGGGCTACCAAGGACGTGATTCGCGAGAAAAAGATATTTTGGGTGCTCATGGAGGTGAGCATCCAGATGTGGATCAATAGAAGGCCGCGCCTATCCCCCATAGTGCACAACAGTATGTGGAGCTTTGTAGACTTCAAACCAGTCATGCATAATATTTATGTCAAGGCACATAAGGTTCTGGCACAATAATGGACCAAGCTTCCCTTCATTGCCATTGATGACACAATTTTTCAGTGTTAGAATCATGGCCTCCCGAGTGGCGCGTCGTGGGTTTGGCAAAGCTAGATAGGACATCAGAATAGAAAAGAAAGGATGAGGTGAAGTTGTGCATCACAAAGTTGGCTGAGAAGAGGCGCAATGAAAAACTGTCTGCAGAGGTAAGGGTTGTCTGCGAGGCAGCAAAGGCAACTGCGGAGCAGGCAACAGCCATCAAAGTAGCAGCAACAGCGCAAACAACCAGGGCTGTAACAACGTAGGAAGAAGAGGGCCTGGAATTGTCTATAGGATAGGAGGTAGAGGCCACAGACCATGCAGAAGAAGGTGCGGACTCGGGCATGACATCCACCCAACTTAAAAGGTCACGTGCCACAGAGAGATCGGGTCCACAGAAAAAGGTCAAGGCCTCCAAATTGGCCATGGACATGATCACATTAATAGAAGGTGACCTCTACGACATCGCCGACACCAAGGAAGCGCTCCAAGAGGTCATGTCAGAGAAACAGATTTTGTTGGGGGCCCTAAGGGCACAGCTGTAGGAACTACAGGTGTAGCCCCTACAGGAAGGCACCGTAGCCACCTATGGTGTAGCAAGCACATCAACAGTGGAGCAGTTGCTACAAGCAGAGATGGACAACACCATAGTGCTACCGGAAGGGGAACTAACAGCAGAGAATGACGTCGACAGAGCCGCGGTGGGTAGGATCAAGGCACTTGGCCTTAATTTGGCTACCCTTCTACGAGACACATTGTACCAACTGTAGGATGGTATAACAACAGAGCTCTGTGCCAGGGAGGGTTGTGCGATTCAGGTGATAAGTGAGCAAAAGATCAACATCGAACAACTCAGCTTGTAGTGTGACGAACTGGTGTCATAAAACCAGTAGATAGTGCAGACAATTGATGAAGTGTGTCGGTGAGTCCCAAGGTTGTCCATCGTCGCAGATCTACCAACAGAAATGTGGACCCACTGTCTGGCAAGTGGACTCCAAAATGTGCACGACGAAACAACGCGTGTGCAGCTGGAGTTGAATCTCCAAATTGTCAAGCTACAGCTGAAGGCGCAGCCTTCCACTCCTCCAGAAGTTATATAGTAGCGCATTAGTGCTATTAAAAAAGGATTGGAAGAAATTGAATGGGTAGTGCAGGACTGTACCAGTATTTGGGACCAAGCCTTTGGCATCCTCACATCCTTGCAGGAGGATGCCAACATATAGCGCCTAGAAATAGAGGTGCGTGAGCTTCTGGAGCAGTACGATAGTCTAAGTGGAACTGTGCAGATAGTCATCCTCAATCAATAGCTCGCAAAGATGCAGCAAGCACGGGCACTGAAGGAGCAGGTGGATGCTACAAGACATAAAGAGGCACTTCTCAAAGCGTGCGTCTAGCCATGGATTGATGAGGCCTTCACCATTACGGAAGATATCAAGGGCAAGCTCGCACAGATGCAGGAACTCTACGCGCTAAGGTAGGCAATTGATCCTCACAAACAAGGATCGGAAGAGTGCATGCAGCTGGTCCAACAAACCACAGAACGGTGCATTGCGGACCTCCGAGAAGTACGGGACTAATTGGAGGGGCTCCATGCCAAGATTTCCGCACCAACAGAGTGACTCGTGATGAGTCACGATGATTGTGTTGGGGGCCTGTTGGGCATGGAATGCCCCCACAACATGTTTTGGGGCTCAAAGCCTAAACTTTGGTCAAATGTATTGTAAGACTCTGTGAATTGAGGGCACAGAGCACGGAGTATAGGCTGAGTCATAGGGTTGTCCTCCCTAAGTATTGTAAAGTAATGTAATTTCATGTCGGCCTACCCATGGTCCGTAGACCATGGGATTGTATAAATAGAGCGAGGCTCTAAGTTGTAAAGATAGTGAATCAGAGAGATAGATGAATATGAATGGTTCGAGCATAGAGTAAGAGTCTAAGTGTATTGGGTCGTGGTAATAGGAAGAGGCTCTGCAGCTAAGTGTGCAGAGGCCTAGTAGAGTCCGCAGTTGAGTGCGCGGACCCTTGCAACTGAGTGTGTCAGGTGGTGTCGAGTCTGTAATCTTAAACGAAGAATAATAAAGAGAAGTTGATTCCAATTTATGTGCACCTGCTTGTGTATTGCCTTCTTTACATTTATATTATTCTTTTTATCGCACACACGTATATGATTGCTCGATATACTGTTAATTATCACTATTCTTACACAAATAAGTTGAATAATAAGGTAATAACATATTATATAGAAAGGAACTTGGGTATAATACAAGTCGCACCTCGAGTAGGGCTACATGGAAGCAGCATCACAGATTGCGAGGGACTAACAGGTGCACGTAGCGACGTGTGCAGGGCCAAACTGTGGACCGCCAAAAGCTCATCAGACATCCCCAAGGTGCGAAAACCTGGTTCTAGCACACTCCTGTACTACTTTAGGGGAGACATTAGTCCGTGCTCCACAGACTGTTGCCAAGAGGGCCAGTAGTACCGGTATTTGCTTGGCTAAATCACCTCTAAACCTGGGTTAGGCACATACAAGCCAACAACGGTGCTTGTACATACTTTTGTAGCAAGTGACAGTTATATGTGGCATGTTTTCTAGCTACCTGACAGATAGCACACCATAATGTAGGCCTCGCACTAGGTTCTGCTTAAGCTTCTGGCCTTAAAGGCATCAATCCTCCTCCTGCAATGTAAATTGCAAAGGCCAGGCAATGGTCTTTTTCATGACCTTGACTCTTGCGTTCCAAGCACCATACCTCCTCGGGTATTTCTGGCCGAGCTGTCCTGTCCTACTTCAGACTTTGCATCTCAAGGCACAAGTTCTTTAGTTGCGCATGAATCTATTGAACTCCTAGATTAGGATCCTACATTGGAGTCTCATGTAGTCTCATGGAAATCTCCAAGGCCTTTGTCTGAGTTGTTATCTTCTGCAGTGACAACGCACTCCTTAAGTGTGGTAGTAGCGAAGCCACAAACCACTCGCGATGTTGTCCATCTGTCAAATTCATGTCGGCTTCACGGATTGTACATTTTAGCCTCTGATCTAGTTCCCAAGGGGTCTCGCCTGGTTGCATCAAGATATCCTTGAGTCCCACAATCGACTGCACCTTAGATTTGGGTCTACTAAATTCCCTATTTAGTGCTGCCTGGATGTCCACTACTCTAGCATTCGAGTTATCATTAGAGTAATTCATATACTAGGTTAGCATGCTATCTTGCAGAGCACTAACCAGTGTTGCCTTCTTTATATGATCATATGTAACACCCTGAGCTTCCCATACAGCCCTCACAACGAACCAAAGTTGGTCTGGGTCCTCATTTCCCAAGCCTTTGAACAAAGGAAACTTCACTATGTTTGCATTGAAAATTTTAGGGGCAAATGTTCGCCCTTTGCCGAAATTAAGGGGTTTTAAATTTTTAGTGGGCGAATATTTTGTATCATAGTACATTTTTACAAATCACCTCAAATAACCCACCTTATTTTAAGGGAGAGGGTAAAAAAGGTAAATTTAGCCCTTGAAATTAGGAGTTACAACCTTCCATTCGCCCATTTTCAAGAATAGATTTTATTTAAGTGAATCCATTCACCCATTTTCAAGAATAGGTTTTATTTAACTGAATCCTATGGGCCAATTACCATATTTATAAAAGAAGTATGGTAAATTAATAAAAATATAAATAAATGAGAGGTATGGTAAATAAATAAAACATTTTTTATATTTACTCCATAAGTCACCTTATATACATGCAAGGGTGTAAACAAATAAAAATATAAGTAAAGTGGAGGTATGGTAAATAAATAAAACCTATTTTTATACTTACTCAAAAGGTATGGTAAATAAATAAAAATATAAATAAATTAGACGTATGGTAAATAAATAAAACCTCTTTTTATATTTAGTCTATAACCCTCATTCTATTTATGAAGGCTCAAGAAAGAGGTTTTATTTAAGTGAATCCTATGGGCCAAATACCATATTTGTAAAAGAGGTATGGTAAATTAATAAAAATATAAATAAACGAGAGGTATGGTAAACAAATAAAACATTTTTTTTTATATTTACTCCATAAGTCACCTTATATTTACGAACACTCAAAAAATGTGTTATATTTAGGTGAAACGTATGGGCAATATACTATGGGACAAATACCATGGACTAGATTGTTATTAATACCATGCAAAAAAACATTATGAACCCTAATATTAGTATTAATAAAAATAAAAATGGCACATGGTATTGACCCATGGTATTCACCAAAATGGCACATGGTATTGACCCATGGTATTCACCTGGAATGTAACCTATTTAAATGGGGGAATTAAACCAGCATAGATGCATCTTTACTCTAGATCTACTAACCCCCGAGAGGTATCAAATATCATGATATGCAAACTAGCATAGAGTGAAAAAATATTTGATCCCTCTTGGGGCTTGGTGAGTAAAAATGGATGTTGTAATTTAATGTATGTTAAACATTTTAGCTTGGTTCAAATAAAAAATAAAATAAAAATCAACTATTAATTTTTATAAATTACTAATAGTAATTTTTAAGCTCCAGGTTTATGATAACCCATGGTATTGACCCATGGTAATACCAAGATCTTACAAGATTTTATAATTGAGTAAAATATTTGCCATGTTTGGTGAGAGATTCGCCAAAAAATTATATATACATATTATATTATTGATAAAATGGCCTTCCATTTTTCCTATATACCATGGAGATTCACCCATTTATTATACATATAAATTTAGGGGGCGTTCTTAAAATTTTCCCTGATGTTTTCCATACTGAACCACGGTGGAGGTGGAGGCGGTATGGATGAAGTCGGAGGTGATGGTGGTGAAGTAGGAGGTGTTGTGGGTGGAGGTGGTATTTGCAGAAATCCTTGCTTTATTAACTAGATGGAAATTCATGGAGAAACCTTCACTATCCCTTCTTCATCTCTTCGTAGAGGTGAAATCAAGGGGCTTTACTCCGAACCCTTATTTCCTTTATTCCTGTAAGTTTTTCTACTTTGAATAGTCCCAAACATTAAGGTAGTTGCATAACCTTTTTTTCATACAACAACATCTTAATCCAAGTATTCAAAGATTTTATGTACTTACCTCACGGGCGTTTGAAAAAGAATGGCTCCACCTCACTATAGCTAATTGAGCTATCAACTGCGAATTCATTCACAAATCCTCCTATGACATGATCGAGCCAATGATCAATAGTGGGAGCAATCTTATCCTCTGATGCTTGCAACCTTTGCACTAGTTCTGGAGTCCACACAATAGGACCATCAAGTTTCCACCTTCCTTGCCTATCTGCTAGCTTCACAATCCACTCATATAGCTTAATAGGGAAAGAACAGAAAAATATTTTGTGGATCTCTATATACAGGTATCAGTCCAACCACTGTTCTTTTGATAGTCGCAAGTTTCTGTTCTCCTATGCCACGAATTCGTGGATATTTCTATCCAACCATTCTCCGATCTCCTTCTTAACTAGATTCTAGTGATATGCCATCACACATCTCTTATGCAGATTCTTGTCTCAGTAACCAAACCATTTGTTGGCTTGAGGGTACCTGACCCAGGTTCAGTGTTAATTAGCCAAACAAATCCCTACACTACTGGCCCTTTAGGCATCAGCCCATAGAGTGCAGACTAAAGTCTCACCCGAAGTAGTATGGGGGAATGTTGGAACCAAGTTTCTGCACCCTTGAGATGGTTGTAAAGTCATTTGATCACTTCTATCCCTGCCTTCGCATAGGTGATCTCACTCTAGGGCTTCTGAAACAAACCCTCTATTCCAGCTTTCAATACCTTCATGAAAGTACATGATCAACCTTTACACAGCTCTAACCTATAGCTCAGGTACTTTCGCACTAGCAGCGTGTCGTGCAGATTCCTCAATTACCCTAAGTGATTTGCTTATCTTGTCAAATACTTAGTTTTCACCACATAAGTAGATATTCATGATTGCGTTCAATTATTCAATGTAATTGTATTCATTCACGCATCATATAAGCATAATAAAAGAAATTCACAACATATCCAAACCCATTAAGAGAACAAACACACATAAATTATAGAATAACCCCTTATATTAATATCTTCTAAGTATTACAGACTCTGTTCACCCTGCGCACACAGCTGTAGGGGTCTGCACACTTAGCTGCCGACTTCTACCCTTGGCCTCTGCGCACTCAGCTGCAGTGCCACCACCTATGCTACAACCCAAGACTTAGACTTCTTGCTCTAAAGCTATGGCTCTCTTCCTTGTCTGATGCCTCTAACTACTTAGAGCTTAGCTCTTGTTATATAATCCCATGGTCTGCGGACCATGGGTAGATCTCTTACAGCTGACTTTATTTTAAAAAACTAAGGGAAGACAACCCTTTGTGACACATAATACCTTCACACACTGTAACCACAAAATGTGGAGTCTTTACAATAATATTACAAAAACGTGATTAAAACATGGGCTTTTAGCCCCAAAACTGCCCTTGGGGGATCCCGCTCCCAATAGATATGTTAATACAGATATGGCAGGTGATAGGGATAACATAAGGAGCACCACATGGTATGTGTTTATTGTAGGTGGAACAACTATCAGTTGGGTTTGAAAATTGCAAAGTGTTGTTGCACTCTCATTGACGGAAACAAAGTATGTTGCTACTCCAAAGGCTAGTAAAGAAATGATTTCGTTACAAAGGTTTTTGGATGAACTGGGTAAGAAGAAGGAGTTGGGCAGGTTATACAGTGACAACTAGAGTGACATACATCTTGCAAAGAAATCTACATTTCATTCCAAGACTAAACATATACAGCTGAAGTACCATTTCATACGATTAGTGTTGGAAGATGGATAGTTGAAGCTGAAAAAGATACACACTAGCCATAATCCTACAGATATGTTAATAAAAGTTGTAACCATGGAGAAACTGAGATTTTGCTCGGTTTCAATTGGTCTTCAATTATAATGATGAAGATGAGAAATAGCTAGGTGTAATGTGGAGTCGTTGTCCAACAAATGAAGCAGCGGTGGAATTGCTATAATCAGTCTCTAAGTGGGAGATTGTTCGGTGTGAAGCCTGATTATCTTCTTTATTCAAATGTATCGCCTCATTGGGCCCCAACTTGTAATGGGGTGGAAACGCCACCAATTTTTGCGTGCCGCTAGGGGGGGGCAACGACCATTCTTTAGAGCCTGCTCCTACCGGGGGATTACCGGCAACACCCTCGATGCTAAAAATAGATGTAAAATTTCCTTGTAAAATGTTGTAATTTCGTAGCCAATATGAGCCATTCATTAGGTGGAAATCTGACGGTAGAAGTTTTTTTTAATTCAGGGTTTTTTCTGCCCTAGAAAGAAACCCCTTGCTAAATATGAGGGAATTGTATTGCGGGTATGTAGAGGTCTATTCTGAGTGAGAAAGAGACAAGATATTGTGTGAGAGGGAAGATGGAATTACAACGGATCTGATGTAGGTTGTATCTCTTCATTTTGTTGGATAATATAAAAGGAGGGACTAGCTATTTCTCCATGGACATAACCCAAATTGGGTGAACCATGTATATCTATGGTTGTCTTTTTATATGCGTTTTCTGTGTTTATATTTCTGTAATATTTTATGTGTTCCATTGCTTTGTAATATATAATTTTCTAACAACTTTTATGAGAGGCGAAGGTCTATTTGGCAGATAAACTCATAGGAGAGAAGGGTTCCTAGTTCAAGTGGGAGGAATGGCAGAAGATGGTAGGTTTAGGGTCGAAAAATTTAACGGCAAAAATTACCAATTGTGGAAGATGCAGATGGAAGATTATCCATTAGAAAGAGCTATACCCACCATTGAGGGGAAAGGCAAAGAAGCCCATGAATATGACATACAGAATGGGATATTTTCAACACAAAGGCACTTGGAACAATACAACTATGCCTAGCAGCATCGGTAGCCTTTAATATTTTGAAGGAAATGACAACAGAGGGTTTAATGTCAACATTGGCCAAACTATATGAAAAAACCTTAGCCTTAAATAAGGTATTTCTTAAGAAGATTTTATTCAATATGAAGTTATCAGAAGGTGGATCTGTTGATGATCATTTAAAGGAATTTAATATAGTGACCAGTGAGTTAACTTCTGTAGGGGTAAATTTTGATGATGAAGTTAGGGATTTGTTATTTCTACGCTTATTGTGAGAAAGTTGGAATGGTTTATTTGTGGCCATTAGTAATTCTATCTCTGGATCTAGTACTTTAGAGTTTGATGATGTTATCAGTGCAATCCTTAGTAAGGAAATGCGACATAGAATATCTGGTGAGACTTTAGGTAATGCTTTAACAACAGAGACTAGGGGAATAAAAATGGAAAGAGGAAAGAACCGAAGATATCATAGTAATTCAAGGAAAGGCAAATCCAAGTCTAGATCGGGGATAGTGTGCTAGAAATGCGAGAAGAAAGGACACATGAGAAAAGACTACAAGTCTAGGAAGGGAAAAGAAGGAGACTTGAAACAAGAAAATAGTCATGAAGTGAATGTGAGAGGTGATGTGTTGTAAGAAGCTTTGATTATTTCATTAGAAAACATTATTGATGCCTGGGTGGTAGATTCAGGGGCTTCATTCCATGCCACACCTGATAGGAAACATTTTCATGATTATGTTCAAGGAGATTTTGGACAAGTTCAATTGGTGATGATAAACCCTGTAAAATCATTGGAATGAGTAAAATTTTTATAAAGTAGAAGAATGGAAATCCATGGTTGTTGAAGGAGGTAAGGCATGTTCCAGATATGAAGAAAAATATAATTTCAATAGGGTCATTAGGAGGTGAACGTTGTGTAACTTCCTTTACAGATAAAACCTGGAAGGTCACTAAATGAGCCCTGTTCATAGAAAAGGAGAAAATGCTGGTACATTGTATTTATGCAATGGTATTTCTAATTATTTTAATGCTTTAACATTTACAAGAGAAGATGCAACATTGTGGTGTCATAGGCTTGGGCACATGAGTGAGAAGGGGATGCATATTTTTCGCTCAAGAATTTTGTTGCCAGGTTTGAAGTATGTTGATTTGGAATTCTGTGAGACTTGTGTTTGTGGAAAACATAAGAGAGTAAGATTCCTCAAATTTGGGAAATAAATGAAGAGCGAAAAGTTAGAGCTTGTTCATACAGATGTATGGGAACCTGCTCAGGTATCATCTCTCATTATTATGTTACTTTTATTGATGATGCAACCAGAAAAAAACTGGATTTATTTTATTCATAATAAGTCTAATGTATTTGATACTTTCAAGAAACAGAAAGCTTTGGTTGAAAATGAGATAGGAAAAAGGTTGAAGTGTCTTAGATCATAAAATGGAGGTGAATATTACAGAAAAGAGTTTGATAGGTATTGTTCAGAGAATGGAATTCACATAAACAAGACAGTTCGAGGAACACCACAAGAAAATGGTGTGTTAGAAAGGATGAACATGACAATCATGGAGCGTGCAAGGTACATGAGATTGCATGCAGGATTGCCTTTACAATTTTGGCTAGATTTTGTAGATATTATTGTTTATCTAATAAATAGAGGGCCTTCAAGTTCCTTGGATTGTTGTATTCCGGAGGAGGCATGGAAATGTAAAAATATAAACTACTCTTTTTTAATTGGTTGTGAATCCTTTGTCCACATTAATAATGAAAATATAACAAACTTGAGGCAAAATCAATATCCTTTGAGGTGTAAGGCTTTCTCAAGTGTGGCCAGAAAGATCAAATCCTTCAGATGCAAACATTATAATAATTATAATAGCAACTTCATTATAGTTATATAAGATGTTATGTTATACTTGCTTTAAATTTAAAATATTTTTTAATAATAATTAAATTTATAATAATAATTTTTATAATTAAGATAAGCTCTATAAGCACACATTGTTAATCATTTTGTTATTAATTACCTTATCCATAAGAGGTAGGTACTAAGCAACAACACTATATATTACATTTGTTTTTATCATATTTTATGTAATTGATAAATAAATAAATTAGAATATTAGATAATTAGAAGAGATATGCTTATATTTTCAAAACCCACTTGCAAGTAACATCATTATCCAACAAGTGTTACTGACAAGGATGTACACGATTTATTTCCGGTTGTAAAAATAAGAAAAATCCAAGCATTGTTTAAGTGAGATGGAACCATTGAACATGTATAAAAGTTTAATCATTTGGATAAGAATACAATAAGAACATCGAATATCTCATGAGGGCCTTCTAAAGTATAACCATCCGATACATTGGTAGGGAACACAACACTACTGCAGATAAAATGTCTAAACTTGGTATTACTGCACAGCAGGATGGGATGCACATTGAGTTGGTGATGGGGGATTTACATTGGATGATGGTCTTCTTCCACTACCCTGAAGTTGTTATTATGATGGTTATCCTCTGTTTTTGTTATTATTGTTTGATGTATTGTTTTGGGATTATCTTTGTATCTTTCTTTAATATATTTCGGGATATATCTCAAAAAGATGCTACTAGGAATGATTTAGTTTTTAATTTTGTTGACACTGAAACATAAAATTACTTGTTTATTTGTACATGTTGGATGGGGCATGGTCATGGATAAATTATACACTGGTCATTTTGGTGGATGCACAAGAAAGATGCTCCCAATGTAGTTTATGCACTCATGATTTTTTAATGCAAATTCCAATGTCTATTTCACACTGAAAAAAAAGACTACTAAAAATGGAGAATGTTCATTTTTAGACTAACATAAAATTTAGTTGATTTTATTTGCACAATTAATAATACAAAATATCAATTATATTATTATTAGATATCATTTTTGGGATTCAACTACGTTAAGAAAGTCATTCATCTATGACCATTTCTATGAGAGGTAATCATAACTGACAAATTTCTCATGATTTTTGAATAGTCCACTTCCACTTAGCACTCATTGCATCGGGTGATACTCACAAGGGTGAAGAAGTGGGATTGAAACTAGTGAAATGAATCACATAGCGTCAATCATCACTTCTGGGGGCTTGCATCCGGTAACCAGGACTTCCCGGGAGGTCACCCATCCCACATCGCCTTTGGCTTAAGCGCACTTAACTGTGGAGTTTTCCCCCACAATCAAGTCCACTTAGCTTGCTACCCCATTTGCAAATGATGCATTAGTGAGTTATGATTACCTCTCATAGAAATTGTCGTAGATGAAGGTAGCAAGCCCCAGAAGTGATGATTGACGCTATGTGATTCATTTCACTAGTTTCAATCTTACTTTTCACCCGTGTGAGCATCACTCACATCACCGGATACAATGAGTGCTAAGTGGACTATTCAAAAATCATAAAGAATTAGTGAGTTACAAATACCTCACATGGAAATGGTCATAAATGAATGACTTTCTTAATGTACTTAAATCCAAAAATGATATTTAATATAATACACTCCAAAAAACTTTCAATATTTAAATATATTATTATTATTTTAATATATTAAAATAATAAATATAATAATAATAATAATAACACAATTTAATTACACTTAATGCAAATAATCTCCTCACTTAGCTTTGTGTTTTAAATTTACTATGCTCACGTTTTCGTCCCATCGTCCAATAACAACGCGAACTCTCTCTTCCACACAAATGAATATAAATCAACAGTGAAGATATTCTTTCATTCTGCGATGGGTCTTTGATAGTTTAATAGAAATTGACTGTTTGATTAATGTTAATTCTACTGATGGTAGATAATGCCTTCGATGAACACTATAACACACGTGATGTAGCAATCGAAAATATTAGGTACAAAGTTGATAATTGAATATCACTATTACAAATATTGACTTACTATTTTACATTTTAATACCACTTTGGTCTCATTCAAAAGACGACAAGGTAGGAAAAACAATTAACTTATCGCATAAAACTTAATATGGGATAAATAAGATTACTAATCCATTTGTTGCCCATTCTGATTAAGGGTTGGAAAAATAAGTTAGTATTAAATAATTGAAAAAATAGATCTTTGAACGACTAGATCCATTCGTTTCCCTTAAAGTAAAACAAACGAACAGACGCAATCAACTTTGTAGAAGTAAAAATATACCACGAATGTGAGCGTGTCACGATTAGTACCATAGATTCGCCGGCGCCGCCACTACCCTTCCACGACATAAAGTGGTGGTGGTAGTTGCCGTACGTATCTCACCAATGATGACAAAAGATTTTCCGGCGCGGCCACTACTTTTTGACGCCATAAGTTGGTGGTCGTCGTTGCAGTACGTATCTCAGCAATGATGACAATAGATTCGGCGGCGCCGCACTACTTTTTGACGCCATAACGTGGTGCTCCGTCCTAAGGTTGGAATTTGACGGGCATTTTGCCCGTCAGAGACCATTTTACTCTTAAAATACGTTGATTTTTTTTAAACGGCTCTCTGACCGGAAGGATGCTGAACGTATATTTGACGGTTAAGGTTTTTTAAAACGTTATTAATATCATATCCAAAGAGTGACACCTTTCCACTTCAACTTGGAACACTATAATAAATCGATAATGATCTTATCAAGAAATAAACTTTAGAAAAACCAGGGTGCTTTCGGATAGAATTAGAGGACGACCATGGCAGTTTCCTCGACTTTATTTACATAAATCATCCGCTGAGATTAAAATTAGTGTGCACCATAAGTTCCATGATTGTGTTTTCTACAAGACTTGCTTAAAGATATTATTCATGACCATCTCCCTATTTAGAGGTCGGTTATTATTAAGTATTTTAGTTTTTTGGGATTGAAATTAAGTATGGTATTTTTTAAGCAAATTGCAGATTTGTGTTGATTAAATATTTTAAGTATTTAATATATAAATTAATTTATTGGATTTAAAAATCTCTTCTATCCTAAATAATTAAATTTTGATAAATATAATTTTTTTTAAATTTAGTGTTTTTTATGATGTTTTAGTAAAAATATACTTGAAATATATTTAATGAATTTAGTGAATTGTTTTCTATAATATTTTAATATTTTTTGTCAATTTTTCTTTTTTTTAACATATTGGGAAAAATGATTATAATTCAGTGGTGAAATTTACGTTGGGGATAATTATCATTGGCAGCTATCCTATTGCAAGCTGACTCATTATGGTTACTAGTAGTCCAAGTTTTACTTTCACTCTTACCAAATACCTCTTAGTATTGGCCTATTAACCTATTTCCTTACATTCCATGAAATCAAACTCTTAGCCAAAAAATGAATTTTTAACCCATACTATAGAACTCAAAAGAAAATTGTCAACAATTCCAATTTATAAACAAATTATTTTAAAAATTTGTAAGTGTGTGTATATTTAATTATTACAGTGGTTTATATTTTACTCTATCCATCACCAACAAGGTGTGTTACTTAAACACATACTTGTACTTTAAGTGGGCTCAAGTAAACCAAAACCTAATTTATTAATTGTACAATACCATCATAATGAAACGAATCTAAAACATCACTCAAAACAATTTATTAATTTTTAGAATTAATAAATGTAGAAACCTTTTTCGACAAAACCTTTTAGAAATGACCTTTGTTTGGCTCTTTTATGCTTTAGGAATTATTACAAATAGAAACTATAAACTTATAGATAACAATTTTGCATATTTTTATTCCTAGGCTTCACATTCTTAGTCTTTCTCTATTTTCTTTTGTGCCATTAATATTGCAAGATTTCAATTTTCCATGGGTAAATCTATTTAGGCCCCTTTTCACCTTTCATTGATTTGCTTTCTTGTTGATGCAGCTTGAGGTGCATGTGAGTGGACCATGCCAATTGAAGAGAGCTCTCAAGTGAATTTGAATATGCACACACATAGAAAGTGAAACATATTTTTATTAAAGTAGGAATTAAGATACTTACAACTTGCACAAAAGCACCTAAAGCCTAAGGACACACAACCACGGAAAATGGATTTGAGACCATTCAACAAAGGTTATTACCTAGTCTCCTTAAATATATGTCTACAAAACTAAGTGATCAATAAGAATCTAGTCTAATAGAGACTTTATATCAAATAATGTCATTCATATATATATATATATATATATATATATATATATATATATATATATATATATATATATAGATATATATATATGCCCACAACACAACAAATTTGGCTTGGTTTGAAATGTTTTGTTCATGATGAGATCTCTTCAGATGCTCAATCTTAATATGATTGAATTCCCATAAGTGTCACCTAGAAGGTAAAGGGGAAGAAAACATATACTCAATCTTAATATGATTGAATTCCCATAAGTGTCACCTAGAAGGTAAAGGGGAAGAAAACATATATATTTCATACTCTTAGAAGGAATGTCGTTCAATAACTCACAATTCATTCATTTGATTAGGGTTAGTTGGATTAAAATCCAAGTCCAAATAGTTTCCTTGAAATCCAATGAATATGTCTCTATCTCTTATGCAAACATCATTAAAATTCCCACTTGAATGAATCAAGCAATCAATCCATAAGCGTGTTAGTGCATCACCGAACCTACATAGCTAAAAGAATAAAACCTCTTCCTTGTCACAATAATTTTGGACCACAATCTTGCTTGTTCCCACTTGCTCTCCTTGAGTGTATTGGCCACCCACCTTTATTGGATTGTTTGGGCAAGAGGCCTGTCACACTGTCACCGACTCACCACTCACTTATGAAAATTATCCTATGTCACAATATCACCTATGGAATAGTGGAAGTGTCACTTCGACTATAATCTTCACCAGATATCGAGTGTCTAAGCATATCACTTAAAGGATTTGAAAGATGTGGCTCATGAAGCTTATGAAATACTAAAACCCTTTTTATACATTGTAATTACTTAACTACAAACCCTCCGTGGTGGACCCTCACAATGATTCCATGTGATTATGATCATGGAGAGGATGCACAGGATAGTCCATCACATAGTTTTACTTTGTTGGTCATCTTATACGTCCCATAATATCTCCTTAGTAATATCATGTTATGGCATGTCTAAGTCAAGGACATTTGATTTCAGAGTTATGGAGATTTTATTGTGAGTGTTACATATAATTTCAAACTAAATTTGAGAATTCAATAAGTGATTTATGTGGTCATTTTGTTTTTTCTATTCTTATGATAGATATGTATTTTTAATGAAACTTTTGCAAGATTTTAAACATAACATTTCTTGAAAAACATCATAAAACCTTAAAAAATAAAAAAAAATAAAAAATATACAATGAATAAAAAAGAATCCAAATTCCAACCCTCTTCAATAATGTTTATATAGAAAAAAACACTAAGCATGGAATATGGAATAAATCTAAACATGTCATGTTCCGAACGTTCATTCGATTCCGTTATGTATTTTTTAATTACGAGCACCATAAATTCGGTGGCTCACCTGCACTTACAGCATAACAACGTCATTCTAGGCGTCCCCTTTCGATCTAAAATACTACCATTTTATAGCCATTTTTTGTTTTATTGAAAATGATTCACGGCTTGACTCTTTCATTTAAAAGTAACTATGTCTAGTAGATTACTTCATTGACTTTAGCAATGGAAAATCACAATGTTCATGATCGAATTATATATCTTTATATATTTTAATGCTTTATATGGATGTGTGGAGGTTCATTCTCAATGGAGAGATTTTTGTATTGCAATTGTAGTGATTAAAAAGAGAATTCCACATCAAGTGGTTGATTGGAAAAGGGCTTAATCAATAGATTGAGTTTTCATTTTATATCATAAACGATTTTAATACTTCTTAAGGATCATTGAAGAGTGAGAATTAAAAGATGAAGTATAATAGTAAAGCTGAAAGTTATGAACATAATTCTCTTGTTAGAGGATGTAGTTGAAAATGTGAAGGACCTCATCTTAGTTCAGCTGAATACTATTTATCTATAAAATGGCTCATGGACAAGAAAAGTAAAAAAGGTGAAATTAAATGAAAAAATTACAAATAAAAATTATTCTTCAACTTAGTGATTCATGGTTGGAATTTTTTTTGGTTTTGTTATAATAATTTCTATGTCCATGATATAAGCACCCAAATTATAAACTTTTCACTAAACAATATATATGATAAACATTCAGAGTGGATACATAGAAAGTAAAGGCATGATGTTGGAATGTGTAGAGAGGAGTAGAAAAAATGCTACTAATGAGTAACATGGCAAAGAAGATATAGAAGCTAAGTTCAATCCATCAAAGTAGAGTATTGTGACATTGATAGAGATGGTAGCACATTGTGAATAATAAAGGATAAGGAAGGGTACACTAAGAGCAAATAAGAGAAGGCTATTCTAGAGGCTTCTAAAGGTGACAAACATTAGGCTTTGATAAAAACATCTATCTTCCTTGGCATTATAATATTTCATTTTATGCTGAAGAAAAACTTGAAATACTAACACAGGAGGGTCATTTTAATGTTGAAAACTTAAAAAATATAGTTGAAGCTATTAGCAGTTTATCCATTAGGGATTCACCATGTTGACCAATATTGTACCACATTCATTTGAAATGGAATTTTTAAATTATGAAAAAATATGTTAATATATTATAGGTATTAGGGAGGCTTGTATGATATCTAGGGGTATGAAAACAGGTATCTACAAAAAATAGGGGTATTTTATTAGAGAAATGAATTGTAAGGGGGAGGGGTTAACATAATAATTTTGGGAAGTATTTATCTGTATCTAGTGAAATTAGTGATACTCTTTAGTATTCCATGAAAATAGGTATTATGCCATAATTTCAGTGAATGAAGTCCCCATGGGTTTATTTTTTCATTTATAAAATCACAAAAAAATAACATGCTTTTTTTCTCACATTTGAATATGGTTATACATGTCTGTTATGGAAAGATATATTTCTAGATGCACTAAGGTTACGAAAAAGTAACATTATTGCAAATGGGAGGATTTGATTGCATTATTGGAATCACAATTTTATCCCATTAGCTATGAAAGAAGGAAAATATTAATGATCCACATTTATATTCAATTGTAAAAACTCTCACAAATTTTAGTAATTTTGAAAATGGCAATTGATAATGCTTAGTGGTATTTTTCTAAACATAATCAAATTTTTAACGATTTTATTTTTGGAGAAAAAGTTGACAATTTTTAGAGTAAAATGTTTTACCTTTTAGTATTTGGAAGAAATATTTAAAGAAAAAAATTGAAAATATGGAGAAAAGCATTGAAAATTATTGGATAGGTGACTTTTAGCAATTAATTTTTTCCATAATACAAAAATGAACAACTTATAAATGCCAATAAATATAGAAATAATAGGGACAAGGTGTTCAATAATAGATGTGTTAATATAATAAGCTATTTTGTTATTCCTTAATCCATATTCAGATGTAATTATAATGTTTTATGTCAAAAGAACACATAAAGTGGGAAAATAATCTATATACACCATGTTACGAATTAGATAGGGTAAATTTCTCATTTTTCACAACTAATCTAATAAAGTATATTGAAATCTCATATCTATACTATGACAATTGATTTTCCTTAGGTTACTACATTTATTAAATTATTATTTATGCATGTAATACATGAAATATGGAAAATAAAAAACATTGAAAAAAGTGAGCACTAGCAAACCACAATGATACAATATATGTTATATGAAGCTAGTTGGAAGGTAAGGTTTCTATACTTTCTATTTATTTGAAAGGAAATGGACACAAATACAAGGGAGTGACATGTCCTATCTATAAATTGAGGTTGCACTACTTTATATTTCTTTAAATGGAAATGGATGAAAATATAAAGGAGTGATACCTCTCACCCATGGGTTGCCATAGAACAAAAACCATCTTTTTTTCTCTCTCTTTATCCACACATACCTACTATGAGCATCAATGGAACACAATTCACTCCCATATCATGGAACCCCTTTTTCTCCTAGTGGCCCAATTGTAACACAACCCAATAGCCTAGTAGTGGTTGATTTTGACTCCATCAACTCTTAGCTAGAGTTGCATTATCTATCCTTCTAACATCTTCTTCATGATGTTCACATGGACAACCCCTTGATGGGGTTGAAGTGACATGCCATTGAATAATTGTGATCAAAATATGAAGGGAAAATTCTAGGTGGCTTAACTTTAGCATATGGAATATGTTTGAGGTATTTCTTATTCTTGATAATGATTTGTTATTGAATGTTAGTTTTGTTGTGCTAATCTCAATTACAGAATTATAAACAAATGCTTGTCCATTGCTTCCTATGCATGGTTTTCTTATGGTGTTTGTGATTGGAAACAAGGAAATTTTATTAAATTTTAAGTGAAAGACATGAACAAAATTGCATCAAAAACAAGTGCTGAACAACAACAAATTAAAAGTACACTAAACCATCAATTTGAACACTTAACACAATGTTATGATGAATGATGAAGGATTTCACCCCTCCTCGGCTACATCTCCTTGGTCCAGCTTCCATGGCTTAGGCATCTGTATTAGCTCGATATGGAAAAAATGCTATTTACAAAGCTCTACTGCTCCTGATAATTGTTCCAATGTGTTCATCATGTCAAAATTAGCTAGGAACACCTTTTCCTGACCTCAATTTGGTCGAAAAATGCTCCAGTTATGACTCAAACTATCTTTCCCTAGAAAAACTCCTTTAAAACTAGAGGACTCTAGTTAAGTTAACTAAATATGGAGAAAATATTGAATTTGGTGGGTTCTGCCACCGAAACTAATTCAACTTTAATTAAATACTAAACTATGATTAGCGCTAATCGCATTGATTAATGGCTTACGGTTAGTGCTAACTCTGGCGGTTTAGGTGGAGGTATCACATGCCTTACATTCAATGTTAACTATCCATCGGTTTTGTTATATCGCGTTGTCCATCAATTTCAACTGACCACTACCTTAACCTTAATCGTCAAATTTTAATGTGTTCACATGGTGGGTTTGTGGTTTCATAACTGTCGGATGGTATGGGTTGTCTTCTAGTTGGCGTTAATCATAACATTTTCCGTCGGCACATTCACATGGTGGGCTGGCCCTCCTAACTACCAATTCTCACACCATTAAACTTTAAATGTATGTGGTGAACTATAAGGTTAGGTCATGACATGTAGTAGAGATGGTAAAGAACCTTGGTTGCGGAGGTCACGGGGTCGAACCCTGACACTTCCATAAAAATTTTGATGCACGCACCAATATGCCAACAGTCTTTTGGGGAGGGACACGTGGCGTCCTTCGGGCTTGCCACTTGTCCCCTCCTCATTGCACCACCTTCAACCTATGAAAACATGCCACGTACCAAACCTGATAACTAACCACAATGCGACACTTGTCGCAATCTTACTGGATGTTGACTATCCATTGATACTGCCGAGTCACTTGCCACATCTGTAGCACGGACTACTGACTACTGACTATGCAATGACTGGGCATTTTTTTTGTAGAATTTCTTCTATTTGGCAAAGCGGACAAAACTCATATGAACTCAGTTTTCAGTGAAATGAGTTGCGCTAGGGTCATTTTTCTGAGATAGACGCGGTCAGTTAGGTTTTGAGCTATTTTCAGAACTTTGATTCTTGAGCTAAATAATGTGCACTTGATCATTCCTCCCCACAAGAAGCCTTTTGGACCCCAAAAGATACTATTATTTGTTTAGCAGGTGAGTGTACAACTCCCTCACCTTCTTGATCTGTAACCATTTGGCTTTAGAAGGCTTTTGTCCCTTGAGTCCCACTCTAAGGTATTCGACATTCCCTCTCTTTGAAGTTTTGGTTCTTCTGTCAAGCATGAGACCTTGATGAAGTTCATCAAGATATTCTGGCGAGAAATCATCTATTGATGGTAGTTGAAAATGCTCTCCTTGATCATCAATAAAAGGAGGCCCAAACAATCTCAAATTCTCAACATTAACAATAGAGTATATTTTCATATAAGGAGGCAAATCAAGCTTAAATTCATTGTTGCCAATATTTTCTAGAATTTTAAAAGTACCATAATGGATTGGCTTAAGACTTTTACCTTCTCCTTGAACTCTCCCTTTGCTAATATATAACCAAACTTCGTCTCCAACTTGAAATTTGTGATCAATATGATGTTTCTCATGCCCATTCTTATAATTGTTTTGACTCTTTTCAAGTTGTTCCTGCACTGTGTGATGTATGAACTAAATTTTTTCTATGAACTTGCTTGCCATATTGATGTCACTATGCATTGATGGAAACATCTTTCTGAAAGATGAAGTCCAATGACGATCTTGGAAAGTACCCAAAACATGTCTCAAATGGTGATCTGTTTGTGGAAGAATGCTTTGCCCTGTTGTATGCATGTTGTATGTAATGCAACCGTTCAACCCACAACTTGGGATGTTTGCTGCAATATCCTCTAAGAAGATGAATGATTGTCATGTTGACCACCTCAGTTTTTCCATCAGTTTGCAGATGAAATGTTGTACTCTTCTTCAACTTTGTGTCCATCATGTCTCATAAATTTAACCAAAAATTCCCAAAAAATTGAGAATCTTGATCACTTAAAATGGAAGTAGGAAGACCATAATGAACCCGAAAGTTTTGGAAGAAAATATGAGTTGTTTGTTCAGCTGTAATTTTCTTTTTACATGGTGTAGGTATACACATTTTGTTGACCCTGTCTACAAATACATACAAGTAATCATGACATTTCCTTGATAATGGAAGACCTCCTACAAAATCCATTGAGATGCTCTCCCATGGACATGAAGGTACTGGAAGTGGAGTGTACAATCCTAGTTTCCTATTTCTAGGCTTACTTGTTGCACACAAAGAACATCCTATAATGAAATGAGATACATTATCAAACATGTGTGGCCAATAACAATACCTTTGGAGATTCTCTACTATCTTGCGTGCACCAAACTTTCCAGCAATCAATGAAGTGTGCACCTCCCTTATGATATTGTTTCTTTCTCCCTGTGGAATACATAACTTGTCCAAGTGATACAACAAACTCTTATGTACATGATAATCCAACTCTTCAATTTGGTTTCCTTGACTCAAGCTTCCATACACATCTCGAAAGTCATTATCATATGCATATTTCTCAATGTAAATTTAATGCAAAATATAATTATGCTAGAGTATAATAGATGAATTTACAATAGGTCTTGAAAGCATATCATATACCTTATTCTAGATTCCCTTTTTGTACTTTATAACCAAATGAAATTGTTGTAGAAAACCCATCCATCTAAAATGTCGTGACTGTTGCAACATTGATTGTGACCGTAATACTGTAATGGTTGATGGTCGGTATGGATAATGGTATCCTTCCCCATCATGTAGTGTTTCCATTTTTTGACAATTTGTACTAATGCGTAAAGTTCTTTTTCATAAGTGGGATGGTTAGTTACAACTCCATTAAAAATTTCAGAGTGAAATGAAATGGGCTTACCATGATACATAAGAACTGCTCCCATGGTGTAATCACTAGCATCCATTTAAATCTTGAATGGTTGTCTAAGATTTGAAAGAGACAATACTAGTGCTGAAATGATCTTTTGCTTCAAAGAATCAAATTCTTTTTGTTGTACGTCTCCCCAATGGAAGACTTTCTTGACACTTATCAATGCATGTAATGGAGCTGCAATGGAAGAAAAATTAGCAATAAATTTCCTCCAATATTGTGCTACCCCTAAAAAGATTCTTACCTTTGTAACTGTATTGGGCTTGGGCCTACTCAGAATGACCTCAAATTTAGAGAGGTCTATCTTAAACTCACCTCCTCCAACAAAGTGTCCCAAATAAACTAAAGAAGTCTTTCCAAATTCAGACTTCGACATCTTTAAAAACAACTGTTCTTTTCTCAAGACATCAAGTACTTTGTTTACATGCATGACATGTCCATCTCTGGATTTGCTGAATATGAGTATATCATCTAAGTACACAATGACAAGGTCATCTATAAATGGTCTCAATACATCAACCATAACTCTAATGAAAGTAGTTGGGGCATTTGTAAGACTGAAAGGCATAACGAGCCACTCAAACAATCCTTGTTTAGTTTTAAAATGCGATTTTCCAAATGTCTTCTTCATCTATTCTAACTCAATGATAACCACTTCATAAGTTTAACTAAGTAAAATACTTTGCATACCTCAACTGATCAAGAAAATCATCAATTCTTGGGAGTGGATAATGATTCTTTACCATGATTTTCTTCAGTGCACAAAAATCCACACACATGCGCCAAGTCTTGTCCTTTTTTGGCACCAAGACAATGGGCGAACCACATGTCGAAGTAAATGGGCGTATGATACATTTGTTCAAAAATTCTTGAATTTGCTTCTTAATTTCCATGCTCTCCATAATTGACATGCGATACATGCCAATGTTTGGAAGTGGAACATCCTGCTGCAGTTGTATCTCATGCTGAATTCCCCTCTTGGGAGGTAACCACTTTGGTTCATGAAACATCTCGCCATGCTTGCTTACCACATCAAACAAATCAGATTTCAATTTATCATTGCAACCTTCAAAATATTCATAATCAATATAATTTATTTTCTTGATCATGGGAAGCACATAATTTTTACTTGCTTTTACTAGTCTCTTCATCTTCCTTGCATTAACGAAAGAAATGTTTAGTTTTTTGTGATGGGCTCTCACAATGTACTCCACCACATTATTGAGCAATAAGTATTTGTTCTCATGGTGATAAAATAATACATTCCTATCATACAAATATGGACTACCCAAAATGATTCCTGAGATGTCAAGTGGAACTACATCTAACTCAACTTCATCAATGAACTTTTCAGTAATAGCAAACTTGAATAAGCATTTCCTTGTAGCATGTAAATTTGACTAATTGACTATCCAACCCAATGGATATGGCTTATGATGAGGTGCAGTTTCAAGGTTGAGCTTTTTGACCAAGTCTTCTGAAATTAAGTTTGATTGTGACCCACTATCAAATAATGCATCAATATTTGTATGATTTGAAATTACCCTTACATGAAACAACTATATTCTTGAGTCTTCATTTGGAGCATTTTTTTGACTATGTGTGGAACTAGTCCTTGCAACAACTTCTTTTCCTTTTGTAACCATGGCCGAAACATTGGTTTCATCGCAAGAATCTGATCCAAGGTCATGTTCTGTGGTAGCGGTCATCTTTTGTTTTCCCTTATTGTTTTGTTTCTTAGGCCTTAGTTTGGGATGTAATTTCCAACAATGGGTTTCATCATGCCCAACTTTGAACAATGTTGCCATATGCTTTTCTCCCCTTCTTTCTTGACACTTGCATTCTGATTTCCCTTCAATTTTCCTCCCTTATATTTCTCCTTACCCTTGAAAGGCTTCTTCTTACTACCCTCTTCTTGAATGTTCTTTCCCCTTGCTTCAAGGTGTGTGGCTTGCACACATACCTCATCTAAATTTCTTGGATTGAACATAAAGTTAGTATGTTTCAAATAGGAATGTAAACCCCCAATATATTTCAACAATGTATCTAGGGAATTCAAATTTACTCCTAACAACAAAGCCCTCTTTCTAAACTCCTGGGTATAGTCTTGGACTGTATGGCCTTTGAGATGGCTAAAATTATGCCAACTCATAATGGCTTTTTTCATATAGGCTAAAGGGTAAAAATGTATTTTAATTGCAGAAACAAATTCAACCCAAGAAATGGATATCGTATCATGAATTCGCATTTCCTCTTTAGTCTTTTCTTCCCACTAGACTAATGCTGCTCCTTCTAGCCTCAATGAAGCCAACTGGATCTTTATGTCATCTTCTTGAAGGTTTTGAATTCTACAGTACACCTCCAATTGTCTAACGTTTATGAATTCACCTCACCATTGTACACAGGATGTTCAAACTTAATGTCCAATTTGAGCAAGGGAGTTTTTCCTTTTAGGGTTTGGTAATGAGTATGGATAGGTTTGGTGGTGGAAGTGGAAGATGTTTCTATTTGAGATGTAGAGGATGATGAAGATGATGAGGAAGATGATGAATATGGTGGAGATGGAGGGGGATTTCCTCCATTACCCTTTGAATCCTTCTTATCATCCTTCTTATCTCCTGAGCTTCCTTCTCCATGTGGAGGTTTAGAACTCTCTCCAGCCATTATAGTGTTCCTCTCTTCATATAGGACTCTAACCATGTCAATCAAGTCATAGAAAGATTTCTTGAATGCTTCCTCTTCTGAAGACCTTCAGTCTCTCTTGCTCCTGACATGATGGATATGGATTCAGGCTTAGTTTTTGGTACTGTTTGTACCTCTTCAATTTCAATTGAAGGAAAAACTTGAGGTGTTTCAAGGGTAGTTGGAATTGGAAATCTAGGTGGATATTGTGGCCTTGTGTCTCTCCTTCATCTAGGAATTACCCGAGGAGTTTAAACCAATAATTTCCCTTCTCCTCTCTGCAACTTTAACCTTGTAAGCATCACAATTTTGCAACCATTAAAACCCTACTTGCCCAAAACTCAGGGAATCAAGCAAATAAGCCTTTTCTCTGATACCAACTTGATCTGTTCTTGAATGTTAGTTTTTCTGTGTTAATCTTAATTATAGATTTATAAACAAATGCTTTTCCATTACTTCTCATGCATGGTTTTTGTGATTGGAAACAGGGAAATTTTATCAATTTTTTAGTTAGAGACATGAACAAAATTGCATCAAAAACAAGTGTTGAACAAAAGAAAATTCAAAGTAGAACAAACCATAAATTTGAACACTTAACATAGTGTTTTGATGAAGGAGTTCGCCCCTCCTAGGCTACATATCCTTGGTCTAGCTTCCATGGCCTGGGCCTCTATATTAGCTCAATATGGAAAAAATGTTGTTTAAAGGCTCCACTGCTTCTGATACCTGTTCCAATGTGTTCAACATGTCAAAATTAGCTAGGAACACCTTTTATTGAGCTCAATTTGGTCAAAAAAAAATGCTCTAGTTATGACTCAAACTGTATTTCCCTAGAAAAACTCCTTTAAAATTGGAGGAACTCCAGTTAAGTTCACTAAATGTGGAGGAAAGGTTGAATTTGGTGGGTTCCATCAAAACACCGTTGATATTAAATCAAGTTTAATTAAATACTAAACTGTGATTAGCACTAATCACATTGATTAATGGATATCTGTTATGTTAGGTCCCTATAATACTAGTGATTACCCCATTACTGTTGTAGTTGTATCCCTTATTAATATTGTTGCGCCCCTATTGTCCCCATATTTTTATTACTGTGCCCCATAGAATCTCTCTATTGTTATTTTTGTCACTTTATATTATTATTCTTAGGTCGGTTGGGTTATATTGTGACTCCTTAGACTCCTATATATAGAAACGAGGTTTTGTCATTTGAATCATCCAAGAATTGTTCATTTGTGTAATGTAAAGGATGTTGCCCCCTCGAAGAGGCTGAATTCTAAGGCATTCAACTATCTTTTCTATCTTTTTGTGAGCTGGTTTCATAACATTTGGTATGAGAGCTTTGGATTCTAGGGTTTCGCTGCTCCAAATAGGTCATCTGGCATTTTCTCTATAATTTTTTTTTTCGATGTTTCATAAGCAAAAAAAAACCCATTTGATAAGAAATCGCACTGAACCTCGAGTTTGCATTTCAGAGCTTTTCATGCTATATTTACGGAGATATGATCTGAGGAAGTTGGTCTTTTTGGAGACTCCTAAATTACATTCCAAACAGGTGACCTAGGGAAAATCATCATAACTTTATCTCTGAGCATCAGATTGAAGTTTCATCAGAAGCTATAGAAAGAGGACGGACTGTGGTTTCTTGTATATATTTTTCAGAGCCAAAGGTCGAAACGGGTACACGTGGCATGTCGTACAAGTTCCCTCTACTGAAGTAGTCTATAATCAGGTCACTGTGGGAGATTTGGCATAACTCTTCCTTGGAGAATCCAATTTGGATCAAACTGGTGGCATTGGAAAGAGGACACAAAGGGCTACTGCAAATCACAATTTCAAAACTGGATGATCTGAAATTATAGAAATACATCAAAGGAAATACCAAGTTCCTTCAAAGTGAAAAAAGGTGTGTAGATTTTTTTAAATTTTTTCTTAAGCTTTGTTTGAAAAATTATTTTGAAGAATTCAAAAGGAATAGTAGAGCATTATTATTAGTAACTGATGCTCCAAGGTCAGAAAATGAAAACACCTAGTAAGGAACCTGAAAGCGCTAGCATGACTCATGAAGAAGAGGAAGAAATCCTACATGATATATCAAACTTACAAGACCAAGTGCAACAAATGTCACTCTCATAGAAGCTAACAGAAGCTAAGATAAATGACGTGGAATCTAAGATAAAGGGCTTGGAAGCTAAGATGAATGGCATGGAAGCTAAGATGGATGATTTGAAGAGATATTTGAAGACAAACATGGAAGAATTGAAGATAAATATGAATAAGTTGCTACAAGAAATGGTCACTAATGGTGGAAAGGTAGTAGAAAAATGTTAATCATGATTCCATAGACTCTAATGTTGGATCAAAGTCCCACCATATTCCAAAAATTGATATGAGGAAGTTTGATGGCAAGGGCCCTGCAACATGGATATTACAGATGGAGCAATTTTTTGATCTCAATAATGTTCAAAACACACAAAAGGTATGTATTGCAACTTTATATTTGGAACCAAATCAGTTTGTATGGTATAAATGGCTTTGCTCACATAAACAAATTATCACTTGGGGAATTTTTACGGAAGAATTGAAAGCACATTATGAGGACACAAAAGCAACACTTTTTTTAGCCAATTGATAAGTCTCAAACAAAAGGGTTCAATAATGGAGCACATTGAGGAGTTCCAAAAATTGAACATAAGAGTAAAAAATATTCCAGACGAGCATAGGATTGATGTGTTCATAGGGACTTTAAAGGATAATATCCAACATGATGTTCACCTTTGGGAACTTGATTCATTAGAGAAGGCATTCAGGTTAGAAAGAAAAATGGAAAGAAAAATTATGGCAACCAGGAAGCATACCAGTCACAACTATAAAGATGGAAGTGTTGTTACCCCTAGCCTTCCACAACCTATAAGGTTGACACCACAAAAATTGGAAGAAAAAGGAGAAAAAGGGCTTTGTTACAGTTGTGATAGAAAATACACTAATGGTCATAAGTGTGCTGAGAAGAAATTATTCTACATAGATTGTGAAGAGGAAGAAGAAAAGGAGCAATAAAGGTCAAAAGAAGAGGATATACTCCAGGAACAAAGCCTAGATAAAGAAGAAATGAATCCGACCATATCTTGTAATGCATTGGCTGGAATTACCACTCCTCAAACCATCAAGATAGAAGGACAAATCAAGAAGAAAAAGGTAATAGTGTTGATTGATTCAGGAAGTACCCACAATTTTATTCATTGTAAGGTAGCAAAAGAATTGAATTGCTTCCTATATCTAGCACCAGAGTGTCAAATGATGGTTGCAAATGGAGGAACGATAAATTTCTCTGGAAAGTGCCATAATATCAAGCTATCCATGGGAGAATATGTATTGACGAGCCCAATGCTTCCCATTCCAATGGGAGGTGTTGATGTTGTACTAGGATTCCAATGGCTACAGTCCTTAGGTACAATAGCTTTTAATTTTCAAGAAATTTTCATGAAATTTTCTATGGAAGGAAAGGAAGTTGAATTAAGGGGTATTGCAGGGAAACTAGGAAAGATAATCAGCTCTAACGGTATGACAAAGCTTCTAAAAAAGGAACAAAGAGGTGTAATTACACAATTATGTTCGTTAGATGTTTCCACATCAGAATCATCTATTTCTCCAAATATCCAAAGAGTCTTGGACAATCATTCCAAGGTATTTGAGACTCCCACAGGTCTCCCACCTATTCGTGATCATGATCATGCTATTCATCTGATTCCAGGAAGTGTTCCTCCAAACATCAGGCTGTACCGATATCCCTATGCCCAAAAGAGTGAAATTGAACTTATGATTGTAGAAATGCTAGAGGCTGGTATAATTCAACCTAGTCAAAGTTCTTTCTCTACTCCAGTAGTATTGGTGCACAAGAAGGGTGGATCGTGGCGCATGTGTCCAGATTATAGGGAGCTCAATGAGCTCACTATTAAAGATAACTTTCCCATTCCTGTCATTGATGAATTACTGGATGAATTGCATGGATCAATTTACTTCACCAAGTTGGATCTTCATTCAGGATATCATCAAATCAGAATGAAGACTGAAGACATTCTGAAAACAGCATTTAAAAATCATGAGGGTCATTATGAATTTTTGGTCATGGCTTTTGGCCTTACCAATGCACCTTCTACATTTCAAGGTTTGATGAATTCCATTTTCAAACCCTTCCTTAGAAAATTTGTGATAGTATTTTTTTATGATATACTAATCTACAGCAAGTCTTGGAAGGATCATGTTGAACATGTTGATAGGGTGCTACAACTATTGGAGGAGAAACAATTATATGCAAAAAGATCCAAATGTTTCTTTGGAGTACAAGAGGTGGAATATCTGGGTCATATTATATCTCATGAAGGAGTTAAGGTAGACCCTAGCAAAATTAAAGCCATTAAGGAATGGAAAATCCCCACATCCATAAAGCATCTGTGAGGATTTCTCGGGTTGACAGGGTATTATCACAAGTTTGTTAATAATTATGGGAGAATAGCAAAACCTCTAACAACATTATTAAAGAAAGATGCATTTTCATGGACTCCAGAAGCAACAAAGGCCTTTGAACATCTTAAAGAGGAAATGTGCCAAGCACCGGTCTTAGCTACACTAGACTTCACAAAAACCTTTATTGTGGAATGTGATGCTTCAGGAAATGGAATTGGTGCTGTTTTAATGCAAGATGAAAGACCCATTGCTTTTGAAAGTCATCCATTCAAGGGAAATTTTTTACACAAAGCTATTTATGAGAAGGAAATGTTGGCAATACTACATGCACTTAAGAAATGGCGACCCTACCTAATGGGAAGACACTTCAAGGTAAAAATGGATCATGATAGCCTTAAATACTTTTTAGAACAAATATTATCCTATGAAGAGAAACAAAAGTGGGTCACAAAGATGTTGGGTTATGACTTTGAAATCATCTACAAAAAAGGGAAGCAAAATGTGGTGGCAGATGCACTCTCAAGAAAGGATGAGGATGTGGAAGCATTGTTGTGCGCCATTTCTATTATCCAACCAGATTGGATAAATAAAGCAAGGGAGGAATGGAAGAATGATGAAGAAGTGTGGGCACTTATTCGAAAGTTACAACAAGATTCCATTACATCTGATACATTTAGCTGGCAAAATGATTCGTTATGGTACAAAGATTGCTTATACCTTTGTAAGAATTCTCAACTCAAACAAAATATTCTTATGGAATTGCACACTTCTCCCTTAGGAGGGCACTCAGGATTTTTAAAAACCTACCACAGGGTTAAGAAGGAATTTTTTTGGGATGGCCTTAAATCAGATATTCAAAAGTTTATGGTGGAATGTTTGGTTTGCCAACAAAATGAAGTTGAAACAATTAAGACTCCGGGTCTATTACAACCTTTATCCATTCTGTTAGAGTCGGTCTAGTAGCCCTCCATCAGCGATCAAAACTCTTTGCATTTGCATAAGTAGGTGTCTCATCAGTGTCAATTTTTGCATCCCATTAGGCATGCCATAACCCTGATGGAGGAGCTGGTGTCTTTGTCCCCCTCTTGGCATTGCTGGATCAGGTCATTTCAGTCCTTAGTCACTTTCAATCTTATCTTGTCTTGTCTTGAGGTCAAATTCCTAGGTCTAGGGTTTTGGTCAAAATGGTTTACAAGGTCATGTCTCTGAATGTCAATAAGTGCCCAGCAAGCCAGAGGGATGATTTCAAAGGTGTTTCTTCGCAAATTTCTATCTTGTACGGTAAATTTTCACCTTGGATCTAAAAACTCTGTTTTTAAAGCCAAGGTCATTTTTCAAATTTTGTAAAAAATGGTAAAAATTCAAAAGTTTTCAAAGGACAGCATGTAACCCTGGCTCCCTTGCCAAGATCCCTCAGATGATATCCCTGCAAAAAGTGTCAAGCAAAAGCATTAAATCAGTCAATTTCAGGACAAAGGAAACCAAGAAAAATCAATTTTATAAAGTGTCAAAGAGAAACATTATAAAGTGGGTTTGGGCATGGAATTAATTCAAATCAAGGTTATAAAAGCCCAATCTCCCTCCATCGACCCTCATTGTGCATCCAAGTCATTGAGCAAGTGCTTGCAAGAGAGATTGGGAGAAATTTGTGAGCTTGACAGGCGCGCGACCCGTCAGACCAGGCGCACGACCCGTCAGAGGCGCGCGACCCGTCAGCGCCATTCCAGCATTGTAAATTTATAACGGGCGCGACCCGTCAGAGGCGCGCGACCCGTTGGGTGAGGCGCGCGACCCGTCAGCGCCCTCCTTACAAAATTGCCTGTAAATTCATCCAAGGAGCCAACAAATCGCTAAATTGCCTAAGGTAGGCCCTCCAACTTATAAATTGCTACTTATTATGGTTAAAGACATCATGAATACATTTTTTTAAAGATCTCATTGTGCAAGCGAAAAAGCTCCATGTTGCTGTCGTTTAAAATTGTAAAAATGGCTAGGGTTGAAATGTTGTTTTAAGGTATCCCCTTGTTACCATGTTTTCCCCATGTCCCATTTCTTTTTCCTTGTTTTCCTATGTAAATTTCCCTTGCAAAATTGGTAAAAAGCCCTAAACCCTAACCCTCTTCCCTAAAAATAAAAAATCAAGCCCTCACCCTTCCTCTCATTATACCCATGTAAACAAATGTATATAATGATGCATATGCAATGATTTTGCAATGTTTTTTCCCTAAAATCCCTGTTTCATATATTTTTCCCAATTTTCCCTTTAAAGTGTCCCTCCCTTAACATTCCCCTCGTGCTCCTTGTCCCCTTGAAAACAACATTTTAATCAGCAGTTTATAAAGCAGAAGCAGCAGTACATTTCAGCCACTTTGCCCCTGAAACCATGTCAGAAACCAAAACCGACTATGAGCAAAGTGATGATCGTGAGTCAACACCAGAAGTTGAGCCTGCTCCAGAACATGAAAAACCATTATTGGGCACAGATGCACGTGTGCAAAGCAAAAATGAAGGTGCTTAAAAGGCGGTTGACCGAGGCACTAAAACGGAGAAAGAGGCCCAATCCCCTCCGTATCTTGGCTGAGGCTTCACTCAAGGATCAAGGCACTAAATAGCCTAGCCACAGCACAAATCCCAAGAAATTTTGAGAATTTTGGATGAATTTTGGCATTTTTTGGCAATTTGCAGGTTTTTCCCATTAACGGGTCTCACCCCCCGCGCGACCCTACATCAGGGCAACTCCTTTTGACCAAAACTCAGCATTTCCAGATTTTTCATGCAAAGTTACATATGCTCATGGATGGACTTGAGATTTGGTGAAGTTTTAGGCCTCCAGAAAGTCAAAATACATGCAAAAATTTACTTTCTGCCACTTTTATGAATTGCAGAAAGCAGTCTTGGGAGATTTGAGTTTTGTCAGGGCAAATGAACTCCAAATTCAGAAATTCCAGTTGGGTTGGAAATTAGACTCACAGACCTTTCCAACAAGCCCACTTTTGCTCAATTTGGCCACCTGCAAGTGCCCCAAACATGGCTCCAAAGGCGCGCGACCCGTCAGGCAGGGGCGCGCGACCTGTCAGGCAGTTTTGTCCAGAAATGCACTGTACAGCCCAAAAAACGCAGATTTGACTCAGTTTGACTTTTTGGGATGAAATGTGATTCTCTTTGATGTAATTATTGTACTTTTTAGACACTTTTACTCTTATGTAACACTTCTAGAACATTCATTCATGAAAAGGGTAAATGTTAAGTGAATGAATTGGTTTCCAAGTTTATAGAGGCAAGTTGTTTTGACTGCCTAATTTGTAGTGCTTAGTTTAGAAGTGGTTGAAACAGCTCCTAGGATAGTGAGCTCAACCCATGGAGGCAGGGAAAGAGGTTAGATCATCTATATTATGTACTTTTTTGCTCATTTTCATGGTTGGACTCTTGAGGGAGAAGCTATCATTGTATTATTCACTGTATCTCTGCAATTTTTGGCTAAGGAAGACCAGGGTTTTGCAGTCATATTTGGGATTCTTGTGGACTCATGTGTTGATGGTATGTTTCTCAATGTACTTGTAAGCTTTTTATGTGACTCATTTCCTTTCTTTTACTTCTGCACATTAAACAAATGAAGTGTTAAAGTAAGAATTCATGCTTGCCATGCTCTGCTTTTAAGTTTGTTTAATTTCAATGTTTTCTTCTGTCTAAAGAGAATTCAAAGTTATTGTTTGCTCTCTTTAGCTCTTCATCTTTCATTCCTGACCATCCACCTTAGTTAAAGGCATCAACACTATCTCCTACCTCACCCCAAGGAACCCCCTGCAGAAACTGTGTCCAATCCCCGCACCCAAAATTGCCCTCTCCTCAATTTGCCACCAAAAACCCAAAAAACCCCAAATCAAACTCTTTGATCAGTTTACTAGCCTAATATCAGTGTTACCTTATTGGTCATCTCATCTATTGAAGATTTTACCAAGATAGACCGGAGAGAGCCTTCTCCTGCCCCGTAGGGCTAGCTACGAGGCTAAATGGTTTGATGTTGCCTTGAGGTTTACCTTTCTCAGCCTGAGGTGAAATTTCAAGCGCTAACATACTGGCGACCATACTGGGGAAGAAAAAACTTGTTTGTGGGTTGATGTGTTTGTTTCATAAGTCTTAGACGGAGCCTGAAGTTATGCCAGGTAGCCTTCGAAACGCTTTTGCTTTGCATAAGCGGAAGTAGATAAACGCTGCTTCAGTCAATCTCCGTGAGCTTGTGAATACAGCACTTCATTTGTATATTACCCCAGTACATGAATCAAGTTCAGATCTGATTGTTGATAGTGGACAACGATCAGACACTTGAAAGGCTGAAATCATTCACTTGGCGACTCTAAATCAGTTTCGAGATCAGATCCAAAGACTCCACTGGAGGATGATCCCGACCAGCAGAAACATGAAAGGAGAATATGGCAAGATCAGGTACTCAAGTTGGAATTTCATCCAAGACATTTTGTTCTTTGTCATAAATTATTTCTTCTCTTTTCCCAAGAATGTCAAAACTTCTTTGCAAAGTATACTATGCTTGAGAAAAGATCCCAGGCCTGCAGTTGATTCTTTCCCTTTGAAGATTGTGAATACCAAAGATTTGCATGCCTTTGAGCTTGATCAAGATCCTTTTTCCGAATTCTGTGATGACTATCTTCAGATTGATGAACCTCAAAAGACCAAGACTGATTCTATACCTGCTGTACATACCCCTATACCTTGTAAAATTCCAGATCGGTATAAACCTCTTGTTTTACCTTCTGTTCTTCATGCTTTCCCCAAAAACTATGATCTATACTTGCCGAGGTTCGATGGTGAAAGTAAGAATGTCAACGCTGAGTAACATGTGCAGAATTTTGAGAATTTTCTAGATCTTTTTGAAGTTGATGATGAAGATGTCAGTATAAGGCTTTTTTCTCTTTCTTTGCAAGCCAAAGTGAAGAGTTGGTTCAAAGCCCTGCCTGACGCAAGCATTTCAGATTTCCAGCAGTTTGTCAAACTTTTTCTCGACAGGTGGATGATCGGGCAGAACCTTTTCTTGATTGTAGAAGAGTATAACCAGCTTAAAAGATTTCCAGGGGAGACAGTACAACAGTTTTCGGCCAGATTTAATCAAGTTTATTATTCAATGCCAGTTGATATAAGGCCTACTCCTAGATCTGCTCTCTTGCACTATCCGGGTGCTTTTGATCCGGAGATGGAGTTTCAGCTGAGAGAAAGGGATATTGCAACACTTCACGAGATGCAAAACAGTGCAGTAAACATAGAGGCACATCTGCTGATCCGACGGGCAAGGTTGAAGGAAGAAGAGATGAAAAACATAAATCCGGAAAAATCGACATCTCTAGAGGTGAAGCTTGACATTTTGGTAAGTGCAGTAGAAAAGATGATGGACAAGATCACCGCAGGAAATGCTTATGATGTTCAAGCTCATGGCTCGCTGATTGAAGAAGAACAAGTTGCTAATCCAAAACATTTTGTTTCTTATCTTAGTCGTAATAGATCTGATAATGATTGTTTTGTAGATCACCTTGGCGAAGAAAGAACTGTTGACATGACCTGCATGCTTGATGATATGTTTTATACTGATGATTTGCCTCAGTATGATCAGTATGATGATGATTATGTTCTCGAAAAAGAAGCTAATCTTACAGACAAATCAGCAGCTAGTTTGTGGGAGGAAAAAGTTCATTTTCAGTAGCTTGAATACAATGTTCAGCCATCACATATCAGCTATGACATTGACGAGGAAAGTATAGCAAAGTTTGAAGTAAGTGAAGGATCTTTGCCTTTTTGTTTTGATTCATTTCAGTTCATCAGAGATAACTACCATGCAATCAGAAATCAAATGTCAACAAGTCTTGATTTGAATCATCTTGAGAGCAATGAAGATTTTGTTCAAGACTTCTCATATTCAGATTTGCAACCCCCGAAAGCCATTGATTGTCAAGTTGCAGCTGAAGACTTAGAAGTGGACACACATGATATAATGATTCAAGGTGACTCCGTACCATTCTGTTTTGAATCATTTCAGTTTTTGAAGGGTAGATTGCATAGTAAATCTTCAAATGAACAGCCTATAACAAATCAGCAATCTCTCAGTGTTAATGTTGAGGATGAGACAGATAACAAAATTCTTGAGCAGCCTGTAGCATCATATTTACAGCCACCAAATGAAATTGAAGGACAGATTACAGATGAAGTTGTGGAAGATGAAATACATGATTTGATGATGCAGGAAGATTCTATACCCTTTTGTTTCGAAGCATTTCAGTATATAAGGCAGAATCTTCGTAAAATCTCTCAAGAAAAAGATGAACAGCTAGAAGGATGTCATACATTTTCAATGGATACATTGCAGCAGTCTTTTCAAGTTTTTCATGATCCAATAGCTGATGTTTTGGATGAGCCGGTTTCTTTTTCATTTTCAGCAGAGGTCTCGTCACAAGGCTCAGATCAAAGTTTGCATTCATGGTATGAGGAAAAGAGAAGTAATCCATTGGATGAGCTAAGTTCCAGTGTGCTTGAATTTCAAGATCCTTATGCAGTGTTTTTGGAGGTGGATAGAGAATTCATATCATTCAACGGATCTGTTTCCAAGTTGTCATGGGAGTTGCCTTTCAGTAGTTCTCTCTTGTTGTTCATAAGTGAGCACTTGCAGAGAATTCGACCAACAGACGGGATACTTACTTGGTTGCATTGGTTGTTTCATTTCACTTGATCAGGTGATGAATGAAACTGTTAGAGTAGGTTGTGATGAATAAGCTCCCCTTTGAGCATCATTTCCAGTTTGTCAGTTGTGTTTAAGCATTGAGTCAGTTTTTAGTTGAGTGAGAGTCAATTTGTGTCATCCGAGTCATCAGTTTTCAGTCATGCATTTTAGTTTGAGTTTTTGACTCCATCGCCCAATGGATGAAGGCACTGTCTAGCTCTCCCAGAGGTCTGAGGCTCTTGGCACCTCCAAGGAGCTACCATCCCCATTGGAGCCAATGTTAGAGTCGGTCTAGTAGCCCTCCATCAGCGATCAAAACTCTTTGCATTTGCATAAGTAGGTGTCTCATCAGTGTCAATTTTTGCATCCCATTAGGCATGCCATAACCCTGATGGAGGAGCTGGTGTCTTTGTCCCCCTCTTGGCATTGCTGGATCAGGTCATTTCAGTCCTTAGTCACTTTCAAGCTTATCTTGTCTTGTCTTGAGGTCAAATTCATAGGTCTAGGGTTTTGGTCAAAATGGTTTACAAGGTCATGTCTCTGAAGGTCAATAAGTGCCCAGCAAGCCAGAGGGATGATTTCAAAGGTGTTTCTTCACAAATTTCTATCTTGTACAGTAAATTTTCACCTTGGATCTAAAAACTCTGTTTTTAAAGCCAAGGTCATTTTTCAAATTTTGTCAAAAATGGTAAAAATTCAAAAGTTTTCAAAGGACAGCATGTAACCCTGGCTCCCTTGCCAAGATCCCTCAGATGATATCCCTGCAAAAAGTGTCAAGCAAAAGCATTAAATCAGTCAATTTCAAGACAAAGGAAACCAAGAAAAATCAATTTTAGAAAGTGTTAAAGAGAAACATTATAAAGTGGGTTTGGGCATGGAATTAATTCAAATCAAGGTTATAAAAGCCCAATCTCCCTCCATCGACCCTCATTGTGCATCCAAGTCATTGAGCAAGTGCTTGCAAGAGAGATTGGGAGAAATTTGTGAGCTTGACAGGCGCGCGACCTGTCAGACCAGGCGCGCGACCCGTCAGAGGCGCGCGACCCGTCAGCGCCATTCCAACAATGTAAATTTATAACGGGCGCGACCCATCAGAGGCGCGCGACCCGTCAGCGCTCTCCTTACAAAATTGCCTGTAAATTCATCCAAGGAGCCAACAAATTGCTAAATTGCCTAAGGTAGGCCCTCCAACTTATAAATTGCTGCTTATTATGGTTAAAGACATCATGAATACATTTTTGTAAAGATCTCATTGTGCAAGAGAAAAAGCTCCATGTTGCTGTGGTTTAAAATTGTAAAAATGGCTAGGGTTGAAATGTTTTTTTAAGGTATCCCCTTGTTACCATGTTTTCCCCATGTCCCATTTCTTTTTCCTTGTTTTCCTATGTAAATTTCCCTTGCAAAATTGGTAAAAAGCCCTAAACCCTACCCCTCTTCCCTAAAAATAAAAAATCAAGCCCTCACCCTTCCCCTCATTATACCCATGTAAACAAATGTATATAATGATGCATATGCAATGATTTTGCAATGTTTTTTCCCTAAAATCCCTGTTTCATATATTTTTCCCAATTTTCCCTTTAAAGTGTCCCTCCCCTAACATTCCCCTCGTGCTCCTTGTCCCCTTGAAAACAACATTTTAATCAGCAGTTTATAAAGCAGAAGCAGCAGTACATTTCAGCCACTTTGCCCCTGAAACCATGTCAGAAACCAAAACTGACTATGAGCAAAGTGATGATCGTGAGTCAACACCAGAAGTTGAGCCTGCTCCAGAACATGAAAAACCATTATTGGGCACGGATGCACGTGTGCAAAGAAAAAATGAAGGTGCTTAAAAGGCGGTTGACCAAGGCACTAAAACGGAGAAAGAGGCCCAATCCCCTCCGTATCTTGGCTGAGGCTTCACTCAAGGATCAAGGCACTAAATAGCCTAGCCACAGCACAAATCCCAAGAAATTTTGAGAATTTTGGATGAATTTTGGCATTTTTTGGCAATTTGCAGGTTTTTCCCATTAACGGGTCTCACCCCCCGCGTGACCCTACATCAGGGCAACTCCTTTTGACCAAAACTCAGCATTTCCAGATTTGTCATGCAAAGTTACATATGCTCATGGATGGACTTGAGATTTGGTGAAGTTTTAGGCCTCCAGAAAGTCAAAATACATGCAAAAATTGACTTTCTGCCACTTTTTTGAATTGCAGAAAGCAGTCTTGGGAGATTTGAGTTTTGACAGGGCAAATGAACTCCAAATTCAGAAATTCCAGTTGGGTTGGAAAGTAGACTCATAGACCTTTCCAACAAGCCCACTTTTGCTCAATTTTGCCACTTGTAAGTGCCCCAAACATGGCTCCAAAGGCGCGCGACCCGTCAGGCAGGGGCGCGCGACCTGTCAGGCAGTTTTGTCCAGAAATGTAGTGTACAGCCCAGAAAACGCAGATTTGACTCAGTTTGACTTTTTGGGATGAAATGTGATTCTCTTTGATGTAATTATTGTACTTTTTAGACACTTTTACTCTTATGTAACACTTCTAGAACATTCATTCATGAAAAGGGTAAATGTTAAGTGAATGAATTGGTTTCCAAGTTTATAGAGGCAAGTTGTTTTGACTGCCTAATTTGTAGTGCTTAGTTTAGAAGTGGTTGAAACAGCTCCTAGGATAGTGAGCTCGACCCATGGAGGCAGGGAAAGAGGTTAGATCATCTATATTATGTACTTTTTTGCTCATTTTCATGGTTGGACTCTTGAGGGAGAAGCTATCATTGTATTATTCACTGTATCTCTGCAATTTTTGGCTAAGGAAGACCAGGGTTTTGCAGTCCTCTTTGTGATTCTTGTGGACTCATGTGTTGATGGTGTATTTCTCAATGTACTTGTAAGCTTGTTATGTGACTCATTTCCTTTCTTTTACTTCTGCACATTAAACAAATGAAGTGTTAAAGTAAGAATTCATGCTTGCCATGCTCTGCTTTTAAGTTTGTTTAATTTCAATGTTTTCTTCTGTCTAAAGAGAATTCAAAGTTATTGTTTGCTCTCTTTAGCTCTTCATCTTTCATTCCTGACCATCCACCTCAGTTAAAGGCATCAACATTGTCTCCTACCTCACCCCAAGGAACCCCCTGCAGAAACTGTGTCCAATCCCCGCACCCAAAATTGCCCTCTCCTCAATTTGCCACCAAAAACCAAAAAAACCCCAAATCAAACTCTTTGATCAGTTTACTAGCCTAATATCAGTGTTACCTTATTGGTCATCTCATCTATTGAAGATTTGACCGAGATAGACCGGAGAGAGCCTTCTCCTGCCCCGTAGGGCTAGCTACGAGGCTAAATGGTTTGATGTTGCCTTGAGGTTTACCTTTCTCAGCCTGAGGTGAAATTTCAAGCGCTAACACATTCCAAGCCAACGTTGGGAGGAGGTTTCAATGGATTTTATCACTGGTTTACCCAAGTCTGAGGGAAAGAGTGTCATCATGGTGGTATTTGACAGAATTACCAAGTATGCACACTTTTGTGCATTATCACATCCATCTAAAACCAATATAGTTTCTACTGCATTTATGGAAACAATTCAAAAGCTGCATGGAAACCCAAAGATTATTGTAAGTGACAGAGGTCCCATTTTCACTGGAAAATTTTGGATAGAATTATTTTCTTGTCTTAGTACTCAGTTAGCTCATAGTCCATCTTATCATCCTCAATTTGATGGGCAAACTAAGATAGTAAACAAATGTTTGGAAGGATATATTCGTTGCTTTGTATCTGATAAATAGACACAATGGGTCAAATGGTTGCCTTTGGCTGAATGGTGGTATAACACTTCCTTCCATATAGCAACAAAAATGACCCCATTTATGGCACTTTATGGATATCAACCACCATCCATCACATCATATTTAAGAGAAAATTCTAAGGTTCAAGTAGTGGAACATCACATCGAACATCAACAACAAGTCCTCCAACTCTTAAAGGATAACCTCGTGTTGGCACATAATAGAATAAAACAACAGGAAGATCAACATCGCGGTGAAAGAAGTTTTGATGTAGATGATTGGGTATTCATACGGCTACAACCATATAAAAAAATGTCCCTCAAGCAAGCTACGAAGGATAATAAATTATTACCAAAGTATTATGGTCTGTACAAGGTGTTGGAAAAGATTGGTACTATGGCATACAAATTGGAGCTTCCTGCAGCGTCTCGGGTGCACCCAGTTTTCCATGTTTCATGTTTAAAGAAGGTTATAGGTGACAAGCTCCTAGTTCAAACAATATTTCCAAAACTTGACGAGGAAAGAAAAACTATATTGGAACTGGAAGCAGTCACAGAAACAAGAACTCGATAGCTACGAAATCAAACAATTTCGGAGTATCTCATCAAGTGGAAGAACTTATCCGCTAAAGATTCCACATGAGAGGATGAGAATTTTATACAGAAGCATTCCAGAACTACTCAAGCATTGAGGAGAACACTCTTTTGAAGGAGAGGGGCATGTTAGGTCCCTATAATACTAGTGATTACCCCATTAATGTTGTAGTTCTATCCCTTATTAATATTGTTGTGCCCCTATTGTCCCCATATTTTTATTACTGTGCCCCATAAAATCCCTCTACTGTTATTTTTGTGGCTTTATATTATTATTGTTAGGTCGGCTGGGTTATATTGTGACTCCTTAGACTCCTATATATAGAAAGGAGGTTTTGTCATTTGAATCATCTAAGAATTGTTCATTTGTGTAATGTAAAGGAGGTTGCCCCCTCGAAGAGGCTGAATTCTAAGGAATTCAACTATCTTTTCTATCTTTTTGTGAGCTGGTTTCATAACACATTAGTGCTAACTTTGGTGGTTTAGGTGGAGGTATCACATGCCTTACATTAAATGTTAACTGCCTGTCGGTTTCAAGTGAACACCACCTTAACCTTAACCGTTGGAGTTTAATTTGTTCACATGGTGGATTTATGGTTTCGTAACTATGGGATGGTATGGGTTGTCCGCTGGTTGGTGTTAACCATAACATTTTCCGTCAACGAGTTCACATGGAGGGCTGGCTTGTGGGCTAGCCCCCTTAACCACCAATTCTCACACCATTAAACTCTAAATGTATGTGGTGAAATATAAGGTCAAGTCACAACGGGTAGCGAAGATGGTAAAGAGACTTGGTCGCTATGTCGAAGCTCGACACTTCCATAAAAATTTTGATGCGTGCGCCAATATGCCAACGGTCCTTTGGGGAGGGACACGTGGCGAATTTTGTGCTTACTACTTGTCCCCTCCCCATTGGACCACCTTCAACCTATGAAAACACACCACATACCAAACCTGATAGCCAACCACAACATGGCACTTGTCACAGCCTTACTGGATATTGACCATCCATTGACCCTACCCAGTCACTTGCCACGTCAGTAGTACGGACTGCTCCCTGTGCAGTGACTAACTTTTTTTTTTGCAAAATTTCTTCTGTTTGGCAAAGCGGACATAACTCAATAACTTCCTCATACAAACTTGGTTTTTAGTGAAACAAGTTGTGTTAGGATCATTTTTCCAAGACGGACACATTCGTTCATGTTTCGAGCCATTCTGAGAACTTGTATTCTGAGCTAAATATAGAGCGCCATGGAAACTTTTAGGGGCTAATCTTCGCCTAGTGGGCTAATTTTCCACGATTTTCAACAAAAAAGATTCGCCAATTTCCAATTTTTATAAAAGACGATTCACCCAAATTTTAGAAGGTAAAATTATTTTACCTTAAAAATCATGAACTTTGTATATAGAAACAATATATAAAATCATTATAAATTTCAATAATTTTACAAATATATCAATAAACATTTTATAGTTTGAATATTAGGAATTAGTGATATTTTCCAATGTTTTTAAACTTGAAGAAAATTTTCCATCCTTAAAATTTTCCTTGGCGCCTCATCAGATAAGGATTGGATAATTATATTACTTTTAATCCATGTCAATGATTTTAGTGTGGGAATATTTAAGGAATAAAATTGCAGTTCCATTTTTACGCTGATCCTAGTTTGGGCACAAAAAAATTAGGAACCATTTCATGGCCTTAAATGAACACATTTTGTGGTCTCAACCTTACTATGGACTTATATTCCATAATATACAAACTGATACTTTTCTAACTATGCATGAATTTGTTGGATTCAAAATTATAATGAGAGGGGATGTGAATTAGTATAGTAAAACTTTACTCAATTAAATCATTCAAACACAATAAAGCATCAATCACATCAGACAATTGAACATAGGATATATGTGGAAACCCATTAAGGAGAAACCATAAAACTTCTTTTAATTAATTTTTCCTATGCAGGAACCAAACTGCTATTAAAATATCTATAGGCACCTGCCTACATCAAATACAAATTCCCTCATATTTCTCATAAAATCTATTTTGTAGAAATTATTTTAAGTCCCATTCTTTCTCTCCTAACCAGCACGCTTGTCCACACACTAAATTTCATGGATCCCCCTTTTCATCACATTTTAAAATTATATATTTACATGCACTCTTGTAAATTCCCCTCAGTTAGACTCCACAATCTTTGATCTTCTTCTTTTACTCATCGCTTCAACAATTATTTGTTGATTCTTGGTTAACTAGTAGACCTCTCATACAATACACAATGATGCTCGTTTTCCTTTTGATAGCCACATTTCTCACACAATGCACACACCCATGTTATTTAACAACATAATTTATATATATAATAGTGGCACATTTAAATTTTTTTTTTGCTTAATGTTTTTCATTCTTGACCCTTAATTTCACCTATATAGTTCTCTTTTCACATTTAGCACCCTTCCATCCATCCTCTTTGAAACATAGATGCTTGATCCCTTTATGTCTTTGCAATCATATTGTGTGATCATTTCCTCTATGTAGCACTATGACAACTAGAACCTTTACCATCCATACTAGATACAAGAGACCTTATATTTTCCAGTGTCAATAGTTAGCCTATAGCACCCAAGAGTTGAACCATGAGAGCATCCAACCATGTGTTATGACCATGGTCTTAACTCACTCCAATGAAACCATAGTATATGTCGTTCATTGAGATCACCCATTACACACACTGGATGCAGAGATATGTATGTTTTTATCATAACCCTTTAGGTCCAAGTGTTAAACCATTAAGAATGCATGACTATGTGTTCTGACCTCGACCTAAATAAATGATCTAGGATCCTTTAAAGTGACTTATCTTGTAAAAATATTCAAGTGGATATCATTAAAATAAACTGGCTTAAAGTGTGTAATTAATAAATCAAAATCCAACATTTATTTCTTAAAGACATTGAAAAATAAAGAAATATAGAAGTTCGAGATAAGAAGAAAATAGGAACAAAACCAATTAACAAAGGAGTTCATCCAGAGTGGACAACATATTTGGATCTTTCCTCCAAGGGAGAGGCCTCTTTATTACTCTCCCAAAACTATAATTATAAATAATAAAAATGATCCAAAATATTGCTAAAAATGAGCTCTTTGCTACTAGGAAGTGGTCCCCAAAATGCCACCAAAACCCTCATTTTGGTTGCTACAAATTCAAGCTCTAAAAGCCCTAGTTATTTACATAATACATAGGCTAAAATAAATCTTAAAATCTCTCAGTACCAAAAACTTTTATGATGACAACTCTTATGGTGTAATGGTAATTCCTTTTGTATATATCATTTTTGTGGGTGAAAAAATTCACAGTTGAGTCCACTGGATGTTAGAATTATCCCATGTTGCATGTATGGTATATTTTTAAAATGGACTATAGTTATAACTGTAGCTCAATGTCCCATATATTAATATGGGCTATCTAATGTTGGTCAACGTGCATTTTGTTATTTAATGATGCTTCTAACAATATTTTGTTTAGGCAGACACATATATTAAACCATGTTATAATAATATTATATATGTAATTCTTTAACCAATGCATATATATACCATAACAACATAATATACTGATGCTCCAATCAACCTACATGCTTTTTCATTGGTAAAAGATTCCATTCGTTATTGGGAGGCCTTGGAGTGAAGCCTACATCCTTTCTCCCTATTTTAGCTATAATTTTTTAACAAAAATTGAATATAGAATTCTCCATTCATGTTCGAAAGCCTGACGCGTGGCCCAATGGTTGTGTTGTTTGCTTGCCACCACCAAGGTCGGGGGTTCAATCCCTGTGGCTTCCAACCATGCAACAAATTTTAAACCAATGAAATTTCTACATTGTTCACAAGGTGCGATGTTGCACCTTTTGATTAGGCCACATGGTATGCTCACAGTAGTCCACTTAACCTGCAAATTCGATAACACATAACTACCACATCATGCCACATGTTTAAATTTGAGGCTACCACGTTAGCGTGCAACTATCTCACCATGTCAGCTCCTACTTACATGCGTTGATTGTTGGTGCTACCACATGGAAACCCTGCAAAATCCCTTTTATTATTTTGTACTAACTTCAAATTTCTATAACATTTTCATTATGAGTCTAATCGATGTTAATCAAGTTGAGTTGGAATCGTCTCATCAAGCTCTTCAACGTGGTGACAGTTCCATCAATTTTTGGAAATTTTTAATTTTAGGCCTTTTCAAATCCTCCTAGATTAATCATCCCGAGTAAGAGGATTTTGGATCTCTAAAAGGTTATTAATTAGATACTAAGTGTGGGATCTTCCTCCCCACTTGTTCGATATATATCCACCATGTTGTGTGTATCTTCCTTAGCACAAAATGATGCATAGATAGTTGAAGTCATACTCTTAGCCATTTTCACTTTCCCACATCCTTTTGCATGTGTTACTTTAGCTACTACCTGTGCACTGAACGTTAACAACATTAAAAAATATAATAATTTTAATGACAATTTACTAACAAGATGTTTGATCCTCTTGATAGATTTCAACAAAAAAATCCTATGCTAAGAAACACCTACTTTGTCCACCTTAACAGATATGAATGGAAATGTCTTACTCATGTTCATGAGCCTTTTCAATTACCACATGGTTATTGTCAACAAATCATCCTTCATATGATGATCTCATATGATGTATTCTATGCCATCCTTTAAAAGGTAATACCAATTTTCCATCATATACTAGATAACCTTAGTGTCGAACAAGTAAGGACTTTCAAGTAGAATTCCACAAATATACAATGGAACCACATCTAGTTCAAGTGTATCGATAAATTTAGATGTAATAGAAAGTATAAGCTTACACATTTCAATTACCTGCAACATAGTGTTATTACATACCCATATGAGAGGATAAAGCTTAAGATTTAGTGTTGTTTCAAAAGTAATCTCCTTAACAACTTCCTCAGATATTAGATTAGCTTGAGAACTAGTGTCAAACAAAGTATCTACCTTTACATGCTTTGTTAACACCATTATATGAAAGAGTTCATCTCTCTTTCCTGGAAAAATAGAAAAAAAAATAGAAGAACCAGAAGAAACATGTGAAGACGATATACCTTTAAAATCCATAGCCACAATTTGTGCCTCAATTCTAAAGTCTAATCCTAGATCTTGCTGGATATTTTCTACTACCTTCTTCTTTCCCTTCCTATCTCAGAACCAATTAGGCCTCAGTTGTGGATGTAGCTTTCAACACTCATTAGAGAAATTTTGAGGTAAAATATGGGCCTAAAAAAATGTACAATAAAAAAAAAAAACTTTATAATAACTAATAGGATTCAATATAATGATGTCAACCATGGGGGATGATTCACCATTTTTGGAGTAAAAAGCTAAAAAACTAAAAAGTTTAAAAATTTAAAAACTATTTTTTCAACTCGTCTCCCTATGATTTTACTCAAATTTTGAGTGGGAGCACTCATTGGATGTGGAATTTAATTTTTCATCTAAGGAGTACCCATGTTGCATACCTTTGATGGACTGTACTACATGAGAAATGTGAAATACATGAAACAAGTGATTGCAATCACATTTTTTTCATGTATTTTACATTTTTCATGTAGTAGGGACCATAGAAAGTATGAAATATGGCTACTCCTTGGATGAAAAAATAATTTTTTCATCCAATGAGTGCTCTTGTTAAAAAAATGAGTAAAATCCGAGGGAGATAAGTTGAAAATACAAGTTGGAAAGTTAGTTTTTCCCCCTCAAAAAACTTGATGATGTAATCTAATATTATTTTATTATTTCACCTATTATTTTATAATATTACCTAGGAGGCCCATTTTAGACCTCAAAAATTCTCTAATGGATCATCATCATGTCCCTCTTTCTTGCAATGGGAACAAGAATGTTTTTCATTGCCCTTCTTCACAAAAATTGTTCTCTTTGGCTTCTCCTTTCCTTTTTCTTTGTCTTGTTTCAAACAAATTTCTTCCATGGAGACTCCACCAACTTTTTTACCTACTTCGATATAGGTAATTGTACACAAAGATCATCCACATTAGATGGCTTCAATAAGAAAATAATATTGTGTATATGCCCATGCAAACTACGAATATATTTAAAAGGAGTCTCTTGTGTGTTTAGTGGAATATTTAATTCTAGTGCCTTTTTCCTAAATTCCTCAATAAATTTTTGCATGTTTTTTCATTTACACTACCACAAATTTTCCATTCTATTATTTCCTTCTAGTCATGTAGCAAATGATAGAATTTCTTTTTCAATTCTAAAGTAAATTCAAACCACGAGGAAAGAGGTTTACTTCCCCTAAGTATAGTCTCCCACCATATTAATGCAATACCTTCCATTCGATGTGAGACTAAATGAATTTTTACCACATCACCAACAATTAATTTCGCATGTTAATAGAATTCCATCTGGTGAATCCAATTGTTGAACTTGTCTGCATTAAGCTCGCCATCATTGAATAGCAAGTTGAATTTGATATCTAACTTCAAAAAAAACTTCTTTGAAGTAGATTTTTGATGAGGAGGTGGAGGAGGAGAATTAGGAGGATCGGAAGCAGGTGAAGAAGGAGGAGAAGGAGGAGGATAACTTTTCAAATCACCTTCATTTCTTTTGTCTTTCATTTTCTTCAATGATCTTCCCTCTCTAAAAGTTTTCCATTATCAATACATTTCTTCTACCATGTCTTTTATCACCATGAAAGCTTCATGAAACTCTACTTGAGAATTAAGAGGATTCTCTTCTCCTTCATGTGATGGTATCTATCTCCTTCTAGTGAAGCTTCCTGATCCAATTTCTAGACTTCCTTCAACAAGTGTTTCTTCACTTTGCTTACATTTTCTCCTAGTTATCATGTACAGTCCCAAACCACCATCAAAATTACTTTGATACCTCTTGATCTAAGGTCTTTTAAAGTTACTTGGATTGCAAAAAAGATTCAAGTGTGTATGATTAAAATAAACTATCTTAAAATGTGTAATAAATAAATCAAAATCAAGCGTAAAGGACTTAAAAGATATGCAATTTAAATAAATGTAGAAAATATAGATATGAAGAAAATAGGAACAAAAACAAATTATAGTGAAATTATTCTTGTGTGGACTACATCTATGAGTTTGGCCTCCAAGGGAGTGGCGTCATTATTATTCTCCAAATATTTTAATAAAAAATAAGAAAAATTCCTACAAAGGCCTGGTACAAATGAGATCTCTATTACAAGAAAGTGGCCTCCAAAATTCCACAAAAGATCTCTTGTTGGCTATATGGGCCTGACCCAGGTTCAGAGGTGATTTAGCCAAGAAAACCCTGATTCTACTGGCCCTTTCGGCAATATTCTGCGGAGCGTGGACTGAGGTCTCACACGAAGTAGTATGAGAGGGTGCTAGAACTAGGTTTTTGCACACATGGGATGTCTAATGGGCTTTCAGAGGTTCATGGTCTGACCCATCGCTATGCACACTTTCAATCCCTTTGCAACCTACGGTGTGTTAGGTAAACTTGACTCAGGATAGAGTCAAAGTTGACCAGGTTAAACAGTGATGGTTTTGGGGCACATGGTATTGTGCACCCATAGTATTCTGCCAATGGTATTATATGAAATGGAGCTTATACAAGGTTGGAAGGACTTCATTGTAATGCAAGAACTGGAGGTGAGTGGTGAAGGCTCACTTGGTCAGATTGGCCAGGGTTTTGGCAAATGCTAATGAGATCTTATTAGGTTGGGTTTTACCCCGGATTTGGGGTTTTCCCAGATAAACATTTGTGTTTATGTGTTTATGGTTGTTGTTGGTTATTTTTATATTTATTCCTCTCAGTAATTATTTATGTTATGCAGTAAATTTCTTAACAACTGGTATCGGAGCCAGATTTTGGCTTCAAAGGGATTCTTTGATGCCACGGGTTTATAGTGCTTGATAAGATCAATGCAGCTTCAAAGGGATTCTTTGATGCCAGGGGTTTATAGTGCTTGATAAGATCAATGCAGCCTTTTTACAGATCTGGGTCTGAAAATAATGGTGGAACAATCGTACGTGGAACCTCGAGGAGAATGTGCGGAAGATAGTGCCGTAACTGCCAGGGATCATAGTGCATTTGTGATATTTACGGTTTGGAACATGTTGACAAATTGTTCGGGATTCATGCGGCTATTTAAACAAGGTTGAGAGATACCTTTGGTAATATTAAAATTCAAGGCTGATATTGTTCGGAGCTTTTTTCATAGGGAATCGATAAGGGATATTTCCTGTGTGTTCTATGCCATGTTGAAAGATGGAGTAGGCGTGGGCTGCATGCAGGTCAGCAGAAGAAAATTGTTCATGCGACTTCAAAAATTGTTCGTTTTCTACTATGTGAGGGCACCGGTGTTGGAATCTACGAGGTTCTCGTTAGGATAGAAGTTTTTGATCAAATCAAATTGAGAGAGGATGGATCAAAATTGCAGCAGCAATAAACAAAAAAAAAAATAATGAAGTCAAAATTATTGCATGTAAATGGGCATACTACTGTAAGACCTGGTAAGGCATGTGTACCCCTTGGTTATCACCGATAAAGTCTGGGTTAGACCTAGGTGATAGGGGGTATGTCGAGTTAATAATACCCCAGGTAAAAACTATGAAGGGGGTAAGAGCTAGAGTGAGCGGGATTGTCTCACTTAGCAAGTTTGGCTGGAGTTAGTCAAGGAACCCAAGTCAAGTTTAAGGGGGGAATTGTTAGGTAAACTTGACTCAGGATAGAGTCAAAGTTGACCAGGTTAAACAGTGATGGTTTTGGGGCACATGGTATTGTGCACCCATAGTATTCTGCCCATGGTATTATATGAAATGGAGCTTATACAAGGTTGGAAGGACTTCATTGTAATGCAAGACCTGGAGGTGAGCGGTGAAGGCTCACTTGGTCAGATTGGCCAGGGTTTTGGCCAATGCTAATGAGATCTTATTAGGTTGGGTTTTACCCCAGATTTGGGGTTTTCCCAGATAAACATTTGTGTTTATGTGTTTATGGTTGTTGCTGGTTATTTTTATATTTATTCCTCTCAGTAATTATTTATGTTATGCAGTAAATTTCTTAACACGGTACGACTTCCACGCAACCCTAGTTGGGGTGCAACCCATATAATACCCAAGCTCCTTGCTATTTAATCTATGATTATCTGATTACTTAACTTGTTCATCAAAGACTAATGATTATTACAGCATATTCATCAATCATATCAGTGAGCGCGACAAATAAACCAATATAAACGTAAACAAGGCAAGGTACAACAAATACATAGAAATAAGAATCAAATTCTCTTTATTAATCTTCAATCCCGATTACAGACTCGACATTGCCCTATGCACTTAGCTGCAGGTGTCCATGCACTCAGCTGTGGACTCTACTGGGCCTCTACGCACTCAGCTACAGAGCCTCTTCCTACTACAACAACCCAATACACTTAGAATCCTACTCTAAGCTTGAACCATTCGCATTCTTCCTTCTTATTCCTATGCTCTCTTTACAACATAGAGACTCACTCTATTGATACAATCCCATGGTCCATGGACCATGGGTAGGCCAACATGACTTTACATTACATTACATTAATTTAGGGTGGACAACCCTATGACTCGACCTCTACTTCGTGCTCCGTGCCCGCAATTCGCGGAGTCTTACAAAACCTTTGACCGAAACTTGGGCTTTGAGCCCCAAAACATGTTGTGGGGGGATTCCATGCCCAACAGGCCCCCAACACAGCCATCGTGACTCATCCTGAGTCACTCTTCTGGTGTGATGATCTTGGCACAGAGCCCCTCCAACTATTCTCGTACTACCTAGAGGTCCGCGACACACTGTTCTGCAGTTTGTTGGACCTGTTGCATGCGTTCCTCTAATGCTTCTTTGTGATGATCCGCTATCTGCCTTAGCAAATATATGTCCTGCATTTGTGTGAGCTTTCCCTCAATATCGGTTGTAATGGTGAAGGCCTCATCAATCCAAGGTTGGACGTGTGCTTTGAGAAGTGCCTCTTTCTATCTTGCAGCATCCACCTGTTCCTTCAGTGGCCTTTCTTGCTACATCTTTTCCAACCATTGGGTGAGGACGACTGTCTGCGCAGTTCCCCTTACACTGTCATACTACTCCTGCAGTTCGCATGCCTCTGTTTCTAGGCGTTGTATGTTAGGGTCCTCTTGCAAGGACGTAAGGACGTCAAAAGCTTGATCCAACATACCAGTACAGTCCTGCACTTCCCATCCGATTTCTTCCAATCATGCTTGAACTGCGCTAACACGTTGCTCTCGAACTTCTAGAGGAGTGGAAGGTTGTGCCTTCATCTGTAGCTCAGCAATCTAGAGGTTCAACTCTAGCTGCACTCCTGTTGTTTCCTTGTGCGTGCTTCAGACTCCACTTGCTAGACAGTGGATCCACATCTCTGTTGGTAGGTCTATGGTGATGGATAATTCTAGAACTCACCGACACACTTCATTCACTATTTGCGCGATTTTCCAATTCTATGACACTAGCTCGTCACGCTGCAGGCTGAGCTGTTCAATGTTGATCTTTTGCTCCCTCAATACCTGGATCGTGCAGCCTTATTGGGCCTATAGCTCTATTGTTATGCCATCCTGCAACTGCTACAATTTGTCCCACAGAAGGGAAGCCAAATTTAGGCCAAGTCCCTTGATCCTACCCACCACAGCTCTGTCATCCTCGTTCTCCACTGTTAACGCTCCTTCTGGTAGCACTATGGTGTTGGCCAACTTTGCGCGTAGTAGATACTCCACTGCTAATGTACCTGTGGTGCCGTAGGCGACCACTGCTCCTTCTTGTGGGGGCTGCACTTGAAGTTCTTGCAACTATGTCCTTAAGGCCCCCAACACAATTTGTTGCTCCATCATGGCTTCCTGGAGCGCTTCTATGGTGACCTCGTGAATTGTGTCGCTGATGTCGCCTTCTGTCAGTGTAATCGGTTTGATGTCCAGTTTGGATGACTTGACCTTTTTTCATGGACCTGATCTCTCCGTGATGTGTGGTCATTTCAACTTGGTGGACATTGTGCTCAGGTCCACACCTTCTGCTATATCTGGTCCCTCTCCTGTAGACACGTTTTGGCCCCGTTCCTCCTACGTCATGGTGGCCCCTATTTCCTATGTTGCTACTATTGTTTTGGCAACTTTTTCATGTTCTATGGCTGCCCTTGCTACCTCGCAGGTAGCCCTTACCTCTGCAGCCGCTTGTTCATTGCACATTTGTTGGGCCAACTGGGTGATATGCAACTTGGTTGCAGCCTTTTGCTTTTTTTCCGTTGTTCTATCCTTCTTTGCGAGGTCCAGGGCGCGCCACCTAGGAGGCCATGAGTCTAGCAGGGAGAAGATTGCATCATCAATGGCGATGAAGGGGAGCTTGGTCCAGTTCTACACCGGATCTTTATGTGCCTTGATATACACATTATGCATATCCGCCTTGAAGTCTGCAAAGCTCCACAGACTGTTGTACACTGTGGGGGACAGGCACGACCTCCTGTTGATCCACATCCGGATGCTCGCCTCCATGAGCACCCAGAAGATATTTGTTTTGTGGATCTGCGTGGCATCCTTCGTAGCCCAGAGTGACGCGTACTTTGCAGCCTCTAGTAAGTCCTATTCAATATTAGGGAATTATCTGTCCTCACGTAGGTCCCCTGTTACTAACAAAATCGACAAGAGCAACCACACATACTGGAAAGTCTTGCCCTGCTCATGGGCTTCTTTGCAGTTAGTTAATAACTCCTCGTAGAGGAACTCAGCCCAGTTGAATTATACCCCCTTCGTGCATTGTTCTGCTAGCGCAACTACCAGCGCTGGTACCTCATCTCCGCAACATTTTCTCATTACCTTCCTAGCCAGGATTTGGGTGGCTAGGTGCACCCCTTTATCCTTAATGCTATTGATTTTGTAACCCCTCTTCTTCCTTTCTAGTTTGTATTTCTTCTTCATGGCCTCTACGAACGCCAAATCTCTGTTTTTTCCTGCTATCTCTGTGGGGTCCTTTCCCTTACCGGGGAGCCAAGAAATCCTGTGGATAAGATCCAGCATGATGGGAATAGGCTCCTCTAAGCGTAAGTACCCATCATGCACTAGGCACAACAACTTCCTGATGACGAAAATTGTCATAGGCACATGGTGAAAGAGTGGATCCATAGTAGCTGAAGTAGTCTAGCCTTCTCCACACCGCGCAACCATTTCTGCGACTCTAGTGTCGTAACTGACCCCTCTGTGATCTGTTTCATGAGGTTCTTAGTCTCTAAATGTGGGAACTTCTCGCTTTCCATGAGCTCCCAATCTTCAAACTTCATTGTGGGCACACATCCCAAGGCCAAGCCCTGAAACACAATTCCATCAGGGAGGAGCAGGGTTTGGAGTGCGCTCTTAGAGGCATCCAGATCCTTGGGTATCTTAGCTTTCCCTTTCCGCAGAGGAACGTACTCAGGTAGTTTTGTTGTAGCACGCACCGGCTGGATGTCCTCTTCCATGTCTTCTGCTACTTCTATCTCATCTACAAGAGTCTGCAGGTCCTCCTCCTCATCATCTGTCTCAATGGTGACAGCCTTGCTCTTTTCTTCCATGGATAGTTTACCAAACTGCAGATTCTGCGGGGACATGTGGACTGGTCCTGCCGCCTGCTCATCTTTCTTGGGCCTCGTGTTCGAGGTGATTTCGAGATTTCTGGCGTGACCCTAGTCTCTTCGAGAATGTCATGTAGCGTGGGGTTTTGCGCAGTCTCATCGGTGGTTTCTTCTACATAGCCCAAACCTGTCCTGGTAGTCGTCATCCTGTTTGAGTTGTCTGTGGTCATTTACGAACTTCTGGGCTCAAATATTGCCTGGCGCTTAACACTCTGTGCTCTACGTAAGTGCTCAAATCTCAAATGAACAAGTGTTGTCTTGCGGTTAGCCCTTGGAGTTTTATAGTGCCTTTTGAATTCAAATCCGACTATTGCCCCCAATTCTGAGCCATCAATTCTTTCTTGGTAGTAGATTGCCCTAAATCTAGCTCTTAATTTGTGTCTTACATTCCTGCTGCTCGCTCCCTTTTTCCTAAAATTGGACATCTCGTCATGAACAGTAACACCAATGATTACTTCCCAGCCTAACCGCATGGTAGCATAGCTCCCCATGCACGGGCACAAACCTTGTGTCCTTTTGATTCTCCACCCACGCCCCTCATCGTGCAACCCCCAAATAGACTCTTTTAGAGTCACGCACTCTCTTTCAACTGTTTGGAGCACTGAGACTGTGCTCCCTACGGCTAGTAAGGTGGTCACACCACCTGTGCAAGACTTCAACTCGCTTGCCAGCACAGTCTGTAGAAGCTCCTCAATTGTCTATGTGGCCGCCAGCACTATGCATTCCACTGTATGTAGTGTGCTCCCCTGGTTACTGTATTTGGTGAGGTATGGTCGTAGCCATGGTAGCAAAGTCATGAATTGTCGGTGACACTCTTCTAATGCAATGGTACGATCATCTGTATCTTGCCTTGTCATCCTTGGTTTGAGACATGCCAGCCTCTTGATCTCAACATTCATCAAAAGGCTTGTCTTCCTCAATCATACCCGGTCCTTTTTGAGTTTGTGAAGTTTAAGGTTCCCTCGCTGGATGGCTTCCTGAATCATTATATGTTCTTCCTCATGTAGATGTGTGATTTCCTTCTCCTTGCCATCATGCACTGCCACCACTACAGGGTCCAGTACGTGTGTATTCCTTTGTGTGTTTTCTTCAGTAATTATGGTCTCCATTCCATTCCACACCTTTGGAATCATCTCCACGTTCAAGGTTTTTCACATGGCCCAGTAGGCCCATCGAACTAATGGCACACACAGGTCCCGATTAGTTTGTTTTGCTTGGTCAACCTAGTTCAGGACTCTGCACACCCTATCAAATGCTTCAGCGTGGATACTTGGCAACACGTGTCATCTTTCCTGTTGCTGCGATTTGTTTTGATTCTCTATCCTGGGGCTGGTGTGCGTGTGTGGGCTTTACAACATATGTCTATACCCATCGAGAAAGATGGGCGCACAAGTTTTTCCGCTGCTATTGACCCACTTGCATTCGAAGCTGGGGTTTTCCAAAATGTAGGTTCATCATCCTTCTGCATCTGCGCTGGTCCTCAAAATTTCCTTGATGCGTACCCCACCATCGTGCGGGTGTTGCGCGCTGTGCCCACTTCAGCGCATCGAACAGTTGTTGTTTTGGTACTGCACTTTTAAATTTTCTTAGGAATTCATCCACTGCTGACAATAAATCATATGTCAGCCACTCCCTTGACTCTACTGTCACACAACGCAATGATATGATCATCATGTTTTAGTTTAGTGTTGTTACTTCATGTTGCCGATTCTTCCATCACTCTATCTCTTCATTTGAATCAGAAGTGTAGGAGCTTTCGCGCTCCCATGAAATCCTTCCATCTATAGCTGGATTCACCCAATCCTTTACTTGCATAGTTATCTTGTAAATATAGTTGAGACCATTATCACTATCATTGTTGTGCACCGATTTAGTGTATCGCGCTCCTTCGACTGGATCTAGCGGTACTACCATGCGTAGTGATTTTTTCTCAAAGATCATTTTGCTTTTATTCAAATTTATGACTTCATTCACATCGGTGGCCCAGTCTATTCCTAGTAGCATGGGATAGGGATTACTGTCATCGATAATCTCTATCACTTCAAAATCCACCTACGTGCTCACACCTTCAATGTCGACTGTTACCCCTTGCAATCTTCCCATGGGCAGAATCTTCTGTTGGTTCGCCATTCGTAACTGAATAGGGGACCATTGCAGCGTGGGTTTGCCCATGCGTTCCCATGTTTACTTTGGTAGAACATTCACATCCGAGCCTAGATCCAGGATTACCTGATCCATTTTGTACTCACCTATTTGCACAGTCAACCTCATTTCCCTCCCTGTTCACAATGCATGCTTCCCAAGTTTCTGGACCATGCGTGGTTCTCCTGACCCCACGCACCTAGTGATAAGTTCTTGTAGTCCTTTGACTACCTTGCTGTCACGCAACAGTTTCATGCATGTCTCTAGAAAGGTAGTGAGCATTTAAGGATCCATCCTTGGTTCTAGTTGAACCTTACTACCTGAAGTGGAGGCCTCTGTGAAGCTCTTCTTAGCTTCCAAGAATGTCTTCTTCATGTGTTCTAAATCAAACTCAGGTTCCTTTGTAGAAGCCTTGCGAACCCACACACTTTCTTCTGGCTACTTTCCTTTATCATCTCCAATGGTCATATCGCTCCTGAGCATCATGTTTACATTTGGGTCTTCTTTGCACAGTTCAGACCTCATCATTTGTAAATTCTGAGTCGGAGGGGGCTGGAGTACCCCATTTTTGTGCATCCTCGCTATTAACAAAGGGCATTCTTCTGTGTCATGATCAAACTAAGTACAATACCAACATGATATTCTTGTCAGGTTTGTACAATCATGGGCATAATGCCCTGGCCCTCCAAAATTGTAACAAATTATTTGTTCGTGACCCCTTGCTGGTCCCATTCCACCTTGACCCCGATTGTGCCCCTAAAACCTAGCCCACGCCATCCCTACATTTGGGTTGAGGGCTCGTGTTTCGGTCTGCACCCTGTAGGCAGGAGTCCAATCCATCATTAGTTCATAGCTTCGGCAGGTGCATTCATCATGGCCTACCGACCTGCAGAAATTACAAAACAATTGTTGGGACGTCTACGTATACTTCTGCAATAGATGACAATTATCCGTGGTGTGTTTTCCTCCTTTCTAGAAGATCGTGCACCATAATGCAGATTTTGCACTTGGACCTGCCTATACCTCCGGTATTAATGGCATTGGCCCTCCTCCTACCAAGTAGTTCACAAATACTGGGAAGTGGTCCTTGTCATGCCCTTGGCCTTGGCATTTTATGCACCACATTTCCTTGTGCATCCCCAGTTGAGATGTCCTGTCCTATTTCAAACTTTGCATTTCCAAACACAGATTCTGTAGTTGTGTGTGGATTTGTTGGACTCCCAACCCAGGGTCTTGTATAGGGGTCTCATGCAATCTCATTGCCATATCCAACGCTTCGGCCCGGGTGGAAAGTTTTTGCTATGATAGCGACATCCTTAAGTGTGGCATTAGTGAGGCCACAAACCATGCGTGATGATGTGCATCTGTTAATGTCATATTGGATTCATGGATCGTACTCTTCAGCCTTTGGTCCAGATCCCAGGGGCTCTCGCCCAGGAGCACTGCGATCTCCTTAAACCCGATGATTGATTGTGTTTCTGATTTTTCCCTGCTAAATTCCCTGTTCAGCACGGCCTCGATCTCTATGATTCCTATGTTCAGGTGGTAATTAGAATGCTTGATATACCACGTTAATGCACGATCCTGCACCACGCTCACTAGCGTAGCCTTTTTAATATTATCATCCACGACACCTTGTGCTTTCCATACTACTCTTACCACGAACCAGAATTAGTCTGGATCTTCGTTCCCTACTCCCGTGAACACCGATAGTTTGGTCGCACTCGCCATATTGAACTGTGGTGGTGGAAAAGGTGGGGTGGGTGGAGATAGAGGTGAGGAGGGTTAAACGGGTGGCAATGTGGGTGGAGGTGGTAAACGCTGAATTTGTTGTCTTATCAAATTGACCGCGCTTCTTGGAGAAGCCTTCGCGAGCTCTTCCTCACTCTCCCACAAGGGTGAAATTAAGGAACTGGTTTCGAGCTCTTCGCTACTTCCGCTTTTATAGATCTTCCCACTTCACATATTCCCAAACATTAATTTATTCACAAAACCACCTTTTCATACAATAACATCTTAATCCAAGTGTTAAAAGATTTAATATACTTACCTCATGGTCCCTTGAGAAAACATCACTTCGCCTCACTATAGCTGAAGGTCGTGTCTACCGCGAACTCAGTGATAAATCCTCCTAGTATTCGGTCAAGCCAATGATCCACAACTTGTGTGATCTTACCTTCTGATGCTTCTAGTCTGCGCACTAATTCCAGAGTCCACAGAATTGGTTTTTCGAGCCTACACCTTCCCTGGCTGTCTGCTAACTTTGTGATCCACTCATACAGCTCAGAAGGAAAGGATGCAAAGAAAATTTTGTGGATTTATGTATACAAGTAGTGCTCCAACCACTATTCCTTAGATACGCATGGATTTCTATTCTCTTGCGTCGCAAAATCGTGAATTTTCTTGTCCAACCACTCTTCAATTTCTTTCTTCGTTGGATTCCAGTGGCACAACATCATAAATCCTTAATGCAGATCTCAGTCTCAGAAACAGAACCATTTGTGGGCTTGCATGGGCCTCACCCAGGTTTAGAGGTGATTTGGCCAAGCAAATCCCAGTACTACTGGCCCTTTTGGCAATAGTCCGCAGAGTGCAGACTAAGGTCTCACCCGAAGTAATATGGGAGGGTGATAGAACCAGGTTTCCACACCCTTGAGATGTTTGATGGGCTTCCGGAGGTCCGTAGTTTGACCCGTCGCTACGCGCACTTGCAATCCCTTCCACGCAGCCCTAGTCAGGGCGCAACCCGTATAATACCCAAGTTCCTTGCTATTTAATATGTGATTATCTAATTACTTAACTTGTTCATGTAAGACTAATGATTGTTACATCATATTCATCAATCATATCAGTGCACATGACAAATAAACCAATATAAACATAAAGAAGGCAAGGTACAAAAAATACACAGAAATAAGAATAAACTTCTCTTTATTAATCTCCAATCCCGATTATAGACTTGACACCACCCTACGTACTCAGATGCAAGGGTCCACGCACTCAACTGCGGACTATACTAGGACTCTGTGGACTCAGCTACAGAGCCTCTTCCTATTACTACGACCCAATACACTTAGAATCCTACTCTAAGCTCGAACCATTCACATTCTTCATTATTATTCCTATGCTCTCTTTACAACCTAGAGCCTCCCTCTATTTATACAAACCCATGGTCCACGGACCATGGGTAGGATGACATGACTTTACATTACATTACATTACTTTAGGGTGGACAACCCTATGACTTGACCTCTACTTCGCACTCTGCGACCGCAATTCGCAGAGTCTTACAAAACCTTTGACCAAAACTTGGGCTTTGAGACCCAAAACATGTTGTGGGGGGATTCCATGCCCAACATCTCCTTTTCATTGCTAGAAAATAAAACTCCAAAAGCATCACATATTTACAAAATAAACTGGCAAAACCAAAGCTTAAAATCTCTCAAAACCATAAAATTTTACAACGACAAATTTTGTGGCACAATGGTAATTCATTTTTTATATAGTTTTTGTTGGCTGATAGACCCATGGTCAAGCCTACGCGCTGTCATGCTTATCTCGTATTGGATGCATGATATATTTTTAAAATAGGATATAGTTATAACCATAGCTTGGTGGCCCATATATTAATATGGCCTACCGAACCTTGGCCAACATGCATTTTTTTTATTTAATCCCACTTCTAGAAATAGTTTGTTTACGCAAGCACATATCTTATGCCATTTTATAACCATATTATATGTGTCATTTCTTAGTAGACATATATATATACCATAACGATAGAATATACCAATGCTCCAATCGACCCATGTGCTTATTCATTGGCGGTAAATTCCATTGGTTATCAAGGAGACCTTTTTCTCCATTGTGGCTAATATTGTTATAAAAAAGCTTGAATATAGAATTATCCATTCATGTTACAAAGTATGATGCATGACCTAATGGTTGGCCCACTAGCCTGTCACTATCAAGGCTGAGGGCTCAATTCCCATGGACTCCAATTGTGCAACAAATTTTAAACATATTAACTTTCTACATTCTTTTAGAGGTGCCAAGTGACACCATCTAATTGGGAAACATTGTATTCTCCCAATAGTACACTTAACATTATAGTTAGCTACCACATAAGCACCACATCATGCCACATGTTGATCTTTGAAGCTACCACATCATGCCACATCAACATGCGACTATCCTACCATGTCAATTCCTACTTCCACGTGTATATTTGATGAGCCTCATCATTGGGTAATTATATGGGCCTCAATTCACCTCCTAGCTTAGTCAAACCAACTTTTCTCATAACGTATTACATGCTTTTGGTTATATTTTGTTTATGAGGTGAGTTAGAGTTGGATATTATGCTTTGTGGTCTAATATGCATTGAATGCAGGATTAAAGGATAAAATCAAGGAATTTTGGCAAACACTAAGGCCAAAACTCGAATGGGACAAGGGAGAGGGGTTGTAGGAGGTAATTCCTCTTCATTTACTATTCCTCCATTTGAATATTCCTCCATTCATCACATCAGCTTGGAGTGAAAACAACCAAATCATGAGGACTAGAAGGCAGCTGAGCAAGTGAGAGACAAAGCACCAGTTTATCTCAAGTTTGGGGAGCCGAGCCTCCATAATTTTAAGGAAGTCATTGGGGACTTCAGATGTATAAGTAGAGAGGCCTAGGACCCTAGTAGGATTCATATTTTTGATTGTAAAACTCTAATCTATTTTCGAGCTAGAAAACTTGTGACAATTCTATTGACGTAATTTGTTGTTTTGGTAATAAGAATGAGTTTTGTTTTGAGCCAACACTGAGTTAACTCAGAGGGCTGAAACTCTTGGGTTAGGGCCCAACCATAGCAACCAAAGCTCCTCTTTATTGTACATGTATGTTTAGTGTAAATTCATAGCTTCATTGTTAATTTGTTTTTAGATGCATTTCCATTAAAAGTAGTGTAGATTATATTGGTTGTTTGATAATTTGCTTCCATTTGTGCATTATTTCAAGTAACAGGTTGGAAAGGAGAAAAAGAATCACCACAAGGTTGTTAGCAGGTTTCTCGGCCTCACTTCCTCCCTCTAGGACCATGACTTGAGGAAGGGACCCTTAAGCAGCCCCAAAAACACAAATTTCTATTTCTTTTATAAGCTTTGGAATTTGCTATATTTAATTTAGTATTTTTTTAATTTTGCAAGATAGATTTCATTGTCATGTTTTTCATCTCCATTTCTATAGTAGATCTCACTCAGGCTTTCATTCCTTTCAGCAACTTTTTGTTATAGATATGATCTGAACATATAGAATAATAGAAATAAACCCAAGAAATAATAGATAGAAATAGATAGAAATGCTTCACTTTATTAATCAAACCCTTAAGGTAGGGCAACACTATACATTCACTCCTTAAGGAAGGAGAACACCAACAACTTCAAGTGGAGGAGGATGTAAGGACCTGCAAACCTTGGCATAACTGAAACACGATGTGCGAAGGCTTGGCAACATGTTGGTTCAACAACCGAGCGCGTGAGCTAACAAAGAGGACCGAGCAAACACTTGAAGTGTGCGTGCATACAAGTGAGGAGTGAGTCTTATGTTTATACAGTGAACAAGCTTGGGCATTCACTTAACAAGTCGACGGTGATGAATTGTTGGTTGGGGGTGTTGGCCGATGGGCCAACCATATGGAAAACCAAACGAAGGGTGTCAGTTGATGATAAACAAGGGTCGGCCGAGAGGAGGCACGACCACACGACATAGCATATATATTGATGCGTTGATGGATCATTTGGGACATCGCTCAAGCATTCGAACGAGCAACTCAAGGAGGAAGTGTGAAGTTAAAGTGAAGCTGCAACAAGTAGGAAAGGCGCAATTCTATGCGCCCAACCTTGGGCAAGGCTGCAAGAAGATAAACACATAGGTCTTGGGTGAAGGTGCCAGTGTTTGGGTAGAGAGTGGGTAGAAGTGCCAGGCGCTTGGTTAACACAGGTATCTTGGGCGACTCAGGTGACCACCCACCCGTCGTGCAACGCTAAACGCTGAGGTGGAAAAGGGGACTCGGGTGAGGTCGCCCGCCCACCATGTGGAAGTAAACGAAGGGTGACTTGGGTGAGGTCGCCCACCTATCAGAACAAGGTTCAGTTGAGAAGTACGGTAGGCAGCTCGTGTGAGGGCACGCCCTCCCAGCTTGGGCAAGGAATCTTGGTTATCACACGGAGGTGTGAGAAGTTGTAAATATGGCTAAGTATGAAACTTGGTGTTTCCCAAGTATACTTGTAAGCTTTGTAAAAGTTGAAATTTGATCAATAATATATATTCGGATAAACTCATTGTTCAAGGAGTTGCCACTCCCTTTATACTGTGCAATTGTGTTCTTCATTTATAATTGCTGATGATAATGAATGTGTACGGGTGTTCATTTGTATAAAGGAAACATAATAATTACTTGGTTGAGAAACACAAACTATGTTCATACAATAATCCTTGACCTCTCTCACTGTGGAGTCTCTAGCCTTTATATAGGCCTCATACATACAATACCATGGGTCATTACCATGGTTCCCTCAATACCATCTATTTAATACCATGGGCCCATAACATTATTACTAACTACTTGTGGTCCCTTACATGATACGGGTTAACCACCTTATTTATTACTATGGCCCATCCCATTATTACATTATTCCCTTGGGTACCTCCCTTTGTACCCCATATTATCCCCCCTAGGTATATAACATTCCACCCACCTTAGCATGTTTAGTCCCTGAAACATGGGAAGAACACAAGTAATAAGATCTACTCAAAAGAGTAGTCCATTGGTACCATGCACGTGCATCTAGCCATCCAAGAGAAAGGTGAACCCTCGATCTCACTAGTGCCTCGCTCGCTTGAGATGGAAGTTGACCTTGGCAGCTCTTCTGTGTTGATGTGTAGTAGGTGGATCTTTGCTCCTCTCTATCTGTCATTCGGGGGTTGTTGTCCTTGTGGCTAATTGGTTTCCATCTTGTTGGTTGTTGTCTTGCGGGGTGATGTGGGTGATGATATGTTGAAGTTTTAACCCACGGTGTCTTTTTCTTTAATTCACCCCTTATTGGAGCATGATTGTTATCTGGTGCATGTTGTGGTGCCTGTTGTGGTGTCTTATCTTCCAATATTACTTCAACCACTGAACCCTCGTCTGATGTGTCAGCACCTATAACCTTTTCTGCTTTAGCCTCTGTTTGTGTTTGATTGTCGACCATTAACTGCTCATCATCTAATGTGTAAGTGTCCCTAGAGCTTTGTGCTTCTGCCTCCATAGTCTCTGCTTGGGTCTTAATGGAAATATCCTGCAATGTAATTTTCTTCTTTTTATACCAGAGCTTCAGGAATTTCTTTTGCACATTAATATTGATAATACCCACGGATTCCATCTAAGGATATCCCAAAACAACATCTATGTTATCCATATCTGAAGTATAAAAATCACCATGCAACACATACTTATCCATAGAAAGCTTCAAATCCTTATAAACTTGAACTTCCTCATCATCAACTTGTGTGTTATCAATGTGTTTTGCTGGCACTTGCAATTTTTTTGCCAAGTTGACATTTATGAGAATTTGCTTGCATCTTAGATTTATAAACACAATGATTTTGTCCTTCTGAATCAATCAATAAACCTGCAATAAGGATATACCAGTAGGAAAAAACCCCACATGTTTTCCCTTATCTCATTTTCTAGCCTGAGACCATTTGTTCAAAAAGAGTTTTTCAAATTCTTTATCCGAAATTTCAGGCAACTGTGTGTTTTAAATTGATTTCCACCATCTGTAAGCCTCATCTTTAAATTGGTACAATACCCAAAATTTCCATTTTTTTCCCATATTGACTTTATTTCCTTTACGTATTCTTCAATAGTAGGACCATCCTCTTTTCCTATAAAATATAGAAACGCCATGAAGGGTGTTTTGAAAAAAGAATCACTTATTTGGCGAAAAATTTGAAATTGTCACAGTTTAGTCAATATTGCTCAGAATCCCTGTCATGACTTATTTTCAGAAATGAAACAACCATTCTGCATCTACCCATGTGATAGAAATCCCGATCCAGGCACTAGAATTTCAGATCTGCACTGCAACTCTCCCACCGTCACCAAAAATTATGAAAAAAGAGCGGATTTTAAATCAGCGATATCTCCCTCATCCGGACTCCGATTCAACTGATTTTTTTTTTTTTTTAAATCGGGTATTTTTTCAAAAATAATCCAGATCTACAATTAGATTTTGCAGATCTTGCACCAGGACATCTAGATCTGTGCCGCAAACTCGCTGCCCTAAAAATTTGTCTGCAACCCCACTGATTTTTAGATCAGCGATATCTCCTTCATCCGGACTCTGATTTGAACCAATTTTTTTTGAAATCGGGTATTTTTTCACAAAGAATATAGATCTACAATTATATTTTGTATATTTTTCCCCAAAATGTACAAATCTAATCTAAAAACTTGCCGCCCTAGAAAGTTCCTACAAAAAATTAAAAAAAATTCTCCACTTTTGCCCAAGAAAGTGCTCTGATACCACTTGTTATAGATCTGATATGAAAATATAAGATAATAGAAATAAACCCAAGAAATAATAGATAGAAATAGATAGAAATGCTTCACTTTATTAATCAAACCCTTAAGGTAGGGCAACACCATACATTCACTCATTAAGGAAGGAGAACACTCCACAGGCCATATGCATGTTCATACAATAATCCTTGGCCTCTCTCAATATGGAGTCTCTAGCCTCTATATAGGCTTCATACATACATACCATGGGTCATTACCATGGTTCCCTCAATACCATATATCTAATACCATGGGCCCATAACATTATTACTAACTACTTGTGGTCCCTTACATGATACGGGTTAACCACCTTATTTATTACTATGGCCCATCCCATTATTACCTTATTCCCTTGGGTACCTCCCTTTGTACCCCATATTATCCCCCCTAGGTACATAACACTTTCTCCATGCATAGTATAGGCAATTGATCCATTAATTCTGCTTTTCTAGTTTATGAAAATATATCTTGTTGCATAGTGTTTTGGAAGATACACATGTTTTATGCAGAGAAGGTTCTTTAGGAGGAGACTAAGATTTCATATCCAGTAGGCACCTTCCACTTCATCCACCTTAGCCATCTCTTGTTTTCACCATCACCTTCATTAGTTTTCCATCATTTTTCATAGAAATTCTCCCAAGCACATTGAGTGAATCTAGCCATCTATTATCTTGGATATTGACTCATGAGTGATCCTAGACCTTACCTCACTCCATTCAACCCATCACACACCTTTCCTAAGCCTCCCATCACCTCCAGTACCTCACACTTAGCTCTCGGTTGTATCATGTATGTTTCCTATAATTCCTATACGATCATCCTGTAGGTTTCTAGTACATCCTGTAGGTTTTCCTGAAACTACCTGTTTTTTAGACCAAATTGATGGAAAACCTCTAGGAGGTCACCAAATGCCTTCCAGGGGTCTTCCACACCATCCAACCATCTCATAACCCTTCTAGCTATCCTCAAACATCCTTAATACACCTGTCACATCCACAAGAACAATTAGTTTGCATACTTGATTTTGCATAAAAAGACCAAAAAAAGAAAAAACCGATTTAGTTTAGTCCCTTTACTTTCATATTAGTATTGTTTGATGCTTATTACTTTTGCAACATATATAGTAGCATTTGTTTCATGTTGATTTGGCATTTCTGCCTAGCATAGCTTCTTAAATTTTTAATTAGGGTATGGTGTGATTTAGCTATTGGCATTATGATATAGGTGTTATCTCTGATGGAAACTCACTCGGATGAAAGATCACAGTATAGCAGGTTAACAACAAAGAATGAAGAAAGAGAGGTTTATGTAGGTTCACATTGACCAAGGTGCATATACACACAGGTTCACAGAAGGAAAAGCGTGTATATCTTGGAAAACTAAGTTTTTGGTCCAAGGTATTCGGTCCATGGTTTTTTGATCCATGGTATTGGTCCAAGGTATCTGGTCCGAGGTATTGACCTTAGGTATTTGGTCCAAGGTATTAGTCCTAAGTGGTTTTGGACCATGGTATTGAGAAAGGCCTAAAACTATTAAAGGAGGAGAAGATCATTAGGCCAGGTGTGCAAGTATCGAATATCTAATGAAGTGTGAGATCTAGTATGAAGGTTATTGGCTTATGGTGATGTGCTTGATCTAAACCAGGGATGAACCTTAGTGGTTGATGGAGGGTAAGATCTAATGATGGATCGAGATCTTAAGTCTTGAAACGAGTTATCTTTATATGGTTTGATCATGTTTATTCTAGATCTAAATACTAACGCATATGTTTTTTTGTAAATATTATGATCTGGGTATAACTGAAGTCTGGAATAGCTACAGAATTATGAATTAATATTTGCAAATGTATATGTTGGTTGGCATTGAGAAAAGCAAGTATACATGCAGGTTCGACACATGGAAGTAGCATATACCTTATAAAGTATGTTTCAGTGGTTTCTGTTTGCTGTTGCAGAGTTCTGGGTTCTGGTTTGGGTTCCAGTTACTGTATTCTGGTGACAGTATTCTAAATGATCAGATTGATGGGTTGTCAAAGTGATTGATTGATTTAGTTGTGGTTGGTTTAGAAATTTATTAGTTGATGTAGATGTATTTGATGATTGAATTACAGTTATGATGTTGTTGATGGATCCAGTCTGAAAATTTATGAAACATGGTCCTTGGAGGAAGAAAGAAGGTCGTAGCCTTCTGCAGGTTGTAGCCTACGTACTAGTAAACATATCGGCTAGTACAAGCGTTAGGGTGTTGTAGCTCCCTTCCAGTAGAAGCTGGAGAATGAGAGAAGGTTGTAACCTTCTGCAGGTGGAAGCCTACGTACTAGTATAAGTCTGCACCAGTACAAAATTGTAAACAGATTTTCTTATTATTAAAAGAAGATAAAGACGACAGTAGCAGGTGGTTTTCACCCACATTGGGTTTCCACCTTATATCTTAGAGTTCATGTGTGTTTCTTATATGAGATGCTTTATTTTGCTTTTACTGCACTCTCTAATAAATCTCTGATACACTGGTTAAAGTTCAATGCATGAAAAATTGGGTAAATAAAAAGTTCTCTGCATATACACTGGTTGCTTTAAGTACAGTCATGTATACATGCCAGTTCACTTAGATGAAATAGCATATACAAAATTGTTTGGAAAATTAAATTATTGATATGATAATATTGATTCAGCCCCCTCTCAGTATTATTTCCAACAATTGGTATCAGAGCAGGTCCTTCAGAAGAAGCTTGATCGCTTGAAGGGAGATCCATCATCATGAGTAATCAAGAAAGCATGGGATCCATCAGACCACCAATCTTTGATGGGAGCAACTTTGTTTATTAAAAGATAAGAACCATAGCCTATCTATAATCACTTGGAACGGATGTCTAGGAAATCGAGGAAGGAGGATAGACATTTCCATCAGCAATTCCTACAGATACGGTAGGTAAAAAACAATATGAAACCAATGCCAGGGCTATCAATACATTATTGGGAAGTCTATCACAATCAGAGTTTGTCATGGTTATGTAGCTCAAATCAGTCAAAGGAATATGGGACAAAATCATTCTAAGCTACGAATGAGACTCTCAGGTAAAATGTGCTGAACTGCAAACTCTCATAATTCAATATGAAACTCTTATGATGCACAAGGATGAAAGTATATCTAGTTACTTCTTACGTATAGATGAGGTTGTTAATTACATGAAGAATCTGGGTGAAGAGATAAAGGAAGTTACCTTATTTGAGAAAGTTTTAAGATCCTTGTCTGCTAAATTTGAATCAAAAGTATTTTCCATAGAAGAAAAATACGATCTATAGACTATCACTATGACACAGCTTCACAGAACCTTAACTACCTTGAAGATGGGAAAAGGAGGCCCATCAAATACGAGAGAAGCCACATTTAAAGCTTTAGTAAAAGGAAAGGAAGAACTCAATGAATTATGACATATTTAAGAAGAAGAAGATGAAGTAAACTTTGTCAAAAAGGTTCAACGGGGTTCCGGAAGATTTAAAGGTAAACTACCTTTCAAATATTTTGCCTACGGTAGAGTTGGTCATTATGTTTCCAAATGTCCTCATAAAGATAAATATGATAAAGGGAAGAAATCTGCAAAATGGAATAGAAAACAAAGTGTAAGTAAAAAGAGTTATGATACTCATGAAGATAGCGATGGTTTATCAAATAGTGATGAAGATAAAAATAATAATGACTATAGACTTCTAATGGCTTATGAAGATGATAATTTTTGGGATGCTTTAGAAGAAGATGACCTTCACGAAGAAATCTCTAAACTTAAAATCTATTTAGAAGAAAAGAATATGATTATAGATACCTTGAAATACCAACTTCATGAAAGAGAAAAACACAATGAAAAACTAGAATGTGAAATTGTGGGTCTAAGAAAGGATCTTGAGAAAACAAAATCTCTCAATCTTAGATTTGATAAAGGATCAAAAACCTTAAATGAAATTATCAAAGTGCAGCATTCTCCTTTGATAAAGACAGGTCTTGGATATATTGAAGAAGCATCTCAATCACAAAAGCCGTCAACCTCCACTAAATGCTATCTTGATACAACAAAGAACAGTAAATAGTATGACAATCGTCAGCAAAGGCATAAAGCAGATCACTAAGTAAATCAGGCTCAATTTACTTCAAGGATGAATAGAAGCCACAACCAACCTTAGGTAAATCATACTCAATTTTCTTCAAAGATGAATATCAATAGAAACTACAATCACCAGGTCAGTAGATTCGATAATCGCAAGAACTTATTTAATGGTCAATGTTTCTCATGTCATAATTTTGGACACAAACTTGCTCAATGTGTTTCTTACAAAACCATCATGACTAGAGAAGCACGAAATCAAATGAATGTGACAGGGATCAAGAAAAGTTCCTATAATAACTTTTCTCTTCTTGAAAATGAAATAAAACGCTCAATCTGTAACAACTTTGGCCATGAAGAATCTAAATGCAAGAGAAAATTTCGGCAATTATCTCAAAAGGAGCAAATTCCATTAAATCACAAAATATGGAGAAGGAAAGAACCTCAAACAAAAAGATATGGTATAGCCTTGTCTGCAGAAGAACAGGAAAATGAATGGTACCTCGACAGTGGATGCTCAAAACACATGACAGGTGACAAAGAAAAACTTCACTCATATAATGCCTTAGAAAAAGAAAAGAATGTCTCATTTGGAAACGACACTCTTGCTGTCATAAAAGGTAAAGGATTTGTTTTCTTGAAAGAAAAGGTTATGCTGGGAATGTTATGTATGTAAATGGTCTACATCATAACCTGTTGAGTGTCAGTCAAATGTGTGATCAAGGAAATGAAGTGGTGTTTCGATCAAATGGATGTGTTGTTCATGAGCTTGATACAGGAGAAACCATGATCAAAGGTACAAGAACTCCAAACAGATTATACATACTCAAGGGAGGATAACAACAATGCTATCTAAGTAAAAATGATGAAAACTGGCTATGGCACAGAAGATTGGAACATCTAAGCTTTTCTCAAATGAGAAAAGCATGCAGATTCCAGGTTGTTCGTGATCTTCTAGATATCAGCATTCTTGAAAATACAATATGCAAACCATGTCAATTTGGTAAGCAAAACAGATCTCACTTCATTGAAAAAGAAGGGTCAGCTAGTAAGCCTCTTGAAATTGTTCATACTGATTTATGTGGACCATCAAGGAAAAATTCACCTCGTGGAGAAGAATACTTTATATTGTTCATTGATGATTTTTCCGGAATGTTTTGGATACGTCTTCTAAAGCATAAAGATGAAGCATTTGAAAAGTTCAAAGCCTTCAAAGCTTTGGTTAAAAATGAATCCAATCGCAAAATAAAATGCCTCAGATTTGATCGAGGAGGGGAATTCACCTCGGATGAATTCTTTGACTTTTGTGAACAACATAGAATAAAAAGACAGTTCTCCACTACAAGGACTCCTCAGAAAAATGGAGTGGTAGAAAGAATGAACAGAAATGTTCAACAAATGGCTTAAGCTATGCTAGATGAATTTGGAACTCCTGCAACCTTCTGGGGTGAAGCTGCATTCGTTGCCATAGCTATTCTCAACCAAGAAAATGTTCAGGTAAACAACACTCAAACTCCACATGAACTTTGGTATGGTAAGACTCCTACGATAAAATACTTTAAAGTTTTTGGAAGCAAATGCTATATCAAAAGGACTGATGAAAAACTTGGTAATTTTGAGCCCATAGCAAATGAAGGTATTCTTCTTGTTTACTCTTCCTAAAGTAAATGATATAAATGTTATGATAAAACACTTGGGAAAATTGTTGAAAGTATTGATGTTGTAGTTGATGAAACATGCGAAAATCCAAAACAGATAAAAGACGAAGATTATGACAATGAAGAAGATGGGGATTATTTTCCCACATCAAATCACAATGGTTCTGAAGAAGAAACCAATGAAGCACCAGAAGAAGAGATAATGGTAGAAGAAAAGACTCCATCCAGGTATGTTCAGAAAAATCATCAAGAAACTCAAATTTTAGGGGAAAAAGAGGCAGGTGTACAGACAAGAAGAACTATTACAAAAACCTTAATCTATCTAGCATTACTATCCTCCACCAAACCTCAAAATGTAAATGAAGCATGCAAAGATGAATGTTGGGTCAAGGGCATGAATCAAGAACTTGAGCAAATTGAAAAGAATAATACTTGCGAATTAGTTCCTAGTCCTCATGATAAGAATATCATAGGAACTAAATGGATATTAAAAAAAAAGTTGAATGAAAATGGAGAAGTTATTAGAAACAAGGCCAGACTTGTTTGTAAAGGATATGCTCATTAAGAAGGTATAGATTTTGAAGAAACTTTTTCACTTGTTGTTGGACTTGAAGCTATAAGGATGTTTCTTGGTCTTTCTAGTTTTTAGAAATTCAAAGTATACCAAATGGATGTAAAATCTTCCTTCCTTAATTGAGACTTAGAAGAAAAATTCTATATTGAAAAACCAGAAGGATTCATTCTTGGAAATGATGCCAAACTTGTATGTAGAATTAGAAAGGCTCTCTATGGTCTAAAACAGGCTCCAAGCACTTGGTATTACCGTCTTGACAAATATCTCCACCAACATGGTTTTTCAAAGGGGTCAGCAGATAACAATCTATATGCAAAGATTGACACTGATAAATTGCTAATAATTGTTGTTTATGTTGATGATATCATTTTTGGTAGTAATGAGGAATCCATGAGTTAGAATTTTGCTTCAGTAATGCAACAAGAATTTTAAATGTCCTTTCCTGGTGAGCTTACCTATTTTGTTGGTCTACAAATTCAATAAAATAAAGATGGTATTTTTCTTTCACAAACCAAATATCTCAAACAGATCTTGAAAAAGTACGGCATGGAAGATTCTAAACCAGTATGTACCCCAATGGTAACATGATGCAGTCTCAGCTCAAATGATGAATCAATAGTAGTACATCAACCAACTTACAGATCCATGATTGGTAGTCTGCTTTATATAACAGGTACCCAACCTGACATCATGCATGCAATAGGAATAGTTGGAAGACCCCAAGAAAATATGTTATAGCTCTGATACCACTTGTTATAGCTCTGATACCACTTGTTGTAGCTCTAATACCACTTGTTGTAGATCTAACCCAGAAATATTATGATAATAGAAATAACCCAAGAATAACAAGATAGAAATAGATAGAAATGATTCTTTATTGATCAAACCCTTAAGGTAGGGCAACACCATATATTCACTCCTTAAGGAAGGAGAGCACTCCACAAGCCATATGCATGTTCATACAATAATCCTTGACAATTCCTTCACTCTATTCCTTGACTTGGAGTCTCTAGCCTCTATATAGGCCTCATACATACAATACTATGGGTCATTACCATGGTTCCCTCATACCATCAACTAATACCATGGGCCCCTTACATTATTATTAACTACTTGTGGTCCCTTACATGATATGGGTTAACCACCTTATTTATTACTATGGCCCATCCCATTATTACATTATTACCTTGGGTACCTCCCTTGGTACCCCATATTATCCCCCCTAGGTATATAAAAAAATCCAAAGGAATCACACCTTCAGGCAGTTAAAAGGATTTCAAATATCTTCAAGGAACACAAAACATTGGTTTATGGTATCCTAGAGATAAAGATCTTACTCTTCATGCATATACATATGCAGATTGGGTAGCAAGTGTTGATGACAGAGAAAGCACTAGTGGTGGTGCATTCTATATGGGTTCCAGGTTAGTGTCTTGGTTCAGCAACAAACATAATTCAATTGCATTATCTACAGCTGAAGTAGAATATGTGGCTGCTGCATCTTGCTCCACACAACTACTTTGGATGATGCAAACCTTGCAATACATTTAGATCACATGTACTCCACCCATCTCCATTCTATGTGATAATACAAGTGCCATCAGTATTTCAAATAATCTAGTCATGCACTCCAAGACTAAGCACATACCCATCAAATATCATTTTCTATGTGAACAAGTGCTTGAACAAAAGGTCAAATTGGAGTCTGTTCCCTCCAAAGAATAGGTTGCTAATATATTCAATAAACCATTGCCCAGAGAGACATTTGAATATCTTAGACAAACTCTGGGAGTAGTTGCTGCATCATCTTGCTGTTAAATCTTATTTTTTTCAAAGAAAGGTTGTTATATGCGATTTTCATGAAGCATAGTCGCGTACATACGCCAGTTTTTGTGGGCACAGTCGCGTATATGTTGGTTTGAGGAAAATCAGTGGGCCAGACTCAGGAAAAAGGGGTTTGATATGGTTTTGTCAATTATCTTCTATGTTTGATGATGTTAACAATCTGTTGATAACATGTGGAAATATGTTGGTCCACATAAGTTGTTGATAACTTGATGTATATCTGATTGATGATGATGCCTTGATATTTCTTACTGATATATGCAATAATCAGATCTGACAGTGAACATATGGCACAGGTTCAGGGGGAGCATAGGCTTCTAATAATTCATTATTGGCATTATCTTAGAAGATCTTGGTACAGATCCACATAATTGTTTTGATTCAAGTGACTCTTTTGCTGATGGAAATATATAGGTTGTTAATCCTGATGTTGCTAATGGTGTAGATCATATATGGTGTATGATAGTTGCTGATGACTATCATGGTCTTGTTTAGATTGGTTGTCCTTATTATAAATGTCATGTATATCATTTAATTTAAAGGTCATGAAAATACCTAATTTGTAACCCCACTATTCATGGGATGGATGATGTAATATTTCTTAGTTTTGTCATATATAAACAATTGGCATATCCCCACTTCGTTGGGTGGATGAGTCAAATTTGGTATATCCCCACTTGGTTGAGAGATGGATGTATGAGTTATTGGTGATAGGAAGGTCATCCTAAAATAGTTGTTTTATAGAGTCATGTTATTCTTTTAGAAAGTCTTATTGTAGACTCTGATAGTGCTCAGGGGGAGCATGGACTCAATCATGGGAGCTCTATCAGTGCATTTTAGCATATCAAAGAATTCAGCATGTACTCAGGGGGACCATGACCCTTTTCCCTTGATGTCAAAGGGGGAGAGTGACTTGGTGTTGTTGTTGCCATCAAGTCCAAAGGGGGAGATTGTTGGCATTATGATACAGGTGTTGTCCTTGATGGAAACTCACTCAGATGAAAGATCACAGTACAATAGGTTAACAACAAAGATTTACAGATCAGACTACAAAGAATGAAGAAAGAGAGGTATACGCATGTTCACCATGACCAGGGTGCATATACATGTAGGTTCACAGTAGGAAAAGCATGTATATCTTGGAAAACTAAGTTTTTGGTCCAAGGTATTTGGTCCATGGTATTTTGATCCATGGTATTGGTCAAAGGTATCTCGTCTGAGGTATTGACCATAGGTATTTCGTCCAAGCTATTGGTCCTAAGTGGTTTTGGACCATGGTATTGAGAAAGGCCTAAAACTATAAAAGGAGGAGAAGATCATTAGGCCAGGTGTGCAAGTATCGAATATCTGATGAAGTGTGAGATCTAGTATGCAGGTTATTGGCTTATGGTGTTGTGCTTGATCTAAACTAGGGATGAGCCTTAGCGGTTGATGGAGGATAACATCTAATGATGGATTTGGATCTTAAGGCTTGAAATGAATTATCTTTATATGGTTTGATCATGTTTATTCTAGATCTAAATACTGATGCATATGTTGTTCTGTAAATATTATGATCTGGGTATAACTGAAGTCTGGAATAGCTGTAGAATTATGAATTAATATTTGCAGATGTATATGCTAGTTGGCCTTGAGAAAAGTGTGTATACATGCAGGTTTGACACATGGAAGTATCATATACCTTATAAAGTATGTTTCAGTGGTTTTTGTTTACTGTTGCATAGTTTTGGGTTCTGGTTTGGGTTTTGGTTACTGTATTCTGGTGACAGTATTCTGAATGATCAGATTGATGGGTTGTCGAAGTGATTGATTGATTTGGTTGTCGTTGGTTCAGAAAGTGATTGGTTGATGCAGATGTATTTTATGATTGAACTACAGTTATGATGTTTTTGATGGATCCAATCTGAAAATTTACGAAATGTGGTCCTTGGAGGAAGAAAGAAGGTCATAGCCTTCTGTAGGTCACAACCTATGTACTAGTAAACATATCGGCTAGTACAAGAGATAGGGGGTTGTAGCTCCCTTCCAGTAAAAGCTGGAGAATGAGAGAAGGTTGTAACCTTCTGCAGGTAGAAGCCTATGTGCTGGTATAATTGTTCACCAGTACAACATTGTAAATAGATTTTCTTATTATTAAAAGAAGATAGAGATGACAGCAGTAGGTGGTTTTCACCCACATTGGGTTTCCACCTTATATGTTGGTGTTCATGTGTTTTGCTTATATGTGATTCTTTATTCTTCTTTTGCTACACTATCTAATAAATCTCTGATATACTGGTTAAAGTTCAATGCATGAAAAATTAGGTAAATCAAAAGTTCTTTGCGTATATGCTAGTTGCTTTAAGTACAGTCGTGTATACACGCTAGTTCACTTAGTTGAAGTAACGTATAAAAATATGTTGGGAAAATTAAATCATTGATCTGATAATATTGATTCACCCCCCCTCTCAGTATTATTTCCAACATTAGCATCACATGTTGACCTTCTCCGGTAGTAGAGTAACTCTCTTAGAGTAGATTTACCTTTCTTCCATCAAAGAATCAAGCTTCTTCTAACTCCATAGAAGTCTACCTTGGAACCCCAGTGGTCTCTTGCCAGATGGTCTCTTGCTTCGCTTTTACTTATGCATGCATCACTATCACCTCCAAGTTTGTATGAACCCCGGGTTGATAAGTAAAGTTGGTCGCCCAAGAATTGCAGCCTCCTTGCTGCAATACTGGTGCACATCACTTTTTGGCACCATTGCCGGGGAGGTGTTTGAGTAAAATGTGATTACTACTTTCTTTTCTTTTATTTCTTGTCTTCAATATTCTGCCATTAGTTTATTTCTAAAAAAGTAATCCAGTTGTTTCCTTCCTTTCATTTTGCATTTCCTATTTTCCTTTCCATTTCGCAAGTAAGATTTCAATTCAGCAAGTAGCTTTTTCATTCTATCAGTATTTTCATTCAATTAGCAATTTCAATTCTCCAAGTACTTTCCAAGTTTAAAAAAATACAAAACCAAACCAAAAATATTTCCTTTCATGCGTCGTAGGAATAGGGATAAATTAGGGAATTTTTGCCAAATACCCCCACTGTATCCAACAACCAACCTTCCCTCTCCTTCGATGGCTATGAATTGGAGGAACCCTTAGGTGAGCAACCTGACATATTTGAAGAGCTTACAAGGGAAGAAGAAGAAGAAGAACCCATTCCTACTGAACCAATGGCTGAAAATAGAAATGATAGAGGGAATAGAGAGAGAGTTGAGGGTGCCTTCCCCATCAGGGAAACCAATGGGGACACTAAGATGAAAAATATAAGCCCCTCTGCCCTACCTCATTTCCATTTCCTAACCACAGAGGACCCTGACACTTTCCTATTTGAGTTTTCTGTTATATGCCGAACCTATGACTATATAGATGATGAGAAAAAGCTAAAATTATTTCCATCTACCCTCAAGGATGCAACATTGCCTTGGTTCATGGGTATACCTGGAGATAGCATCACAACTTGGAATCAAATGTAGAAGACCTTTACAAACAAATATCGTGACTACTGTCAGTCAAAGGATACTAAAGAAGAAATTTTTTGATGACCATAGGCAATGATGAATCCCTAGAGGATTACGAAGAAAGATTCCAGCTTAGTTACAAAATGGCTAGGTGCACACTTGACCCTGAGTCACTAAAGTTGGCCCTACTTAGGGGAGTATGACAAAATTTTCTGGATACCTTACATTTGTTAATAGGAAGATATATCTAACAATTACCCTACAAGGATATCAAGGCTGTCTTTGGAAACCATTCTAGGGCAGCCAAGAAAAAGGGTAGGGGTAGTCAACCTATGGTGAGTACATCGTCTTCCAACTCATCCATCAAGGGTGAAATGGGAAAAATGCTAGAAGATTTCAAATGTGAAATGTTGTAAACCCTTGCCTTGCAAATGGACACCATGAACATTAAGAGGAATTAGGAGGAGGCAGAGAGAGACTTGGCCATTTTTTGTCCTAGATGCACCAGGAGGCATCCTAGGAATGAATGTCCATTGAACTCTATTGAAATTTTCTCGGTCTATGAAGAAAACCACTCCATAGACAAGTGCCCTTCTTTGCTCAGAATAAAAGCTATATATCAAGGAGTTGAGGGGGTCACTAAGCAGCTTTGCTACATTAACCGAAGGAGACCTCATGGGCCTAGACCATACTAGCAGGGCATCCAAGGGTCGTCCCATGCATATTACAACCCCAACCAAACCACAACCATACCTTCTTGGGGATCCCCTACTCATCCTTCCTGTTCTACACCCCCTCCTTGGTCCTATACTTCTTAGTATCACTCTTAGCTAGCCAGCCAGGCATTTCAACCTTATGCTCTACCACAACTGCAGTGGAATGCACCACTCCAGGGGTGGATGCCCCAATACAACAGTGCTCCAACTCTATTGCCTCCACCACCTTACCAACCACATCTCCTAAACTATTCTCCACCCAAGCAACCTCAGATGCATGTCGAGCCAAATCTGAACCCGAACAACAAGCAGGCTTAGCAAGTATACAATGGAGAGACATCATATCCAACTTATGCTATGGAAATCTAGGAGATTAACCTGAGATTTGGGAGAGTTATCCCAGATAACCAACCTCCACCTCCACCTAGGGAGGTTGAGGAAGAAAGAGAGGAAGGAAACCTTAAAGTAAATCCACCCTTTCTTGAGAGATTAGCGCAACCACTCTAGGCTACCCCAGAAGAGACTGAACTTCTGGGAGAATTAAAAAATCTGTGTAAAGATCCCACTTCTCGAGGCAATAAAATATGTTCCTATTTATAATAATTTGATTAAGGAGAAGTGCTTCAAGGATTCAGGGAGGCAAAAAAGGGATGCACCTACCATTAATGTCATTGGGCAACTGTCTGACTTAATGTTGGGGCATGTAATCTGTCCAAAATATTTGGACCTTGGAAGCCCTGTAGTAGATGTGTACATCATTGGCATCATTGTCCCACACACTCTGATCAAGCTTGGGGCTACCATTAATGTGATGACCAAGGAAACCATGCTCAAACTCAACCTCCAAGGTTCATTAAGGAAGACCACAATAGTTATGCAACTTACAAACCGTTTCAAAGTAACCCTTGAGGGAATTATGGAGGATGTGATGGTCTCCATTGACTCTTGGGAGTACCCTCTAGATTTCCTAGTTCTCCAGCCTAAGGTTAAGCTTACTGGTTACCCTCTCATCCTTGGGAGGCCATGGTTGACCACTACTGATGCTTACATTAGCTACAGAGCTGGGAATATGACCATCAAGAATGGACATCTGTCCTAGCAGTTAGTCCTATACCCTCCCACTCAACCTTCTCTAGAGCATGACTTAACATTATGGTTGGAGGAGGAGGAAGAAGATGAAGTTTATTCTACCAAAGTTTATGCTTTAGACGCAACCATGGGAGGAGGACAACAGGGTGAGGATGACTTGATTGAACACCTACTCCAAAGTCTAACTCCCAATTCATTACCCTTAGAAGAAGCAGTAAAGGAAACCCAAAACAATCATCCAATTGACTTATGCTTGGCCGATTCCAACCCACTCCGTGTCAAAACCATAGAATTCATCCCAGAGAGAACCTTGAAAATCAATCCATCTCTTTCTTCTCTCCAAGAAGAGAAGTTATGCAACATGTTAAAGGAAAATCTAGAAGCCTTCACTTGGAGTTACAAAGAAATGAAGGGAGTACACCCCTTAGTGTGTACTCACCACATATACATCAAAGAAGGTTGCAAGCTAGTCTGACAACCACAAAGGAGGATGAATCTAGCTCTTTAAGATATAGTCAAAGAAGAATTGCAAAAACTAGTAGATGCAGGACTCATTTACCCTATCTCCGACAGTGAGTGGGTCTCTCCTTTGGTGTTAGTTCCCAAGAAAAATGGTAAGTGGAGAATTTTTGTTGATTACAGTGAGTTGAACAAAGACACAAAGAAGGATCATTTTCCTCTACCCTTCATCGACCAAGTGCTAGATGGCCTAGCAGGGTAAAGGTTTTTCTCTTTCCTAGATGGATTTAGTGGGTACAACCAAATCTAGATCTCCCCAGAAGACCACGATAAGACCACATTCACTTTTTCTTGGGGTACTTATTCCTATAGGGCCCTTCCTTTTGGCCTATGCAATGCTCCTGCCACTTTCCAGAGAGAAGTCTTGAGTATTTTCGCCGAATTAGTCCATGATGCGGTGGAAATTTATATGGATGATTTTACACCTAATGACTGGGATATTCAAAAATCCCCGTCTAACCTAGGAAACGTACTGCACAAATGCATTGAAATGAACCTATCTCTTAGTTTAGAAAAATGTAAATTCTTAATGACTGCAAGGACCATGCTAGGCCATTCAATATCTCAGCAAGGACTGTAGGTGGACCCAAACAAAATAGCTATCATACAAAGGGTCCCACCTCCTCAAAATAAGAGATATGTTAGAAGTTTCCTAGGGTTAGCTCAATACTACCAAAGGTTCATAAAGGACTTTAGCAAGTTGGCCTATCCTTTATTTGGTTTTTTGGCCAAAGACTTTGAGTTTATATGGTCAAAAAGCTGTAAAGAGACCGTAGACATAATAAAGGATAAGTTAACCACTGCACCAATTCTCCGAGGCCCAAATTGGGCCCTTCCATTTCATATTCATGCTGATGCCTCACACAAATCCATAGGAGCAGCCCTACGTTAGATAGATGAAAAATTGCCTTATGCTATCTATTTTATGAGTAAGAATTTATTCAAGGTTGAACTAAATTATATAGTGACTGAAAAGGAACTCCTAGTTGTTATGCATTCATTAAACAAATTTAGGCATTATATTACAGGTTATCAAACATGTGTGCATACTGACCATGCTACAATCAAATATTTAATGAACAAACCAAATGTGAATGCTTGAATTATAAGATGGTTACTTTTATTACAGCAGTTTGGTCTAACCATTGTTGATAAGCCGGGTAAGGAAAATGTTGTTAAAAACTTCTTGTCTAGAGTAAATTTTCCTATAGGTGAATAAGGAATGGTGGATGACCAGTTACCAGACGAGCACTTACTTTCTATTTTAGTTCTCTCTTCATGGTTTGTTGATATAGTAAACTATTTTGTATCAGCACAGTTCCCACCAAACTTGTCCTCCAAAGAAAAGAGAAATATAGTCAAGAAAAGCACCCCCTTCACTTGGATTGGGGGAAACCTTTTCAAACTTGGCGCAAATCAAATATTGAGAAGGTGTGTCAGGGAGGAGGAATTATTTGACATCTTTCTGACCTGTCATGATGGGCCTTGTGGATGTCACTTTGCAGCAAAGAGGACAACATTCAAAGTGTTACAAGAAGGCTATTATTGGCCCACTCTTCATCAGGATGTGAAAAAATACACTAGTCAGTGTGATCGGTGCCAAAGGATGGGAAGGCCTACTCCGAGAGATAACAATGCCTCTACAACCTCAAGTGACTTTCAAGCCATGTGACAAGTGGGGCATCGACTTCATTGGGCCTATTGACCGTCCTTCAAAGAAAAAATAGTACATCATTGTGTGCACTGATTATTTGACTAAGTGGGATGAAACCAAGGAAATTAAGGCAACAACAGAAGAGAAGGTGGTTGAGTTCCTAAGGGAGAATGTATTCTACAAATTTGTGTACCCTAGAGATCTGGTCATAGACCAAGGCAGCTAGTTTACCTCCAACATGATTGAAGACTTCCTCAACTATCACAAGACCAAGCATAGAACCTCCACTCCCTATCATCTGCAAGCTAATGGGCAAGTGGGGGTGACCAATAGAGCACTGGAGGGCATCTTGACCAAAGTGTTAAGCAATAGTAGGAAGGATTGGGCAGAAAGACTAATTGAGGCCACTTGGGCCTATAATACCACATGGAAGACCACCATTGGATTCACACCTTATGAGTTGTATATGGGAAAAAGGCATTTTTTTCTATTGGATTTGAATATAACACATTAAGGATGGCAACCCAACTAGGGATCTCAGCATTGCGCAAACAGAGATATTGTTCTAGTTGAATGGTTTGGATGAATTCAGAATGCAAGCCCTCCTACATATAGAGGTATTTCAACTTCAGAGGAAGATCTGGCATGATAAAAATATCAAGGAGAAGCAATTTCAGGAAGCCAATTGGGCATTTCTATATGGTTCTAGGTATAAAGACTTCAAGGGCAAGTTAAGGACAAGATGGCTTAGACCTTATGTTGTGGAAAGATGCCATGATAATGGTTTAATGAAAATCAAAATCAGAGTTGAAGAAGCCATTCCTTTTCTTGTTAATGGACATTGATTGAAAATTTACAAGAGACCTTTATCAAAACAAGAGTTCATTGATGATATCACTAAAAAAATGATGATAGTGGAGCAAGTTCTGGCTCCTCCCTCATCAAATCACTGAGAAATAGAAAAGAGAATAAGGACATGGGTGAGAACCTCCATGAGGCACCTGAGTCCCATCATTGGGTTGAAAACCTCTTGAGGCGACTCAGTGGGATCGAAAAAAAAAAGAGAAAAGAAAGAAAAAAAAGATCCCTTGGTGAAAACCTTTCTTGAGGCACCCAGGGCAAAGAGTTAGGGTGAAAACCTCTTAGAGGCAGCCTAGTTGTTTTAAAAAAAAAACAAAAAAGAATTTTAAATCATGAAATTTCCATTTCCAGGTCAGAAAGAAGGACGGTTAAGGAGCAAAGGTGGAGCACAAAGAGACCACTGTCACTCTTATATTTATTTTTCCACTAATTACCATGCATCTCTCCATCATTTCTGTCATTTTTTCACTCCATTGCTTCAGTTTATATAAGGACTGTGTTTTCTATAGGATCCCCTGTGTTCCTACAGGATCCCTTGAAAACCTACATGGTGATCCTGTAGGAGTTATAGTGACCTAGAAATCCTATAGGAACCAGTCTAAAGGAAAATTATTGACTTGTCAGGCCACTAAAATTCACCCTCTTCATCATCAGTCACCACACCTTGTGCACCATCATCATCCCCACACTCACCATTACAAAAAAATCAGTTTCAAGAGTTTTTTTTTCAAGTCTTAGAAGAAAGGGAAATAGAGAGGAATAAAGAACATCACCTGAATATTCCTTTCTCTCCACACTCCCACTTCTTCTTTCCATCCATGTCACCATCCTCACAACCCCAACAATAAGAATGATTAAAGAGTTATGAGGGAGAAGCAACTGCAGAACATCCTGTAGGAGCCTATCCGATAGAATACCAATCATACCAGCAACAAGCCTTCAACATGATGATACAGGAGCTCTAAAGCAACAATATCATATCTTCAACCACAGGTACCTGCAGAAACAAAGAAGCCATTAGCAGACAACAAGAGGAGGAAGAAGAATAACATCTAGCAAATACACACAACAGCACCTCTTGTCTTCGACAATTGCAACATAGCATTGGAATGACACGTAAATATGCCGCTCACTCTCTCATATGAATCATGTAGTCAAAAGAATGTAAGGGTTATGAGATAGTTGGTTTATAAGTGAAAATGTGGCCAGTTAACTTGGCTACAATTGTTCAGTCAACACATACACAATCGAGTGTCATCTCACACATCGCTGCAGTAAACTCAAAGATAGAGAAGGAGTAGGACAAAAGCATTAAACTACGGATCCATAAGGTGAGAGATAATTATGAGGAGTGGGGAATGATGAGGTGGTAGTGGGGACCAATGGTCCGAAAATGGAAACATCCCTTTGCTGCCAGCACACCACCTCACCCCGAATCACCATAAGAGGAAATAAAACATCATTCCCATGCATTCATACATTTCACTTCCTTGAAACTCACTCACTCAGGTCACTCTCTGTTGTGGCCAGCAACAACCCCCCTTCTTATTTAGTGTAATTCCTAATACTAAATAAGTGGGGACCCTTAGTTAAAAATTTTAAAAAATAAAAGTAGTGTTTAAATTTCCTTTTTCAATAAAGTTACCATCATAAGCTTAGGACGCCCTCCTCGAAAAATCCAAAAAATCTAAGTTTTATGATAAGGTAAGACACAAATCTTTCCTTAGGAATATCTCATTGCAAGAAGATAACAGAATACCTCCTTATGAGCTGAATTTTAAACATTGCGAGATTGCGATATGCGATAATGAAATATCGCATCGCATACAACACAATTGACATTGAAAAACTTTAATTTGATGATATGTGATGACGTTGATCGCAAATCACATGTCACATAATACAACTTAACAAAGTTTATCATATATAATGTTTCTGCGATATTGCGATATTGCGATACAACGACAATGCGATAATGCGATGTCACGAGCGACCAATTTTGCGATGTTATGATTCTGCGACGTTGTCATTCCGCGATATTGTGATCTGCGATATTGCGAAGCAAATCGCAAAATCGCTTCATCGCAGATCTTTCAAGCGCGTTATTCAAGAAAAGTATTTTCCATAAGCTGACACCTGGTTATGCGCTTTAATGCTAATAAATGAGGTAGTTGCCAGTTATTAATGGAATATGGGTTCGTGCTTATCGAAAAATCATCTCACATAAGGTGGTATATTTGATGTGTCTTCAGCATTTAAAAACTTTCCCATCACCCTTCCTTGTCATTATTTTCACTTCACTTGTGAATTGCAGGAACGAAGAACAGAGGACGATACAAAGCAATACGCAGGTTAAAATGGGAAAGAAAAGCAAAGCTCTGAGCTCCAAAGAAAAAGAAATGGCACCCTTGTATACAGACACGGCCTGTAACAGAGACGCAGGAATTGCTACGTGGGAAGGCATGTATAATCTGCTTGAAGAGGAGAATCCAAGAGTAATGGAAGTTGCTGCTACCACAGGCTCAAACAGTTCTTCTGAGGCATCTATCACAGAGCTAGCTTGCTCATTCCTACACTAGATAGCAGCAAGACCCAAAATTCTCCCATACATGGACATGGTCAAGTGGATACTGGATAACGTTGATATTAGAAACAGACAGTTTAAAACTCAGGGTCAAGAGCTTACGGAATTATTATTTTTACAAATGTTGAACTTTATATCCATTGGAAGAAAAAAGTGCAAAAGGCAAAATACGCATCAAGGAAATCTGGATCAAGAAACGGAGGCAGTTTCCGATGCGCGATTAGCGCCTAGCGCTAATCGCGCATCACTGAGACTTTTTTTCGAAAAGGCAAGCTGCTAATTGCTCAGTCACCTGCAACCTCCGAAAATTACATAAAAGCAACAATAGGGAAAGAATGGAAGTAGAAGGAAAAAGAAAAGGAACAAGCAATCCAAGGGTTAACCAAGTTGAACTGGGATTATTACTGGGCATACTTGGTAAAGCCACATAGCCAGTGGATGACTATTAAGTGTATCATCAATTCGGCCGAAAAGATGGTGCTAGTTCTTGTCGATTCTGTTTTCTCAGCTCAACTAAAATTGGAAGTCGGCCAGCCGACTCTTCTCAAACAGATGCTACATGCGTGCGATTTCAAGGACCAAATACAGAAGTAGTTTTAATTTTAGATTCAATTTTAGTTTTAATTTTGTTTTATTTTCCTAAAATGAGGACGGTCATTTAAACTGCATCCTACATTTTTGTAATAATTTATTTTAGATTTAGTTAGTAGTATTTAAACCCTTCTCATGCATTTAGAGAAGTGTCCTGAAATTTATCAAAAACTTATCCCCAGAACATGCACTTCTATACCCTCTGAGGAGGTTTTGATGAATGAATGGAACAAGATTTATTAATGTTTGCATTTGATATCTTACTGATGTTGCACTTTTGTACTCTTAGTGGATATTTGATCAAGAAGAGATAAATCGTTATTGCTTGAAGCTCATGAGTAGGACTAGTTATAAATGGTATTTCTATCTCTTAACTATTTCTGCCTTGTGTTAGAGTGATTTTCTGTTCAGTTATTTATACATTGATGTATGAATGCCTGAGTTATCATTTGGCACTTTTGTACGGTGATAGCTATTTATTTATGCTTAGTGTATGAATAGCTTATTATGTGATATGTTTTTTCACAACTGTTTCATCTAACTTTTTATACGAAGTGGTTCATCTTTATTGAATTCTTTTCTCATAACAGTTGAATGATCTTTATTACCAGTTGTTATTTGAAATCATTTTAGATCGCATAAAGGAAAGATTACACCCCGGGTTAGTGTAGATTTAGATATTTCTGTTTATTAGAATATAATTTCCTTATTATTAGATTAGAATTAGAGTAGAAGTATTCCATTTAGAAACTATTAGATCAGAAATATCAATCTTTCTCTCACACACACTTAAATTGGGAAACTGGTCCCATATCCCCAGTCGGACCCGCTATACCAAATGGAAAAGGAGCTGCCAACCAAGGTCCGGACCGGGCGGGTATCCCCCTTGTTGTAGACCCAATTTTCGGGGCTTCAACATATTTGGCGCTAGAAGGAGGGCCACGAACTGTGAATGGCAAGAAAATCTAAATCTAAATACCATTCTGAGAGTAAATCGCCCTCACCATCTCCTCCGACTTCTCCATTGCATTTAGAATCTTTAAATCCAGAGTCAGAAGTCACTGGAGCAACAACCGCTGCTACAAACCCTGATATTTCAGAACAATCTACTATTGAACCTCCTGAAGTTGAATCTTTGATCCAAAAACTTCAACGATTTTCTATATCTCCTCAAAAATCTGATAAATATCAAGGCAGTGTGACTTCGCAATATAACCCTGCTCATCCTCTTACCAGGTTAAGGAGCAAAACTTTTGGTGTTCAGCCAACTGAATTACCTCTACCCACTAGGAAGAGAGCAAGGAAGTCTCCTAAAGGATCAGATAGTGATACTTTTTCATCCTCATCATCCATCTCAACCTCTTCACCGCGAAGTCAACCATCCACTCATCCACTTCAGATCATTGTCCATCAACCTACTGCAACTTCCCCAACTGATTCTCAACCATTTGGAGTCATAATATCCCCATCTTCTCAACCGCAGGGATCATCTTTTGCACTTTCCTCTGTTAGTAGTTCAGCGATGGCCCAAACTCCATGGAATAACCCAAGGGCAGTCCTAATGCCTGCACCCTTGAGTCAGTTACCGGCCCATCCTGAAATATGGCTGCCTAAGTTTAATTCTGAGGCAGGCATGCTAGCGGAAGAACATATAAATAACTTTATGCTATCCATAAACCTCAATGGAGTTGTTAATGAAGATACTATCGTTCGATTTTTTCCTTATACTTTGCAAGGAATAGCCGGATCATGGTATTTCTCATTACCATCTGGATCTATTACTAGTTGGGACATCTTCCAAGAACAATTCCTGACTAAGTTTGGTGATGACAGGTCCACAACGACATTAATCAATGACTTGTCTAACCTTAGGGCCGAGTCAAGAGAACCTATCAAAGATTTCAATTTACGTTTCAATAAAATCTTAAACAAAATTCCTACGACTGCTCAACCTAGTGAAGAAGTGTGAAGTGAATGGTACATTACCGCTTTACCATCAAACTTAGCAATCTTTGTTGATAGGGCTAACAAAACAACCTTAGTTGAAAATATGAAAGAAGAAATAGCAGTAGAGAAACGTATTATGGCCCTAGAAAAGAAAAACGACATAGAAGAACGAAAGTCTAAGAAGGTCTCTTTCAAAGAAGATTCCAAGAAAAAACAAACGAAAGATCCATTTGATTTAGAAGGATTACAAAAAGTTTTGAAGACCATGTCTAATGAAATGGTCGACATTAAGAAACAGGTAGCAAAAACTTCTTCTAAAAATACATATAGACCTTTTAAAAGAAATCCTTCAACTGATTCCAAACCCCCTAACGCTATCTCAAATGCTGACTCAAAAGAAGAAGAAGAGGAAAATGCTACCGAAGAACATACCGATGAAGAAGAAGTTGTAGAGTTACAAGGTATGTGGGATTTCATCCTCCCAAATGAAGAAGATCAAGAGGCATTCCTGGTTAGTAGTCGCAGCAGAAATCAACTTGATCCTCCTCAACCTACACCTAAGCCAAAGAGCACAAGCTTAATGTCTAAGGATAAAGTCGCAGCCAAGAAAACATCGCCTAAAGTGACTCAAACCAGCCCAGTCCAAACAGACACATCAACTCCATCTAAAACACTAATCATTTTGGATGAAATGGAGTATAATATCATAGAAGACATGAAAAAGACTAGGGCCAATATTACACTTTTTGAATTAAGCAAGTTAAAACACCAGCAAAAAGTACTTTTGAAAGAATTGCATGTTGTACCAGTTGCACCTTTACCAGCTGTTGTAATATCTCAAGCTTCCCATGATATGGGAAGACCTCCAACTAATGCAATGAATAAAGTTGATCCAAATGATATCGCGTTAATTGGAGGAAGATTGAAATCGCATACTCCCCCATTTCTCCTTACTTATGAAATTTTCAATAAAAAACGTGCATAATTGCTTAGTGGATTCTCGAGCTTCATCGAATATTTTACCAAGATCGATTTGTGAAAAATTGAACGTTCAACCACAAAAATCTATTGTGCACATAGTTCAGCTTGATTGATCACAAGTCGAAGTGATTGGTGAATTAAATTAGGTTACCATAAGGTTGTCATCCAACCCAAATGTATGTCAAGTTATTGACATTTTAGTTGCTGATATTCCTTAATTTTATGGCTTAATTCTTAGCAGAGATTGGTCAGAAAAACTTCATGGATACTTTGCAATTGACTGGTCTCACATGTGGCTGCCTTATAATGGTAAACCAAATCAAATAGAAGTTGAGTGCGAACGACATCAGAAATACATAGTAACAGAACTTGAGGGAGAAAATGAACCAGTAGCATATAATTCTAACATCATTGGCAACTATTCAGTAGATTCTTTTCTAGGAAATTTTAATGCTCATACTTCACCTTACTTAGAACATTCTGTCTTATCTTAGGTAGAAAATTTCTCGCAAACAGATAGTTCTAAATGCATTAATTTTATAGATAGTCCTGTAAATAAATCTTTGTTTTGGAAACTATTTTTTGATGGTTCTAAGTCTAACAAAGGAGCAGGAGGAGGATGCGTGTTAGTAAGCCCACATGGAGATAAAATCATGCTAACTTGCAGACTCGAATTCGAGTGCACCAACAATACCGCAGAATACGAGGCTTTAATCCAAGGGTTATACAAAGCAATCAGACTAAATGTCAAATACCTGCAAGTTTTCGGAGATTCTGAAATTGTAATTAGACAGGTACGTAATACTATACACTATTTATCAGGTCATTTAAAGCATTAGCAATCTTTAGTTCAAGATCTGACTGAACATTTTATAGCATTTAATATTTCATCAATTCCCAGACTCCAGAATGCTAGCGTAGACCTCTTAGCCAACGTAGCTTCCAAGCTTATTCCTTCAGAAGATTTTAGCCCTGACCGATTTTCAATTGAGTTAATTTTTAGACCATCTATTGCTGATAACATCACCAATTGGAGGATTTTCAACGACGATCCTGATATCGTGAGTTTCCTCACATTTGAAGGATCCTACACCAATCAAATAATTGACGAAGGCCAACATGACCAACAATTGCAACAGGATAGTATTAACAATGCTATATCTAAATCAGTAGTCAAATTAGAAGACCTTTATGATTTGAAAGATCGATTCAAAATATATACCAATTCAAAACTCCAAAGTTCAACTTTGAATTATGAATTAGTAAATCTAGGAACTGATGCCAAACCAGAAAATATCAACCTAGGCCTTGGCCTAGCCCTTGAAGAAAAATTAGCATATATTCGTCTCTTGAAACAATACAAAAGTGTCTTTTCTTGGAATTACGATGAACTCAAAACATATGACATCTCCATCATCCAACATACTATCCCAATGATTGATAATGAAAAACTTGTCCATCAAAAATTGAGAAAGATCCACCCAAATTTAGAAAATCAGATCAAAACTGAACTCAATAAGTTATTGAAAGCCAAAATAATCTTTCTTGTTAGACATTCTAAATGGGTCTCCAATATGGTACCTGTTAGAAAGAAAAACAGAGATATTAGAATCTGCATTGACTTTCGAAACCTTAACAAGGCTTGCCAAAAGGATAATTTTCCTTTACCTCCCATGGAACAAATACTGCAGGCAGTTGCGGCTCAGAATTAATGTCATTCTTGGATGGATTCTCAGGATACAACTAAGGGTTGGTACATCCCGACGATCAATTAAACAAAACATTCAGAACTAAATGGGGCACATACACATATCAAAAGATGCCATTTGGTTTGATTAACGCGGGTGCCACATTTCAGAGAGCCATGGACATTGCATTCAAAGGGTTAGTTAATAAAACAGTGGTAATTTATTTGGATGATATTACTGTTTATTCCAAGAAACGAAACAACCATCTCAAAGATTTAAAACAAATCTTCTAACGTTGTTTAAGGTATGGGATTTCGCTTAACCCGAAAAAATCCTTTTTCGCATTAAGTGAAGGAAAGCTTCTAGGATTCATAGTGTCAAAGTCTAGAATTCACATCGATCCTGATAGAATCAAGGAAATTTTCGCAGTGCCCCTACCTCACAACAAGAAAGCCATGCAATCATTCCTTGGGCAGATTAACTTTGTAAAGAGATTCATCCCAGACTTTTCAAGAATCGTATCTCCTTTACAAGCCATGATTAAAAAGAATGCAAACTTTAAATGGGGCCAAGATGAACATGAGGAATTCAATCTGATCAAACAAGCAATTATCAATGCCATCTTTAGCAACTCCAGATTTTTCTAATCCTTTTATTTTGTATACATTTGCCTCAAATAGATCATATGCTGCGATACTCACTCAAGCAAATCAAGAAAAGGCGGAGGCCCCAATTTCTTTTTTCAGTTCTAATTTACAAGGTGTTGAATTGAATTATTCAGATGTGGAGAAACAAGCTTATGTTGTTTTTAAAGCAATTAAATATTTTAGACCTTTTCTACTCAAAACACATACCAAGATCATAGTACCGTTTCTAGCAGTAAGAAATCTTCTAGTACAGAAGGATGTGGGTGAGAAAAGGGCCAATTGGGTTACTGCCTTACAGGAATACGATGTAGAAATCAAACCAGCAAATATTGTAAAAGGTCAAGGCTTTTGCAAACTACTGGCAGGAGCATCGCTAATGCCTGAAAATCCATATGAAGAGGTAGAAGTATACGAGGTAAGCCTAAACGATGTTGAGTCATTATATGCTGATATTATTTATTATCTAAAGAATGGATATGCTCCTCCAAACCTCAATCATACCAAGAAAAGAGCCCTGAGGTTAAAAGCCAAACAATATCAACTTGTGAATGACATTCTTTTTAGAATAAATTATGATTATGTTCTTCTTAGATGTCTTGAGAAAGCTGAAGCTGAAAAAGTCTTGCAGGAACTCCACGACGGGCCAGCGGGCGGACACTATGCTGGAGATGCAACTGCTCACAAAATTTTACGCGCAGGCTATTACTGGCCCACATTATTCAAAGACGCACATAATTACGTAAGGAAATGTCAAGTCTGTCAAACCGTTGCTAAGAGACAAAAGAAACCAGCCTTGCCACTGCAATCAGTTACCATCGAACAACCTTTCGATCAGTGGGGATTGGACATAATAGGTGAGATCGTTCCTCACTCTTCTAAAAAGCATAGATACATCTTGACAGCTACAGATTACTTTACTAAATGGGTAGAAGCAGTTCCACTCAAGACAGCTAACGCTGAAAATATCATTGAATTCATAGATCAGTTCATAATCACCAGGTTTGGATTGCCTTCCGCTTTAATGTTCGATAATGCATCATATTTTTCTGGTAATGCAATGACTGAATTTGCACTCAAAAGGGGTTTCAAACTTAAATAATCAGCCAATTATTATCCACAAGGGAATGGGTTAGCTGAATCCACAAATAAGAACTTAATCAGAATCATTAAGCGAACCATAGACCAAAATCATAAAAATTGGCATAAGTCTTTAATATATGCTTTATGGGCAGATCGAATAACGCAGAAAGCCTCTATCAACACTTCTCCCTTGAATCTAGTTTATGGGAAAGAAGTAGTTCTTCCAACACATCTGGCAATTCCCTCTTTAGCCTTAGTTCAATATATTGATGAAGCACCAACTTCTTCTTTACAACTTAGGCAGCTGGAATTGATTAAATTAGAAGAACAACGAGAATGGGCTAAAATAACTCACGCTCATCATCAAGCATTGGTGAAAGCCTCTTTTGATTCCAATATGATATCCAGAAAAGATTTTCAGATGGGAGATCTAGTTTTAAAATGGGACAAGGCTCATGAGGAAAAGGGAAAACATACAAAATTTCAAAGAATGTGGCTTGGTCCTTTTCAGATCATAGAAGTCATAGTTCTGTCTATCTTCATGTTACAAGATTTAACAGGGAAAAGAGATTATTTACCTGTTAATGGTTAGATCCTTAAGAAATATTTCCCATAGAAGATCATTCTTCTATTTTTTGTAGAATAGTTGTTTTTCTTTTCATAATAAAACTGGTTGTAAATGGTTACATTTGAGATTCATGAAAAGGACACAAATTCTCTTCTAGATTTTGTTTTTTCACTTGTATAAATAGAATTCTTTCTAAAAAATTAATCATTACTATTGAAAGATACAGTTAAAGACTATATGCCTAGAAATGATATTAGTTTCAACTGTATAAATTTTGATGAAAAGCCACCTTGAGTTAGAAATTGTTTTATTTCAGTCAATGAAAGGTATCAATAATAAAATGAAGATTCTCTGTAGAAAGGCTCTTTCCAAAAACTCTATCATTGTCATCCAGAGCTATCTTAAGGAAACAATGACTTCCTCCCCACCTAGGAAACTACAATATTCGGAGAATGATCCAAAGATACACTTTAAACTTAAAGAGTAAGAGGTCTCATCACGAGCCGACTTATCATGATAATAGATGTATATCTTGTTGACTTTGCCAATACTGCATACCAAAAAAGGGCAATGACTCAAGATTGTTAAAATCAAAAGACAAGGGGTCTCATCACGAGCCAGCTTGTTCAACAAAGTTATAAATCAGTGAATGACTGTGTCATGAATTGGGTACCAAACCAAGAAATTGCTCTTTAAGAATAAAAAGAAAATGAAAGCAGAAAGTGTGGAAATGGATTTTTCTTTGAAAAGTTGTAAATTTCTTTAAGTAGGATACAGGATCATTGCTGGATAATAGGTAACCCTGTCGAAGCTATAAACGCTTGCTAGCAGCAGAGGCTCTACCTACGACAAATGAGCATATTTAAAACTAATTTACAGAGAAGACTTTGTTTCTATCTTTATAAACCAAGTAATGACTGATGTAGATACAAGGACCAGCTTGAGGAAGTAAATAATCAAAGTTGAGAAAAGAAAAAACAAAATATCATTGATAGGAAAAAGCATAATGTACTTACTCTTTCTATAGTAACGTTGAATTTTCTGGAAAATTTTCTGTTTTGGAAGTTTTGAAAATTCAAAAAGTAGCAGAGGTAACTGGTTCTTCCAAGTGAATCGCCAATTGTTATGGCCAGCAACAACCCCCCTTATTATTTAGTGTAATTCCTAATACTAAATAAGTGGGCACCCTTTCTTAAAAATTTAAAAAAATCAAAGTAGTGTTTAAATATCCTTTTTCAATAAAATTACCATCATAAGCTTAGGAAGCTTCCTCGAAAAATCGAAAAAATCTAAGTTTTATGATAAGGTAAGACACAAATATTTCCTTAGGAATATCGCATCGCAAGAAGATAACAGAATACCTCCTTATGAGCTGAATTTTAAACATTGCAAGATTGCGATATGCAATAATGAAATATCGCATTGCATACAGCACAATTTACATTGAAAAACTTTAATTTGCTGATATGCGATGACGCCGATCGCAAATCGCATGTCGTAGAAAATGACTTAACAAAGTTTATCATATATAACATTTCTACGATATTGCGATCTTGCGATATTACGATACAGCGACAATGCAATAATGCAATGTCACGAGCGAGAAATTTTGCAATGGTATGATTCTGCGACGTTGTCATTTCGTGATATTGTGATCTGCGATATTGCGAAGCAAATCGCATAATCGCTTCATCGCAGATCTTTTGGGCACGTTATTCAAGAAAAGTATTTTCCATAAGATGACACCTGGTTGTGCACTTTAATGCTAATAAATGAGGTAGTTGCCAGTTATTAATGGAATATGGGTTCGTGCTTATCGAAAAATCATCTCACATAAGGTGGTATATTTGATGTGTCTTCAACATTTAAAAACTTTCCCATCACCCTTCCTTGTCATTATTTTCACGTCACTTGTAAATTGTAGGAATGGAGAACAGAGGACGATACAAAGCAATACGCAGGTTAAAATGGGAAAGAAAAGAAAAGCTCCGAGCTTCGAAGAAAAAGAAATGGCACCCTTGTATATAGACACAACATGTAACAGAGACGCAAGAATTGCTACTTGGGAAGGCATGTATAATCTGCTCAAAGAGGAGAATCTAAGAGTAATGGAAGTTGCTGCTACCGCGGGCTCAAACAGTTCTTCTGAGGCATCTATCACATAGCTAGCTTGCTAATTCCTACACCGGATAGCAGCAAGACCCAAAATTCTCCCATACACGGACATGGTCAAGTGGATACTGGACAGCGTTGATATTAGAAACAGACAGTTTAAAACTCAGGGTCAAGAGCTTATGGAATTATTATTTTTACAAATGTTGAACTTTATATTTTCTGGAAGAAAAAAGTGGAAAGGGAAAAAAATGCATCAAGGAAATCCGGATCAAGAAACGCAAGCAGTTTCCGATGCGCGATTAGTGCCTAGCGTTAATCGAGCATCACTGAGATTTTTTTTCGAAAAGGCAAGCTACTAATTGCTCAGTCACCTGCAAGCTCTGAAAATTGCATAAAAGCAACGATAGGGAAAGAATGGAAGCAGAAGGCAAAAGAAAAGGCACAAGCAATCCAAGGTTTAACCAAGTTGAATTGGGATTATTACTGGGCATACTTGGTAAAGCCACATAGCTAGTGGATGACTCTTAAGTGTATCATCAATTCGGCCGAAAAGATGGTGCCAGCTCTTGTCGATTCTGTTTTCTCAGCTCAGCTAAAATTGGAAGTCGGCCAGCCGACTCTTCTCAAACAGATGCTGCATGCGTGCGATTTCAAGGACCAAATACAGAAGTAGTTTTAATTTTAGATTCAATTTTAGTTTTAATTTTGTTTTATTTTCCTGAAATGAGGACGGTCATTTAAACCGCATCCTACATTTTTGTAATAATTTATTTTTAGATTTAGTTAGTAGTATTTAAACCCTTCTCATGCATTTAGAGAAGGGTCCTGAAATTTATCAAAAATTTATCCCCAGAACATGCATTTTTGTACCCTCTAAGAAGGTTTTGGTGAATGAATGGAACAAGATTTATTGATGTTTGCATTTGATATCTGCTACTGATGATGCACTTTTGTACTCTTAGTGGATATTTGATCAAGAAGAGATAAATCGTTATTGCTTGAAGCTCATGAGTAGGACTAGTTATAAATGGTATTTCTATCTCTTAACTATTTCTGCCTTGTGTTAGAGTGATCTGTTCAGTTGTTTATATATTAATGTATGAATTCCTGAGTTATCATTTGGCACTTTTGTACGGTGATAGCTATTTATTTATTCTTAGTGTATGAATAGCTTATTATGCGATATGTTTTTTCACAACTGTTTCGTCTAACTTTTTATACGAAGTGGTTCATCTTTATTGAATTCTTTTCTCATAACAGTTGAATGATCTTTATTACTAGTTGTTATTTGAAATCATTTTAGATCGCATAAAGGAAAGATTACACTGCGGGTTAGTGTAGATTTAGATATTCCTGCTTATTAGAATATAATTTCCTTATTATTAGATTAGAATTAGAGTAGAAGTATTCCATTTAGAAATTATTAGATCAGAAATATCAATCTTTCTCACACACACACTTAAAGTGGGAAACTCATCCCATATCCCTAGTCGGACCCGCTATACCAAACGGAAAAGGAGCTGCCAACCAAGGTCTGGACTGGTCGGGTATCCCCCTTGTTGTAGACCTGATTTTCGGGGCTTCAACACTCTCATACATAGGCAACCCACCAGAAGTAAAACTCCATCATTTCACTGAGAAGGAATTCCTACAGGATTGCATAGGAATTCCTACAGCATCATGCATAGGAATTCCTACAGGATACTTAGAGACTGTCTACAGGATTGGCAGAGAAGATTTTAGAAGGGATATCATGGCAGTTAGCCACTGCAAACAATCTAAAGAGGTATGCTATGAATTTACATCCCTATTTACAAGTAATTGAACCAGAAATCCTCTATGTTTGAGTGAATTTAACAACTGTGTAAGGGAATTACATACATAGTCATCTATGTTTTGGTTATGCATTTGAAAATTGTTTCAGCCCTCTCATCTCCTCAAACATCACCAACAAGATGACATGAAGGTCTAACAGGAGGGAGCCCACCAATACTGTGAGAATCCAAGAACACTCCCAAGTGCTTGAAATCTTCACAAGACATAATTGGATGGTTCTTTTCAAAAAATTCAGAGGGTATGGTGATGATGTAGCTCAAGAATTTGCTCTCTCCCTTACTCCACTCACCAAAATCCATGCAACTATTGTAATAAGGGGCCTCACTATAGACCTCACCCATGAGCTCATTAGTAGAGTCACCACACTTCCCCTAGGAATACCATGGAGGAAATACGACAAAGGAGATAGCCAGGTTGCTAAAAGAAAATTCTTTTTAGAAGGTGAGGAATCCATTGAGGACAAAAATGGAGAAAGGAGGGAAAGTCTGCCATATCCATGGAATGAGCTAAGATACCAACTGATCAAATACATTTCATGTGAGGGTAGGTATAGTGTAGTCTATGGCTATCATTTTAGGATCCTTGAAGAATTGAGATTTGGATCAGAAACACCCCCTCGCCAAAGGCTCATCATACCATACTTCCTGCTTCAATCACTCATAGACTGAAGCATCAAAGTGAAGGAGGGAAATTCCCAAAAGTTAGCTCACCATGGGTTAATTAGGATCCTGGTAGAAGATGTCCTCCAGAACCTTAGAACACCTATAACATGGTGAGTTTTTAGAGACATGCTAGCAGAGGATGACATCAAAGCTCTCACTTATGATGTTAGTCCTATTGTCAATGAAGAGGAAGTATAACAGGAAGAGGAAGATACAGAAGGAGATAAGGATGAGATGGATGAAGAAGGAGATGACATAGAGGAACATGATGAAGATTAAGAAGAAGAGGGAGAAGAGAAGGAGGATGCTGAAGAAACAGAGGATGTTAAGGAGGAAATGATAGAGATGATGAAGATCTACAAGAAGAAGAAGACAAGAAGGACATAGAGGAAGAAGGCAATGGAAAATAGGGGACAGAAAACAAGGAGGAGTCACCTAGGGTGACTCTAGAATCTACTGAGAGAGAGGCAACAACTTCCCTCACTACTCTTAGCACCATAATTAAGAAAAAAGCAAAAAGGCAAAGGCAGACCCCATTATATTTGAGGGCAAGAAAGAGCACAAGAATAAGGCAAGGTAAACCCCAAACATCAACCAAAATTCCTATTGTGATGGAAGACTCCCCTACACAAAAAGCGAAAATGCATTCCCTTAAGTCCCCTATCACCTATGTGAGAAGGCCTACTACTAGATCAACTTCTTCCAAGGGAAAGGCAATCCTACAGGATACACAGAAAAATCTACAGGAAGCAAAAACAATCCTACAGGATACTCTGCTGAATCTATAGGAGGCACAGAAATTGGAAAGGAAGGTAGGGGAGCAACAAGAAACTAAGGAAGAGGACCTAGAGACAAGATAACCCAACCCCCAACCTAACATGGACTCTTATTACCAGTTTATTGAAGGAGGCAGGGTCATACCTCAAAAATTTGCCATCCCACTATTCTTCAAGCTTGAGAAAGAGAGGGACGAAACTCACCGATGGATGTAGATTGCCAAATCAAAGGGGGTGGAAGACATTGGGCACATGGAAGAGAAAATCAAGGAGATGGGCAGAGAGCTAAGTGGCTTGAGGGATAGAGAAGCTATAAGGAAAAATCAACTAGAAATAGAAAATTCATGGTTGAGGGGACAGCTGCAAGACAGAGAGAATCAATTGGCATGTATGTTCAGTCTCTCTTTGGAAGAAATCTAGTGTAGGATTATAGCTAAATCATATGCTCTCTACCCCAAAGTACAATGGTTGTAGTTTCAGATTAAGAACCTAGCACAGAGAGGCACCATGCCATTTCAGGACTACATGCATTTTATTGATCTTTGTGATCAATGTACACTAGAAGATAGGGCCAAAATGCCTAAGTTTTATTTTCACAACATGGCCCTCACAGACATGAATGTATGGGACCCTAATTCCAAGCTAGTAGATCTACAATTAATGGCTTTGGAATCATGGATGAACCATGAGGAGTCAGGAGCTGCAAAGATGAAAAGAATGTTGGCAAGAGAGAAAACTGAACCTCTTCTGATCAGAGCTAAACAATTAAATCCCATGGCCCTCATTAGTACCCATAATTTGATTGCAAATGATCCTCAGCTGGCACCTAGATATTTTTCTACCCAAGAGCAAGAAATTTCACATTTTGAGGACATGTTCAGGTTGCTAGGAGATGATAGTATACATGCTTGCCTAAGGAGATGGAACAAACTAAAATACAACTTAAAGATAAGATAATATCACCCTCCTAAAAGGTTGAGAGAGGCACTCAACAAGACACCTATGTATAAGCAATCTATTCAAAGGTTGAAGGTCAATTTGATATGCCTAAAAGTCATTCCACCACTACTCTTAGGGATGCTAGAAGGCAGAAAAGAAAAAGAAGAAAAGAGGTAGTGGGAGGAGGTAGAAAAGAAAGCAAGATTCTACGAACAAGAAGAGGAAACTATAGCAAAGGCATAGGATGTCAGAGAGACCACTAGAGCCATGATGGATATGGATATTGATTAAGTTGCCCATACGATGAGCAACAATTTCAGTAGGGGGGTGATGATGAGCCTCATCATTGGGTAATTATATGGGCCTTAATTCATCCTAACTTAGTCAAACCAACTTTTCTCATAACTTATTACATGTTTTTGGTTATATTTTGTTTATGAGGTGAGTTAGAGTTGGATATTATGCTTTGTGGTCTAATATGCATCGAATGCAGGATTAAAGGAGAAAATCAAGGAATTTTGGCAAAGACTAAGGTCAAAATTCGAATGGGAAAAGGGAGAGGGATTGCAGGAGTTAATTTCTCCTCATTTACTACTCCTCCATTTGAATATTCCTCCATTCATCACATCAGCTCGGAGTGTAAACAACCAAATCATGAGGGCTAGAAGGCAGCCGAGAAAGTGAGAGACAAAGCACCAGTTTGTCTTGAGTTTGGGGAGCCAAGCCTCCCTAATTTTAAGGAAGTCGATGAGGACATCAGATATATAAGTAGAGAGGCCTAGGACCTCAGTAGGATTCATATTTTTGATTGTAAAACTCTAATATATATTCGAGCTACAAAACTTCTGACAATTCTATTGATGTAATTTGTATTTTGGTAATAAGAATGAGTTTTTTTTTGAGCCAACACTGAGTTAACTAACAGAGCTAAAGATATTTTGTTAGGGACCAACCCTAGCAGCCAAGGCTCCTCTTTATTGTAAATGTATGTTTAGTGTAGATTCATAGCTTCATTGTTAATTTGTTTTTAGATGCATTTCCATTACAAGTAGTGTAGATTAGATTGGTTTTTTGATAGTTTGCTTCCATTTGTGCCTTATTTCAAGTAGCAGGTTGACAAGGAGAAAACGGATCACCACAAGGTTATTAGTAGGTGTCTTGGCCTCACTTCCTCCATCTGGGACCATGAATTGAAGAAGGGACCCTTAAGCAGCCCCAAAAATACAAATTTCTAGTTCTTTTATGAGCTTTGGAGTTTGTTGTCTTTAAATTAGTATTTGGTTAATTTTGCAAGGTAGATTTCATTGTCATCTTTTTCATCTCCATTTCTGCAGTAGATCTCACTCATGCTTTCATTCCTTTCAGCAACTTTCTTCACACATATTATAGGGAGTTGATTCATTAATTCTGCTTTTCTAGTTTATGAAAATATATCTTGTTGGATAGCTTTTTGGAAGATACACATGTTTTATGCAGAGCAAGTGATTCAGGAGGAGATTAAGACTTTATAGCTAGCAGTCACCTTCCACTTAATCCACCTTAGCCATCTCTTGTTTTCACCATCACCTTCACTAGTTTTCCATCATTTTTCATAGAAATTCTCCCAAGCACAGTGAGCAAATCTAGCCATCTATTATCTTGGATATTGACTCTTGAGTGATCCTAGACCTTATCTCACTATATTCCACCCATCACATACCTTTCCTAATCCTCCTATCACCTCCAACAACTAATATTTAGCTCTCAGCGGTATCCTATAGGTTTCCTATAATTCCTACAGGATCATTGTGTAGGTTTCTAGTACATCTTGTAGGTTTTCTTGAAACTACTTGTTTTTGAGGAAAAATTGATGGAAAACCTCTAGGAAGTCACCAAAAGCCTCCCAAGGGTCCTCCACACTATCCAAAAATCTCATAACCCTTCTAGCCTTCCTCAAACATCCTTAATCCGCCTACCACATCCACAAGAACAATTAGTATGCATACTTTATTTTGAATAAAAAGACAAAAAAAAAAAAAACAGATTCAGTTTAGTCCCTTTACTTGCACATTAGTGTTGTTTGATGCTTCTTACTTCTACAACTTAGACAGTAGCATTTGTTTCATGTTGATTTAGCATTTCTGCCTAGAATAGCTTCTTAAATGGTTAATTAGGGTATGGTGTGATTTAGCATCACATGTCGACCTTCTCCATTAAGGTAGTAGAGTAACTATCTTAGAGTAGATTTACCTTTCTTCTATCAAAGAATCAAGTTTTTGTAACTCCATAGAAGTCTGTCTTGGAATCCGAGTGGTCTCTCACCAGATGAATAATGACAACAGGCAGAACCATCACTTTTACTTGTGCATACAACACTGTCACCTCCAAGTTTGTACGAACCTCGGGTTGATAAGTAAAGCTGGAAGCCCAGGATTTGCAGCATCCTTGCTGTAATACTGGCTCACATCAATATTCTCTATGCTACCACATGGTAGCCTTGCAAACCCCTTTTTTTTGTTTGGTACTAACTTCAAAATGACATAACTTTTGTATCCAGAGTCAGGTCAACATCATTCAAGTTGTGTTGGAATTGTATCACCAAGCTCTTTGAAATGAAACCATTTCCATTAAATTCTAAAAACTTCAAATTTTAGGCATTTTTAGATCCACCTGGATCAATAAACTACTCTAGTATTATACAATTGCAAATGTCCTAGTACCATTATGATAAGGAACCTAGTATAAGTATCATCAATTGGTGAGGTTACCAAACTATATAATGATTCCCATCAATAGGTACATTTTGAAGATTAATATTCCATCCTCTAGCCCTAAAACTACCCTTCTCTTGCATTAATTCACATTTTTCGTTATATTATTCTTAGTAAGAGGAATAGGAGGTGTTTTTCATAGTATGTGGTCTAATGTGATTTAATTACAGGAAAATGAGGCATTTTTAGGCTATTATTATGGAAGGGCTCAATCGAGACAACTAGGAGAGAATCTAGGGGTTTTTTCTACCTCCTTAACTCCCTAGAATTAGCTTGGAATCACCATATCCTATCTCACTAGTTCAATTTCATTGGAAGACAAGTAACTCCTAGTCCAAGTGAAGATCATGGAGGAAAAGATCTACCATATTTGAGATCAATGAGGGAGCCATTCCTATTTTCAATGGAGTTTCTTCAACTGCCCTTTTGTATAACTAAACTAGAGGAAGAGCTCATTAGGATTGAAAGTTTTTGCTCAGTTAGGTGTAGCTATTTCTCTCTAAGAATTGACATTGTTGTTGTCAACTTTTATGTGATGTATTAGAGATGCACTTTATGATAATGGGAAGTGGGATTTTATGTTGCATATGAGTTAGTTTAATAGGGCTGACACCCTTGGTTTTTGGCCCAACCTAGAGCCTTTGGTCCCTCTTCTTGTACTTAATGTTTTTCTTGATTGAAAGCAGGTCATAGTTTCTTATATTTCAGTAGAAGTTTACCTATAAAATCACGCGGTTGTAGCCTCTACATCAACTCTCTTGTGGGAGAATGAGTGGAACGATTCACAACCACAACCCAGAAATATTGTGTTTATGTTTCTTGGAAGTAGATTAGTATTGATTGTCCTATTTTACATTTTATTTCTATAGTTTATAAGCTAGTTCAGTGAGTAGATCAATTGTTTGCATGAATTAGATGTCATTTAAATTCAAGTCCATCTTTTCCATCATAAGTTATTCATTTTTGAAAGTTATAAATGGATGCATGTATGTTATGGATTTCCATAATGATTGATCTCCAGGGAAGGGTTCCTTCATCACTTCCATCCTAAGCTCTTTCACCTTCTCCTTCCACCTCGAATATTTGTCCCAAAAACCTTGTTTTATAAGCTATTTTGTCTAAGTCATCAAGAGCAGTCATCCTACTGCAAGAGAGGCCTCTGAGAGGGCCTGACCTTTTCTAGGGGCTTAGACCAACCTTATTTCATTTGATTCAACTACTATTCACATCTCCATACCCTTAAGCCAACGTTTTCACCTGTAAAAACCACTCAGATTCCCTCGTGTACCATTATAGGCCTATCTGTAGCATTACAGGCCTCCTGTAGCAATCACTTGTAGAAAACTTGCAAAAGCATTTTTATTCATCATTTTGGATCCACACTACAACTTGGACCTAGCAAAGATGCATAATGACCTTCAGTTATGATAATATGATCAAGAAAAGCTCCTAGGCCTCTCCAAACCTTCCTTGTCCTCACTACAAAAACATAGTAGAGTTAGTTTCTTTATCATGAAAATATGTTATTGATTTATGAGGAAGTATGAATTAGGTAGATGGTATTTGTGATTTTGATAGGTATTTTGATGAATTATGAAAGATAGATTAGTTTCTTTTCTGCAAGTAGATGAGGTAGTGTGATGAATTATACAAGATAACATAGCTTCATTTATGCAAGTAGGTTAGCTTAAATCAATTCATGACTTGAGAAATTAGGGTTTTACAAGTTGAGTCAATGGAATTTCTATTCCCTTACATATAAGAAATTTCTGATTTTTCCATTTATCAAGCTTTCGTTCTAATTCAGTAGAAGGAAGGGTCTTTCAACATTTTTTATATAATGTCATAATTGAGGGTGGTGTGAGTGGAATCCTGTCTGTTGTACATATAGCACTATCACCCCAAATTTTGTACGTATGCCAGGTTGATAACTTCAGTTGAGGAGCCCTTGGGAGTTGCAACATTCTTGGTGCAATACTAGGGCTCACCACTTTTTGGCGTCATTCTAGGGGAGGTGTCTAGATAGATGTTGTTTCTTCTTAAGCATTGTTTTATGTTTTGCATATATTTTTGAAGTAACATAAAATAAAATAGAAAATAATTCTTTCACTTCTTGTAGGAGTAGAGATACTAAAGGAAAATTCTTACCAAAAAACACCACACCCTAAAGAAATCAAGCTTTAGTCTTCTTCGGTGACTTTCAGCTTCCCTCTCTTACTATAGGGTTGTTAAAAGACCTTCTAGGTCATAAACATAAAATTTTTGAAGAACCTATTGGGGAAGAAGAGGAACCCACTTCACCTACCCAAACTATGGCTAAAAATAGGGACAATGGTGTTTTCCCTATCAGAGAGACCAATAAAGAGGCTAGAATGAGGAATATAAGCCCTACCTCCCTTCCACACTTCCATGGATTAACCTCTGAGGATCCTGATACTTTCATGTTTGAATTTTTTTTTGTCTGTAGGACCTATGACTATGCCTCTGATGAACAGAAGATGAAGTGATTCCCCTCTACGCTTAAGGATGTAGCCTTGCGCTGGTTTATGGGTTTGCCTAGAGGTAGCATCACTACCTGGCCCTAAATGCAATAAGCCTTTAATACCAAGTATAGGGACTAATGTAGGTCCAAATAAACCAAGTAAAAAATATTTAGAATGACTCTTGGACTTGATGAATCCATACAAGACTATGAGGAGAGATATCAACTCAGTTATAGGAGGGCCAACTACACCCTTGATCCTAAATCACTCAAACTAGTTCCTCTTCAAGGGAACAGGGAAGAGATGTTGGATACCCTCAACATGTTGTCTAGGGGATATATCTATCAGGTATCCTCTCATGATATTAAAACCGTGTTCAAGAATCACTCTAGGACTACTAGAAACAAGGTTAGGGATAGTCAAGGCTTGGTCAGTTCCTCTCCCTCCACAACTTCCATTAAGAATGAGATAGGCAACATTTTGGAGGACTTTAAGAGTGAAATTTTGCATAGCTTTGCACTGCAAATGAATACTATGAAAATGAAATGAAAATAAGAGGAAGAAGAAAGGGAACTAGCTATTTTCTACCCAAGATGCACCAAAAGACATACTAGGAACAAGTGCCCCTTAAATTTCATAGAGGTCTGCTTAGTCCGTGAAGAAAATCATGCAACAGACAAGTGGCCTTCTTTTCCAGGACTAACATTTGTATATGAAGGAGTAGAAAGGGGGTCAGAGAAACTTTGTTTCATAAATCAAAAAATAGTTGAAGGACCTAGGCCATATAACTGAGGCATGCAAGGTTCACACTATTATTATAATCCAAATCAGACTACACCCTTGCAACCTTGGTACTCTTCCACTCACCCATCTTGTTCCACACCCCCTTCTTGGCTCTATACTCCTCCATATCCTACTCAACTTATCGACCATCATTTTCAGCCATATCCACCTGAGTCTTCTCAATGGGGCGACCCATCACAAGGGTGGAGGCCTCAAGTTAACCAACCTCCTACTTTACTACCTCCACCCCAACCTCAGCCAGAACTCAATCACCCTACTCCACCTAAGAAACCTCAAATGCCTTCTCAACCAATTCGAAACCCAAACAATAAGCAATCCCAGTAGGTCTACAATGGAGAGACATCTTACCCTGCTTATGATGTTGAAATCTAGTAGTTCAACCTTTCGTCTGGGAGAGTTCTTCCAGATAACCAACCAGCTTCTCCACCTGAGGAGATTGAAGGAGAGAAGGAAGATAGTGTTCCTCAAGTCAATCCACCTCCTTTTCCTGAGAGGTTGATCCACCATATCCAGCACACATGATAAGAGGTTAAAATTTTGGGAGAATTGAAGAATTTATGTGTTAAAATACCCCTTCTTGTGGCTATTTAATATGTTCCCATATATAATAATCTCATCAAGGACAAATGTTTCAAACATTATAGGAGAAGAAAAAAGTGACACCCCCACCATAAATGTTGATTGGAAATTATCTAATTAGATGCTTGGGAGGGTGATCTTTAGAAATATCTAGACCTTGGAAGCCTTGTATTAGATGTGCACATTGATGGCCTTATAGTCCCTAACACCTTGATTGATCTTGGGGCTATCATCAATGTGATGACTAAGGAAACCATGCTAAACTAAACCTCCAAGGATATTTGAGAAAGACCACCACAATGCTACAACTTGCAAATAGATCCACAATAGCTTGTGGGGGCGTTGTTGAAGATGGTATGGTCTCCATTGAATTTTGGGAATATCCTACTAATTTCTTGGTTCTCCAACCCAAAACCAATTTCAATGGCTATCCTCTCATCTTGGGAAGGCCATGCTTAGCTAGGAACATGACCATTTAGAATGGACATTTGTATAAACAATTGTTACTGTATTCTCCCTCTTAGCCTTCCATTGAGCATGAATTAACCTTGTGGCTAGAATGGTAGGAAGAATATGAAATATATCACACTACCCCTCACCGAATATGCACTTTGGACATCATTATTGGAGGGGGGCAACCCAATGAAGATGATCTCATTGACAACATCCTTTAGAATCAATCTCCAACTACCATACCCAATTATGAGTTGATGAAAGGATATGAGAGTAATCCTTGGGCTAACTTATTCCCTATTGACTTGTCCAGACCATGTCAACACTATAGATTTTTCCCATCCAAAACCTTGGAGATAAACCCTTCTGTTTTGCCCAAACAAGAAGAGCAATTGTGCAAAGTGCTTAGGAAACACCTGGATTCTTTTGCTTGGGATTATGAGGAAATTAAAGGTGTGCATCCCCTAGTATATACCCACCATATTTACATCAAGGAGGGATGAAAAATTGTGTGCCAACCATAGAGGAGGATGAACCCGACTATTAAGGATATTGTGAAGGAAGAACTACAAAAACTATTGGATGCAGGGTTCATGTACCCTATTTTAGATAAAGAAAGGATATCACCTTTAGTGTTAGCTTGCAGGAAGAATTGGAAGTGAAGTATTTGTGTGGATTACAAGGAGCTCAACAAGGCCAAACGAAAGGACCATTTTCCCTTACCCTTCATTGACCAAGTCCTAGATGACGTTGCAGGGAAGAAATTCTTCTCCTTCCTGGATGGATTTAGTGGATATAATCAAATCCAAATTTGTTAGGTCCCTATAATACTAGTGATTTCCCCATTAGTGTTTTCATTGTATTCGTTATTGCTATTATTGTGCCCCTATTCTCCCCATATTGTCATTATTGTGCCCCATAGAAGCCCACTATTGTTATTGTTATGCCCTTATATTATTATTGTTATGTCGGCTTTGATTATATTATGACCCCATAGAATCCTATATATAGAAAGGAGGTTTTGTCATTTATATCATCCAAGAATTTTTCATTTTTGTAATTTAAAGGAAGTTGCCCCCTCGAAGAGGCTGATTCTAAAGTCGTTGATCTATCTTCTCTATATTTTTGTGAGCTAGTTTCTTAACATTTGGTATCAAAACTTTGGATTCTAGGGTTTTGCTTCTCCAAACCTGTCACCATGGAATTTTAGCTATAACATTTTTTCTACGAAGTTTCAGAAGCTAAAAAAAACCCATTTGAGCTGAAATCAGTTTGAACCTCGAGTCTCAATTTCATAGATATGATTTGAGGAAGTTAGGTCTTTTGCAGACTCTTGAATTACATTCCAAATAGGTGACCTTGGGAACATCGTCATAAATTTATTTATGAGCATTAGATTGAAATTTTGTAAGACATTTGGTGAGCTCCAATATTGTAGCAATAATGCTGCAACTCCTGGGACTCTCTTCTTTACTTTTATCAACCTGGTAGTTCGTAACAAACTTGGAAGCGATGGTGCTGTATGCACAAGTACTAGCTCTTGCCACAACTGTCACTTGGTCAGCTGGCACAAGTCCGCTAGGGGCTCAAGCCAACTTCTATGAGCTCTGAGAAGAAGCGTTTTAACTGATGGATGAAAGCTAACTCAAAGAAGGCTAATCTACTTGCAGAAAGAAACTGGAAAGCTGAAAGGAAATGTAAACCCTAGCAAACCCTAATTTTACCAACTATCCCTACCAATGCAAGAAAGAGGATTCTTGCTACTGAAAGTGATGCCATTGACTTATAGGAAGCGAAATACATGTATCTAAGCTACTTCTACAGTAACATCTGAAAAAAAACATCATTTTGTATTTTTGAATAAGTTGTCAGAATTATCATGCATGCAATTTGACTGTTTTGACTGTGCAGAGGTGGATTGGCGAGGGGAAATGTTTGGATGAGGTCAAAAAGGTTCAGAGAGGGCCTAAGGGGTCCCTAACATCCTTCCAAAGAGTTTCATAGATTTTGGCTGTCAAGAAACCTCATTCGTGAGCTTCTACAGGAAGTCTGTAGGGGTTCTACAAGATGTCTGTGATTTTCTACAGGATGTTCTGTAACTTTCTACAGGATGTTCAGAAATGGGATTTTGGAGGATGGATGGATGGAGAAAGATGAAGGAGTGGGTATGGAGGTAGGATAAGGGTTGGAGGTGGTCCAGGACTTGGTGGATGGAGTTGAGGATAGAGGTAGATGGCTGGATTTGTTCAAGGAGGACTGAAGCAATGATGCACAAAAACTAGGGTTATGTGAGAAAATGGAAAATGTAAGGCTAGAAGCTGAGCTGAGGGACGGAGTAGATGGGTTTGATGGAGTATGGGTAGGTGGAGGAGTGGTACAGTTGCTCTGCAAGTCATTTTTCCAACTGAACCAATGAAGACTTGTAAAATCAAAAACCTAGTTACGTTGACCTAATCTGATCTAGCTGTCAGTAAAAGGAATGAACAGAAGTTGAACTGAAATGAAACCATGTACACTAACTCATGCAACTAAGCAAGAAAAAGTCTGAACTTGTAACCAACTTCTATACATGAAAATCAAACACTAGTGATTGCATGGCAAAGCAAAATCAGTGTTTTTGTGGGCAGCAAGGTGTCCCTGATCCCAGCTCCTGATCCCACTGAGGGAGAGGTGAAACCAGTGATGTTTGATGGACCGTTTTTGAAGCTTTTTCCCTGTTGATAACCTACCAACTAAATCTGAGCATCAAAAGTCTTTCTAACCATTAACAATGACCTAGCTAATCAACAAGATGTAATCTACTTAACAGAAATGATTTTGCAAATGCATAAAGGACAAATAACAATACATAAAGGAGGCCTTAGCACTCGGTTTGGGCCCAACCCCAAGACCTGCAGGCTCCTATAAAGAACTCGGATCTGATGCCAAGTAAAATTGCTTCTCATTACTCAAAAATAATCATAACAAGAAAGTTTGTACAGCAGTAGCTAAGAAAAATGAGTTGAAGAAAGGACAGCACTATAGTGCAAATACCAACAGTTCCAAAAGTAAACTACGAAGGCTGAGGCCTTCTTATTTATACAATACGAGGGGGCTAATAGCCCTCCTAGATTCAAGGGACTCGGCTGTTCCAACTGCAGTAAACAATCACTCTTTTCAAAGCTGCTTGGCTGCCTTTAGAACTTGTTTTGGTGGCCTGTTGAGCTCGAAGTTGAGGGTGGAGATTTCGAGGAAGGGCCATTTAATGCCACAGACAACCTCCCTACGAATCCTCACCTCAAGCTTTGTTGTCTCCTAGGCCACAATTTCTTGGTTTTGCTCTAAAATTTGTCCAAAAAACCTGAAATGACCACGTATTAGCCTCCTAGGTAGAGTGACCACCCTTATTCGTTCAAATAACATAAACATCCTAGAAAAACATGCATAATCTATGAAAAATGGAGGATTGAACAAGGACAATTAGGAAAAATGAGCCCAATAAGATACCTAATTCGGTGCTCATCATCACCCCCCTACTAAATGGGTTGCTCATCCTCTAAGCAACTAGTCCATCTCATCATCCTTTATGGCTTTAATCACCTCCCTCACGTCCCAAGCCATTGCTGTGATATCCTCTTCCCGGTCGTGGAATCCTACCTTCCTTTCCACTTCCTCCCATTGTCTACCTTCCTCCTCTTCCTTCACTCTTGCTAGCAATCCCAAAAGTAAAGGAGGATTGAATTTCAAGCCAATCCAATTGGCCTGAAAGTTCTGCATCAACTGTTTGTAGAGGGGTACCCTTGCCAAGGCTTCCCTCATCCTGGTGGGAGAGTGGTATTCTTTTATCTTCAGGCTGTGAGGCAGTGTGTTCCACCACCTTGTGCATGCATGCATTCAGTTCTCTCCCAACAGTCTCTCCATGTCCTCAAAGTGGGCAATGGCTTGAGCCTGTTGCTCAATGTATTCCGGTAGATCCTGAGGACTGTTGGCCAAGTGCTGGTGGGCGCTTATCACTGTTGATGGGTCATCTGGCTCTGCTATGATCATGAGAGGCTCACTGAGCTCTCTTCTCCTCATGGCTCATCCAAGAGGCCATGGCCATAAGCTGGACATCCCCTACCACCGTGTTAGGATCCCATGCGTTCATGTCTAGAAGGGCAAAGTTCTGCAAGTAGAACTCTGATAATTTGGCCCTATCCTCAGATGAACTACTGCCACATAGAGCTGCAAATTGATGATAATTTTGGAATGGGGTGATGCCCCTTTGAGCCAAGGTATTGATCTGAAACTGTAACCACTGATCCTTGAGGTATAGGGCATAGGATTTGGCAGGCTACCTACATTGCAAAGCTTCCATCGCCCAGCTGGCCATGCAGGCCAGTTGGGCCTCCTTTTCTTGTGTCTGCTATTTCAGAGATTGTGTCTCCAATTATTTTTCTTGTAGCTGCCGATTCAGTCTCTCAATTCCAGTCTGCACCCCTTCCTTTCTCTGTTGTTCATCAGGGGTATCTCTGGCTGTTGTGGGCTCCTCCTATTGCTGTTGTTCTCCCAAGATATGAGGCCTATATTCCTTACTCTGTCCCTATAATTGTAGCTGTTGTCTAAGCAGCTCATTTTATTCCTGTAGCTTGACCCACTGGCTGCTCTCCACATGCCGTACTAGAGCCAATTCCCTCCTTGCCTCTTTGAGCTATTCCTCCAAAGGACCTATATCCGCCACACCCTTGGACTTAGCGATTTTCATCCAAGTGTGGGTCCTCACTCTCTCTTCTTCTAGTGCAAGGAAAAGCGGCACTGTGAATTTTTTAGGAATGATCTTTCCAGCCTCCAAGAAGTTATAGTAGGAGCCCAAGCTAGGCTGGGGGCTGGGTTCCACAATGTTCTCCACCTTTTCTTCCTCCTGTGGTGATTTAGCTGCCTCACCTTCCATTGCCTTGGTCTCCTTCAGCCTAGCAAGTGTTTCCCTTAGAATAGTCTCAGCATCTTGTAGAGAGGCCTTTGTGTCCAACATTTTCATTCTCTCCCTCCAAGTGGATGTCTTTGGGCTTCCCCATTCATAAGTGATGGATTCCTTGGAGGGCGACCTCTCCTTTTGTGTGGTAGGGGTGTTTACAATTGTGATTGGTTCTTTTGGGGGAGGCTGGGGTCTTGTCAGGCGGAAAGAGTCGATAGTGCGGACACAAATCAACCTCCCTAGGAGCCTAAGACTCTCTAGTGACAAACAAGACAAATAAGAACAATCCTTCTCTAAACATGCATTTACCATACAAGAAATCAAGTGTTTAGATCCTACCTGTAGTCCAACGTTGTTGTAGTAGTCCAGCCTCGCCGATCCGGATGAGCTCCTCCTTCACTTCGAAACCTGCATTCACTAACAATCAAACGATTAAATAGCACTTGATAATCTCATAAAATAAAACATATTTAACATATAGACCAAGGAGTACATGAAACAACTCATAAATAACAAGTTATTAAGAAGAATGGACTCATTTGCATTAATAGGAAACAAAAGGAACAATTACAACCTCAGCCTTGGTGTTGTGCAAGTCCCTCCCAGGGTCCATCAAGAGTTCTCCTTTACTTTGACAAAGCTCACCCACTTCCAAATGGAACAAGTAAGGATGGGAATCTCTCCTCACAAGCTTCTAAATGGGAGTCCTAATTCCTGCAGCATCTACCCTTAGAAATGTTTAGCTTTCAACCTCTCCTCCTTCTGGCCCAATGCCTGTATTTATAGTGCTCAAGAGGAAGTTAATCAGGTCCACCATCAATGGGATAATCCCCTCTTTGGATGGGATAGCTCCCTTATTGATGGGATAAGTTCCTCTTTGGTAGGATAAGTTCCTCCTTGGATGGGATAAGTTCCATTTTTTAATGAAGCTTTACTTTCAAGATCTTGGAAAGACTTGTGGGAGTTGTTTCATTTTTTAGTGAGGTTGACACAAGAAAAGAACTATCCTCATACCTGATTCATTGTTTAACGAGGTTGACTCAGTAACAGGAACTATCCTCAAAACCCTACTTTCTACAATCTACCTATATATCCTAAAATCTACCTGATTCATTTTTTAATGAGGTTGACTCAGTAAAAGAACTATCCTCAGGCTAGCTTGTTTCATTTTTTAACAAGGTTGATACAGGAAAAAACTATCCTCGTACACACTGATTCATTTTTTAACGAGGTTGACACAGTAAAAGGAACTTTCCTCATTTATACTGATTCATTTTTTAACGAGGTTGACACAGTAAAAGGAACTTTCCTCATAGCAGCCTATTTCATTTTTTAACGAGGTTGATACAGGATAAAACTATCCTCGCCACTCCTTGTTTCATTTTTTAATGAGCTTGACACATGACAAGGAACTATGCTCATGACTTCCAGTTTCATTTTTTAATGAGGTTGAGACTAGAAGAAACTATCCTCACTCACACTGATTCATTTTTTAATGAGGTTGACACAGTAAAAGGAACTTTCCTCACTCACACTGATCATGGCTTCCAACTGGAAGAAAGACATGTCAATGGACACACCTTGATCATGGCTTCCAAGAGGTCTTCATCAGAAGGAAGAATACTTCTCTGGAAGGAACACATGTCAAGGGACTCAAAAGGGATAAGAACATTGTGTTCAAGTAATCCCATAGAGTTTTCCATGTCAATTACCGGATCAAAGGAAGATGAGCAAACAATGAGAGGCTCACTTACATCGGTAACTGAAAACATGGGACCAGTTGCCACATAATTAACCCGTGGCAGGGTAGATACCACTTCAGAATCAGGAACATTTAGGGGTGTCATATTATTGGTAGTTGAAACAAGACTAGGGAACGAAAGCTGGTCTACAGTCACAATATTGCCATTGTGAGGGAAAGACATCACGCGAAAGAGTGTCGATACGACAGCTTTCATTGCATAAACATAGTCTCGCCCAAGGAGTAAATTGAAATCCAAAGGACCTCGAACTACCATAAGATCAATACAAACGGTTTTACCTTCCAAGGTAATAGAAAACTTAGGAAGGATCCCTAAAGGTTCACTAATGGTTCTGTTAAAAGCTTTCAGATTCTGCGTAATAGGCGCAAGCTGAGGGGAACCCAAAGCTTTCCAAACAGTTGAGGATAAAATACTAATAGAAGCACCTTCATCTACCTGTGTACGATGTATGTCCCTACCACCAGCCTTGACAATGATTTGGAAAGGGATGGAGGAAGGAAGACGAGGTTCTGTCAGTCTATTCCAATCAAAGGAAAAGACCTCAGTACTTGGAGGGGGTTCTGTAGAAACAGGTGAAATGCCCCCCGGCATAGAAGAATCTGATGTAACAAGAAGAACATCAGCGGTATGAAATTTACTCTCGAAAGGGAGAGTGTGATCGACCGAATGTGAAATTGAATCGACCACTTGATCAACTAATGGATCATCAACCTGAGTGACATGAGTTTCACTCTCCAATGGAAGAGTGTGATCGACCATACTTGAATTTAGATCAATCACTTCGTCAGTTGATGGTAGGTTGGGAGAAAGTTTACGGTAACCAGTTGGAAATTCTTGCTGTGGAACAGTAAGGTTTTCCAACAATGTTGAGGCTTCATCCATGTGAGGGCAAATGTGAGTTTGATGACTCCCTTTGCATAACTTACAAGGAAACCTAACTTTACCCTTTTTCCCAGGAACCTGACTATCACTGGTTGATGGTTCAATGGAAAGTTGATGTGATTTTTCTGACCATACTTCCAAGACCTTTGGAATACGAGGACAATTGACAAGGAAGTGGTCACCCTTACAAAGCCTGCAAGGGTATTTGGGTTTACGATGCATGTTGGAGTTTTCCTCAACACCACTAACACTTACAGTCATGGTTGGTTGGTTGACTTCTTTCTTATCTTGCTTCTTCTTCTTCTTCTTCTTCTTCTTCCCTTTCTTCTTCTTCTTAGCCTCCTGGTTACTAGCATCAAGGCTTTTACCAGGCAAAGAGGAAGAAATGGAGGAAGAAAAATTAGGAGAAGAAGGTAAAGGGTCAACAAAAGGTTGGTTATGTTGAGATGGTGAACTCTGTTGAGGTGAAGCATTCGGTTGAGGTGGAACAATTGGAGTACTTTGGGCCAACGAAGTTGTAAATAACCATATCGGTAAACCTATTGTAAATCCAGGTAATGACAAAGTAGCCATATAAGGAGGACCAACATTTCCAAAGTAAGGAAAAGTACTAGGATTCTCGTTAGGAGGGGTTCCTAGGTTGGTAAATTCCGGAACATTTTCCATTATATTCAACTTCTGTGAATTTTATTAACAATTTATAACTAAAATTAACAATTCACAATTCACACCTAACAATTAAAATTCACAATTCACACCTATGGTCTCTAAAAATAAAAACAAACAAATTAACACGCGCTATCAAATCTAGGAGTCAAACCATACACAAACAGTAGCCTTCCAGACCGAAAACACTAGTTGGAGATGAAACCCAACATCGCAGAATTCAATACAGAAGTGGCGGGTGGAACAGTTACCCCGGCAACCTGCTTAATGAATAGACCGGCACAAGTTCCTCCACTTTAACCGTCTCGAGTGAAGTGAACCCCCCGGAAAATCCAAGCGAGTCTAGCCGACGTCTACTCCAAGTACAGTGGGATCTTCCCTCGAGCGTCACCTTGGGTAGAACCCTAAAGATAATGGTCACTAAGGTCACCAACAGCAACAAATACACCTGGGGGAACAGTCTACGACCCAATAGCACGCAAGGGCAGAGTAACAAGCTCAATCCCCTTGCCGGCTCCTTGATAATAATCCAAGGTTTACCGACAAGTGACCCCAGGCTCCTCGACAATAATCCGAGGTTTACCGTTTGTAGTACGTGCGTATCTGGCGTCTTTCCCAATGAAGGAGGATTGATCCCCTCACTGGTTCGGACACGGTCTCGTGCTTCTCCTTTAAGAGGAGCTTTCCCAGAGCATAAATGTAACAGTTGGATTTATCCTACCACAAGATGAGCTACTTGTTTGGTTTTGCTGTCTTGGAGAGTTAATTACTCTCCTACTCCAAGACACTAGCCTGACCTATATTGGTGTTTCAGAGCTCTAGAAATGTAAAAATTACTAGATGAATTTTAATTAAGCGCTGTGTTATTTAGGCAATTATTACTCAAATGGGTAAATGGATATGAAACCAATGGTGTTATGACCCGACTCAACTAAATGCAATCGAATATGATAATGTAATCTTTTCAATTCGATGAATCCTAACTAAAGTAAGGAGAGAGTTTCCGTTCACTTCCAACAATGCAAAAAATTGATCACTAAGAGAAAATATAACAAATTCTCTAATGCACTAATTTCATCAAGAAAAACTAATGCAAATCAATTCCAAACCATTTTTTTCATTTTTGTTTTGTGTAAATTCAAATCAAAGAAAACTGATCTAAATATACGATTGATTTTTCAGAATGTAAACTATGCAATTGTAATCTATGCACAATTCACTTGAAAAGTATGCAAATGTAATCTATGCACATTTTTCATTCATATTCTGAAAATGAGAATTCTAATTATGCAAATGTGATCTATGCAAGAGAATTCTCAAACACAAGACGATTCTAATGTGATCTAAGAACCAATCAAGTGCAAGTCGAGAAAATTGGGTGAGAGTTCCAAAGATCATAAAATAAAAACACTCAAAGGCGATTAACACTCATACACAATTTAGCCCCCCCGGCGAATGAGGGGGAAATTTTTTTGCAAAAACAAGAGCAAAAAGATGCAAAATTGTGAAAGGACTGAGACAAACCTCCAAGTAATGACCAAAGGAAATCAAATTAAGAATTTCTCAAAAAAGAGACTCAAAACACCCAATTGATGAAAGCTTAGAGTAGGAATGCTAATCAAACAAGCTTAGGTGAAGATCTTTGACAGGAGACTAATGGATCTGGGCAGTAAAAACTAAGAAAAAGCAAAATCTAAGAGGAAAAATGTAAAAAATGGAATTTTCTTAAATTTTAGCAGGGGACGCACGCAACCCGTTAAGACAGTTGCGGGCCCGCTCTGTGCACACAGCGACAGTGCGTCCAAGGACGCACTGTGCAATACTCAGAGGGTGCGTCCTACTGGAAAATTCAAGAAAAACTAAATTGAATCTAACCCTAAGCTAACCCACCCAGAAACAAAGTCATAGAGCCAAAAACCAGAAAATAAATGACTTTTCTCAGAGCAAAGTTACATACAAAGGAAAAGACTTTCACATCAATGGAGTCCCCAGCGGAGTCGCCATTTTGTCAGGCGGAAAGAGTCGATAGTGCGGACACAAATCAACCTCCCTAGGAGCCTAAGACTCTCTAGTGACAAACAAGACAAACAAGAGAAATCCTTCCCTAAACATGCATTTACTATATAAGAAATCAAGTGTTTAGATCCTACCTGTAGTCCAACGCTGTTGTAGCAGTCCAGCCTCGCTGATCCGGATGAGCTCCTCCTTCACTTCGAAACCTGCATTCACTAACAATGAAACGATTAAATAGCACTTGATAATCTCATAAAATAAAACATATTTAACACATAGACCAAGGAGTACATGAAACAACTCATAAATAACAAGTTATTGAGAAGAATGGACTCATTTGCATTAATAGGAAACAAAAGGAACAATTACAACCTGAGCCTTGGTGTTGTGCACGTCCCTCCCAGGGTCCATCAAGAGTTCTCCTTTACTTTGACAAAGCTCACCCACTTCCAAATAGAACAAGTAAAGATGGCAATCTCTCCTCACAAGCTTCTAAATGGGAGTCCTAATCCCTGCAGCATCTACCCTTAGAAATGTTTAGCTTTCAACCTCTCCTCCTTCTGGCCCAATGCCTGTATTTATAGTGCTCAAGAGGAGGTTAATCAGGTCCACCATCAATGGGATAATCCCCTCTTTGGATGGGATAGCTCCCTTATTGATGGGATAAGTTCCTCTTTGGTAGGAGTGCATGAACCATCTGGAGGCGCTCAATACACGTCGAACAACCTTCTAGAATGCTCTAGAAATGACCACAAGTAACTTTTTAAAGATGAAACTTGCGCATTTTAACCTTTACAGGGGGACGCACCTACCCCTTTACATACAGAGCGTCCAAAGACGCAGCTTTTGTGAACATTGGGTGCGTCCCCGCAGGTAAGGTTGAGAGAACCTGCGTACCCAGAGATAAATACATTTATAAAGACTTTCTCTCTTTTTTGGAGTTTGACATGGAGAGCAGAGGTATAAGACTTGCCTAAAATGTCACCATGGCTATTTACAGTTAGTATGGCTCTATCAACAGTCATGCTATCCTCTTAGGCAAGTCTTATACCTCTACTCTCCATGTCAAACTCCAAAAAAGAGAGAAAGTCTTTATAAATGTATTTATCTCTGGGTACGTAGGTTCTCTCAACCTTACCTGCGGGGACACACCCAATGTTCACAAAAGCTGCGTCTTTGGACGCTCTGTATGTAAAGGGGCAGGTGCTTCCCCCTGTAAAGGTTAAAATGCGCAAGTTTCATCTTTAAAAAGTTACTTGTGGTCATTTCTAGAGCATTCTAGAAGGTTGTTTGACGTGTATTGAGCGCCTCCAGATGGTTCATGCACTCCTACCAAAGAGGAACTTATCCCATCAATAAGGGAGCTATCCCATCCAAAGAGGGGATTATCCCATTGATGGTGGACCTGATTAACCTCCTCTTGAGCACTATAAATACAGGCATTGGGCCAGAAGGAGGAGAGGTTGAAAGCTAAACATTTCTAAGGGTAGATGCTGCAGGAATTAGGATTCCCATTTAGAAGCTTGTGAGGAGAGATTTCCATCTTTACTTGATCTATTTGGAAGTGGGTGAGCTTTGTCAAAGTAAAGGAGAACTCTTGATGGACCTTGGGAGGGACTTGCACAACACCAAGGCTCAGGTTGTAATTGTTCCTTTTGTTTCCTATTAATGCAAATGAGTCCATTCTTCTCAATAACTTGTTATTTATGAGTTGTTTCATGTACTCCTTGGTCTATGTGTTAAATATGTTTTATTTTATGAGATTATCAAGTGCTATTTAATCGTTTGATTGTTAGTGAATGCAGGTTTCGAAGTGAAGGAGGAGCTCATCCGGATTAGCGAGGCTGGACTGCTACAACAGCGTTGGACTACAGGTAGGATCTAAACACTTGATTTCTTATATAGTAAATGCATGTTTAGGGAAGGATTGCTCTTGTTTGTCTTGTTTGTCACTAGAGAGTCTTAGGCTCCTAGGGAGGTTGATTTGTGTCTGCACTATCGACTCTTTCCGCCTGACAAAATAATTTGTCAGGCGGAAAGAGTCGATAGTGCGGACACAAATCAAGCTCCCTAGGAGCCTAAGACTCTCTAGTGACAAACAAGACAAATAAGAACAATCCTTCTCTAAACATGTATTTACCATACAAGAAATCAAGTGTTTAGATCCTACCTGTAGTCCAACGCTGTTGTAGTAGTCCAGCCTCGCCGATCCGGATGAGCTCCTCCTTCACTTCGAAACCTGCATTCACTAACAATCAAACGATTAAATAGAACTTGATAATCTCATAAAATAGAACATATTTAACATATAGACCAAGGAGTACATGAAACAACTCATAAATAACAAGTTATTGAGAAGAATGGACTCATTTGCATTAATAGGAAACAAAAGGAACAATTACAACCTAAGCCTTGGTGTTGTGCAAGTCCCTCCCAGGGTCCATCAAGAGTTCTCCTTTACTTTGACAAAGCTCACCCACTTCCAAATGGAACAAGTAAGGATGGGAATCTCTCCTCACAAGCTTCTAAATGGGAGTCCTAATTCCTGCAACATCTACCCTTAGAAATGTTTAGCTTTCAACCTCTCCTCCTTCTGGCCCAATGCCTATATTTATAGTGCTCAAGAGGAAGTTAATCAGGTCCACCATCAATGGGATAATCCCCTCTTTGGATGGGATAGCTCCCTTATTGATGGGATAAGTTCCTCTTTGGTAGGGGTACATGAACCATCTGGAGGCGCTCAATACACGTCGAACAACCTTCTAGAATGCTCTAGAAATGACCACAAGTAACTTTTTAAAGATGAAACTTGCGCATTTTGACCTTTACAGGGGGACGCACCTGCCCCTTTACATACAGAGCGTCCAAGGACGCAGCTTTTGTGAACATTGGGTGCATACCCGCAGGTAAGGTTGAGAGAACCTGCGTACCCAGAGATAAATACATTTATAAAGACTTTCTCTCTTTTTGGAGTTTGACATGGAGAGCAGAGGCATAAGACTTGCCTAAGAGGATAGCATGACTGTTGATAGAGCCATACTAACTGTAAATAGTCATGGTGACATTTTTTAGTGTAACAGATTGCCCCCTAAAGTGCGAAGCCTGTAATAGATTAGAGTTTTGTAAATCTAGGAAGGGTGAAGCGCTTTATCATTTCAAGGATTATCTCGTGGAGAGCCTGGTCAGAACCTGCAATTTTGAACACAAAATACATGTATAAGATTATATCATCGCTGAGGTAGGCATTCCCATACTCAGATCAAAACTTTAACTAACTGACTAACTACTCTGATACAGGAATGATCTTGCAGTACATCATAATCATAGGCTTTTGTAGACACAGTATGGGCGTAGCCATCTGTTTATGATTAGTCTACTTAGATAATGAATACAAAACTCCTCGCAGCCTAGATGGTGGAAACTAGATCCAGGGTCTTCATTTCTGCTTCCCGAATTGGTACGATTCTAGCCATGCGAATAAATGAGTTGATGTCGAACATGGTAGAAACCACTTGATTACCAGTCGATGATGTAAACTGTTAACAAGTGTGAGAGAGACCACCAGTAATGTCAATGGTTCTCAAAGTACCCAGTACAATCCATGAGATGTGAATGAATGAGTTGATGTCGAACATTTCACGGAATCCTTCGATCGAAAGTCAATGATGTAAACTGACGTCAAAGGCGAGAAACCTGCCATTGATGCATGCAGACTTCAAGGTACTGATGATCTCTAAGTCATCTTTCTAGATAATGTGCTGATGTCGATAGAAAGCGACTCGTTGCAGGCAAGCCCGCAACACGAAATCATAGTTCAAGCTGAAGAAATATTGCTGTAAGGACTGACTCAGGGATGGTCAAATGGATGACAAGTATTTTGCAGATGAAAGTTTTATTTGCAGACCTCTTGAACACATAACGACACAACAGATGGCTTGGTAACAAATGACTCAAAGTTAATCCCCGGAACCTGGCTGAAGACTTTCAATGTGGTTTGATCAACTGTGAGGCAAAGGATTTCCCAACCCAGGTGAATGAAAAGTGTCGTGTCCAAGAGTGGTAATAAAGTTTCTTCTGAGACAAAGGATAACAAATAGGCTCATTCTTCTCTCTTTTACCCCACCATTTCTGGCAAGTACCTCTTTATTTTTAACAAGCTTGAGGAGGATAACATATGCTTGATTATAAGCTCATCCTTCGGATGAGTCCAACCTAGTTTTGATTCGAACCCTAGGAAGGAGTGGTTCGTTCCTGTTTGTAATTGAACAGGTCCTTTACTGTGAAATTTTAACGAGCCCAGTATAGGAGAAACTCGGCGTTTTTCATTTTTAGAGAGTCTAAAAAAACTAAAGAAGACTCCAGGTTGAACTTTTTCGTAAAGTTGTGTCTCCCAAGCCCGACAAAGTATAAAATAATACCTGAGAGAACCGCTTAGTCTTGCGACCAAGGAGTACTTTCATGATTAGTGCCTCTGACCTGAAAAGTAAAAAGCGATCAAGGACACGTCGTTTTATTTCCATATCGAGTTTGAAACGACAAAAACCCGGCAATCTTTTCCTGTTTTTTACGGTCAGAAAAGAGCTATAAGGGGACCGTCTTTTAATTCCGTTTTAACGAGTGTAAAAGAAACGCTCGGCAATCTTTTCATGTTTTAGGAGTCTGAAAAGGGCTTAAAAGAGAACTCCAAGGTTTCACTTTTTTGTAAGTTTTAATGAGTTTGAAAAAATGATAAAAATGTACTCATGGTTTTCACTTTTTCGTAAGTTTTAATGAGTTTGAAAAAATGATAAAAATGTACTCATATGGCCGACTTTCAATTTAATTTACGAGCAGGAAAAAACGGAAAGAACTCGGCATTTTCATTTGTTTTACGAGAATGAAAGATAGCAAAATAATCTCGGGATTTTCATGAGTTTAACGAGTCTTGAAAATAACTGAAATTGACTCGAGATAGGTTTCATTTTTACAAAAGCTTGAAACAGATAAAAACTATGCTTCAAAGTAGTTTCATTTTTACACAAGCTTGAAACAGAGATAAAACTGTGCTTGATGCCCCCTAAGCGTAACTGCTAGAGCGCATGCCCCCCAGCTTCATTTCATTCAACTAAATACAAGCTGGATGGAATGAAAGTTGAGTTACGAGATCATTTGAAAGACTCGACCTAAAACTGTAAAAACTAAAATAACTAACCTAAATATACAACTTAACATTTACGAGATCAAGTCAAACTCTCGACTCAAGTAGAGGAGGATTTGTTTCATTTTTTAACGAGCTTGACACAGGAAAAGAACTATGCTCGGATCCGGTTTCATGTTTACACAAGCTTGAAACGAAAAACTATGCTTGTTATAAGTTCACATGCCCCCAGCATAATGACGCAAAACGAGGTACATTCCCCCCAAGCTTCATTGCATTCAATGAGGTGGATGGAATGAAGCTTTACTTTCAAGATCTTGGAAAGACTTGTGGGAGTTGTTTCATTTTTTAGTGAGGTTGACACAAGAAAAGAACTATCCTCAAAAGCCTTGTTTCATTTTTTAAACGAGCTTGACACAAGATAAGGAACTATGCTCATAACTATTCTCTACAATCTACCTAACAAAAACTCTACTCTAAAAACCTTGTTTCATTTGTTAACGAGCTTGACACAAGACAAGGAACTATGCTCTAAAATCCTTGTTTCATTTTTTAATGAGCTTGACACAAGACAAGGAACTATGCTCATGACTACTCTCTACAATCTACCTACTTAACCTACCCTTGTTTCATTTTTTAATGAGCTTGACACAAGACAAGGAACTATGCTCAAGACTCCTTGTTTCATTTTTTAACGAGCTTGACACAAGACAAGGAACTATGCTCAAAAAGTTCGCATGCCCCCAGCATAATGATGCAAAGCGAGGTACATGCCCCCCAGGCTTCATTGCATTCAACCGGCTGGATGAAATGAAGGTTTACTTTCAATATTTAACTTGAAAAGGGAGTTGTTTCATTTTTAAGGAGGTTGACACAAGAAAAGAACTATCCTCATACCTGATTCATTATTTAACGAGGTTGACTCAGTAACAGGAACTATCCTCAAAACCCTACTTTCTACAATCTACCTATATATCCTAAAATCTACCTGATTCATTTTTTAATGAGGTTGACTCAGTAAAAGAACTATCCTCAGGCTAGCCTGTTTCATTTTTTAACGAGGTTGATACAGGAAAAAACTATCCTCGTACAAACTGATTCATTTTTTAACGAGGTTGACACAGTAAAAGGAACTTTCCTCATTTATACTGATTCATTTTTTAACGAGGTTGACACAGTAAAAGGAACTTTCCTCATGGCAGCCTATTTCATTTTTTAACGAGGTTGATACAGGATAAAACTATCCTCGCCACTCCTTGTTTAGATCCTACCTGTAGTCCAACGCTGTTGTAGCAGTTCAGCCTCGCTGATCCGGATGAGCTCCTCCTTCACTTTGAAACCTGCGTTCACTAACAATCAAACGATTAAATAGCACTTGATAATCTCATAAAATAAAACATATTTAACATATAGACCAAGGAGTACATGAAACAACTCATAAATAACAAGTTATTGAGAAGAATGGACTCATTTGTATTAATAGGAAACAAAAGGAACAATTACAACCTGAGCCTTGGTGTTGTGCAAGTCCCTCCCAGGGTCCATCAAGAGTTCTCCTTTACTTTGACAAAGCTCACCCACTTCCAAATGGAACAAGTAAGGATGGGAATCTCTCCTCACAAGCTTCTAAATGGGAGTCCTAATTCCTGCAGCATCTACCCTTAGAAATGTTTAGCTTTCAACCTCTCCTCCTTCTGGCCCAATGCCTGTATTTATAGTGCTCAAGAGGAAGTTAATCAGGTCCACCATCAATGGGATAATCCCCTCTTTGGATGGGATAGCTCCCTTATTGATGGGATAAGTTCCTCTTTGGTAGGGGTACATGAACCATCTGGAGGCGCTCAATACATGTCGAACAACCTTCTAGAATGCTCTAGAAATGACCACAAGTAACTTTTTAAAGATGAAACTTGCGCATTTTGACCTTTACAGGGGGACGCACCTGCCCCTTTACATACAGAGCGTCCAAGGACGCATCTTTTGTGAACATTGGGTGCGTACCCGCAGGTAAGGTTGAGAGAACCTGCGTACCCAGAGATAAATACATTTATAAAGACTTTCTCTCTTTTTGGAGTTTGACATGGAGAGCAGAGGCATAAGACTTGCCTAAGAGGATAGCATGACTGTTGATAGAGCCATACTAACTGTAAATAGTCATGGTGACATTTTTTAGTGTAACAGGTCTGCCAGTCTTAATCCATACACTCCTTCTTGCCTTAAAATACAGGGAAGGCTCCCTCTTTTTCTTTTCCTTCTTCTTGAGAGATGTGCTTAGGGTGGCCAGCACAGCTGCTACCTCCCTAGCTAAAATTTCCGGTGATTTTTCCCTCTGTTGCTTTGTCTTCAGACTTGCTATGGAAATTCCTATGCTAACTTTTTTCTGTCTTCCTGTAGAAGCAATTTTCGGGCTTCCTGTAGATATAGTTTTCACTATTTTGGCTTGCTTGGCCGGGGGTGTCTTCTTCTTCAATTTTGCTGTTGTTTCCTTGGATGTGCCCCCACTTGCTTGGACCTTTTCAATCCTTTCTGCCCTGATTTGTAACCGTTTCTCCCTTGGCGTTTGTGCTTTTATTTCACCCATAGCTTTGGCCTCAGTAGCTTGGCTTTTTTCTTGTTTCTCTTCTTGCTTTTCCTGTGGTGGCCTGTCCTGGGTTTTCTTACCCTTAATTTCCTTACCCTTAGTTTGCTTCTCTTCCTCAATATGCTCCTTTTCCTCACTGCTGGATGAAGTGAGTTCTTCAGCTAGAATCCGGATATCATCATCCTTGGTCATATTGTGAAAAATATCCCAGGAGAGAGGGACAATATAAGTATGGAGCGAATATTCTACTAGAAGCTTGATAAGCCCATGATGGGCCAGCTGGTCTGGTGTCCCTTCCTTTAGTTTTTTGCCACACTCAATCAATGACTATAGGAGGAAATATGGTAGGCTTAATTTTTGTTCTGTGGGTAAATCCATCTTATGCCTGAGCTCAATTAACAACCGGAAGTGATTGTATAACCATATACAAGACTGAATCGCCCCTCACAGGTAATGTATTTCATAATCTGAAGGCTGACCTCGCTCCAAAATGGATGTAGGCTAGCTCTCCGGACCCCATTTTTATCCTCTGAAAACTGTTCTTCTGGTAGGAAAAATTCCTTTTTGGCCTTCTGGCCCAATTTCCTTTCCTCTTTATCCCAGGGTATCCCCAATGGCAAGTCAGTGACCCAACTAATGAGTTGTGGTGTGAGTCTTAAGGTCAATCCTCGGAAATTGACAATGGCTAGTATCTTGGATTTGGGCTGCAGGGACCTTAGGAACTCCTCTGTTATTTCATCATCGTGACCTTGAATTCTGTCACAGAAGGTCATCCACTTTGCACGGGTAAATAGGTCTACCACCTCAGGAGTTTCTCTCAACTTCTTGGAATCCGAGGGTTCCTTTCTGATAAACCCTCCTGGCATGGTGAAAAATACTCAAATACTCTATTTTGGCTTGTGCTCTGATCAGAAAGGGAATTCTGTTTAAGGTTTCCTCCTTTGATTCTCAGGACAGGGTTTCTCAGATGTTTGTATCTCCCTTTTCACCAATTCTTGGTTATAATGCTGCTGCTGCCCCAAAACTTGACTGTCAAAATGAAATTAGGCTCTCACAGATAGAGTGCAGAGCTTAATTTTCACACCCACCATATACAAGTCACATTTTTTATGCATAGATCAGTCCTTACAAAGGTTTATCGTTTCTACAGGAGGGATTCGTTAACAGGCACCGTGGAGGAGAATGTAACACTGAACCAACTGAAAAAAACTCCGTGTATCACCCAGGCAAACGACAATTCTTGACCCATAGGCAGACTTGTTTTAACTTTCCCTACTCCAAACAATTTAATTTACCACCTTTTGAAATTTCATGCACGGGTATGGCGTTTTTCGAGCCTACCTCTCTTCGAAACTCCAATTCCAACGCAGAAGATCTGGGTTTCTCTGCTCCGGGAGGCTGTGCTGTGCTTCCTGTAGAGAGCTTTTCCGGCTACTGGAGGACGTCACGGCACTTCTCAGCAAGCTTGGGATGCGGGAGGAGTTTGAGACGGGCCAAGAAGCTCGGGCTAACGAACTGCAGAGGAGGAGGATGCGTACGCCACTGAAAACCGGTTGCAATAGTAAATGCCAGTGGTTAATGTGAGTGTTATGGCTGAAGAATTTTGAATTACGGCGCAATTCATGGCGTGGGGGTGAGGTTTCCAGGCCGATCCGTTGGCCAACGTCACAACCATCATTCTCCGGCGTGTCTCTAACTGCCATTTTTTCTATCTCTACCATTATCTGCCGTCATCACTGCCCATCCACTGATTTCACTGCAAATCCGCCGATTTCCCTCGACTGGACACTTCCCATGTGTCGACTTCACGGCCCTTTGGCAGATTTGAGCATAACCGAGCTTGTTTGAATCCCACGAGGCCATTTCGATGGACTGTGGGTGGCCAGTTGACTGGCCACCGAATTTGTTCAATCCGCACATTCACAGACATGCAGTTTTCATAGTATAGTTCATGCGATTTGACGAAATAAGGTTAGGCACTTACCTGTGTGGCCGTGGATGTGCTCTGCAGGTTTCCGGACATGGAATGATGGCTCTGCTCTTTGCTGCTTCGTGCACAGGCATTGGAATTCCTTCGTTCATTGGTTGATGCTGCATGCAGGCTTCGGAATTCGATCCACTAGTAGTGAACGTTGCATGCACGACTCTGCCTTTTCTCAGCTGTCGAGGAGGTGATCACATTCAAGCAGAGCTGGTTGCATGCCTCCTGTGTTGATTTCAACTGCTCTTGACTCCATAGTGTGTATTCCAGGCGGATCAGCTGCTACAGGATTCCTGTAGGACATCCTGTAGTTGTTTCTCCTCCTGGGCTGCATGCTGAAATGAACAGGGTTGTATTCATGATTGAAGGGTCCTAATGAAGCTTTAACAGGTAGAGTGTGTGGGCCTTCATGTACTTGATTTGTCCTTTGAGAAAAAAAAATTGCAATCTGAGGAAATCAGGACTTTTTGCATGACTGTGCAGGAAACAGGTCCAGATTGTGGTAATGGTGGTGGAAAGAGATGAAACAGGTGATGGATGGGAAAAAGGGGTGGCTGCATGCCTTATCAATAGATTTCAAGCTTTAAATCCCTCTCCAGAATCGATTTTGGTGTGCCCAAAGGTTCTACAGGATGTTTCCTGTAGAAATGCAGAACTTCCTGTAGAAAGCCCTGAAACTTCCTGTAGGAGGTCGAAGCTTGACCCGAATGTGTCCAAATCCTGGAAAAAGTGAGTTTCCATGGAGGGAGTGTCTGTGAGGATGTCTAGTGACTTGGTACGAACCCCTGTCCTTGGTTTGCACGACCTTCTTTCTCTGCACTGTATTCCCTGCAACCTGCAATAATTCTTCAGAGATGAGACCTGTTTCTTTTCTTTTTCTTTCCTCTTTTTCTTTTTCTCTTTTTTTTTTTTTTTTGAAAGACAGCAGGGGTCCCTTCATGAGGTTTTCACCCCCACTATCTACCCTGGGCGCCTCAGAGAGGTTTTCACCCAAGGATCCTTTTATTCAAATTCTTTATTTTCTGAGAGACAGCAGGGGCGCCTCCGTGAGGTTTTCACCCTCACTGCCTAGCCTGGCCGCCTTAGAGAGGTTTTCGTCCAGGGATATTTTTATTCCCCATTTTTTTTCGTGATGAAGGTGTGGCTGGAACATAGGTAGAACCTTGCTCTATTACCAACATTGATTTTTCCATAGTTTCAGTGAACTCCTGCCTTGAAAGGGGTTTCTTGTAGATTTTCAATCGATGCCCATCGAAAAGCATGGGGATGGCTTCTTCATCAATGGTCCTGATAATGACCAAACCATTGTCATTGCATTTCTCCAATGTATACGGTCCTAACCATCTTGTCCTCAGCTTTCCTTTGAAATCCTTGTATCTTGAGTCATACAATAGCGCCCAATCTCCCGGCTGGAATTGCTTTTCATTAAGGTGCCGGTCATGCTATATCTTCCTCTGGAGTTGAACTACTTCTGAGTGGAGGAGGGCTTGCATTCTTTTTTCATCTAATCCATTCAGCTGCAATAATCTTTCACGTTGAGCATGCCTGAGATCTAGGTCCAGCAGAGCTGCCACCCTTAATGTATTGTACTCAAACTCTATGGACAGCAAAGCTTTCTTCCCGTAGACCAGCTCATAAGTTGTGAAACTGGTTGTAGTCTTCCAAGTGGTGTTGTAGGACAAGGTGGCCTCAACCAGGCGATCTGCCCAATCCTTTCTACTGCTGCTAACAACCTTAGTCAAAATCCCTTCCAATGCTCTATTAGTGACTTCCACCTGCCCATTTGCTTGAGGATGATAGGGGGTGGAAGTCTTGTGCTTGATCTTGTGAAGAGTGATAAAATCTTCAATCAGGTTGGAGGTGAACTGGCTTCCTTGATCTGTGACTAACTCTCTTGGATAGCCATACTTGTAGAAGATATTTTCCCTCAGAAACTCAGCCACCTTTTCTTCTGTTGCTGCTTTGATTGCCTTTGTTTCTGCCCACTTGGTCAGATAGTCGGTGCACACAATGACGTAAGACCGTTGCTTTGAAGGAGGGTCGATAGGACCCACAAAATCCATGCCCCACTTCTCAAATGGCTCGAAGGTCACTTGAGGTTGGAAAGGCATTTCATCCCTTGGAGTCGGTTTCCCCATCCTCTGACATCGGTCACACTGGCTGATGTATCTTATAACATATTGATGAAGAGTAGGCCAATAGTAGCCTACTTGTAGAATTTTGAAGGCACTCCTTTTGGCTGCAAAGTGGCCTCCATAAGGTCCATCATGACATGTTAGGAGGATGTCAAAGACTTCCTCCTCCCTAACACAACGTCTCAAGATCTGATTTGGGCCAAGTTTAAACATGTTGCCCCCGATCTTCCTTACACTTCTGCTCTTCTCCTTTGAGGATAGATGCGGAGGGAACTGTGCTGAGACCAAGTAATTTTCTATATCAGCAAACCATGGAGAGAGCACTGAGATAGCAAACAGATGTTCATCTGGCATCTGGTCATCCACTGTTCCTTCTTCACCTGCAGGCAAGTCCAATCTAGACAAGAAGTCAGCAACAAAATTTTCCTTACCTGGCTTGTCAACAATCATCAAATCAAATTGTTGCAACAAAAGTAACCATCTAATGATATGAGCATTGACATCAGGCTTATTCATTAAATATCTAATCGCAGCATGATCAGTGTGTACAAATGTTTGATAACCAGTGATGTAGTGTCTGAACTTGTTTAGGGAATGGACTACAGCCAGGAACTCTTTCTCGGTTACAATATAGTTCATTTCTGCCTTGGACAGGTTTTTGCTGACGAAGTATATGGCATATGGGAGTTTCTCCTCAACTTTTCCTAAGGCTGCCCCTATGGCTTTGTTCGAGGCATCAGTGTGGATGTGGAAAGGTAGGGTGCAGTTTGGACCTCTCAAGATCGGGGCAGACACCAGCTTATCTTTCAACTCATCTAGTGCCACTGGACAGTTGTCAGCCCATTTGAACTCAACATCTTTCCCTAAGAGTCCAAACAAAGGTGAGGCTAGCTTACTGAAGTCTTTAATGGACCTTCGATAATATCCTGCTAAGCCTAGGAAACTTTGAACACCTCTTATCTTTTGCGGAGGTGGGATCTTTTGGATGATAGCAATCTTATTAGGGTCCACCTATAATCCTTGCCGAGAAATGGTATGACCTACCACAGTCCCTTTAGTCATCGGAAATTCACATTTTTTGGGACTGAGGGACAGGTTCATCTCAATGCACTTGGTTAGAACTTTTCCCAGATTAGTCAATGCTTCTTGGAAGTTGGACCCATAAGGAGTAAAGTCATCCATATAGATTTCTACCGAATCATGGACCAACTCCGAAAGGATGCTCAATACTGCTCTCTGGAAAGTGGCAGGAGCGTTGCATAGCCCAAAGGGAAGGACCCGGTAGGAAAAGGTACCCCAAGGACAGGTGAAGGTGGTTTTATCTTGGTCTTCCGGGCTAATTTGGATCTGGTTATACCCGCTGAACCCATCTAGGAAAAAGAAGAAATTCTTCCCTGCCAGTCCATCCAACACTTGATCTATGAAAGGCAAAGGGAAATGGTCTTTCTTAGTGGCTTTGTTAAGTTCTCAGTAATCTACATAGATTCTCCACTTCCCGTTCTTTTTGGGCACCATCACTAGAGGCGAGACCCACTCACTATTAGAGATAGGATAGATGAATCCTACATCTAATAATTTTTGCAATTCTTCTTTGACAATGTCCTTAAGGGCTGGATTCATTCTCCTCTGAGGCTGCCTGACCGGTTTAAAATCTTCTTTAATGTAGATGTGATGGGTACAGACCGAAAGATGGACTCCTTTCATCTCCTTATAGCTCTAGGTGAAAGCATCTAAATGATTGTTCAGTAAGCTACACAGCTCCTTCTCCTGGGAAGGAGATTGGGAGGAGTTGATCTTTAAAGTTCTTTCAAGACCAAACTCCACATTTTTAACTCTGGGAGAGGTTGGATCAGTCACACAGAGGTCCACTGAGGTGCTGGCTTAGGTATCCTCCACCAATTCCTCTAAGGACAGTGCACTGGGAGGTGGATTCTGAATCAAAGTCTCAATCAAATGATCATCCTCGGTTTGAGTACCTCCCGTAGTGGTTTCTACTGTGCACAATGGTGTAGAGTAGACCTCATCCTCATCTCCATCTTCCAACCAGAGTGGTAAGTCATGTTCTAGCAGAGGTCGGGCAGGAGGATATAGGACTAGCTGCTTGGACATAGGCCCATTCTTGATGGTCATGCTTCCAACTTGGCAACTGATGTAAGCATCCGCAGTGGCTAACCAAGGCCTTCCCAAAATGAGGGGGTATCCAGTGAGCTTAGCCTTTCGCTGAAGGACCAAGAAGTCTGCAGGGTATTCCCAAGAGTCAACAGAGACCAAGACATCCTCCACAATCCCTTCGGGAGTCATGGTGGAGCGATCTACCAACTGCAGGACTGTCGAGGTCTTCCTTAAGGAATTCTGAAGGTTGAGTTTAAGCATGGTGTCCCTGGTCATCAAATTAATGGCAGCCTCTAGATCAATCAAGGTATGGGGGATTATGGTGCCATTGATGTGGACATCAAATACAGGACTCCCAGGGTCCAAATACTTTGGACAGATTACTTGCCCCAACATTAGATCGGACAGTTGTCCGATGACATTGATAGTCGAGGCATCTCTCTTTCTCCTGCCTGGGTGCCTGAAACACTTCTCCTTAATCAATTTGTTGTATATCGGTACATCTTTGATGGCATGGAGAAGTGGTATCTTCACACACAACTATTTTAGTTCTCCCAGAAGTTTAGTCTCCTCTGGGTTTGGTTGCATGGTTACTGTTAGTCGCTCAGGAAAGGGTGGAATGGCTTTGGGTTTACTTTCCTCTTTCTCTTCCTCGTCCTCTGGGGGAGGAGGTTGGTGATCTGGAAGGGTATTTCTGGATCGCAGGTTGATCTCCTGGATCTCCATAGCATAGGTAGGATATGTTGTCTCCCCAGTGTATACCTGTTGGGCCTATCGGATGTTGGGGTTAGGGTTCGGTTGAGCAGGCATCTGGGGTTTTATTGGAGGAGCAGGAGGTAATGGTTGTGGTTGAGCCGGTGGTGGAGGCAGAATGGTGGGAGGAGAGTTGTATTGGGGCTTCCACCCTGGTTGAGGTGCATTCCACTGAGGCTGTGGCTGGACATGTGAGTGAAACGAACGAGCAGTGGGTTGAGTATGGTATTGAGGTGGATAAGACCACGGAGGGGGTGCAGACCATGAAGGATGAGTAGGGGGACCCCAAGAAGGCATGTGAACAGATTGGTTGGGGTTATAATAAGCTTGGGATGTCCCTTGCATCCCCCGCTGGTAAGGTCTGGGTCCATGCGGCCTCCTTTGGTTGAGGAAGTAGAGAGGTTCAGTGGGTGCCTCAGTCCCTTGGTACATGGCTTTAAATCCGGGCAAGGTTAGGCATTGGTTTGTTGGGTGGTTCTCCTCACAAATGAAACATACCTCTAGTGAGTGCAATGGACACTCGTTCTTACGGTGCGTCCTCGTACATCTGGGACAGAAAATGGCCAAAGCCCTCTCAGCTTCCTCTTTCTTTTGTTGGATTCGGAAAGTATCAAGTTGCATGGCAATGGTCTTTCTCATCTCAATTTTGAGGTCTTCCATCTGATTAGCAAACTTATGCTTGGAGAAGCTAGTACTAGCTGAAAGTGGATTCCCCCTACCTCTTTTCCGGGCTGCCCTAGAATGGTTTCTAAACACAGTCTTTATGTCCTCATAAGGTAGTTGGTAAATGTCTCCTCCAGCTAGCATGTGAAGGGTATCTAGGAGGTCTTCAGGGACTCCTTGGAGCAGAATCCACTTTAGAGATTCAGGGTCAAGTGTGCAGCTGGCCGTTTATAGCTGAGTTGGAACCTTTCCTCGTAGTCCTCTAAAGACTTATCATTTCCCATGGTCATCTGAAATATTTCTCCCTTGGTTTCCTTTGACCTACAGTAATCCTGATATTTGTTGTTAAAGGCTTGCTGCATCTGAGCCCAAGTAGTGATACTGTTTCCAGGTAACCCCATGAACCAGCGTAATGTTGCATCCTTGAGGGTAGAGGGAAAGAGTTTCAACTTTTTCTCATCTTCTGTATAGTCATAGGTTCGACAAAGGACAACAATCTCAAACAGGAAGGTATCAGGGTCTTCAATGGTCAATCCATGGAAATCACGCAAGGCTGAGGGACTTATGTTCTTCATTTTCATGTCCCCGTTGGTCTTTCGGATGGGGAAGGTACCTTCTATTCTCTCGTCATCGTCTCTACCATTTCTATTGTCAGCCATGGTCTCAAAAGGAATGTTTTCTTGCTCTTCTTCTGTTATAGGATCTTCGTATATCTCAGGAGGTTCAGCTATAGGGTCTTCTGGATCACTGCCACCAAAGAAGAGAGAAGGGTGACACAGGAAGTGGTGGGGGTGTTGGGTAGGAATTTTCCGGTATTGTCTCTGTTCCTACGAGGCCTGAAATGATTTTTGGTTGCTTTTTATTTTTTCTCTGCTTGTACCTGCAAAACTTTGAAACAGATGGAATTGCAACTAACTAAAATTTATCTTGTAGAAATGAAAATGCGGAATTGAAATGAAAGCAGGAAAGGACTAATCTATTTTTCTGAAATCAAATTGCGAGAATGAAATGCTAGACTACGCTTGCAGAATTGAAATTCTATTCTACGCTTGCAGAATTGAAATTGCAGAATGGAACTGAAATAAACTACTTAGAAGAAGGCTAGAGTAGGAAAATAGAAGAAAAGAAGCAATCACAAATGCTCTGACACTTCCCCGGCAACGATGCCAAAAAGAGTGGTGAGCTCCAGTATTGCAGCAATAATGCTGCAACTCATGGGACTCCCTTCTTTACTTTTATCAACCTAGTGGTTCGTAACAAACTTGGAAGCAATGGTGTTGTATGCACAAGTACTAGCTCTTGCCGCAGCTGTCACTTGGTCATCTGGCACAAGTCCGCTAGGGGCTCAAGCCAACTTCTATGAGCTCTGAGAAGAATATTTTTAACTGATGGATGAAAGTTAACTCAAAGAAGCCTAGTCTACTTGCAGAAAGAAACTGGAAAGCTGAAAGGAAATGTAAACCCTAGCAAACCCTAATTTTACCAGCTATCCCTACCGATGCAAGAAAGAGGATGCAAGCTACTGAAAGAGATGCCATTGACTTCTAGGAAGAGAAATACATGTATCTAAGCTACTTCTACAGTAACATCTGAAAAAAACATCTTTTTGTATTTTTGAATAAGTTGTTAGAATTATCATGCATGCAATTTGACTGTTTTGACTGTGCAGAGGTGGATTGGTGAGGGGAAATGCTTGGTTGAGGTCGGGAAGGTTTAGAGAGGGTCTAAGGGGTCCCTAACATCCTTCCAAAGAGTTTCACAGAGTTTGGCTATCAAGAAACCTCATTCGTGAGCTTCTACAGGAAGTCTGGAGGGGTTCTACAGGATGTGTGTGATTTTCTACAGGATGTTCAGAAATGGGATTTTGGAGGATGGATGGACGGAGAAAGATGAAGGAGTGAGTATGGAGATAGGATAAGGGTTGGAGGTGGTCTAGGACTTGGTGGATGGATGTTGTGGGGAAAAGTATTCGATGCGGATGACCCTATCCCTACTCTAAAGGTGACAGTCTTTAGCAACAACTGAAAGTAAAGCTTTGATGTTTTCCTTTATGAAAGTACAGAGAGGGGGAAGAAATGATCAACCAACCTGGTATCCTTCGCTTAGTCGATCTTGATCCTCTCTCTTTGTCTCTTGTTCCCAGCTCCTTGCTCTCTTTGCCGGTCCAGCTACACACAAGCCCTGCACAAAACGAGAGAGGAAACTACAAGATACAAGTACTCATAACTGATGCATGGATTAGAGTGAATCAAATATACATGTAAATACAATACATCAATGCAATACAAGTGTATAGGAGAACATGCAAAACTTTATTGATAGAAGTAACAGGGTTCTGAGAAGGTTACAACCAATGATGGCTCCAATCCAGCAACACCTCCCCAGCAGCAAGAACTCTCCTCTTCACCTCTAGTAAAACAATCACCCAATAGCTCTAACTGTAATCCAACAGCACCTCCTTGCTTTACACAAAATTCCAGCCTCCTCTAGACCTCATAGAAGAGCTCTATATATAGGAGAGAAGAAGAGAAGATGAGTCAGCTTGAGACTGACATGAAGCTGCCTTGTGTCCTTTCCTTCTTCAGTTAATCTTCAGTTCTTGAGTCCACTTGGAGATCCTTGATTACACATGGTGATCAAGTACCTCTTACTCATCACAGGGCGAATCTCATGAACCAAGTGTCAGTTTGGAAGCTTCCTGGGCAGTTGACACCTTGCAGGATGACTGTGCCACTTGGCCAATCTCGCCCAGCGCAGGTAGCCTTCATTACTTTTGACTTTCAGCGCAGGTACAGAGTGGGACAGTTGCATTACAGCGCAGAAGCTCAGTTAAGCAGCTGACATGATCCAAAATAAGCCTGTTTTGAAGTGTTTTCAGGTGGAGAACTGATTGGAAGTGCTGTTGTTTGATGACCTTGTTCTTTTAGGGGTAAGAACAACATGTTTAGGGACTGAGGATCCCTGTAATTATTGACATTCCATGCTCCCTGATGCGAGGCACAAAAATGTCTATAACAGTTGCCCCCTAAAGTATGAGGCCGTTTATCGGGTGAAATGCTTTATCTAGAGGATCTGAAGTTCGTTCCAGTGCTGAGGAGAGTGCCCTGTAATACAATACAATACAATACATTATTTTTCATTCATCATTATTCTCATGATCTAGCTGAGGCGGGCATTCCCATGCTCAGCTTTTTATAAATACATTTTGGTACATATGACAGACGATCGTCTGAAGATAGACTGATAATTTTCTGCTGAAATTATCATCCTTTGAGTAGGATGATCATCTGCTGCAATGATGTACATGGCAAATGCTTTTATATTTCCTGAATATATATCGCAGCCCGGATGGATGAAACTAGATCCGGGGTCTTCAAACTCGTTCGATCTTCACTCTAAGTACAAGTCGATCCATGTGAGAATTGCGCTGAAGTCGAACATGGAAAGACATCGCTTGATTACCGGTCAATAATGTAAACCGTTAACAAGCGCGAGAGGAATCACCAATAATGACGATGACCCTCAAGGTACTGCAGTACAATTCACGTGGCGTGAATAAGGACTTGGCGTCGAACGCCACGTAAAATCTTCTGGTCATAGGTCATTGATGTATACCTGTCGCCGGAAGTGAGAAACTTGCCATTGAGGCATGCAAGCTTCAAAGTACTGATGGGGGTGTTCCTAGATCAACTTCTTGGATAATGAGCTGAAGTCGACAAGAAGCGATCCGTCAAAGGAGGGCCTTAATGAATCCCACATCAATGACACGGAACGGAGCTAATGACTTTGGTGGAGGTGAAAACAAACTGTGACATATGATTCAGGGTGGCGATCATGAATGGATGAAGGATAATGTATGGCAGTGGATGGGACACGGTTGACACTTTCAGAATGACCCCTCTTGAACATATAACGACACTGATGCGATGGATCGGTAGCATTACCCCAAACGTGGATGGTGTGGCGAGGACCATGGTGATGAGACCGGTGAATGAAACAACCCAACCCGATGTGATACGGAGGAAAAGTGTCATATTCAAGAGTGACTTGCTACCATTAAACTTTGAATGTTCTCCCAATTTTTCCCCAGTCATTTCTGACCAGTACCTCTTTATTTTTGTCAAGCTTGAGGAGGATAACATATGCTTGTTCTATAACCTGCCCTTCGGGCAAGCCCATCGCTATGATTTAACGAGCCTAGCGATAGGGAAACTCGTTCTCGTCTAAAGACAAGTTTGTCGCTATTTAATCATTTTAACGAGTCTAACGACAAGGAAAACTCGGTCCTTTTCATTTTTAGAGAGTCTGAAAAGGTACATAAAGTCAACTCCATAATTCCTTTTTCGTCATCTAATCCCTTAAGTCCGAAAAAGTATAAAACAATACAGAAGGGATGTCTATTCGGTACTTTTACGAGCCGAACAAGACAAGCGCTCGATATTTTTGTGCAATAATCCCTCAGGTCCAAAAAGATTAAAATCTAGAGGAGGGATAGCTTTCGGTCGTTTAACGAGCTAGAAGGCCAAAACTCGGCAAACTTTTCATATTTCACGAGTCAGTGAAAAGAGCTCAAAGAAGACTCGCCTTTTGAGGAACGAGTGATAAACAGGGATAGCAACTGATTCCAGGTACAAATTGGAATTTTCCAATCACGGTAGTGTCACAAGGATGGCTAGGTGAAATCACTCTTCGCAGCTGTTCCTCAAAATAGGTAAATACACATATGGGGGTGAACGATCGGCCAAATGAAATGGAGGTGATGGATGAAAACACGACCAAGGCTTTTAAGGCTTATAAATTTGCGATCGCAATGGCTATTTACCGAGATAGGTTCATTTTTTAATGAGCTTGAACTTTGGCGAAAAACTCTGCTCACACTTTTCTATTTTTTAACGAGCATAAATTCCGTGGTAAAACTGCTCGATTCATGGTCAAATTTAATTTTTTACTTTTACTAGCTTTTCTCTTTTCAAATGTAGTACTTCATCTTCAATTGCTGCAACAAATTTTGTTAGAAATGGACAACATTTGCATGAAAACGAGATTATAACCCTAATATTTAACTTTAAACTGTGTAAAAGTCATAAAAATGGATTTTTACCTCTCATTTACCATTTCATTTGCATTTTGCTTGTTGGAGCTCTGGAGGTGCCTCTTCTTCCTTGATTTTCACCAGCTGATTCCGGGAGATTTTGTGGACGATTTTCGGCGCCGTTTGGACCAGGTAGGAGCTAAACCTTAGCCCTTCACTTTCATGGTTTCCTTTTTCAGTTTCAGGCATGTTTTTCAGAGTTTCTGGGCCCCAGGGGTTTCATTAGGGCGCCCTAGCATCAGCGCAGGTTCCCCTTTTGAAATCTGCGCTGTATTTCAGGCAGCCTTAAGGCAGACTGAGTTCCAGAGCAGGGGGAAGACTCTCTGCCTGCGCTGGGCCTAGAAAGACTGATTTTGCATGAGTTTTTTGATGATTTTTCGCCAGATTTTCATCAAAATCAGGAACTTACTCCTTCTCTTGTTTGATTGTAGGGAATTTTTGACAAAATGTCCCTTACATGGCGAGAACGAGAACATGAAGCAGAGGACATGGTTGCACTCCATGACCCAGTCACGGTGAGCGCGCTTCGGAACTGTGGCCTACTGAAGTTCTTCCGTATCTCTAGCATGAGAGCACAGATTTCTTTACTACAGTATATGCTTGATGCTTGGGATCCTGTTAACCAAGTATTCCAGATTAGGGGGAAGACCATCCCCTTGACCATAGAGGACATGTACTTCTTGACTGGGCTGTCAAGGCGGGGTGCCCCCGTTTCTTTGTCAGGTACGGCTCGAGGGACTACTTCCACCAGAGACTATATCCGTCAGTATTGCCGGGAAGGCTCACAGCCGAGCAAAGACGGCAAGATCAATATCCGTGACATCACTGACAGGTCTCTTAGATCCACTCTGTTTACTATTGGTAGGATGGCCGGTAGCGCAGCTTTACATGTTGCCAACAGATCTTACATGCAGCACGCTTTGGAGTGTCTCCAACCGAAAGTGTTTAACTGGTGTGATGCAGTACTTGTTCAGATGAAAAGTCAATTGACCAAGGTAAAGGATGGGAGGCTCAAGAACTTTGGTTTTGGTTCTATCCTGACTGCCTTTGCCTTGGAGAAAATCCCATTGATGCAACCTCAGTACATCATACTTGACTTGCCTTCTCCGACCGAGCCACGCATGCAGAGGTGGGTTGACCATATGTCCCGGCATGCTGGTCAACCTCAAATTACTTTCACTGAGTCCTTCTTTAGGTGGTTCGAGCGTCAGGAGATGGCATTTTCTGAGTATCCATACGTGGGTATGGACTACCGAGGTGATCCGGACTTGGTGCTTCCGGACGGCGAGCAATGGGGTGCTATTGGTAAAATCTCTGACCATATCACTGTTTATTGTTTTTTATTCATGATGTTACTGTTCAAAACTGATCAAACTCTTGGGTGCATGCAGATGTTGGTCCTGTTCGTCCAGTAGCTCGTCCACGATCGCCAGTTGCTGCCCCAGCAGCAGAGCCTACTAGGAGAGTTGTTATTCGCGACCTTGGTGATACTGAGATACTTGCAGCCGTGCAGGAGCAGGTTGAGAGCCTTACTCGTGGTCTTCCGGATGTACAGATTGACGAGTTACCTTTACAGTTGCAGCGGCACACTATTGGCGTGCCTAGACGATGGACCCGTCTTTTGCGCATGATCGCACAGACCGTGACGTACTTTCATGAGCACCACTAGGCTGGGGTGCCCCCTAGCATCTTTTTGAGTTCTAGGTCATATGACCGATTTTGTTTTGATTACAGCACATTATGTACAAACTATAAACAACTTTATATATTTTGATTTTCGGAGTTTATTTCTGTTTATTTGTGATCCACTTACATAGCACCGATGCATCTCTTTTATATATGTTGTAAATGTCTATCTAATACATAGTTTGCCAATGAATCTGTTAATGTGTTCAAGTTTCTGGAAATATGTTGGTATTGAATTGAATCAAACTCTCTTTCCAAAATCTTAACTCTTAGAAACATACGATAAATAGCTGGATTGCGGACTGAATATATACCAGTGAGTTGTAGTATCACAAGTTGTGAGTCTAGCCTAACAATTAGCCGGCGTATACCATGAGCGATGGTATCAGAGAGGAGTTCGATCAACGCACTATACTCAGCGATATTGTTTGTTGACCGTCCAATACACACACCTCTGAAACTCACTAACTCGCCGCTTGGATCAAAAATGGCCCAGGCAGCGGAGGACAAATTCCGCGTACTACGACTTGCTCCGTCGGCATATCCCACATATGTATCAGAATAATTCGACATCTGCAACAAACGAGAAAGGTGGATTACTACCGAAACAAACATTTTAGCGAAAACAAAATACAACAAAAGCACTCAGGTTACTATTTAGGCATAGTAACGCTTGAGATACAACCCGTTACGGGGTTGTGCCAGTGGTATTCCGTCATAATCCATTAACTCGTAGGCTCCTTTTGCTAACACCCTTTTAACAATATAGGGACCCATCCATAAGGACTGAAATTTTCCTGCTCCTAATTTATCGGATTCTTGGTCGTAAAGCAAAACCAAGTCACCCTCAGAGAAGTTGCGCGGTTTGACATTCTTGTCAAACTGTGCTTTGACTCGTTTCTTATGAGCCTCGTTTGCCAAAGCGGCATCACGACGGTTTTCATCCAACTGGATCAATTCCAGGAAACGAGCCTCTTCTTCTGAGGTTCCGGGGAGGAGGTCAATTGCGAGTTTAAGAGACGAAATTTCGCACTGGATCGGTAAGACTGCCTCCAGGCCATACACCAATTGGAATGGTGTGAACCCAGTGGCGTTCTTTACCGAGGTTCGGTAAGCCCATAATGCTGAGTACAGGATTAGATGCCATCTTCTTTTGTGAACCCCTATCATCCTTTGCAACATTCGCTTCAGGACCTTGTTGATTGCCTCAACTTGTCCGTTGGCTTGTGGATAATATGGGGTAGAGCTGTCGTGAGATAGCCCTAGTTTGGCAGCTAACTCAACCATCATGTGATTGCGAAAATGCGATCCATGATCTGTTACTATAGCTTGCGGAACGCCGAACCTGGCGACTACATGATTGAAAAAGAAAAGGGCAGCTGTTTCACCAGTGTTATCCAATGTAGGCATCGCCTCGGCCCATTTGGTAAAATAGTCAACAGCGACTATAATATACCCATGCCCCCCGGTCGAGGTGGGGTTACATTGCATGAAATTGATGCCCCACTTGGCGAAGGGCCCAACAGCAACTATTGGCTGCAAGGGTGCGGGCGGTCTTCTGGTTTTACTATCAAAGATCTGACATGCATGGCAACTTCTGACGGCTATTATGCAATCTTTAAACATAGTTGGCCAGAAATATCCTGCTCGTAAGATTCTTTGTGCTGTTGCATATCCAGATTGATGCCCCCCGCACGCGCCTGAATGACAATCATTCAGGGCTTTTTCAGCCTCCTCATGGGTAAGGCACCTCCTCAGAACCGTATCGATACCACGACGGTAAAGTGTATCACCGACGATCATGTAGTCTTTAGATTGGTATCGTATACGTTTCCGTTCCGAGTGTGAGGTATTAGGCCTAAACTTCTGGGTTTGGAGATAAACAATGATATCTCCATATCACTCATCGCTTACTGATATCAGAAACAAATTTTCATCCACGATTGATTCTTCTGATGTTTCATCGTTGGACGACGATGGGAGATCGCATAATAATTCCGCGAAAACTAGAGCTTTCTTCGATTTGGATTTTACAAAATCTAAATCAAACTCTTGAAGGATGGCTATCCATTTTGAATATTTGCCCCCAAGCAACTGTCGCGACAGTATATATGTCATGGGATTGCAATCTGACAGAACGGTAGTTTTCCTGAAGAGGACGTAATGTCGAAACCTTTGAATCGCTTGAACATCAGCAAGCGCTAGTTTTTCAACATAGGAATATTTACTTTCCGTATCATTTAAGTTTTTACTTAAATAATAAATAGGATGTTCAATTCCATCGACTTCTTGCACTAGGACCATCGCAATGGTCGTATCTGCTGCAGCTAGATACAGGTTAAAATCTCTTTGATAATCCGGGGCATACATTAATGACGCTCTTACTAGACAATCTTTCAGAGCGTCAAAGGAAGCTTGCGCAACCTGGTCCCAGACAAAAGGTACATCCTTTTTCAAAAGACGAGTATAACCTTTGGCAAGTTCTGCGTAATTTGGAATGAACCTCCTCAGAAAGTTTACTTTCCCTTGGAGTTTCTGAATCTGAAGCAAATTTGAAGCTGGAGGCAAATTAATGATTGCCTGAACCTTACAGGGGTCGAGACGAATCCCATCCTTAGAGACAACAAAGCCAAGTAAACGACCATAACCGACGCAAAACACACATTTGTGCGGATTGAGTCTTATCTTATAATGTCGGCAACGTAGAAATATCGCTCTCAAATGCCGCGGATGATCAGTCCGCTTCTGCGAATGAGCCGGAAGATCGTCGAGGTAAGGTTGAACAATGTTCTTGATGTCATGGAAGGCATAATTCATTGCCCTCTGAAATGTCACCCCTGCGTTCTTTAAACCAAAGGGTAATTTTCGATAAGCGAATGTGCCCCACGGACAGATGAATGCAGTCTTAGACTGGTCCTGTGGGCGGATATTTATTTGATTATACCCGGAAAATCCATCCATAAAGGAAAAGATTTCACATCCGGCGCATTCATCAATTATCTGGTCGATGAAGGGTGTAGGGTAGTTGTCCTTTGGACAAGCTTTGTTTACATCCCTATAGTCGACGCACACTCTTATCGTCCCTTGTTTTTTCATAACAGGGACAATATTCGATACCCAATCAGTTAGAGGAACCGGGTAGATGAATCCAGCATGGAGAAGTTTTTCAACTTCTGCCTTAATGGCAGCGGCTTTCTTCGGATGTACCTGCCGAAGCCCTTGTCTTACTGGTTTGACATCAGGATACATTTTAATTTCATGTTCAACTATGCTCGAGTCAATGCCTGGCATTTCATCATATGACCATGCAAAGACATCTCTAAATTCGTGAAAGAGAGCACTATATATTTCCAGTTCTGAAGGGGAACAACTTTTGCCGACATGAATATTCTCAACAACATCAGATTTTGTCGAGATGTTTATGGCTATAGTCTCTTCAATATTGGATAGATTTCGCTCTGAATCCACCGTATTTACAGTATTTGTTAGGAATTCAAATACTGAAGGGTGATATAGGTCGTGATGAGTTTCTTCTTCACACTCTGGAAGAAGGGAACGATGGTGGTGATCATTCCATGGTGCCCCCTCAATCATCATTGATTGTAAGATTCCTTCGTCAGTCCCATGAAATTTTGACCATGGATCTAATGGGGTACCATATTCTTCGGACCTATCTACCCAAACGCTCGACGAGCGTTCATTTGGGTTCGCCTCCCACGCCTGAAACATTGATTGCTACAATATTTCAATAGGGCTAGGTGGCAATACCACTTGATGATCCATGACGACTTTGTCTTCTGCGACCTTCGATGAAGATACCATGTTGCATGTTGCTACAAACGGTATATCCACTATATGGGAAGGAGGAGGCAACGCGAAAGTTCCCATCATTGTGGGATCTTTTAGCAAGCCTACTCCGATATCTCTTATCGAATGGTCGCTCCCATGGATCAGGGGAATGCTTCCGATAACTTGTGAACCATTAGGGAGGAAATTCTGTTGGTCGACGATTGTAATCCCTCCTTCAAACGGGAATGCAATCTTCCTAAAATATGTCGACACTACAGCTGCCATGGCATATATCCATGGTCTTCCCAGTAGGATGTTATAGTCAAGATTGCCATCAATGACTTCAACATCAATCTCTATTGTTTTTCCTCCTAGTTCAACCTTAAAGTTATTAGGATACCGTACGGAGTGTACGACCTACCGTCAAATGCTTTCAATGTCGTCGAAGATCGCGACAAGGTTGGAGATCCAAGAGTTTTCCAGCAACTCATCGACATGATACATGTCGATGCACCCTCATCAATAATTGTTCTATGAACAGTTTTGTTGAGTGCTTTCACTTGAATAAGAAAAGCTAATTGTGCTGGTAACTGAGGATCATATCCTTTGTGATCAAAGGATACAAGATTGGAATCTTTAGGATCCACCCCACCAATTGCTGATAACAATGCCTGCCTTTGGGATGGGCAATTTTGTAGTACCTCAAGAGTTGACATAGCAGATGGCGATTGGGCCAAATCCTCCACTATATTATAGTGTTGCGCCGCTCTGGCGCGAGGGTTGAATGTCGACTTGTGGACTACTCCCTTAGGCGGCTTTATTGTTAATTCATGCGTGAGGGGGGGTACAACTTCTGCCGAAGTCGTTGTCGAACTACTGGGTTGATCTTTCCCTTTGTCGTTCGACACCGGCGGATTCCCATAATCTTTATTCCTAGTCGAGATCAAAGCATCATTTTGCTTAGAAACCGACAGCATAAGCACTTGAGACGGGGAAGCATTTCCACTATCAACCATATTTTGACCTGGGGCGGGAAACGGATCAGTCAACACAGCTGAAGTTTGGGAGCTCTTTAGGAACTTCTTTAACTCAGCTTTGAACGGACAGTCCTTTGTCGAATGATTTTCATCGCATATTTGACATGGATAAAATTGTTTCCTTTGCCCAGGAGGGTTTGAAGAAGTTTTTTGAGGGGATGATCCACCTTGTTTCTTCTTGCTTCCTGGTTGATTGGAGTTTTTGTCTTTATCCGTAGATACAGCATTTACCTCCGAAGCAAGAATCTCCTGATTTGCTTTTTGATTCGAAGTCTTACGGGCTTTCTTATTCGAATCCCTTGTCGACTTAGCATTTGCAGTTCCAATCACGCCATCACCGGCATGAGAGTCACTATTCGATCCGGGAGGAGGAGGGATTGAAAATTCCGGTCTGGGGGCATCAGGTATCTTATCATAGAGCATGCCTGACTGAGTATACACTAAGTCCAAATATTGAGCACGAGCAATAACTTGCTCCTCTGTTACGACGCCTCCCTTGGCCACATCTTCTGTTATTGCTGGCAGAAGCGACTTTATAAACCACTCAGCTAATAGCTGATCTGGAACATAGGTCTTTACCATTCTGCGACGACGACGCCACTCATGTATATGATCAGATATATGTGTGGCTGTTGTCTGCTTGAAATTGGTCAAGATTTCTGTTCCAGTTTCGTACCTTATAGGTAACTGAAAGTGTGTTAAGAAAGTCATGGCTAGGGAACTAAAATTGTCGAAAGAGGCTCTAGGTAATTCAATATACCATTTGGCCGCCGGACCAGTCAATGTCCTCTGGAAAAGACGAAGCCTTATCGAATCATCATTCAAGGTATTCGACGAACACCACAGATGGAATGTCATCACATGATTCGACGGGTCTTCGCCCGGATTTCCATTGAATTTAGGAATGTCCGAAGGAAGTTTGTGAGGAATCGCTGGCCACCAATGGGCATAGGCGATTGGATCGTTCGTCAATCGATGTAAATCTGGTAATTCTAAGGTCGCCACGAATGGCAACTGCTGATTTAGGTTTGGCGAGGCGTACCCAGGATATGATGGAATCGCCTGAGCAGTAGGTCTTTGCATACCAGCATAATGCAACTGATGTTGATATGACTGATATGGCTGGTGGGCTTGGCCACTGTAAAGTGGTTGGTTTAACCCGTTCTGAATATAGGGTTGCCCACTATTCGCGAAGATCTGTTGCTCAGATCCTTGGTACACCTGTTGAAACTGAGGTTGTTGGTATTGCACCATCCATGGTTGTGAAGCCATGTTTTGCTGTGCGACACTAACCGACAGACCAAGATGCGGGGTTATGGTCCCCGTTTGTATCTGTGTCGTCCCGGCAGTTGGCGATTGTGGTTGTGTTGCAGGGTCAATAGGTCGTTGCATTACAACTTGTGGTTGACATACAACAGGCATCGATTGAACTTGCGACACAGTTACAATTGCTGGCGTCGTCGGGATACTAGACATAGGTACAGATTGTTGCATAGAATATACAACTCTCGGTTGTTGGGGTAACATAGGTACCCAACCACTCGTCGTTACTTCAGTCAAACCTGAATGTGGTTGAAAACTGCCGTATGGGTATCCTCCTGGAAGAGGAAGTGAAAGGGCATATTGCCCCCCATACGGTAACAATCCGGAGCTCAAGGGCGTAGATGGCCTTTGAGGACTGGATGGCCCAAAATGATTCCCAAAGGGATCAATTTGTCTAGTTTCAACATAAGAATTACCGAGTATTATACTAGAAGAACAAACTGGAACAGACCAAGTTGTCATAATAGTCCCTGGGTGGACTCCTTCTAGTTGATGAGAACTAGTTGGGACAGATGGTATGCCGGCAAACATCGTTGGAGTGGCAGCAGGAGCTTCCGCTGTCGCTGTGTCGTTTGGCACAGTCCTAGATGTCGACGGTTGTTCAGACATTTTAAGTCTATCCAATAAACTTCCTAACGATTCTTCAGGAACTTCCGATGGCGATAGACAAACTTCTGATGCAGAAGGAAAAAGAGTGGTACCTACTCCAAAATGAATTGGAGTATTTGCTTGCTGGTCCTCTACGATTTCCTCTATTGCAATCAGACCAGGAGGAAGAGGCAGACCGTCAGGTCCGTAATAAATTTCTGGTGCCGAAGAAGGGGTTGCTTCGACAGCGACAGTTGTTTGAAAAACAAGACTCTGTGGACCGGTTTCAGATGGAACTGGTTCAGTTATGCAAGTACTTGTCTTCAGACTAGGATCAGTACAACTGTCCTTCTGTTGCTGTTGAACTTCTTCAATAGAGGCAGGAATTCCAGAAATATTGGGAGTGACCAGAATCTCAGATGTTGTTGGAACTTCCGTTCTAACTTTAAAAGGAGATTTTGACCTGGTCAAGCGAGTTCGCTTCGTCCGTACTACTCTCGGTTCCGGAGACAAAGGTGGTTGACTCGCAAGCCTCCCAGAACGACGGGGTTTTAATTGACTTTCCTCCACGGTTGCGGATTACTTGATCAACTAAAATACAAAAAGGGGAATTATGTTTCCGTATTGAATGAATTTTATTAGACGCTTTTAGACACAACTTTGCTTTTTCATGTTTTAAGAGTCGAGAAAAAGCTAAAGATGACTCTAGTCGCCTTCGATGTATTAACGAGCCCGAAGTGACAAATGCTCGATTGGACCTTTTCAGTTATAGAGTTTGAAAAGGGCCAAAAGAAACTGCTCTGGAGATCTAGGCAGAGGGTGTGCCAAACCTTTCGCGAAACCACAGAATACGTTTTACGGTACGGGTGGTCGATCTTCGTGAATGCTATGTTCACTGCATCGCGATCAGTAGGGCGGTCGACACGACTTCCTAAGGATAAAGGATAATTGCCTATAGGGGTCTCCCAATATACGCGACGGTACGCGGGAGCACAAGTCCGTATTAGTGCTATCGTCCCTCAGGAGGAATCACCCACCTTCGTAGAGATCGACAGTCACTACGTTTAACGACGCCGGAACACGTCTCTACCTAGACCTCTATTGTGAGCGTTATGTTACAATGCGTTTTTAGATTCATTCAATATATTTTAAGTTGATCTTGTTTATCGGTTTGTCTTTCAGGATCACCACGAGATGTATTGGTACAAATTCCTAAATGCACCTAAAATGATAAGCAAGCTTTCACAATCTTTTTAGCTTTGAAAATCCTAACTACTGAGGGGAGAGAAAAACAATATCTTTCCACACAGAGCACCAAGCACAAACTAATGCACTTTCTCCTAGATCAGACACCCAAACTTATCAAAATGCAAATGCAAGATGCATGTATTTCTTTTCTTTTCCTTTAATGTTGATGTAGACAAAAGGAAAACTGTTGTATGATTTTCGAATTCAATTTGAAGTGTAAACAAACCAGTTTTTCTAAAATGAAAAAACGCTTTACAGGTACTTGTTTCAACACTAAAAATATATGAATTCAAACCATGAAGTGAAAACAAACAAACTCAAACAGCCATGAACAGTAATAAAACTAACTCTTCAGATACCAAAGACACTTTTACAGTTCAGGATCTAAGAGGTCACAGCTATGCTGGTTCGCTTTTCACAATGGGAAACTGTAACTGCAACAAGAAATACTGAAAGAACATTCACAGTTTCATCACACAACTGAGGCGGAATAATGTCAAGGAGAAGTGACTTACAGCAAGTACAATAACCAGCAAGCAATCAGCCAAAAACAAGTGCAAACAGGGCCAAGACACAATAGGAAGACTGAGCAAGACAAGGGCTAACTAGAACAGCGCAGGTTCTAGTCTGCCAATTTCACTCTCAGCGCAGTTCCCGAAGGGAGTACCTGCGCTGTAATGCAGGCTGCCTGTGTACAGCCTGCACTGACTCACGAGAGTTTTGTCTACAAAGTTTTCCGGGTCATAAAAAGCTCAAAAATGCACTGTTTTTGATGAAATAAAAAGCTATAGGTCAAGTACAGGCTAAGGGATGATCAAGAGGATGAAGATCTATCACAAAGAGTAAAGAGTCTTTTGTAGATAAGCTCTTCAAATCTTGAATCTGCTCAGCAAATGAGCAAGAGTAGCAGTCCCTCTACTTCGCTTTTGATATAGTCAAAAGATTTTCGATTTGGTACTCTTTTCTTCAAGAAATGAATAGCAAAATACTACAAACACCAACAAGATACTAGGCTCCCCAGCGGAGTCGCCAGTTTGTTGTGGGGAAAAGTATCCGATGCGGATGACCCTATCCCTACTCTAAAGGTGACAGTCTTTAGCAACAACTGAAAGTAAAGCTTTGATGTTTTCCTTTATGAAAGTACAGAGAGGGGGAAGAAATGATCAACCAACCTGGTATCCTTCGCTTAGTCGATCTTGATCCTCTCTCTTTGTCTCTTGTTCCCAGCTCCTTGCTCTCTTTGCCGGTCCAGCTACACACAAGCCCTGCACAAAACGAGAGAGGAAACTACAAGATACAAGTACTCATAACTGATGCATGGATTAGAGTGAATCAAATATACATGTAAATACAATACATCAATGCAATACAAGTGTATAGGAGAACATGCAAAACTTTATTGATAGAAGTAACAGGGTTCTGAGAAGGTTACAACCAATGATGGCTCCAATCCAGCATCACCTCCCCAGCAGCAAGAACTCTCCTCTTCACCTCTAGTAAAACAATCACCCAATAGCTCTAACTGTAATCCAACAGCACCTCCTTGCTTTACACAAAATTCCAGCCTCCTCTAGACCTCATAGAAGAGCTCTATATATAGGAGAGAAGAAGAGAAGATGAGTCAGCTTGAGACTGACATGAAGCTGCCTTGTGTCCTTTCCTTCTTCAGTTAATCTTCAGTTCTTGAGTCCACTTGGAGATCCTTGCTTACACATGGTGATCAAGTACCTCTTACTCATCACAGGGCGAATCTCATGAACCAAGTGTCAGTTTGGAAGCTTCCTGGGCAGTTGACACCTTGCAGGATGACTTTGCCACTTGGCCAATCTCGCCTAGCGCAGGTAGCCTTCATTACTTTTGACTTTCAGCGCAGGTACAGAGTGGGACAGTTGCATTACAGTGCAGAAGCTCAGTTAAGCAGCTGACATGATCCAAAATAAGCCTGTTTTGAAGTGTTTTCAGGTGGAGAACTGATTGGAAGTGCTGTTGTTTGATGACCTTGTTCTTTTAGGGGTAAGAACAACATGTTTAGGGACTGAGGATCCCTGTAATTATTGACATTCCATGCTCCCTGATGCGAGGCACAAAAATGTCTATAACAATGGAGTTGAGGATAGAGGTAGATGGCTGGATTTGTTCAAGGAGGACTGAAGCAATAATGCACAAAAACTAGGGTTATGTGAGTAAATGTCAAACGTAAGGCAGGTGGAGGAGTATGGGCAAGATGGGTTTGATGGAGTATGGGCAGGTGGAGGAGATGGAGGGATGGAGAAGATGGGTTTGATGGAGTATGGGCATGTGGAGGAGTGGTACAGGTGCTCTGCAAGTCGTTTTTCCAACTGAACCGATGAAGACTTGTAAAATCAAAAACCTAGTTACGTTGACCTAATCTGATCTAGCTGTCAGTAAAAAGTATGAACAGAAGTTGAAGTGCAATGAAACCATGTATACTAACTCATGCAACTAAGCAAGCAAAAGTCTGAACTTGTAACCAACTTCTATACATGAAAATCAAACACTAGTGATTGCATGGCAAAGAAAAATCAGTGTTTTTGTGGGCAACAAGGTGTCCCTGATCCCAGCTCCTGATCCCACTGAGGGAGAGGTGAAACCAGTGATGTTTGATGGCACTTTTTTGAAGCTTTTTCCCTGTTGATAACCTACCAACTAAATCTGAGCATCAAAAGTCTTTCTAACCATTAACAGTGACCTATCTAATCAGCAAGATGTAATCTACTTAATAGAAATGATTTTGCAAATGCATAAAGGACAAATAACAATACATAAAGGAGGGATTAGCACTCAAGTCGGGCCCAACCCCAAGAGTTGCAGGCTCCTATAAATAACTCAGATCTGACGCCAAGTAAAACTGCTTCTCATTACTCAAAAATAATCATCACAAGAAAGTTTGTACAACAGTAGCTAAGAAAAACCAGCTGAAGAAAGGACAACACTATAGTGCAAATACCAATAGTTCCAAAAGTAAACTACGAAAGCTGAGGCCTTATTATTTATACAATATGAGGGGGCTAATGGCCCTCCTAGATTCAAGGGACTCGACCGTTCCAACTGCAGTGAACAGTCACTCTTTCCAAAGCTGCTTGGCTGCCTTTAGAACTCGTTTTGGTGGCCTGTTGAGCTCGGAGTTGAGGGTGGAGATTTCGAGGAAGGGCCATTTAATGCCACAGACAACCTCCCTACGAATCCTCACCTCAAGCTTGGCTGTCTTCTGTGCCATATTTGCTTGGTTTTGCTCCAAAATTTGTCCAAAAAACCTGAAATGACCACGTATTAGCCTCCTAGGTAGAGTGACCACCCTTATTCGTTCAAATAACATAAATATACTAGAAAAACATGCATAATTTATGAAAAATGGAGGATTGAACAAGGAAAATTAGGAAAAATGAGCCCAATAAGTTACCCAATTCGGGGCTCATCAACGTTACAGAAAGAGGACAGACTGTAGTTTTCTGTTTATCTTTTTCAGATTCGAAGATCGAAACAGTGACATGTGGCGTGTTGTACAATTTTTCTCTACTGAACAATTATATAATCAAGTCATCTTGGTAGATTGGGCATAAATCTTTCTTGGAGAATCCAATTTTGATCAGATTGGTGCCATGGGAAAGAGTACTTAGAGGGCTACCGTAGGAAGCAATGTAAGACCTTGCAGATGCACAATTACAGAGATGCAACAGATTCAATATCAAGCTTCTATAAAGCGAAAATAGGTGTGAAGTGTTTTTAAAAATTTGCATAAGTTTGGGTTGAAAATTAGTTTGAAGTTCAAAGGTCATAATGAAGCATAATTATCATTAATTGATGCCCCAAAGAAAGAAAATGGAAACACCTAGTAAGAAACCATAAATCTCTAGCATGAATGATGAAGAAGAGGAAGAAATTCAACATGATATATAAAAATTATGAGACCAAGTGCAACAAATTTCACTCTCACAAAAGGTAACAAAAGCTAAGATTGATGGTTTGAGGAAAGGCGTGGAAGCTAAGATGAATTCTATGGAAGTTAATATGGATGGAATGGATACTAATATGGATGGTATATAAGAAAAACTGAAAGGCGACATGGAATATTTGAAGATAGATTTGACTAAGTTGCTACATGAAATGCTTACTAATGGTGAAAGGGTAGTAAAAGAAACTCATGATGAGAAAAAAGTGAATGTTAATCATGATTTAATACACTCTAATGTTGGATTGAAGACCCACCATGTTCCAAAGATCGATATGAGGAAGTTTTATGGCAATGATCGGGTAACATGGATACTATAAATGGAGCAATATTTTGATCTCCATAATGTGCAAAACACACAAAAGGTACGCACCGCAACTTTATATTTGGAACCAAATCAGTTTGTATGGAATCAATGGCTTTTCTCTCATAACCAAATTGTCACTTGGGAAATTTTTACAGAAGAAATGATAGAACATTATGAGGATATGAAAATAAACACTTTTTTAAGCCAACTGATAAACCTCAAACAAAAGGTTCAATGATGGAGAACATTTAGGACTTCCAAAAATTAAATATAAGGGTAAAAGATATTCCAGAGGAGAATAGGAATGATCTATTCATAGGGACTTTAAAGGAAAAAATCCAACATGAGGTTCGGCTTTAGGAACCTGACTGGTTGGAGAAGGCACCTAGGTTGGGAAGAAAAATGGAAAGCAAAATTATGGCAAAAAGGAAGCCTACCACTCACAAGTATAAGGATGGAAGTGTTGCTTCCCCTAGCCTTCGACAACCTACAAGGTTGACACCCCAAAAATTGGAGGGAAAAATAGCAAAAGGGCTTTGTTAGAATTCTGATACCAAATACACTAAATGTCATAAGTGTGTTGAGAAGAAATTATTTTACATAGATTGTGAAGAGGAGGAAGAAAAGGAACAAGAAACATCAAAAGAAGAGGATATACACCAGGAAAAAACCCTAGACAAAGAATAAATGAATCCAACCATATCTTGTAATGCATTGGCCAGAATTAGCACTCCTGAAACTATCAATATGGAAGGACATATCAAGAAGAAAAAGGTAATAGTGTTGATTGATTCGGGCAGTACCCATAATTTTATTCATTGTAAGATGACCAAGGAATTGAATTGCTTCCTATATCTAGCATTAGAGTTTCAAGTGATGGTTACAAGTGGAGGAACCATAAATTGCTCTAGAGAGTGCCATAATATCAAGCCATTTTATGGGAGAATATGTATTGAATAGCCCAATTCTTTCCATTCCAATGGGTGGTGTTGATGTTGTACTAGGAGTCGAATGGCTACAACCCTTGGGTACAATAGATTTTAATTTTCAAGAACCTTTCATGAAATTTTCTTTGCAAGGAAAGGAGGTTGAATTAAGAGGTATCATAAGGAAACCATGAAAGATAATCACCTCTAATGGAATGAAAATGCTTCTAAATAAAGAATAATGTGGCATAATTGCACCAACTATGTTCGCTATAGGTTCCCACATCGAAATCATCTATTTCTCCAAATCTCTAAAAGGTCTTGCACAATCATTCCAAGGTATTTGAAACTCCCAAAGGTCTCCCACCTATTCGTGATTATGATCGTGCTATTCATTTAATTCCAGGAACTGTTCCTCCAAACATGAGGCCTTACAAATATGCCTATTCCCAAAAGAGTGAAATTGAACGTATGGTTGCAGAAATGCTAGAGGCTGGTATAATTAAACCTAGTCAAAGTTCTTTCTCTACTCGAGTAGTGTTGGTTCACAAGAAGGAAGGATCATGGTGCATGTGTACGGATTATAGGGAGCTCAACAAGCTCACTATTAAAGATAAACTCCCCATTCCGGTCATTGATGAACTATTGGATGAATTGCATGGATCAATTTACTTCACCAAGTTGGATCTTCATTTAGGATATCATCAAATTAGAATGAAGACTGAAGACATTCTAAAAACATCATTTAGAACTCGTGAGGGTCATTATGAATTTTTGGTCATCCCTTTTGGACTTACCAATTCACTTTCTACATTTCAAGGTTTGATGAATTCCATTTTCAAATCCTTCCTTAGAAAATTTGTGTTAGTATTTTTTGATGATATACTAATCTATAGCAAGTCTTGGAAGGATCATGTTGAGCGTGTTCACAGAGTGCTCAAACTATTGGAGGAGAAACAATTATATGCAAAAATATCCAAATGTTTCTTTGGAGTACAAGAGTTGGAATATCTGGGTCATATTGTATCTCATGAAGGTGTTAAGGTAGACCGTAGAAAAATTAAATCCATTAAGGAATGGAAAATCCCCACATCCATAAAGCATATGTGAGTATTTCTCAGGTTGATAGGGTATTATCATAAGTTTGTTAAGAATTATGGGAGAACAACAACACCTCTAACAACATTATTTAAGAAAGATGCATTTTTATGGACTCTAGAAGCAACGAAGGCCTTTGAACATCTTAAAGAGGAAATGTGCCAAGCACCGATCTTAGCTACGTTGGACTTCACAAAAACTTTTATTATGGAATGTGATGCCTCAAGAAATGGAATTGGTGTTGTCTCAATGCAAGAATGAAGACCCATTTCTTTTGAAATTCGTCCAATCAAAGGAAAATAGTTACACAAAGCTATTTATGAGAAGGAAATGTTGGAAATACTACATGAACTTAAGAAATGGAAACCCTACCTAATGGGAAGATACTTCAAGGTAAAAATAGATCATGATAGTCTTAAATACTTTTTAGAACAAAGTTATCTTTAGAGCAACAAAAATGGGTCATAAAGATGTTGGGTTATGACTTTGAAATCATCTACAGAAAAGGGAAGAAAGATTCACTCTCAAGAAAGGATGAGGATGTTGAAGCATTGCTTTGTGCCATTTCTATTATCCAACTAGATTGGATAAATGAAGCAAGGGATGAATGGAAGAATGATGAAGAAGTGTGGGAGATATTTCAAAAGTTACAACAAGATCCCAGTACATATGATACATTTAGATGGAAAAATGATTTTTTATACTACAAATATTGCTTATACCTATGTTATAATTCCCAACTCAAACAAAACATTCTTATGGAATTGCACGCCTCTCCCTTAGGAGGGCACTTGGGATTTTTGAAAAATTACCATAGGGTTAAGAAGGAATTTTTTTGGGATGGCCTTAAATCTGATATTCAAAAGTTTATCGTAGAATGTTTGGTTTTCGAACAAAACAAAGTTGAAACAATTAAGACCCTGGGTCTATTACAATCTTTATCCATTCCAAGTCAACATTGGAAGGAGGTTTCAATGGATTTTATCACAGGTTTACCCATGTATGAAGGAAAGAGTGTTATCATGGTGGTATTTGAAAGACTTACCAAGTATGCACACTTTTGTGCATTATCTCATCCATTTAAAACCAATATAGTTTCTACTGCATTTATAGAAACAATTCAAAATCTACATGGAAACCCAAAGATTGTTGTAAGTGATAGAGATCCCACTTTCACTACAAATTTTTGGACAGAATTATTTTCTTGTCTTGGTACTCAGTTAGCTCATATATCATCTTATGATCCTCAATATGATGGGAAAACTAAGAGAGTAAACAAATTTTTGGAAGGATATCTTCATTTCTTTGTATATGATAAACATACACAATGGGTCAAATGGTTGCCTCAGGCTGAATGGTGGTATAACACTTCCTTCCATACTACAGCAAAAGTGACCCCATTTATTTCACTTTATGGATATCACCCACCGTCTATCACATCATATTTAAGAGAAAATTATAAGGTTCAAGAAGTGGAAGATCACATCGAGCATCAACAAGTTCTCCAACTCTTAAAGGATAACCTAACTTTGGCACATAATAGAATGAAACAACAGGCAGATCAACATCACAGCGAAAGAAGTTTTGATGTAGGTGACTGGGTATTTATACGACTATAACCATATAAACAAATATCCCTCAAGCAAGATAAGAAGGACAATAAATTATCACCAAAATATTATGGTCCGTACAAGGTGTTGCAAAATATTGGTACTATGGCATACAAATTGGAGCTTCCGGCAGCTTCCCGAGTGGAGCCAGTTTTCCATGTTTCATCCTTAAAGAAGGTTATTGGTGACAATCTCCTAGTTCAAACAATATTGGTAGAAGTTGAGAAGGAAGGAAAAATCATATTGGAACCTAAAGAAGTCAGAAAAATAAGAATCAACAACTATGAAATTGACCAATTTCAGAGTATCTCGTCAAGTGGAAGAATTTACCCGCTAAAGATTCCACATGGAAGAATGAGAATTTTATATAGAAACATCCACAACTACTCAAGAATTGAGGACAACACTTTTTTGAAGGAGATGGGCATGTTAGGTCCCTATAATACTAGTGATTCCCCATTACTATTGTCATTGTAGCCCTTATTGTTATTGTTGTGCCCCTATTGTCCCCATATTGTTATTATTATGCCTCATAGAAGCCCACTATTGTTATTTTTGTGCCCTTATATTATTATTGTTATTTCGGCTTTGATTATGTTGTGACCCCTTAGACTCCTATATATACAAGGAGGTTGTGTCATTTGTATCATCCAATACTTTTTCATTTGTGTAATGTAAAGGAGGTTGCCCCCTCGAAGAGGCTAATTTTGAAGTCGTTGTTCTATCTTTTCTATCATTTTGTGAGCTGGTTTCTTAACAAGATTAGCCCCAAAGATCAAGACAAGAGCACATTCACATGACCTTGGGGTACCTTTTCTTATAGAGTCCTTCGATTTTGTTTCTGAAATGCCCTACTACTTTCAAGAGGAAATTTTTGAGTATCTTTACTGAATTGGTTCATGACTCTGTGGAAATATACATGGATGATTTCACTCCTTATGGATGTGATTTCCATGAATCTCTCTCCAATTTGTGCAAGGTTTTGAAAAATGAATTGAAATGAGTCTTTCACTAAGCCATGATAAATGTGAGGTCTTGATGAATTAGGGGATTGTCCTTAGCCATTCCATCTTGAAGGAAGGAATACAGGTGGACCCAAACAAAATTGCTATCATCAAAAGAGTCCCTATCCCTCAGAAGAAAAGTGATGTCAGAAGCTTCTTGGGACTAGAAGGGTATTATAGGAGATTCATCCAAGACTTTAGTAAACTGGCTTCACATTTTTTTAGTTTACTAGCCAAAGATGCAGATTTATGTTGGACCAGTAGTTGTCAAGAGGCCCTGGAAGTGTCGAAGGAAAAGTTGACTACTGCATCCATCCTAAGAGGTCCAAACTGGGCATTGCCTTTCCATGTCCATATTCATGCATCAAATGAAGTTGTGGGGCAAAACTTGGGACAAGTAGAGGATAAGTTGCCTTATGCCATTTACTTCAATCGTAAGAATTTGTCTAAAGTTGAGATGAATTACACTATCACTAAAAAAGAACTCTTAGATGTAGTACATTCTTTAAATAAATTTAGGCACTATATCACTGGGTACCAATTTTTTTTTCATACTGATCATGCAGCTATTATATATTTGATGAACAACCCTAATGTTAATTCTGCGATAATTAGGTGGTTTTTATTGCTACAAAAATTTGATTTGAATATTATTGAAAAACCATAAAAAAAAAATGTGGTTGCATATTTTTTGTCCAGGTTAACCTTGCCTACATGTAATGAAGAGATGGTGGATGATAAACTGCCAGATGAGCACCTCTTTGATATCTAGGTTCTTTCTCCCTAATTTTCTGATATAGAAAACTACTTGGTTATTGGGAGGCTCCCACCTAATTTGTCCCCCAGGGAGAAAAGAATATTTTAAGGAAAAGATCCCCTTTCACTTGGATTGGGGTAAGTCTTTTTAGATTGGGACCAGATCAAACCTTGAGGAGATGTGTAGGAGAGGACGAGGTATTTGACAACCTCTTAGCATGTCATGGTGGTCCTTTTGGATTTCATTTTGCTGCAAAAAGGACAAACTTTAAAGTGTTAAAAGATGGTTACTGTTACCCCACCTTACACCAAGATGCAAGGATATATATTAATAGATGTGATGAGTTCCAAAGAATGGGAAAACCCACACCCAAGGATGAAATGCCCCTACAACCTCACGTGTACTTAGAGCCATTTGACAAGTGGGGCATGGATTTCATTGGGCCAATTGATCCATCATCAGGGCAGAAAAAGTACATCATTGTGTGCATTGATTGCTTGACAAAGTGGGTTGAGACAAAGGCAGTCAAAGCATCAACTAAGTATAAGGTGGAAATGTTTTTAAGAGAGAACATCTTCTATAAGTTTGGGTATCCAAGAGAGGTAGGCACTCACCAAGTAGCATAGTTCACATCCAATTTCAATGAGGATCTCATGAGGAAACACCATATCAATCACAATACATCAACTGCCTATAATCCTCAAGAAAATCGGAAATAAGAGATCACAAATAGAACACTAGAGAGTATCCTCACCAAAGTGTTAGCAAGAACAAGAAATATTCGGTAGAGAGACTTGTAGAGGCCACTTGCGCCTAGAATACCACTTGGAAAAACACCATTCGATTTGGTCCATATTATTTGGTTTATGGGAAGAAAGCTCTAATTTCTATTGAGTTTGAATATAACACTTTGAGAATGGAAACTGAGTTGGACTTAGATGTCACTACAACACAACAAGAAAGACTGCTGCAACTAAATGGCATAGATGAGCTCATAATACAAGCTCTCTAACACACTAATTTCATACAACTGCAAAGGAAGCTATGGCATGACAAGCATATCAAGGAAAATAATTTTCAAGAAGGGGATTGTGCCCTGTTATATGATTCTAGGTTTAAATTTTTTAAAGGGGAGCTAATGACAAGATGGTTGGGCCCATACCTAGTGGAAAAAATTCATGAAAATGGATCTGACCAAATCAAAACCATTGATGAGGAAGGCATCACCTTGCTTGTAAATGGTTAAATTTTTAAGCCATATTGAAGAGATCTGTCTAAGGAGGAATTTATCATCTTAGTCAACAAGGAATTGAATGTGATTGGGGGTTTCATATCTTCCAGTCCACGACACTTTTAGAAATTTTGTGGAAAAAAAGAGAGAAAAATAAGAGGCCTGGATTAAAACCTCTGTGAGGCATCTGAGGCCAACTCTTGGGTTGAAAACCTCTCTGAGGGAGCCAAGGAGCAAAAAAAAAGAGAAAAAATATCCCTGGGTGAAAACCTATCTTGAGGCACCTAGGGTAGGCATGCAGGTTGAAAACCTCCTCTGAGGTAGCCTGTGTGTCTCAAGAAAAATAAAAAAAAATAAAAAAAGGAGAAAAAAAAAGAGGAAAAAAGGGAAGGAACTTATATCCTATTTTCTAACCTTTCTTTTATTTTGCAGAGTTGTACACAATGGAAAATTTCATGGTTATAGGCCAAGACCTACACGCTGCCATCCATTACTCTATCCATACACCACATATCCATCCCCTCCATTCATATTTCTAGCTCTCTCCACCATCCTATAAAGAAGAAATTTGAAATTCACCTCATCTCTGTGCTGCTATAGGAAGGACCTGTGTTGCTACAAGAAGGTCCTGTAATAAGGGTAAATATGGTCCTCCTATGAATTTTCCATCACTCATCCATCATCTGTCCACTCATTTCACCAAAAGTTTGCTCAAACTTCTCTAGTCTGTCCTTCCTTAAAAAAAAACATAAAATCTACCACTTTCTATCTCTATAGTGCCTACACTACTCCTCCATGATTCTAAACCTATCCTCAACACTCATCATGATCATCTCCCTCATGCCAATTGAAAGCTTAAAGTGGAGAACAATGGACTACTACAAGAAGAAATTCCTCCTCTAGCAACTTGTAAAACCAAACAATAAAAACTGATATTATGTTTTTCACGACCATAAGAGACGATGAAGTTGGGTTTGTAGCCATGAAGAGACACCTCATTCTCAGGGAAGATTTCCACTAGCAGTAATAGGTTGAATATTAGAAGAAGCACATGTAAACACATAGCAACAACAATAGTCAAGGAAACATAAAAAATGAAGACATGCACATGAGATAAGTCAAAGAGGTCAACTCCCTTGTTCATAATGATGTATGGCCCATCTCCTATATGCAAGCATCTCTAGTAAATTGATCCACATGTAGGATCAGGTATGGCAAACCTAACCTCCTCCCTTTGCATAGAAATGAAAAAAATGTGTTTTAAGAGAAAAGGTGTTTTAATAGGCTAGAGGAGGTGAGTGAACATGGCCACCCTCGATTAGTCAACCAAGTGTGAATTAAGTTACCCATGCAGCGTGGAAATGTAAACGCAAAACCAAATGATGTCCTTGAAGAGTAGTGATACGAATTTAAACAGGATCACAACAAATTATAGATATAACCATAAACACATAGATGCAGTAGAAATAAAACTTCATTTCATTAATATCAAAGAACTAAAATATGCTTACATATATAATGTAAATAAGCTAGCTCAAGCGATGGTAGCTTATCTCTGAGAAGAGATGTGGCTACAACATGACTTTGAACTACATTATGATGAGGCTTGAAGGTCTATTTATTACTGAGAAATAATGAAAAACCCAAAAACATCCAAAACCCTAACCCTAGGATATGAAACGCTAAACTATGGGACCCGTTGGCATAAATTGGTACATCAAATTCCCGGGGTCGTAACCTTGGAATACGATCTCCATTTGACGCACACGATACCTCATTAGAAATATCTATCTGAGGATTACAAGTGTTGACAATGCATATCAAGTTGAATTTTAACATTCGCCACTGGTGATTTCCAGAAAAAATCATTCAGGGCCTCAAAACGGCTCCAAAAGTCTAGGACCCGAAAAACTGCCAAAAATAGTAAAGTCTGCTACAATTTAGGAAACTGAAAAAACTGAAAGAAACAATGGTGGTGGTCTAAGTGGAATAGGTGGGTTGCCACCAATATCCACCTATATTATTCCACCCCCGTTAGGAAGCAATGGTCCCCATTATGTTGAGCTCTTCCATGAGATGAGGAAACTTCTCTTGAACTTAGTCCCTCATGAGCCACTTGCCCTGGTGAAGGGGTTGGCTTGCTTTGACAACTCGATATAGTTAGATCATTTGTTGTCAGGTGTTCTTGATTTGTGTGTCCATGACCCAATTATTTATCACTGGTTCCATGCAGTCTACGTTTAACCCTATTGGTGTGAGTTGTTCTGCAATGTCAGAGGTGTCCAACAATTGTGGAAAGTAGGGTCGAAGGTGGTCCACATTGAACACTGGGTGCATACCAAGGAATGGTGGAATATTGAGCTGAAAGGCATTGTCTGCTACTACTATGGGACAATTCCTACTACTACTGGAGCAGGCAAAGATTGTGGTGGGACCCAAAGAGGAGTTCCTTCTACAAATGCAACCAAAGTTTGTCACCCACCTAGAACTTGTGTAACACCCAATGATGATCATACCATTGCTTGTACTTAGCATTAGCTCTGTCCAATATGTCATGGAAATGTTGGCGGATGTGTTGAATGTGCTCAATGAAGTTGTTTTCCTTCTCGACTTTGGACTGGACATGAGCCGAATATGCCTGAGTAATTGCAAATGGTATGGCCACATTAATGGGACATAGTGGCTGGAATCCCAAGCCCACCTAAAAAGGGTTGTGGCCAATCGACCTATGGAGAGCCTGGTTATAGCTATGTTGGACATAGGGGAGGCTCTTATCCCATTGGTGTGGATGCTTTGAGTTGTACATGTGTAGAATGTGTACGATCATCCTGTTGCTGACCTATGTCTGGGCATCAGTTTGGGGATGGAAAATTGTGGACTTAGTTAGCTTATTGTCCAGCATCGATTAGAGCTTGGACCAAAATGTACTGAGGAACATGCTTTCATGATCTGAGATGATAGATTGTGGGATCACAAAGTGTACCCACACTCATTCAAAGAAGAGTTTAGCAATGGCTTCTGTTGTGATATTATTCTTGTAGATTGCCATAATGACCATCTTCAATAATCTGTCAATGACCACAAAAACATAGTCGTCGCCATGCTTAGTAGAAGGAAGGCCTGACATGTAATTGATGGAGATGGATTCCTAAGGTCAACTAGGGGTAGGCATCAGAGTATAAAGGCCTTGCTTCTTGATATTCAGGTTGGAAATGGCATAGGTAGTGTAGGATTTGATGTACTTCCCAACATCCTATCAAATATTGATGAGGCTCATCAATGAGTAAATTATATGGACCTTAATACAACTCTCCAACTTACTAAAATCAACTTTTCTCATAATTATTTACATGTTTTATTATATTTTGCTTAATGAGAAGGGTAAAGATGAGATTTCGTGTCTAGTCATCTAATGTGCATTGATTGCAGGTTTTAGAGCAAATTTTGGCTAATTAAAGTGCAGGAGCTTGAAGGAGACAAGAAAGAGAATTTTAGGAGATGAGATCTCCCTCTTTAACTCCTCACTCACTCGAAGATTCCTCCATCAAATCTCATTATCTCGGAGTTGCACATAGCCGAGCCAGGGATAGTTGAAGACCAATTGATCTCGATATTGGGAGCCAAGCCTCCCTAAATTTAAGGAAGTTTTTGGTAACTTCAATTGTATAAATAAGAAGGCTTAGAGCCTCATTAGGGTCAGATTTTTTTTCATTGTAACCAAGAATTATTTTCGAGTTGAAACTTTGCGACTTATCACTCTTGTGTATTTTTGATATTTTAATGAAAATGAGAAGCATTCTCTTGATCCAACTCTAAGTTGACTCAGAGAGTTGGATCTCTTCAGTTAGGGACCAACCCTTGCAACAGAGGTTCTTCTTCTTGTATATGTATGCTTAGATTACATTCATAGTTGGTTGTTGAACTACTTTTGGTGTTTTTAATTTGCAATTATTGGTATGATTAATTACTTTCCTTCCATTTGTGGATAGTTAGAACAATGGTATCATAGTGACAGAAGGCATTTCAGAAAAGCTGGTGATAGTGGTTTTCACCTCATCTCTTTCTTTTGGGATCATGACTTGTGGGACACTTCCAGACAGTCCAAAACATAGTTCTTTCTTTGCTGCATAAACTAGGGTTTCCTGATTAGTAGGTCATTATCTTTAAGCTTCTTAGGATAAGTTGCAATTGTCATTTATAATCTCTTAGGTCTTGTATTGATTTCAAAGAACTTCCATTCATGCACTTAGCCATTAGATGGTAATAGTTCTATTTTCTTCCACTTAATAAATCTTTCCCATGTATAGTTTCATTTGTGTATAGATGCAAACAACAATGTGTGTTTGTGAAAAAGATTCTACATTGTAGGGAGACATCATCTTGGTTTCCTCATCCAAACCTTATCCACCCATTCCGCCAAAATCCACTAAAATCTTAATATGAATTCTTGCTTTATAAGCAAAATTGGTCATTCCCATGGAGCAAGTTCAACCATATTTAAATACTTTCTTGAGCTCTGGGTATTGTTCACCCCCTTCATGCCTTATTCTCCCATTATCTACCATTCCCAAACTTCATTCCACCTTCTAAACCACTTCCTAAGCTTTCAACATGTTCCGATAGTAAAACATGGGATCCTGTAGGAGAACTAGGACATCGTGTAGTTTCCTTGTAGCAAACCCTGTAGCAGCTTGTTTTGAGCTTGAATTGGGAAAAATCATCACTGAAGCTAGGATTAGGTCTCTACTTTACCTCCATGCCATCAAGACCATTATAACCCTCCTCCTTTATACCTATCAACCCTACAAAATAACAAGGAAAGATTAGCATTTGCATTCATAAAATGAAAAGATAAATAAAAAGAGTTCTTTATTTTTTTCATAATTAGCACTTGCATGCAACAATTCATACTCCCTAGATCAGATTCCATGCTCAGTTAGTTTAAATCATCACATGTGATAAATAGGCTTAAATTAGGTTTATTTTGCAAGAAAAATGTGTCAATGAGTAGATAGAGGATTTCATGTTACTTTACAAGCATATTCCAATTCAGTATTTCATTTTTTTAAATATGAAACATTTATTTTCTTTCATTTAGGATAATTTTCCCTTCTCCAACTGGTAGTTAGACTTCTTCTAGTCAATAGAGGACTTGTTTGAGAAACTCTAGTGGTTTATCGCCCCAGTTGAACAATGACAAGAGTCGACCATTACATCTATTTGTTTATACAACATTGTCACCTCCAAGTTTGTATGAACCATAGGTTAATGAAGTAAAGTTGGTAACCCCAGGAGTTGCTACATTCTTGCTTCAATACTAGTGCTCATCATAGATTCAACCAATAGAAATACTTCTGCAATACTACAACTGTTTTCTCGACCTCGAAATTCCTAATGACCTGACTGTAGTGCACTTCCCAAATATTCTTGGCACACTCACTTGAAGGAACAAAAAGGTCTCCTAGGTGTAATAACAGTGCATCCTAGAGGTGAAAATATGGAACTTGTTGACCCTCCAAGAGTGTCTAGTATGTGTGGACAAATTCTGGGTCGCTTTTGTAGAGAAGTGGCCAATTAGAAGTCTCATGCCCACAAGAGTTGAGCACAATGGTTAACACCATGATCGGTGGTCGGCTTAGGTAGTTTGCAACATTATTGGTGCTCCCTTTCTTGTACTTGATATCCAAATGGAACTGTTGCAGGTATGTGGACCACTTTTGATGGTGATCTATCTACAATTTCCCTTATGTTTGTATGAACTATAGGGGTTAGTGGTATGTGTGGATGAGCGTTTCCTTCTTGAAAATGTAATGATTCCATTGTTGGCAGACCTGTACAATGGAATACATCTCTTTTTCATAAGTGGGATACCCACTTACATCATTGATGAGCCTCGGTATTGCAGCAAGAATGTTGCAACTCCTAGGGCTACCAGCTTTACTTATCAACCTGGTGTTCATACAAACTTGGAGGTGACAGTGTTATATGCACAAGTAGAAGTGAAGGTACTTCCTGTTGTCACTTCTCATCTGGCAAGAGACCCTAGGGGTTCCAAGCCAGACTTCTATAGGTTCAGAAGAAGCTTGATTTTGATGGAAGAAGAGAAAATCTATTCTAAGGGAGAGCTACTCTACTGCAGTAGTGAAGAAAACAATCATGTAATGCTAAACTCACACCAGACCCTAAATAACCATCTAAATAGCTATGTGATGTAGAATTGCTAAAAAAACTCTAAGCTAATGCTACTATCTAAGTTGCAGAAGTAAAAAGCATCAAAACTAGACTAAGGGGTAAGCAAAGGAAACTAAGCTAAGTCTATTTTTAAGTGGAAGAGTAGTTAGAGATCAAAATTGGTCAAAAGAGGACATAATGAGAAACAATGCATAAGAGCCATTGGATCTAGTAGGTGAAAGGTAAATGAACGGTTGAGATCAAATCGTAGGAGGGTATGTAGATAGATGGGAGAATAGGGTTAGATAACAGGATGAACTGTGGAGATTATATCTCAGCTGTTGAGTGAATAGATGAATTAACAGGGTTAATAGGAGATGGATGACTGAGATTATATCGCATTGGCTAAGTCAAGAGATGGATGGACATGATTCTTCGGTAGATGGATGACACATATTAGATTGTGGGCAAAAGAAACGTGCAGAAATGTTAGCGGGTTCACCGAGGTGGTAAGCTATATTTCGCGTGCCCTCAAAACCATAAGTTGTACTTTAATGTTTCATGTGATTAGCCTTACCGCGGGACATGTAGAATGAGAAAACCGCTTTTCTCATGTGCTCTCAGCCAAATAACGGTCGTGCAAGTGTCTGCGTGAGATTGCGTGACAGCTATTGGATCACATGGGGCTGATCAATGGTGGAGATCGGCCAAGCTAGTTGGCGATCTGGTGAAGTGATAACCATTGGATCAATAGATGGATTGACGATGGAGATTAAAGTAGGAGAAGAAAACATGTAGAAATGATGGAGCGGGTTTAGAAGGCAGTAAGACTTTATCATGCGCCCCCAAAGATGTAAGAAGTTTTCTAAAATTTTACATGATTAGCCTCCCCAAACGACACATGGCACGAGGAAACCACTCTTATCGTGTGCCCTCGGGCAGATAACGATCGGACGGAAATCCACGTAATATTGCACGATATCTATCGGATCTAGCGAGGAAGATCAATAGTAGAGATTTGACTGAGCTAGTTGGCGAGCGGGTGCACGATAGCCATCGGATCAGACAAGGCAGATCGATGGTGGGGATTTAAAGTGCATAAAGTCAGAGTTGAAAATGAGTTGGGCGGTGATTTGTCGGGTTTTGTTGTGTAAGGTAATCTATGGTTAAAGCTATTTAAACATGAATTAATTGCTTCCGCCTAAGTATTTCGTGATGAGGGAGAATGAAAGGGATATGTGGGAGATCAAATGATAGGAAGAGAGTGAAGGAGTAGATGATCATGAAAGGAATAGAGTAACAATGTAATGAACCTAGTGACTGCATTAAACAACAAACACGCTGTGGAAACCAAAACCCTGTGTTTTTGGGGTTGCTGTAGGGTTTCTTCCTCACATCATGGTCCTAGAGGGAGGAGGTGAGGGCAAGATACTTGTGGGAAAAATTGTGGATATTTTCTTTGCTAACCTTCGAATTGAATGAAAGCATAAATGAAGCAAACTGAAACAAAACTAATCTACTCTACACTACCGTAATGATACTAAAACTAGTTAAACAAATAAATAGTTAAACAATAAACCTCTGCAATGGAAATGAACTACTGAAGTAAATGAATAATCAAACCATGAATATATGCTACTGTTGTAATGGAAATGAACAATTTAAGCAAATTAACAGAAAAAGGGAATCTATGCTTGCATTACAATACAACAAAGAGGAGCTTTGGCTGCTAGGGTCAAGCCCTAACCCAAGAGCTTCATCCCTCTAAGTTAACTCAATGCTCGCTCAAAAAAAAACTCATCTTCATTATAAATAAAAAAATGTTACAAGACTTGCAGCTTGAAAACAAAGTAGAGTTCTACAGTGAGAAGTCTAAATTCTTGGTAACTCTTGGTGACTAAAAAAAGTGAGGCCCTAAGCCTCTCTACTTATACATCTGATGTCTCCAACGAATTCCTTCAAAATTAGGGAGGCATAGCTCCCAATTCAATGATAAACTTGTGCTTTCCCTTTCACTAGCTCGACTGCCTTCTAGTAGGGAGGCTTGGTTCCCAGCTGAAGATAAAATCGTACTTTCTCTTGCTTGGTTTCCTTCTAGTACACATGATTTGGCTTGTTTTGCGCTCTCACGTGCTTGGCTGCCTTCTAGTACTGCTGATTTGGTTGTTTGCACCTTCAATAGTTTGTTGGTTTCTAGAAGGGGTGTTGTTTGTACTTTCAACTGATGGAGGGATAGTCAAATGGAGGGGCAGTAAATGAGGATGATTTACCTCCTGTAACTCCTCTCCCTTTTCCCATTCGAGTTTTTACCAAGGTCTTTACCATGGTTCCTTGTTTTTCTCTTTTATCCCTACATTTTCGTTTCTTTTATCTTTTATCCCTGCATTTTCCTTTCTTTTATCCTTTATTCCTGCATTACATGCACATTAGATCACAAAGAAAAATATCCAACTCTACTCATTTCATAAACAATATAAACAAAATTATGCAATAAGTTGTGAGAATAGTTGGTTTGACTAAGCTAGGAGGTGAACTTTTGAATCTCAGAACTAGCTTCCCCTTGACATTTGTTCTCACCTTTTTCTCTCAATTTCTCACAAAAGTACACATCCAATAAATGATAAATGCTAGATTTTTTCATAGGAAAACATTAAAATGATCACCATATTATATTTTCGTGTTCTTGCTATTTTAATAGATTTGTGCAAATTAGCTACAGAACACAACCTATTCTGCAGTTAACTGTGATTTTGTAGCTACTCTCATGGTTTGGATGGTTACAGGTGTCAAATGAAGAACTGGGCCACATGGGCATCTCCAGAAACATCTCTACATGGATTCTATCCTACTCCCTCTATCCAGATCGACAAAAAAAGATGCCTAAAGTCTTGGTCAAAGATGGAGTCAAACACATTATCTAGTAGCAGTAGGACTCTTGACATTTCATAGTTGACTAGGAGTCTAACGGTTCTATTGAAGAAGTTAATGCGGAGTAAGCCACTTGTATCTGATCAGGAGTTGAAGAGTTAATGCATATTAGGCCACCTATAGCTGTTGAGAAATCTAACAGTCTCATTACAATTCAAACTAATCCATTTGTAGCATGTCTTTCTATAAATAGTCATGATAAGATTCGGATTAAGCCACCTGTAATTTTTTTTCTCTTAAACAGTTATGTTGTTTTCTATAAATATCAGTTAAATGAGATCGAGAAGCAGTTAGAATTTAAGGAAGGATTACAAACTTTTTGTTACAATACTCTGTTCAGACATCGTTTTGTTGACAACACAAACTCTATTTTGTCAATGGTGGTTACAAGTGCATCTTTAGTTAGCTGTTTTCCAGCCACATTAGTTGTAGAGGGCCCCTACACTAAAGGAGGTTTTTACTTGTTGTTTTCATTTTAATTTCTACTTCTCTATTTTCTGCAAGTCCATTTTCTCTAGTTTTGTCTCATTTCAGTTTTATAAGCAATAGTGTAAGGGTAAAAATCACAACTGTGCAAGTTTTATTCTTCTGAGATATTATGTGTGAAATGGTTGAATGAACAATGAAGGCATGAGAATACACAGTTCTTTTAGCTTCTCACTGTTTTTGATTACTTGTTTTAGTATAGAACTCTCAATTAGTTGTATTAATAGATGTTCTCAAAACCATCTTGAAATGATGACAATTCTAACTTAATTGGTTGAATATTTAATGCATGCAGAGATTGAATTTACTCAGCATATTGTTAGTTTTACAAACTGTCATCTTTTATTTTATGTTTTCAGGTCACTACTTAGTTGCATCACTTGAAATTCCAAAATATCATTTCAAGGAGATTGATTCTATCATCTTCCAAAATTGATTAGGCCTTAACTAGTAAAAAATGATTCTTGGTCCATTTCTTTAGGAGTTTAGACTAACCTAGGAACCTATAATTTCTTTGAAAACTCATTATATCCCTATAAATTTCTCATATATTATATATTCTTAAACACCATAGAACATAAATCCCCAAAACAAACATAAAAATACAAAACAACGAAGTAAGAGAAAAGTTAACTAAGCACATATAGTGCATCACACTTCTTGGTTAATAATTAATGCAAGCAATTTAGGATATTAAATTGAGTAAACATTTTGGTGCTGTTGCTGGGGAAGTGTAATTATGTAACCTTATCTCTTACATTAAAAAAAAAAAAATGATATGCATAGAGAAAGAGACTCTAGGGTATATTTATAGGTAGAGGTAGGAGTTCAATTCCTACAGCACCACCTACTCCACCAAGACTAATAAGAGATACACCTCCATCTCAAGCTCATATTCCTATCCATAGACCTCCCAAAGTTATAAGGTTAGAAATTCAATCAAGAGGATCTCCTACTTCATCTACTGAGGTAGTCGAAGAGGAGGAAAATCTTGGATCTCCAACAGAAGGAGCAGCCTTTTTCACCTCCATAGGGGAATATATTTTAGTTGAAGAATTAAGAATGCCTAGTGAGGAAGAAGAAGTAGAACCTCTCTCCCACATACCATTAATAGAGAAACTAGAGGAAGAACAATTAACCTTGCAAGTTAAATTTTATATTGACTTTAAGGAAACTATAATGGTGGGAGAGGATGGAGAATTCACACTATTTGGAGGAGGAGGAGGTAGAGGAAGAGGTAGAGGAAATAATGGAGAAGGTAGAGGAAATAATGGAGGAGGTAGAGGAAATAGGGAAGTTGATAATTCTTTTGGATTCCCTATAGTTGATGAACAAACAGATGCCACAATGAAAAATATCTCAACTTCTATCCTGCCAAACCTTCATGGATTAAAAAGTGAAGACCCTAAAACCTTCTTATTTTAATTTGTAGTCTTGTGTAGAACTTATGATTATTTACATGACTCTCAAAAAATCAAATTGTTCCCTTAAACGTTGAAAGGAGCTGCTTTAAATTGGTTCATGGGTTTGGTCACCTAGTCGATTAGAACATGGAATGACATGAAGAAAGCGTTTTTGGACAAATATTTGGATTATTGCATGCCCATCAATCAAAAGGATGAAGTGTTCAAAAGGATGCAAAGAGAAGATGAAAATTTAGAGGATTTAATTGAGAGATTCAACTATAACTTAAAAAGAGAAAAGATGGATAACTTAGATGAACATACCTTAAACGCTCTTCTATTAAAATCCATTAGAGATTAGTGGATAGATATCCTTAAAGTGATGGGGAAGGGAGATATCTCTCAACTCCCATTAAGTGACATAGGAGAATTATGTGTTCATCTCTCAAGATGAAAATCCAAAACTAGGAAAGGTCCAAGAGATCCTTCTCTCGTTAGGGTGAATAAATCTGCAACTGGATTAGTAAGTAGGGCAGAAATTGGAAACATTCTTGATGAATTTAAGATAGATATTCTAGGGAGCCTTAGTGAATATATAGACACCCTTAAGTTACAAAACAAGTAGAAAACCGAAATTAATCCTCTGGCTATTTTCTCTCCCAAATGGAGAAAGAAGCACACTTTAAGAGAATGCCCTTTAGATGAAAAATTTATAAAGACTTGTGTGATTTGTTCAGAGAATCATGAGACCAAAAATTGTCCTTCAATCCCTGGTCTTAAGGCTATTTTTCAAGAAGAAACAGTTTCAAATCCAACAGAGTCTCGTTTCTTTGTCTCTATAAGGCCTTGGCAAGGGTAGAAAAATCAGGGTTTTAGCAACCAAATGTATAGGCAGCCCCCTCCAAATTGAATTCTTGGCAACAATGTTCACCTCAATCTTAGTCTCAAACTCAACCTTGGGCTCAAGGAATGCAGAATCCTTATGGAATATTCTCTCCATACTGTCAATGTCATCCATCATATCTAAACTATCCTCCCCAACAAATTCCTCAAAAAAATCAACAGCCCAAACTTCAAAACCAAAACCCTCAACTTTCACTGCCATTTCCACAATGACCAAATCAGCGACCTACCCAACCATTACCTAACCCTAACAATAAAAATCCTCAAAATACCTAAATGGTAGAGGGACAACAATTTCCAACTTACATGATCACTCCATTAGATCTCAATGATGTCCAATTGAGATCTGTTAGGGTATTAGAAAAGAAAAAACCGTATGTGGTTATTCAAGAACAAGACAATTTTGAGGAAGATTCTCTGTAGCTAAATAAAAGTTAGAAAACTGAAAATGAAAAATAGAAAGAACCAGTGAACTCAACTCCTATCATAGAGCAACAACCAGTATCTACTTCTACACCACCTTTTCCAGAAAGATTGCAAGTTGATAGAGGGGTAGAAAATCATATTATGTTGCCTAATTATGATATTCTAGATGAATTGAAAAATGTCTATATCAAAATCCCTTTGTTACAAGACATTAAGGAGATTCCAATTCTAGCTAAGATAATAAAAGAGTTGAGCATGAATAAACGAGGAAGAAAAATAAAAGAAGTAAAAAGAATGCACCTAGTAGGAAAAATGGCAGACATAATGATGGGAAAAATTGCCATATAAAAATATGTAGATCCAGGAAGTCCAGTTGTAGAAACACATATCAATGGAGTTTAAATTCCAAATACATTGATTGACGTAGGATCAGTAATAAACATCATGAGCAAAGAAACCATGGAACAACACAAACTCCCTAATCTTCTTTATACACCTACATTACTGCAATTGGGAGATAGATCTGTAATCAAACCAGATGGTGTGTTAGAATATATTTTAGTTTCCTTAGACTCTTGGGAGTACCCTGTTGATTTTATGATCTTAGCCCCGAAGAGTAATCTAGGAGGACATACACTTATACTAGGAAGACCTTGCCTGGTCACAGCTGATGCATTCATTAGCTGTAGATCGGGTGATATGTACATCTATGATGGTAATTCAACTAAGAAATTCACTTTATATCATCTAGCAAAAAAATTCACAGAGATAGATGACAAAGAATGGATTAATGATGAAAATGATATTCATCCTCTCTTTACTATTTAAACCATTAGTGAAGATAGTAAAATCTTGAATACAATGGAAAATTTTGAATCATCTCCGGAATATCAACATTATTAGTTCCAAGAAAGATCTAATATTGAATATTTGTCATCTAGGCATATGTCTATTTATTCTATGGAAGAATTTGGTAGCTCTATAGTTGAAATCTTTCCAGGGAAGACATTGAACATAAACAATAACTTAGAAAAATTACAACAGGAAAAGCTAATAAAAACTTTACAACAACATTCTTCTGCATATGCATGGGAATACATTGACATGAAAGGAATTAGTCCTAAGACTTGTATACATCACATCTACATTGAGGAAAATTGTAAACCTATCAGAAAACCTCAAAGAACGATGAATCCAAATCTTAGGGAAATTGTGAAAGAAGAGTTGCAAAAATTACTGAATGTAAATTTCATCTACCTAATTTTAGATAGCCAGTGGCTTTCTCCTCTAGTGATTGTGCCTAAAAAGAATGGTAAATGGAAGGTATGTATTGATTATCGAGAATTAAATAAAACAACCCTGAAAGATCATTTTCCTTTGCACTTTATAGATAAGTGTTAGATACATTAGCAGGTAAAAAGTACTTCTCATTCTTGGATGGTTTTAGTGGTTACAATCAGATTCAGGTAGCACCTGAAGATCAAGATAAAATCACATTCACCTACCAATGGAGAACTTATTCTTACCAAGTACTCCCTTTTGGATTATGCAATGCACCTGTAACATTTCAAAGAGTAGTACTAGGAATTTTTTCTGATCTAATATATGATTGTGTAGAGGTATATATGGATGCCTTTATAGTTTATGGGAATACATTTGAGGAAGCATTAGAAAATTTGGAAAAGTTCTTAAAATATGTAAGGAATCAAACCTTTCACTAAGCCATGAAATTTTTTTTATGATGTTTATAGAAGGGATTGTTTTAGGACATCACATTTCAGGACATGGAATTAAAGTTGATAAATCTAAATTTGAAGTCATCTATAAATTATCAATTCCAAGTTTTCAAAAGGATGTTAGAGGTTTTCTAGGATTCACAGGGTATTATAGAATATTTATAGAAAATTTCACTAAAATAACATCACCAGTCTTCAAATTTCTCATCAAGGATTGTGAATTCAAATGGAATCCTGACTGCCAATTGAAATTTGAGACCTTGAAAGCAAAAAATTTCTGAGGCCCATATTAAGAGGTCCATATTGGAAACTACCTTTTCATATTTCAACAAATGCTTCAGATACAACTCTGTGAGTTGTATTAGAAAAGAAAGATTTGATCCCTTATGCCATATACTACACAAGCAAGAATTTGATTCTCACTGAGTTAAACTACACTGTAACTGAAAAGGAATTCTTAGTTGTTGTTCATGCTATCAGCAAGTTCAGAAATTATATAACAGGCTATGAAACCTTTGTTCATACAGATCACTCTCTAATTAGATACTTAATGAATAAATCGATTACTAATGGCAAAGTTACAAGATGGTTATTACTCCTGCAAGAGTTTTACATCACTGTGTTAGATAGACCTGGAAAACAAAACACAGTTGTTGATTTCTTGTCAAGAATTCAAAATATCAAGGATAACACTCCAGTTGAAGATAAATTTCCTGATGAATATATTTCAATGAGGATTCTGGTCAACGCATGGTGAACTATCTGTTGGGAATTTCCTATCTTTTCTTCTCTATTGAAGTCGAGGAGTGATTGCATCAGAAAATAGGGTATGTTGAGTCTTTGGTGAACTAGTGTTTCTACCCCAAATATTAATTCTTCAAACTCTCTAAAATGGTAGCCATAAACAACACTGTATCTACCCTCACATGAGATATACTTGATGAGCATCTTGTTCGTGAGGCTTGAGGAGGAAATAAGCAAATTATTTGAAAAAAAAGAGAGTTTCCTATGTATGTAATCCACTAGCTTTCTAGAGGAAATTGTCCACATTTTTACTTACAAACCAACTACCTCTTAACCTTTACAACTTTTGATAAAATGATGCATATGAGTGAGTGAGTAGGATACTTACTTGTGGCCTTAATGCCACACTACAGTTTTCAAAGATGAGAGGTGTTGCTGATGGTCATTCTTCTTCCTCCTCTATTGTCTGCTGATGGTTTCTTGACTGTAGATCTTCTCTTTTCTCCCTGATTTTCTTTCTCATCCTCCTGCAAATAACAATTATGTTTTTTTTTCCTCTTATTATTATATATTAAAAAAAACACTTAGGTTGCCTTAGAGAGGTTTTCACCATATATATTTGCCCTGGGTGCCTCAAGGAAGGCTTTCACCCAGGAATATTCTTTTTCTTTCCATTTTTCTCATCCTTGGGCCACCTCATAGAGGTTTTCAACCCAAATATGGGACTCAGGCGCATCATGGAGGTTTTCACTCGAATCATTATTCTATTTTCTTTGTTTTTTTAGTGACTTGATGAGGGAGGAGCTGAAACTTGCTCCACCATCATCAATGTCCTATTGATACTGTCAATGAAATCTTGTTTAGATAAAGGCCTCTTGTACATTTTCAATATGTGTCCGTTAACTAGTAATGGAATGGCTTCTTCATCTATAGTTCTAATCTGCATTGAACCATTGTCACGGCATATTTCCACCACATAAGTTCTGAGCCATCTTGTCCTTAGCTTGCCCTAGAAGTCTTTATACCTGGAGTCATATAACAATGCCCAATATCCTTCCTAAAATTGCTTCTCCTTAATATGCTTGTCATTCCAAATTTTTCTCTGAAGCTGAACTATCTCTGTATGGAGGAGGGCTTACATTCTTAATTCATCCAAGCCATTCAAATGGAAAAATCTTTCTCTCTGTGCATGACTAAGATCCAAATCTAGTTGGGCTGCCATCCTCAATGTATTATATTATAATTCAATGGATAGTAAATCCTTTTTCCCATAGGCCAGCTCATAGGGTGTAAATCTAGTGGTGGTCTTCCATGTCGTATTATAGGCCCAGGTGGCCTCAACTAGTCTTTCTGCCCAATCCCTTTTACTGTTGTTCACTACCTTGGTTAGGATGTTCTCCAGTGCTCTATTGGTCACCTCCACTTTCCCATTAGCCTATGGATGATAAGGAGTGGAGGTCTTATGCTTGATTTTGTGATTCTTGAGCAGTTCTTCAATCATGCTGGAGGTAAACTGGCTTCCTTGGTCTGTGACTAGCTCTCTAGTGTAACCAAATTTGTAGAATATATTATCCCTTAGGAACTTAGCCACCTTCTCTTCTGTTGCTGCCTTGATTGCCTTGGTTTTAGCCCACTTAGTCAAGTAATTAGCACACACAATAATGTGTTGTTTCTTATTTGAAGGAGGATTCATAGGCCCAATGAAGTCCATGCCCCACTTGTCAAATGGCTTGAAAGTCACTTGATGTTGTAGGGGAATTTCATCTCTTGGAGTAGGCTTTCCCATCCTCTGGCACCAATCACACTAACTAATGGACGTTTTCACATCTTGATGAAGAGTAGGCCAATAATGGCCTACTTGCAGCAGTTTGAATGCTGTCCTCTTTGATGTAAAGTGACCTCCACAAGGCCCATCATGACAAGTCAAAAGGATGTCAACAAATTCCTCTTCCTTGAAACACCTTCTCAAGATCTGATCTGGGCCAAGTTTGAATAGATTGCCCCCAATCCAAGTGAACGGGGCACTTTTCCTAACTATCTTGCTCTTTTCTCTAGAGGGTAGGTTTGGTAGGAACTGCGCTGATACCAAATAGTTTGCTATATCAACAAACCATGGGGAGAGCACTGAAATAGAAAACAAATGCTCATCTGGTAACTTATCATCGACCATTCCTTCTTCACCTGCAGGTAGATTCATCCTAGATAGAAATTCAACAACAACATTCCCCTTATCAGGCTTATCAAAAATAGTTAGATCAAACTGTTGTAATAAAAGTAACCATCTTATGATTCTAGCATTGACATATGGTTTGTTCATTAAATATTTAATTGCAGCATGATCAGTATGCACAAATGTCTAATAGCCTGTAATGTAATGCCTAAACTCATTCAATGAATTCACAAAGAACAGGAGTTATTTTTCGGTCACAATATAATTTAACTCAGCCTTTGACTAGTTTTTGCTGGTAAAATAGATGGCGTAGGGCTATTTCTCCTCTACCTAACCTAAGGTTGCTCCTATGGCTTTGTGTGAGGCATCAACATGAATATGAAAACAGAGGGCCCATTTTAGGCCTCTGAGAATTCGTGCAATGGTTAACTTCCCCTTTAGAATGTTTAAATCCTGTTGGCAACTCTTTCACCATATAAATTCAAAATCTTTGGCCAAAAAACCAAACGAAGGAGAGACAAACTTGCTGAAGTTATTTATGAACCTTTTGTAGTATCCACCTAACCCTAAGAAACTCCTGACATCTCTCTAATTTTTTGGAGGTGGGACCCTTTGGATGATGGCTATTTTGTTTGGGATCACCTGTAGTCCTTGTTGAGATATGGAATGACGTAGCACAGTCCCTTCAGTGATTAAGAATTAACATTTTTCTGGACTGCGAGATGGGTTCATTTTAATGCATTTGCGTAATACTTTGCCTAGGTTAGTAAGGGATTCCCGAAAATCACGACCATAAAGTGTAAAATCATCCAGATAGATCTCTATATCATCATGTACTAATTCAGCAAAAATACTCAAGACTTCTCTATGAAAAGTGGCAGGAGCATTTCATAAGCCAAAAGGAAGGACCCTATAGGAAAAAGTACCCCAAGGACAGGTGAATGTGGTTTTATCCTAGTCTTCTAGGTAGATTTGGATTTGGTTGTACCCACTGAATCCATCTAGGAAAGAAAGGTACTTCTTCCCAGTCATGCCATCTAGCACGGGTAGGGGAAAATGATCCTTTTTTGTGGCTTTGCTCAACTCCCTATAATTGACACAAATCATCCATTTACCATTCTTCTTGGGAACTAACACCAAAGGAGAGACCCACTCACTCTTAGAGATAGGGTAAATGAACCCTGCATCTAACAATTTTTTTAGTTCTTCTTTGACTATGTCTTTAAGGGTTGGATTCATTCTCCTTTATGGTTGCCTGACTGGCTTCAACCTTCCTTGATGTATATGTGGTGAGTACACATCGAGGAGTGTAATCCATTCATTTCCTTGTAGCTTCAAGTGAAGGCTTCTAGCTTTTCTTTCAACAGATTGCATAGCCTTTCCTCTTCAAGAGCAGACAGAGATGGGTTGATTTTAAAAGTTTTCTCTGGGCCAAATTCTATGGTTTTGAGTCAGAGTGGGTTTGAATTGGCCAAGCATAAGTAAATTTTATGATTGTTCAATGTTTCATCTATTTCTTCTTCTAATGGTAATGAAATAGGAGTTGGACTTTGGAGCAGGTGTTCAACTAAGTCATCCTCCTCCTGTTTTCCTCGATTGGTTCCAAAGCATAAAGTTGGGCAAAATAAAGCTCATTTTCTTCCTCCTCCTCCAACCATAAAGGTAAATCATGTTCTAGGGAGGGTTGAGAAGGAGGGTATCAAACTAACTTTTGGAAATATGCCCATTCTTAATGGTCATATTCCCAACTCTGCAGATAATGTAGGCACCTGCTATGGCCAACCATGGCCTCCCAAGGATGAGAGGGTAACCAATAAGCTTAGCCTTAGGCTAGAGAACTAGGAAACCTGCAAGGTACTCCCAAGTGTCAATGGAGACCATCGCATCCTCCACAATTCCCTCAGGGGTGACTGTGGAATGGTCTGTAAGTTGTATAACTGTTGTTGTCTTCCTTAATGACCCTTGGAGGTTAAGCTTGAGCATGGTGTCCTTGGTGATCACATTAATGGTAGCCCCAAGATCAATCAAAGTGTATGGGACAATGGTGTCATTGATGTGCACATCTACTACAGGGCTTCCAGGGTTTAAGTATTTTGGACATATTACCTGCCCTAGCATTAAGTCAGATAAATGCCCAATGAAATTAATTGTAGGGGCATCGCTTTTTCTTCTTCCTGGATGCTTGAAGCAGTTCTCCTTAATCAAGTTATTGTAGATAGGAACATCTTTGATTTCCTGGAGAAGGGGGATCTTTACACATAGATTCTTCAACTCTCCTAGAAGTTTGGTTTCTTCAAGGGTAGGCTAGAGTGGTTGGGCTAATCTTTTAGGAAAGGGTGGATTTTCTTTAAGGTTGATTTCCTCTATTTCTTCCTCAACCTCCCTATCTGGAGAGGGAGACTAGTTATCTGGGAGAATTCTCCCAAAACTTAGGTTGATCTCTTGGATTTCTACAACATAAGCCAGGTAAGATGTCTCTCCACTATATCCTTGTTAGGCCTGCCTATTGTTTAGGTTTGGATTTGGCTAGGCAGGCTTCTGGGGTTGCTTAGGTGAAGCAGAGTGCAGGAGTTGTGGTTGGGTAGGTGGTGGAGACAATAGGGCTGGAACATTGTTGAATTGGGGCCTCCACCCCTAGGGTGGGGTATTCCACTGATGTTGTGGCTGAATGTAAGGCTGGAATGATTGGTTGGTTGGTTGGAAATGATACTGAGGTGCATAGGACAAAGGAGGGGGTGTAGACAAAGAAGGACAAGCAGGGGGTCCACAAGAAGGTATAATTGTGGTTTGGTTGGATCTGTAATATTCATGGGATGATCCTTGCATACCCTGCTGGTATGGTCTAGGTCGAGGAGGTCTCCTTTGGTTGATGTAGAAAAGTTGCTCAGTGACCGCTTTAGCTCCTCGATATACAACTTTGAGTCCAGGTAAAGAAAGGCACTTGTGTGTGGAGTGGTTTTCTTCACAGACCGAGAAAATCTCAATATAGTTCAATGGGCATTCATTCCAAGGATGCCTCCTAGTGCATCTGGGACAAAAGATGGCCAAGTCTCTCTTTGCTTCCTTTTGCTTCCTTTTGATATTCATGGTATCCAATTGCAAGGCAAGGGTTTGCAGCATCTCACTTTTGAAGTTTTCCAACATATTTCAAATCTCACCCTTGATGCATGAGTCGGAAGATAACATACTGGCCATCAGTTGACTACTCCTACCCTCATTCCTAGTTGCCCTAGAATTGTTTCTAATGATAGTCTTGATATCCTAATAGGGTAGTTGGTAGATATCTCCTCCTGCCAGAAAATGAAAGGTATCTAGGATATCCTCCCTTACTCCTCTAACCAGTACCAACCTCAGTGACGTAGGGTCAAGTGTGCACTTGGCCCTTTTGTAACTGAGCTGGAATCTTTCTTCATAGTCTTCTAAGGATTCATCCTAGCATATGGTCATCCTTACAATCTCTTCTTTAGTGTCCTTTGACCTACAATAGTCCCTATATTTGTTGTTAAAGGCCTACTGCATCTGAGCCCAAGTTATGATGCTATCTCCAGGTAAACCCATGAACCAGCACAATGTTGCATCCTTGAGGGTAGATGGAAACAATTTTAACTTTTGCTCATCCTCTGTATGGTCATAGGTTCAGTATATAACAACAAAATCAAATAGGAAAGTGTCAGGGTCTTCTGTGGTCAAGCCATGGAAATGAGGTAGAGCAGAGGGGCTTATATTCTTCATTTTAGTGTCCCCATTGGTTTCCCTAATGGGGAAGGCACCCTCAATTCTCTCTCTATATCCTATACCATCTTGGTTTTCAACCATTGGTTTAGTAGGAATGGGTTCTTATTCGTCTTCTTCCCCTATAGGTTCTTCAAATATGTCAGGTTGCTCACCTAAAGGTTCTTCCAATTCACAGTCACTGAAGAAGAGAGAAGGTTTACTGTTGGATGTAGTGGGGGTATTTGGCAAGAATTTTCATAAATTATCGCTATTCCTACGAGGCATGTAATGAAATGTTTTTGGGTTGGCTTTTGTTATATTTTCTTTAAAGCTGGAAAGTGCTATGCAGAAAGGAAATTGCTGATTAAATGAAAAACTACTAACAGAATGGAAACTACTTGCAGAATGAAATTGTTGATTCAATTGAAAGACTTCTGACAGAAAGAAAACTACTTGCAGAATGAAATTGCTTAATTGAATGAAAAACTGCTAACAAAAAGGAAACTACTTTCTTAATTGAAATAGTTGATTGCAGAATGGAAAGGAAAGTAGATAAACGACAAATGAAAGAAAGAAACCAGATTACTTTTGTAGAAATAAACTTAATGGAAGAAAATTTAAGACTAGAAGTAGAAGAAAAGAAAGTTAGAAACTAGAAATAGAAGAAGGAGCACTAATTCACATCCTACTCTGAAACCTCCCTAGCAATGACACCAAAAAGTGATGAACCTAGGTATTGCAACAAGAATGCTGTAACTCCCACAACTACCGACTTTACTTATCAGCCCAAGGTTCATAAAAACTTGGAGGTGACAGTGCTATATGCACAAGTAGAAATGAAGGTACTGCATGTTATCACTGCTCATCTGGCAAGAGACAACAGGGGTTCCAAGCCAGACTTCTATAGGGTCAGAAGAAGCTTGATTTTGATGGAAGAAGAGAAAATCTATTCTAAGGGAGAGTTACTCTACTGCAGTAATGAAGAAAACAAACATGTAATGCTAAACTCACACCGGACCCTAGCTAACCATCTAAACAACTATGTGAAGCAGAATTGCTAAACCAACACTAATCTAATGCTGCTATCTAAGTTGCAGAAGTAAAAAGCATCAAAACTAGATTAAGGGGTAAGAAAAGGAAACTAAGCTAAGTTTGTGTTTAAGCAGAAGAGTAGTAAGAGATCAAAATTGGTCAAAAGAGGACGTAATGTGCAATAGTGCATAAGATCCATTGGATTAGATGGGTGAAAGGTAAATGAATGGCTGAGATCAGATCGCAGGAGGGTACGTAGATAGATGGGAAAACAAGGTTAGCTAACAGGATGAATGGTGGATATTATGTCACGGCGGTTGAGTTAATAAATGAATGAACAAGGTTAACAGGAGATAGATGACTAGGATTATATTGTGGAGGCTAAGTCAAAAGATGGATGAACATGATTAATCGGTAGATGGATGGTGAAGATTAGATCGCGGGCAAAAGAAACATGCGGAAATGGTAGCAGGTTTGTGGAGGTGGTAAGTTGTATTTCGCATGCCCTCAAAACCATAAGCTGTATTTTGAGTTTCACATGATTAGCCTTTCCAAGCGACACGTAGAATGAGAAAACCAATTTTCTTGTGTGCTCTTGACTGGATAACGGTCATGCAAGTGTCCGTGTGAGATTGTGAGACAACTGTTAGATCAAGCGGGGCTGATAAACGATGGCGATTAGCCAAGCTAGTTGGCGATCAGGTGAAGCGACAACCATCAGATCAAGAGATGGATCGACGATGGAGATTAAAGCAAGATAAGAAAATGTGCAGAAATGATAGAGTGGGTTTAGAGGGCGATAAGTTGTTTATCGCATGCCCTCGAAAGATGTAAGCATTTTTCTAAAATTTTACGATATTAGCATCCTAGTGCAACATGTAGCACGGGGAAACCACTCTTATCGCGTGCCCTTGGGTGGATAACAATCGGATAGAAATCCATGCGATATGCCATGATAACCATCGGATCTGGTGAGGCAGATCAACAGTGGAGAATTGACCGAGCTAGTTGGTGAGCGGGTGCGTGATAGCTGTCAGATTAGACAAGGAAAATCAACGGTGGGGATATAAAGTGCATAAAGTCAATGTTGAAAATGTGTTGGGTGGTGACTGGTTGGGTTTTGTTGTGTAAGGTAATCTATGGGTAAAAACTGTTTAAACATGATTTAACTACTTCCGCCAAGTATTTCATGCTGAGGGAGAATGAAAGGGATATTAAGGAGATCAAATGACAGGAAGAGAGTGAAGGAGAAGATGATCATGAAAGGAACAAAGTAAAAATTTAATGAACCCAGTGACTGTGTTAAACAACAAACTCCCTGTGAAAACCAAAACCCTGTGTTTTTGGGGTTGCTGTAGGGTTTCTTCCTCATGTCATGGTCCTAGAGGGAGGAGGTGAGGCCGAGACACCTGTGGGCAACCTTGTGGATCTTTTCTTTGCTAACTTGCTAATTGAATGAAAGCATAAATGAAGCAAACTAAAACACAACTAATCTACTCTACACTACTATAATGAGACTACAACTACTTAAAGAAATAAATAGTTAAATAATAAACCTCTGTAATGGAAATGAACTACTAAAGTAAATGAACAATCAAACCATGAATCTATGCTACTGCTGTAATGGAAATGAACTACTTAACAAGATGAACAAAAAACAGGAATCTATGCTATTATAACGATACAATAAAAAGGAGCTTTGGCTACTAGGGTCGGGCCCTAACCCAAGAGCTTCAGCCTCTAAGTAAACTTAGTGCTCGCTCAAAACAAAACTCATCTTCATTATAAATAAAAAACTGTTACAAGACTTGTAGCTTGAAAACAAGGTAGAGTTCTATAATGAAAAGTCTGAATTCTTGTTAAGTCTTGGAGACTAAGAAAATAGAGGTCCTAAGCCTCTCTACTTATACATCTGAAGTCTCCAACGACTTCCTTCAAAATTAGGGAGGCATAGCTCCCAATTAAATGATAAAATCATTCTTTCCCTTTCACTAGCTCGGTTTCCTTGTAGTAGGGAGGCTTGGCTCCCAAATCAAGATAAACTCGTATTTTGACTTGCTTGGCTGCCTTCTAGTACACATGATTTGGCTTATTTTCTACTCTCACTTACTTGGTTGCCTTCTAGTACTCCTGATTTGGCTATTTGCACCTTCACTTACCTAGCTGCCTTCTAGAAGGGGGGTTGTTTGTACTTTCAGCTGATGGAGGGGTACTCGAATGGACGGGTAGTAAATGAGGAGGATTTACCTCCTGTAATTCCTCTCCCTTGTCCCATTCGAGTTTTTACCAGGGTCTTTACCATAGTTCCTTTCTTTTATCTTTTATCCCTGCATTTTCCTTACTTTTATCCTTTATTCCTACATTACATGCACATTATACCACAAAGAAAAATATCCAACTCTACTCATCTCATTAACAAAATATAATCAATATTATGCAATAACTTGTGAGAATAGTTGGTTTGGATAAGCTAGGAGATGGATTAAGGTCAATTAAGGCCCATATAATTACTGAATGATGAGGATCATCAATCATTATAAAAAAAATTGTAGTTTTGTCCCATATAGGTTTCCACGTAAACTTATTGTTTTGAAGTGTTTTGTGGTTGATGTATTTATATATTGTTGAATGTCATTGATTGAGTAAATATTTTTAAAATGATAAGATATTATTCCACCATCGCCCGCACCCCCCAGTATCTTCCTAGTTTCCAACAATTGGTATCAGAGCAAGGTCCTTCAGCAATAGTTTAACCGCTAGAAGGTAGATAATAAGGGACCATGTATAACTAGGATTGGGTTTCCCAAATTCAGTACCATTATTGAATGGATCAGGGTATGCACTCTAGCAAGTAAAAATGGAATTTTCTTTAATGGCTCTTGGCTTGGATATATGGCTATCAGTAGTATATGGAAATAATAATGAATATAATTTATAAGCCAAGAAGGCTACCTTGAGTGCACTATCAAATCCAAACTATGATAAAGTGAGACATTGTTCGACAACAAAAAATATTCTAGATAAGTTTCAATGTGTATGTGAAGAAATAAATGAATAGGATAACAAGGTTTCCCCTGTAACAAGTACCAAAGATATTGAGCATCATTCAAAAAATTAAGTTGGATATGAAAAAGATGTTAATGAAGTGTAACCCTTAGGGAGCTACTATGCTACTGTGATTGTACAATAATAGGTCATATTTCCTCAATATGTTCAAATGAAAGTTCATAAAATGATAGTAATAAATGAGAAGTTAATTTTGAGATAGTATCCCATCAAAAAAATAGGATAAGTCCTTATTATTTAGAATATGACTCTTCATCTAAAGAATATAATGGATGTATCTCTAGTAGTGATGAAGAAAGGACTATGCTAATGACTATGGGGAGACATTCAATTGAAATAAAGAAGAAGATGAAATGAAAATATACTAAGAATGTGACATTGATAGTTATTTTGAATCAAATGGTCAAGAATACCCTGATGAGAATATATATTGTATAAGAAACATTTTCCCTACTGTAGAAGAAATTAATATGGTTATAGTGAAAAACCAAAAGAAAAAGGAACAACTGCAAGAATATGAAGACAAGGAACTTCATAATGATGAATTAAGAAAAAATATTTTTATCATGAAAGCTAAGCAAGATAAATCCACAATAGTGGAAGAAGTGATGACTACCCAGTTGATTGAAAGAGAAGGTCATTATGAGAAATTAGAAGTTGATATTTCTTCATTGAGAAATGATCTTAAACAAGCCAATGACTAGCTAACCCATTATCAAAAGTTTGATCAGATTACAAATATTTTTGATGGTATTCTAAATTGTCAAAGACATCCACTCATAAAGAATGGTCTTGGCTATAAAGGAGAATCAAACACCAATAAGGTTGAAGCCTCATAAAACCAAAATGCCAAGACTAACAACTTATAAAAAGCATCTCTATGGATTCCAAGAGTTCCAGTACCCTAATAGGTCTTCCAAGTACCCTTCCATGCATATTTTGCTACTCTCATCATGCTTCCATGGCTATATTTCCTAGAATCCTTCTCACCAAGCATTCGTACTCCTCCCATCATTCCCACAATGCCAAACACGTCCCTTATAATATGTATGCCTCTCTTATGTCACTTGGAATTCTCCCAAGCCACTTAATCAAACTTGGTTGTATGAATCAACTCATTTTCTAACAATTAATAAATCATATTATCCCCTTTTATCATCTGCAAATTCTTTCCTCCCCCCCATACTTATTTTATCTTTTCAATCTACAACCCTTTATTTTATTAATATCCATGTGTTACATAATTATATTACCATGTTTTTTAGCCAAAAAATATAAAACATGTTCATATGGGTAAAATAGCACCATAACACATATACATACATTTACATGGGTGTCATGGAAATAAAGAGATCTCCTCAGCTTCCGAGACTAGTTCTACATATACATGCAGTTTACATTCTAGGGGTTGAACAAGGGTGTTACATTCCCCTCCCCCTCATTCAGGCCCTATCCTTGGTGTGATATATATATATGTGTGTGTGTGTGTGTGTGTGTGTACAACCACTCATTCAAAATGATGAGGGTATTCTTCCCTCATGAAACCCTCAACATCTTCAGGACCAAAATGGTTTTAGTGCACCTTTAACAAGGAAACAAATTCATTCTAGAGCACTTTGAATTGACCGTGCAAGATCAATAAAAGCTAGACCTGAAAGTCTCCCTCGCGCTCAACCTAAATCATGTTACAATCAATTAAAAGGTTAGCATCAAGAACACACTTTTTTAACAATGGATCATTAAATGCATTATGAATTTGCATGGATTTTGGTAATGGAATATTTTATGAAACTCGATCGATCCTTTTGTAGGATATCAAATGGTCCAAAATATCTCACTCTTAACTTTGCATATCTACCCAATTTCAAAGAACTTCTCATTTCCTTCACCCTCAAGAAGACATGGTCACCAATTTTGAATTCCTTCTTTGACCTATTCCTATCTACATAACTATTCTATCTAACCTAGGAAGCCTTAAATTCTATTTATTCTTTGCTAATAGTTCTTCCATTTTCCTAAGAAAGTCTAGACCAATAATGGACATACTGATTTGATTATCCCAAGTCACTAGTGTGTTACATTTCCTACCATACAATGCTTCAAATCAGATCATCTTAAAAAAATACTGGTCGTAAGAAAGCTCCACCTGGCGCAAATATTCTTCCCATATTTGATGGTTTTTCCATCACATACATCCTTAGTGTTGATAAATGGCAACAAGAAATTCCATTTTAATTTTTCCTTGAATTAAACTGAGAATTAAAATTGAATTATATTCTCATATCAACTTGTAAAAAGTTAACTAAGTTTAATTAAACTAATTAGGTTATGAATTTGTAATTGGGAGTCTTTCTATAGTCATGTATATGTTCTCCCTAAGTTTTAGGTGTCGAGTATGAGTTTAAATTGAGTTGGAAATTAGATCACTCAGTTTAACGAGTTAAGTTCAGTTAAACTAGTTCTAAATTGTTTTTCGAGCTAATATAGGACTAACAGTCATTTTATGCACTAATGCATCCACTAGTTCTACTACAGTTAACTAAAGATTCCCTCATTGGAAACTCATGCATGTTGAATTTAAGAAAGAACTAGTTGAGACTAGAGTGCAGGGATAGTGTACTATCAATGGTATTATTTACTGGAGTTTATATCATGCATGCATCATAGATTGATATTATGTTTGGATTGCGTAGTTTTGGAGGTATGCATTCCCTTTAAATACGAGCTATTCATTGATCTCAATGGTTCCAGACACATGCAGAAGTCCTAGAGGACTTCGAAAGGGTAAAAATTCAAAGTGGTCAAATCAATCCCAAACCAGCACCAGATCGAAGTGCTTGTCGCCCTGATTCCAGTAGTGTGAATGACACTCAAATATGAGATCGTATGAGGGAGAAAGAGCCAGCCAAATTTTTGGTCAAACTTGCCATGTGGGCCAGGTTTAATGGTCCTACAAATCAAGACATGGAATTTAGCTCCCGAGGAGCGAGTGAGTTTGTTGGATGCATAATTTGTCTAATAACCCTTATAGTAGACAAAATCGAAAAAAAGACCTTATTGTTAAAAACAAATATTATATATATATATATATATATATATATATATATATATCTATATATATATATATATATATATATATATATATATATATATATATATATATATATATATATATATATATATATATATATATATATATATATATGAGGTGGTGGGCCATGACCCCTGCCACCATCCCAAACCATACCAAACAAAATTATATTAAAAGAAAGGGCTGGCGGCCATGACCCCGCTGGACCCTCCAACTACCATACAACAATTAAGCTTTGAATGGGGTGTGGACCACCCCTGATGGACCCACCACCCATGGTGGAATCACCACCCATATAAAACAACGGAACCCAAAATATGTTTCCATTGTAGTTAAAATGGATCTGGTGATATCGAACCCGCCCGGCCCACGTGGGCCGACCCCCATCGGGTGGCCCCATGTGGCACCAAACACTCAGGCCAACCCCATTTAATATGTAACTGCTCCAACAAAATCACATCAACCCAAACCATAACAGTTACATTAGGTCAACAATGGTTATGTAAATGCACATTTTTAAAACAATAAAAAATTATAAACACGGATTCTATGCGGAGGCGGGATTTGATCCCCCGACCTCCCCTTAACAAATTGCCATTTTTACCATTGTGCCATGTGTCCAATGCTTTGAATACTCCACCAAAATTTTGCATATAAACCCACATTTCCCAATGCGTGGGGTGCAATACAGAGTGCGTTTTTCAAGACATATTTTTTTTAATTAATTTGCAGGTGGAACCATGAGCGGGGAGAAGAGGCATGTGGAACCATGATTGAGCCCAACTTTCAAGAGGGAAAAATTTTGCGAGTGTCCAAATTGGACAATGTTTATGTCAATCCTACATCTCTCGGTGACATGAACCTGATGGCACATACAGAATTTTGATCTGAGTAGCAGATCTTTAAATGAACCGGAGGCGGGAATCTTTAAGGAATCTAGGGGGAATCTTCACTTTGTTAGAATTCAGAAATTTGATAGTTGATTTTACACTTTCAACACCATGAATTTGATGCTGTAATCAGATTTTCCATTTGATCATTCCATTTTTTTGCTAGTTTTTAAAGTGGAGCGCAGGTGTCAACATTCAATGTGTGAGCAGTCATTTACATGAGATTCGACAACGCAAGATTGATGGTACAGCCATATCCAACAGTATATCATGCTATTCTTTTGATAACTCCTTGATGTGAGGTATATGAAGTGTGATCATATACTTCCTTGTCTCTTTACTTGAGATGCATTGTGTTGTAGAGATCCCTGTTTGATGTTTGATGTGGGATCTTGTTTTGTTCTTGATGTGAAATGTACTTATTGTCATGTTTTAATTGAGATCCCTTTGTCGTCATGTCGATGGGATATTCATGTGTCACCATGTATGTTTGAATTGAGATCCCTTTGATGCCATTTTGGCGAGATGCTCATTATTAACATATGTGAAATTATGTAATACTAATAGGAGTCCTTTTTTGAATAAGAGTTTATGTAGTGGAACATCTCTTGCAGCCACTCCTACGTGAGGGCATATTCCTTCTATGATAGAGAAAACACATGCATGTACATCATCAATCTTTCGAACACTTAATGCAGCGGCCTACACCATCTTGACGCTGGGGCCCAGAGATGTAGTCCCTCCTAGACGAACTTTGTTATCAACGTCTTGTATTTTATGTTGTTGATTACTGTCATGTTCCCTCTTCTTTAAAACATGTATATATGTTCCTTTATGCTCTTTTAAATGCAATTATAATCACATCACGAAAGAAAAATATCTTGGTACAATCCAGGAGTTGAGTCAACTAGGATCAAGTTTTGTATCAGATCATTCTTTGCGTGGATGTGAATTGCGAGCATGAACAATGGAATGTGCAAGGATCAAGGATGAGAAAGCAATGTACGATACCATGCTCATAATTTCCCAAAAGGTGGAAATAATGTATGATGTTCTACAAAAAGAGACAGAGGAAAATCAACAGTTGCAGCTTCAGTTGTGAACCACGGAAGAGGCCCTGGAAGAAATAAAGCACAACAACCAAAATATTCATACAAAGAATGTTGAATTGAAGATGTTTCTACATGAAGGAAAAGGGGAGAAACAAAGTTTGCTACAACAAATGTAAGCTAAGGATGAGACCTTGGAAACGCTGCAACGTGACCCATGTGAGGTAAAAAGTAGTTCTCCGACTTCATGTATGTTTCCTAATGATGATTTCACTATGTTTGAAAATCATACCACGGGAATTGGCTCCAAACTGTTGAAAAAAATGTGGTATGAACGCAAATGGTTGGGCATTAATGGTCAAGGCATTGTCAACCCCATGAAAGTAGAAGAATTACCTTGTCAAAGAGAACTTGGGTATGTCAGAAAGGAAGTTGGGGAATGTGCCGAGATAGAAACAAACCACCAACAATAGATAATGAGCAACCCTCATCAATTATTTCCAACTCGGTAGGGAATATAAAAGATGTTAATTTCCCTTCAGTTTCATCTTCACATAGTATGATTTCTGTTGGATATGTGGAGATACTAATTACAGGGACAAACATGAGGCTCCTTAACAGGCTGAGGTACAAGGAGGAATAAGAACTTGGTGTTAATAACCAAGGCATAACTCAACCATTGGAGGTTTTGCAAAGAACTTGATTTGAAATCGTCAAGGAAAGAGAATGATGGGAACACATCCCCATCATCCCATGGTAGTGCCCATTGCAGGGAAAGGGTCGAGGCAAGCTCTCATCGCCATAAAGACACTAGAGATGACAAGAAAGGGTATAACCAGTCTCGATATTCGAATATTCATTTCAATTATAATCATGTTGTTAATCATTGACATAAAACATGGCATCGAAAAACATGTACCTTTCGTAGATTACATAACCATACATTTGTTGAGTTCCGAAAAATAATAGCAGCACACAAAAGGATGAGGCATGAAAGACCCTCTCAACAACAGGTAAAGAAACATGTCACACAGATCTGGAGGAAGAAGATGAATTGCAGTCATTGCAATAGAGGTGTCCATCAAAGAGCCACTTGTTGGATGCTCCATCTAGTGCAGCGCCTTAAAGACAAAGTGTCGGTGCATGACCAGATGAAACGGTTGTTCAACCAACGAATGCGCCACAAGGAAATGACCCGTTCACATTGATAAGTGAGAAATGGTTCTTCTAGGCATGATAGAATGCCATGGTCTTATTTGTTCCAATCATGTGTTGCACTTTAAAATATAAAAGTAATAATGTGTTTTCTATCACTTGTTAAGCAACAATGATGTCTGGTCTTATTTTGTGTTGCATGTTAAACTGTGAAAGTGATGATGTGTTTTCCATCACTTGACAAGAATGTTTTGCCTTATTTTTGTAAATAATGTTTTGCAGTGATGATGTGTTTTCCATCACTTGTTGAAGCAATAATGATATGTTGGCCCTATCTTGGTAGTTAGGGTATTGTTTCCATTTTGATGTAAACTTGACCACTAAGTATGTGTTATAAACTCGTGGCAAGTATGGGATGCTTGGGTCATTAGTTGGTCATGTAATTCAAGCATGTAATTTGGAAAAACAATGTACTACAAGTTTGCAAAAGTGGAAAATGTCAACTCATCTCTTATGGCTTTGAAGGAAAAAAGTGAAGGAGAAGGAAGGGTGACTTATCAGACACTTGTAAGTGCAGACAAGGTACAAAGAAGTTGCATATTATTTTCCATGCTTTTGGATGACCAAAATCTTCTCAGTGGGGAGGATTGATCCAGGAGGCCCCAGACACTTGTAGAAGTCCCAGAGGACTCAGAAACTGTCAAAATTCAAAGTGGTCAGATCACTCCCAAACCAACACCAGATTGAAGTGCCCGTCACCCTAATTCCAATGGTGCGAACAACACTCAAATCCAATCTCGTATGAGGGAGAAGGAGCCAGTAAAAGTTTAGGCCAAAGTTGCCATGTGGGCCAGGTTTAATGGTCATACAAATTGACCGAGTCTGGGACATGGAATTTGGCTGCCAAGGTGCAGGCGAATTTGTTGGATGCATAATTTTTCTAATAACCCTTATAGTAGACAAAATCGAAAAAAAAGACCTTATTGTTATATATATATATATATATATATATATATATATATATATATATATATATATATATATATATATATAGATATATATAGATATAGATATAGATATATATAGATATATATATATATATATATAGATATAGATATAGATATAGAAATGAGGTTGCAGGCAATGACCCCTGCCACCATCCCAAACCATATTAAACAAAATTATATTAAAAAAATGGGTCAGTGGCTATGACCTCGCCGAACCCTCCAACTACCATACAACAATTAAGCTTTGAATGGGGTGCAGACCACCGTCGACGGGCCTACCAGCCATGGTGGAACCACCACCCATATAAAACAATGAAGCCCAAAATATGTTGTCAATGCAGTTAAAGTGGAGCTGATGGGGATTGAACCCAACCGACCCATGTGGGCCGGCCCCATGTGGCACCACTCCATAACACTCAAACGCTCACACCAACCCCATTTATTATGTAAAGACTCCAACAACATCACATCAACCCAAATCATAATGGTTACATCAATTCAACAACAGTTATGTAAATGTGCCCTTTTAAAAACAAATAAAAAATCGTAAATGCGGATTTTGTGGGAAGGCAGGATTTGATCCCCTGACCTCCCCTTAACAAATTGCCATTTTTACCATTGCACCATGTGCCTGGTGCTTTGAATACTCCACTAGCCTTTGGCATATAAACCCACATTTCTTAGTGCGCGGGGGCCAAGATAGAATGCGTTTTCCAAGGCATAATTTTTTTAATTAATTTGTAGGTGGAACCATCAGTAAGGAGAAGAGGCAAGTCGAACCATTATTGAGCCCAATCAGGAGGGCAAAATTTTTCCAGTGTCCAAATTGGAAAAAATTTATGTCGATCCTACACGTCTCGGTGACATGAACTTGATGGCACAAAAATAATTTTGATTTGAGCAGCATGTTAGTTCAAGTCTTCACAGCCTGTCACTAGGGATCAAAATGGACTCCTACTATGTCTGGTTTTCAGAGATGTTTTGCACATGATATTTAGTGCAAATCATATCCTAAGCATGTTCATCAGAAGCAACTCGGAAAAATATTTCCAACGGTATATCACAATCCCAAAACCGGTCCCTAGATTAGAAGATATGATCGAAATGAATAATTGATTCTTGGTTATGCATGTTTTGGGGTCATTTGCTGCACACAGGGACAAGTTTACTACAAAATCATTTTCTGAAGTAATGGACATGAATTTTACAAAACTGAAAGAGCTTTTTTCAATCACATACAAAATAAGAAAAACCTCCTTCAGTTTATGCACAGATGTTACTATGTGGGAGATATGCAGTGATATTTGAAGCCTACATTAAAACAAAACAAATTTTGTATTTGTTTTACTTTTTTAGTCATTGTATTGCGGTGCCAATTTACAACAGATGGAAAGTAATTTTTAGAAACCCAAGGAGATTTTTCTCAACCACAAGCCATCTAACAAAAACCTCTTTCAGTTTATTCACAGGTGTCATGAATTGGAATATTTGAATAGATCTTTACAACATATTTTTACAGATTTAAAAATTTAATGATTTCCTGTTTTAGAGATTATTTTGTGGCACAGATTTCGAGAAACTTGAAACACATTTCCAAAATTTGAGAGAGAATTTTCTCAAACATGACCTTATCTACAAAAACCTCTTTGAATTCTGTAACAGGTGTTATGGTTCAAGAGATACAAGTTCATCTTTGACCCCTATTTTCTGAAATTCGGTCCAAATGTAATGTAACTGTTTCTATCTTTAGGGAGATGGTTGAGCTCAACTCCCTTAGTACAACGATGAGATAATTGTATATATTTTATGAATTTCAGAGTGTAAAGGGTTTGAATTTTTCAGCATATGAAAGTTGCTTTGGACTATGTAAAGCTTTTTCTGAATATTATTTTTAGTGGAGTAGTTTTTTCCCTTTTAATTTTGGATCCATCACAGTGTTTAATGTGCAGCATGCTTTTCTTTTAAATTCATTTCCATGCTTTGTTTCTTATGGTAATTTCATAAAAATGCTTCAAAAGTTACCTCTTTAAAGTGAAAAATAAACAAATTAAAAATTCATTTATTCAAAAAAGCTTATAAAAAGGCCTTTTGTAAATTCATTTTTACCGTTTGACTTCAGAGTGAGAAAAGAGAGCTTTTGGTAAGAAATTTCCCGTGAATATTGCGGAAAATCCGTCCGTTGGAATCGAACACTGTCACCTCCAGGTAATCCACATCGTATTCTTGCATTTCATCCGCTTGAAATTTGTTTTTACGGTTTTATTTTGATTTTAGGAAATATTTAGGTTAAAAGACTGTGTGTGGGGGTCCGCAAGCGTAGCATGCGAAACCTGCGGACCCCGACTTTTTCGCATGCAGAAAAAAGTCAGGGGCCCGCACCTACTATATAGCCAGAGTGTGGACCTACGCACTATCTCTAACATAGAGGGTGTGGTCCCCGCAACATATGTTCTAACATTCCAAATTTTCAAATATTTTCCCAAAATCTTTGATTTAAGATGTTCTAATCTGCTTTTTCTTTGAATGTAGGGTATACATTATGCTTAGCTGGTCGGAACGGGAGCACGAGGATGTGGATGCTGCCGCACTAAATCATCAACCCTCAATAGATGCATTGAGGGCATGCAATTTTTTCAAATTCTGGGCCATACTTGGCATGAGGGCCCAAGTGGACTTTTGCAGTGGCTGGTAGACAGGTGGAATGTACAGGACCAGTGTTTCTTTATTGGTGGCCACTAGCTCGAAATGGATTCGGAATACATTTACTTTTTGACTCATTTGCCTAAGAGAGGTGAACAATTGACTCTATTCGGGGCTAGGCTAGGTGGCCAGTCTGTCGATAGCCTCGGGCTAGAGTTTTGTAATGTCCAAACCAAGGACAAAGGGATTGATATGAAAACCATCTCCCATCCTGAACTCAAAGTGATTACATTTACTGTCACTAGGCTCTGCGGAAGCGAAACACTACATATGGCCATTGGATCACAAATGCGGATGGCAGTAGACTGCTTTCGGGGCACCATCTTCAACTGGTGCGAAGCTGTGTTGGCTAATGTAAAAGGCCAACTAACTAGAGCAAAAAACGGACAACTGAAAAACTTTGGATATGGTTTCTTAGTTGTGAGCTTTGGTCTAGAGAGGGTCCCAATGTTGGTCCCACAGCATCTTTCTGTTGGAGGTGGACTTCCCCGAGAGCCCAAACTAATGCGTTGGGTTGCAGTTATGGCCCATCATCCTGAGGAGGGTTCAGAAGCTGTTATATTTCCTCCCGAGTATTCTCATTGGTTGGAGAACCAAGTTTCTGCTATTCAGGATTTTCCTTATGCTGGGATGGATTATCGTGGTGACCCAGACATGGCTCTTCCACCAGGAGAGTAATGGGATGACTCAGGTAAAATCATTTTCAACATTTTCTAATTTTTTTTTATTTTTTTTTTAAATCGTCCCAAAATTGACAGTAAAAAGTTTCAAATGTAGATGTAGGTCCACGGCGACCAGCCACTCTCCGACCCTATGAGAGGAAACAGCCAGCTGTAGCAGCACCAGCCCCACGGGATGAATCTACAGAGACCTTGGCCGAATTGGAAAATCATCTAGAGCGTTTGATAGCAGAGATTCCAGAGACTAGCATAGATGACATTCCTCTTAGGCTACAACGCTATTTGATTGGGGTCCCAGGACCTTTCAGGAGGTTCCTTTGTAGGGTGGCCCGTACAGTGGTTTCTTATCTCACCAGTGATAGGATGATCGCCTGTTGTAGACTCATATGACATTTTTGCTTTTTGTACTATCATTTTTGCTGATCATAAGGTGTTTTTCAACCTATAATCGAAGAAGATGTATATTTGACACACTTTTATGCTATGCTATATCACTATTACCGCCTATCTTGTAAAACATGTTATGGAATGTTTTTAAATTTACTTACTTAATTACTGAAAATTTCTACTTAAAATTCGAGAAGCAATTTCATCTACTAATGTATTTAAATATCTTGGAATATGCTGATATTCAATATAGTCAAATTCACGTTCCAAGAGATGAACTCTCAAAAATAATCTCAATAACATTGGATTTCTAATGGCATAAACTCTATTAAGCTGCAATACAACGAGTTCAAAATCTAACCTCACAATCAAACTCTGAATCCCAAATGATATGGATTCATATAATAACTCAATCACTGCACTATACTCTGCAATCTTGTTCGTTGTTTGACCAAGGCTTACCCCATGCATAGATACCAACTCATCAGAGGGCAAATAGATAACCCAAGTTGCGGAAGAAATGTTCAGTGTATTACGACAAGCACCATCAGCAAAACCAATGTATGTTTGGAGAGACATCGACATCTGCAATATCAAGAGTAAAATCAAGATAAGCAGGAATAATGACAAAAACACTCTCTAAACTAAGCACGCTTTTCTAATCTAAAACACACCAGCTAGAAAGAAAACTAACCTAACTAAAATCTCCACATCTAGATTTAAGCATAATATCTCTTCAGGTAAAGACCATTTATGGGTTTACCTAAAGAGACTCCGTCAAAGTCTACCAATTCATAGGCCCTTTTTGCTAGCTTTCGCTTAACATCATAAGGACCATGCCACATGGGTACGAATTTTCCAGCACCCAACTTATCATTTGCTTGATCGTACAGTAAGACTAGGTCTCCTTCCGAAAAATTATGAGGCGTAACATTTCGATCATAATGAGCTTTAATACGTTTGGCATGAGTTTCAATTGCTAGTGCAGCATCATCTCGATTCTCATCTGGCTAAGCCAAGTACAACGAACGTTTCTCCTCTTCGGAAGTGGCTGGAAGTAATTCTATGGCCATTTGCAATGACGAGATTTCGCATTCAATGGGTAACACAACTTCCAAACTATAAACTAGTTGGAAAGGAGTGAAACCGGTTAATGTTTTTACTGAGGTTTGATATGCCCAAAGCGCTGAAAATAACACGTTATGCCAATTCAACCTATGAATCCCAATGATTCGTCGGATCATAATGATTAGAACTTTGTTGATGGCTTCAAGCAGACCATTAGCCTGTGGATAATATGGAGTTGAACTATCGTGACGCAGGCCAAGTTGGTCTGTTAGTTCATTGATCATAATATTTCGAAAAAGACGCCCATGATCAGCGATAATCGCTTGTGGAACACCGAACCTATCAATTATATGATTGAAAACGAAAATCGCAACAGTTTTTCTGTCTGCCAAAAATGTAGGCATCGCCTCGCCCACTTGGTAAAATAATCTACCGCAAGGATGATATACGCATGCTCCCCGGCCGAGTGAGGGTTACATGTAATAAAATCGATACCCCATTTCGCAAAAGGATCGATGGAAATTATAGGGTGGAGAGGAGCAGGTGGAGCGCACATCTTTCAATCAAAAATTTGGCAGTTGTGGCATTTTCAGACCGCGTTAATACAATCTTTAAATAAAGACGGCCAGAAATAGCCAGCGTGCAATATCTTTTGGGTTGTCGCAAACCAAGACATATGACCGCCACATGCTCCAGAGTGACAGTCATTTAGAACCCTTTCAGCTTCCTCATGAGTTAAAAAACGTAAAAAGATAGAGTCCGCCCCACAACGATAAAGTGTATCTCCAATAATTTTGAATTGTTGGGATTGGAATCATATTTTCTGATGCTGAGATCTTGAAATTTCAGGCTGAAAGGATTGGGTTTGGAGATAAACTATGATATCTCCATACCACGGATCAAGAGTGCTGATTAGAAACAAGGACTCGTCCGCAATGGGCTCTTCTGCCATAGTTTCAATATCATCACGCGGGAAGTCACACATCAACTTTGCAAAAACTAAAGATTTCTTTGACTTAGATTTTTAAAACTCCAAGTCAAATTCCTGCAGGATAACAATCCATTTGGAATACTTGCCCCCTAGCAATTGTTTTGTCAAAATATAGATCATAGGGTTGCAGTCGGAAATTACAGTAGTTTTGCATAGTAAAATGTAATGATGAAAACGTTGGATAGCTTGAACAGCTGCCAAGGCCAATTTCTCCACATGTGAATATTTTAGCTCAGTTGGATTCAAAGTGCGACTAAGGTAATAAATCACATGTTCACTACGGAATTCATCTTCCTGAACTAACACCATTCTGATGGTGGAATGAGAGGCGGTGAGATATAAGAAGTAGTCCTGGTTGTAGTTGGGAGGATGCAGTAACGGTGCATGGGTCAACAAGTGTTTTAGTGCATCAAAAGATTTGTTAGCTGTCTCATCCAAAAAGAATGGAGTATTCTGTTTCAACAACCGAGTAAAACCCTTTGTTATCTTGGCATAGTTAGGAATGAATCGACATATAAAGTTTGCTTTCCCTTGCAAACTTTGGAGTTGGTGAAGAATCAAAGGAGGAGGCAATTTGACAATAGCTTCAACCTTCGAGGGATCGACCCGAATGCCGGAATTTGAAACAACAAATCCCAGTAATCAACCTGTTTGTATACAGAAAACACACTTGTGTGGATTCAACCTAATTCGATAATGCCTACACCTCATAAAGATTGCTCGTAAATGGATGAGATGATCGGCTCGATGTAATGAATGAGCAGGTAAATCATCGAGATAGGGTTGCACAATGTGCTTGATGTCATGAAACGCGTAAGACATGGCTCTTTGAAAAGTTGCACCGGCGTTCTTAAGCCCAAAAGGTAATTTGCAATAAGCAAATGTTCCCCATGGACAAATGAAAGCTGTTTTTGGTTGATCAGCAGGTAGAATGTTGATTTGATTGTAACCGGAAAAACCATCCATGAAGGAGAATATTTCACTGCCGGCACAATCATCAATGATTTGATCAATATAGGGAGTTGGGTAATTGTCTTTTGGACAGGCTTGATTTATATCCCTATAATCGATACATATTCTTATTGTTCCTTGTTTTTATTAACAGGAACAATATTTGATACCCAATCCGTTAAGGGAATTAGATAAATGAAACCTGCTTTAAGTAATTTCTCAACTTCTGCTTTAATAGCAGCAACTTTTCATGGGTGAATCTGACGCAAATGTTGCCGGATGGGTTTAGCATCCGGGTAAGTTTTGATTTCATGAACAACAATTGTTGGGTCAATTCCTAGCATTTCCTTATATGACCAAGCAAACACGTTGCAGAATTCTTGAAATAGGGCCTTATATGTTTGAATTTCATCTTCCGTACAAGAGGCACCTATATGAATGTTTTCAACAATTCCAGGCTTAACCGAAATGTCAATAGGAATAGTTCGAGAAATATTTCCCAAATTTAACTCAGAATTAGGATTTTTCAATGGATTATGAGGTTCCTTGACATAATCAGTTGTAAAAATAGATGAAAAATTATTTTCAAAGTGATCAATCTCAGGTAAAAATGAAGATCTATGATGAAGATCTTCCCATGGTAAATCATCAACAGACAAGATTTCACGAATTTGCTCATCAGTGTGAACAAGTTCGGAAAACGTTGTTGAATCTGAGTCTAATATTGAAAGTGATTCTTCATGGACCACATTCATTAAGTCAATTTCGGTCGAAGAAGGGTCGGAAAATGACTGTATGGCCTGATACGCAATTTCATATGGACTCAAAGGCATAGCATCACCAAATGAATCTATCTCAGATTCGGAAGGTACGATCCAAGGATCATCATAAACAATAGTGTCTGATGAAATCATATGAATGGTTGCAGTAGAAGGTGATACATTAGGAGGAGGAAAGGAAAAAGTTCCTAGTAAACCATAATCTTTAACTAGTCCTACTCCAACATCCTTATAAGGGATAGTTGTTTTGCCGACATGCTGGATACTTTCAAAAGAGGCTAGGTAGGATGAAAAGTAAGTTAGCTGGTCTATAGTTATGATCTTTCCGTTATGAGGAAAATTTATAAGCCGAAAGACCGATGAAACAAAAACAGTCATAGTTTAAGACCAACTATGACCCAAGAGAAGGTTGTAATCTAGAGGGGCATCAACCACTTCCACATCTAGATTAACAGTTTTGCCTTCAACCCCTATAGGTAAATCCTGTAGAATGCCAAAAGGATGGAACCCGCGGCCATCAAAGGCCTTTAGAATCTTCGGGGATTGATTAAGTGTAGGAGAACCAAGCAATCTCCAACACTGGATCGACATAATACAAGTTGAGGCTCCCTCATCAATCACAGTCCTATAGCAAGGTCTATTTTTTACTAACACTCGAATCTGGAAAGCCATTTGATGAGGTACGTGAGGTGTACTCTTTTCTAAATCGAAGATTATAAGGTTCGAGTCATGAATATCAACAGCTCCTATAGCCGACAATAGCAATTTACGCTGTGCTGGACATAATTGCAGCACCTCCAAAGCTGACATTGTTGAAGGTGAAATAACTAAACCTTCAACAATGTTATAGTTTTGAGCAGCTCTCGCATGTGGATTGAAAGCTGACTTTCGAAGTATACCCTTGGCAGGTGGTTTGATTACTAAGTCTGGGTTAGGTTTCTCGATCTGTAGTGGATCGGAACTAGGAGTTGAAGTTGATGGGTTCGAATTAGAAGATTCTGGTTCCTTACCACCAAAAGGACTTTTACTTCCATAATCTTGCGATTGTGTCGCAATCCTAACATGGGACATCATCATTATGGGTTCTTCTGAGGCATTTGAGGAAGAACCTATCATCTTACTGTCTTGAATAGGAAAAGGATCCTTCAAAACAACAGGCATTTGAGAACTTTTGACGATTTTTGCAACCTCAGTGCGATGAGGGCAGTCTCTTGTAAAATGCTCTTCGTCACAAATGAGACAAGGATAACAAGGTTTGCGTTTCTCATCAGTAGATTCCATTTTTTCTGGTTTCTCTTTCAAATTTTCATCTGATTTATTTTTCTTCTTCCATTTCTTTTTACCGCTAGATTTTGATTTGGCCATAGATGAATCTACAACATGAATATCGGCATAAATTTCTGCGAAAGAGTCTCCTGTCGGGGAATCTGGTAACGTTATAATAGGAGAAGAATTCTTGGAATATTTCTTCTTAATTTTGGTATTAATTGTACCAATCATACCATCAGCGGCATGAGACGTGAAGGAGCTGCAGTTATTTGATTTTGTTTAGGAAGATCAGGGATTTTCTCGTGTAACGTACCCGACTGCGTATAAACGAGGTCAAGGTACTGAGCTTGAGCAATTACTTGCTCTTTAGTAACGACTCCTGTCTTAGCTACATCCTTAGTGATTTTTGGTAATAAAGATTTAACAAACCATTCTGCTAAGATCTGATCCGGAATAAAAACTTTCACTAAACGTCGTTGATGTCTCCATTCGTGAATGTGATCTGAAATATAAGTGGACGTTGATTGTTTTAATGAAGTTAATAATTCCGTTCCATTGTCATATCTGACTGGAAACTGAAAATGAGTTAAAAACGAAGTAGCTCACTGACTAAAATTATAAAAAGAGGCTCGCGGTAACTCAATGTACCACTTGGCCACAAGACCAATTAGAGTGTGCTGAAAAAGCTGTAAATGAATTGAATCATCTGAAATGGAGTTAGATGCACACCAAAGGTGATAAGTCATCACATGGTTTGACAGATCCTCTCCTGATTTACCTTCAAACTTAGGGATCTCAATGGGCAACTTATTCGACATTGGCGGCCAAAATGGAAGATAATTTATTGGATCATTCGTAAGGTGCAACAAATCAGGAAAGTCCAAAGTTGCAATGAATGGTAACTGATGATTAGGGTCTCGAAAACCCTGGGTCATGAGACTAGCCCCAGGAGGAGGATATCCAGGATAACTTGGAATTGGAATTGCATTTGGGATATTATATCCTCCCAGAAAACCAGGATTAACCGGACCGTACTGGGGTTGTTGAGGTTGCTGATAAGTATATCCAGGGTACGGTTGATACTGATAGACTGGGTTCTGCACAGCAGGACCGAATTGGTACTATCCCTGGTATGGTTGATAAGTAAATTGAGGTTGACTTGTGACAACCGTACTTGGACCAGGTTGTCCTACAGGCATTTGAACCGAAGTCTGAATTGTGGGTCCAGACTAAGGTAAAGATGCTTGAGGAATTGATGCAGGAACAGTAGAAACCAGAGCTATCGATACTCCAGAAGTAGGTGGGGTAGATGGAACAGATGTTGCAGCAGTTGCAACAGTCGTTTGAGGCGGAGTTCGAGGCGAACTAGGCCCAGGCTGAGAAACTACAGAAGGTGCAGAAGTTTGAATAGTAGGCTGGACAGGTTGCTGGGTTGAACCAGAAACCAAGGGTTGTCCAGATTGAGATGACAACTGCACATTTGGTTGTAAGATCTGTTGAGATTGAGATGGATCCCACACTAAGTTCATTCCGGGGTATGGACCCATAGAAGGTTGAGCATATTGAGGACCATAACCGGGTTGAGGGTAGGGTTGATAATTCAAAGGTACATTTCCAGCTCCTTGGACAAATGACTGACCTGAAGGTGGTTGGAAACCTTGGGTTGGGTACTGACCTTGAGGTTGATAACCTTGAGGCACGTACTAATACTGGGGTTGACCTTGAGGTACATATTGATACTGGGGTTGACCTTGAGGTACATACTAAGTCTAGGGTTGACCTTGAGGAATGTACTGTCCCGAAGGTATGTACTGTCCTTGAGGTTGCCCCCCAGGTGGTAATTGGGTACCTTGAGGTTGCCCCCCAGGGGATAATTGAGGACCTTGAGGCTGCCCCACAGGTGGTAACTGGCCACCTTGAGGCTGCGGATTTGGAATGGTACCTGACATCATAAGAATATCTTCTACACTCAATGGCTTAGTTCCACTATTACCAGTTAATAACCCTTGTTCAACAGGTTGAGGAGATGCTCCCGAAAAAGTACCAGTAAGTGACTGATACCCAGAGGGAACAGAACGACCACAATATAAAAATGTTTCTGGAGATTGAGAAAACATGGATGACTGTCTCGACATATTCAAAGGAGGATAATAACCCCTAGGTGTTGGATGAAAAGGAATGCGAGGTGGTGAAAAACTTAGCCCCGGGTTTTCGAAAAAATTGGTCAATGAAAGATACCAAGCGTCCCTCCTAGGTGGACTGTAAAAGATCGATTCACGCTCCCTAAGTTCTATAGCTGGTTGATTTTCAAGGATATGTATACCTTCTTCCAAAGTAACAAGTTCTTCAATAGCAATAAGTCTAGAAGGAAGATTTTGGGTAATGACTCTTTCTACCCTGGCTGAACCAGGACCACTGGAAGTTGGAGAGCCAAATCTTGATGATGGAGTAGCAGCAGGTTCAGTTTCAATTTCAGAAATTTCATGTTTCTCAGCTAATTCACTAGTAGAAGAAAAGCTACGAGTAACTTCGGAAAATGAAACAGGTTCAATAATATACTCTGGCGCTTGCACTTGATAATCAGGATGTACAACTAAAGAAGACTCTCCTTCTTCAGGTGACCCAACTCTATTGTCACTAGGAGTTACAAGGGCTCGTAGCCCTTCAAGCTGGCTTGGTGAAAACTCAGGAGGTTGCCCCCGAAGTCTACAGGACTTCCTCGGTAATTCAGCCATGATTAACTATTTTAATTACTTCACACATAAACAAAAAAAAATCTCAATTAAAACCACCTAAAGTCTCTAAAGAACCAAACAATTTTGAATCACACACCTAAAGAATCTAGGAGGTCAAACCACACACAAACAGTAACTTTCCGTACCGAAAACACTAGTTGGTGATGAAATCCAACGTCGCAGAATTCAATACAGAAATGGTGGTTGGAACTGTTACCTCAGCAACCTGCTTAATGAATAGACTGGCACAAGTTTTTCCACTAAACCGTCTCGAGTGAAGAGAACCCCGCAGAAAATCCAAGTGAGTCTAGCCGACGTCTGCTCCACGTATAATGGGATCTTCCCCCCACCATCACCTTAGGGAAGAATCCTATAGATTATGGTCACTATGGTTACCAACGGAAACAAATATACCTGGGGGAACAGTATGTGATCCGATACACACGCAAGGGAAAAGTAGCAATCTCAATCCCCTTGAAGGCTCCTTGACATAATCCAAGGTTTACCAACAAGTGACCCCATGCTCCTCGAAAATGGTTAATCCGAGGTTTACCATTTTTAATACGTGTATATCTGCTATCGTTCCCAATGAGGAAGGATTGATTACCCCACTGGTTCGAATATGACCTCATGCTTGACTCCTTTAAGAGGAGCTTCCCAGAGCATAGATGTAACAATTGGAATTTATCTCCTACCGCAAGATACAACTACTTGTTTGTTTTACTATCTTGGAGAGTTAATTACTCCCTACTCCAAGATACTAGCCTAAGCTATGTTGGTGATAAAGAGCCCTAGAAATAAAAAGATTACTAGATAGATTTTACTTTAAGCGTTATTTTTATTGGTTTTTTCTTAAGTCAAAAGGTGTGGAGATGAAACTTTATGGTGTGAAGACTCGACTCCAAATCACTAAAAATGCACTTAAGATGATAAACAATCCTTTTTCTTCAATGAATTTCTAGCTAAAGAAAGAGTTGAGAATGCAATTGCTTGAAAAACAAATCTTTCCTTAACAAACAAATAAAAAGAAGAACTTTTTTGTCTTTTTCAATTAACTCAAAAACGAGACCACAAATTATGCTCACGAAAAAATCCTTTTTCCTTCAACACTCAAATACTACAAAAAACAAACTTTTTCGAAAGAGATTTTTTTATTTTTTATTTTTATAAAACATTCAAAACTATTAAAAAATCTAAACTTGAGATCTATAAATTCTAAAATTCTAATTGAAGCAAAAGCTCACAAGATTTCTTTTCAAGGATGTTTTACTTAGTTGTGAGCAAACTAAGGACTAATTTGTCCAGAATCGCAAATTAATCAAAAACAACTAGCTTTTGTTTTCTTTTTTTAAACATGAAATCCAAAACTTTCAAAACAAGTTCTTTCGAAGCTTCACAAAGAGAAAAACAAGATGTATTCCTCAACAAAGGCAGATTTTACAAATCGGTCAAACTCATAAGAAGACCAGCAAAAACCAGGGTGATTTGAGGTTTCTAAGGCCTCTAAGCTTTGAGTTACTACAAAGACCAAACAAAAATCAATCCAGGCACACAAAGCTTCTAGAAATTCACCTAAAACCTAAATGCCAATGGAATTAACCCACGAAACATTTCTGACAAGACACGCACAAATCTGAGCAGAGGCTAAAACATATAAACAAATCCTAAGCTTAACTGAATGAGAATATTTTAAGTTTTTCAAAATTTGATAGGGTTTGCAGGCCCCCAGTATACCCAGGTGCGGTACCGCTCTGTGTGTAAAGCAAAAGTGCGGGGATGTCCACACTGTGTTACAAACAGAGGGTGCGGTCATCTTCCAAAAGCGTGAAAAACAAAAAATAATTCAAATCTAATGAAATGATCCAGACTTAAACAGGAACGCTACAAATTACAGAGATAACCATATACACAAAGATGTAGCAGAAATAATACTTCATTTCATTAATGGAAAACACTGAAATATGCTTACAACTAGAAATGGAAATAAACCAGCTAGGGCGATGGTAGCTTATCTCTGAGAAGAGATGTGTGGCTACATGCCTCTTAACCATGTTACAATGAGGCTCGAAGGCCTATTTATTGTTGAGAAACAATGGAAAACCCTTCACATTCCAAAACCTAACCCTAGAAGATGAAACGCCAAATTGTGGGCCCCGTTTTTGGGTAAGTTGGTACATCAACTTCCCGGGGTTGCGAATTGGTCATATTATCTCCGTTTGACGCGCATGATAGCCCGTTGGAAAGATCCCTCCGAGGACTATGATGGAAAAGACAATTTTCAGACAAAAAAATCATTGGTAGATTTCCCAAAAAACATCGTTTAGGGCCTCAAAACGGCTCCAGAAGTTTAGGACCCGAAAAACTGCTAAAAATAGTAAACTCTGCTATAATTAAGGAAAATAAAAAACTGAAAGAAGCACTAGAGGGGATCCAAGTGGAATTAGTGGGTGGCCACCAATATCCACCTGGATCATTCCTCCCCCATTAGGAAGCAATGGTCCCCATTGCGTTGAGTTCCTCCATGAGATGAGGGAACTTCTGTTGCACTTGGTCCCTAGTGAGCCACTTGCCCTGCTGAAGGAGTTCTCCTGCTTTGACAACTCGATACAGTTGGATATTTTGCTGGTGAGTGTGCCTGATCTGTTTGTCCATGATCCAATCAGTTGCAGCTTGTTCCATGCAAGCTGGATTTAACTTTGTGGGTGTGAGTTGTTCTGCAATGTCGGACGTGTCTAGTAATGGTGGAAAATATGGCCGAAGGCGGTCTACATTGAGCACTGGGTGTAGGCCAAGGAATGGGGGAATGCTAAGCTCAAATGCATTGTCTCCCACAACCTTGGTAATGGTTTAAGGGCCATATCGGAGTGGTCTGAGTTTCTGATAAGCTCCGGTAAGGCATTCCTTTTGCAAATGCAACCAGACTTTGTCACCCACCTGAAACTTGTGTGGCACCCGATGTTGATCATGTCGTTGCTTGTACTTAGCATTTGATTTCTCCAGAATGTCATGGACCTGCTGGCGAATATGTTGGATGTGCTCAATGAAGCTGTTTTCCTTATCTGTTTCAGACTGGACATGAGCAAAATCTACATGAGTAGCTGCAAATGGCATGGCCACATCGATGGGACATAGTGGCTAGAATCCCAAGCCCACTTGAAAAGGGTTGTGGCTAGTCGAGCTGTGGAGAGCCCGGTTGTAGCTATGCTGAACATAGGGGAGGCTCTCGTCCCATGTGCGTGGATGCTTTGAGTTGTACATGCGCAGAATGTGTACGATCATCCTGTTGACAACCTCTGTCTGGCCATCAGTTTGAGGATGGAAGGCTGTGGACTTAGTGAGTTTGGTGTCCAGCATCGACCAGAGATTGGACCAAAATGTACCGAGGAACCTTCTATCCCGATATGAGATGATAGACTGTGGGATCCCAAAGTCTACCCACACTCGTTCAAAGAAGAGTTTAGCAGTGGCTTCTGCTGTGATATTCTTCTTGCAGGCCGCCATAATGGCCATCTTTGAGAACCTGTCGATGACCACAAAAACACAATCATTTCCATGCTTAGTGGAAGGAAGTCCTAACATGTAATCCATGGAGATGGATTCCCAAGGCCGACTAGGGGTAGGCAGCGGGGTATAGAGGCCTTGCTTCTTGATGGTCGGTTTGGCAATGGCGTAGGCAGTGCATGACCTGATGTACTTCCCAACATCCTGTCGAAGATTCGGCCAATAGAAATACTTCTGCAGTACTGCCACCATTTTTTCGACCCCAAAATGCCCAACAGCCCGACTGTAGTGTGCTTCCCAAATCATCTTGGCACGCTCGCTTGAAGGAACACAAAGGTGACCCAGGTGGCATAACAGGCCGTCTTGGAGGTGAAAATCTGGAACATGCTAACCCTCCAAGAGGTTCTGGTATGTGTGGCTGAATTCCAGGTGGCTTTTGTAGAGAAGTGGCCAATCAGAAGTCTCGTGACCACAAGAGTTGAGCACGGTGGTTAACGCCATGATCGGTGGTTGACTGAGGCAATCTGCAACATTATTAGTGCTGCCCTTCTTATACTTGATATTCAATTGGAACCGTTGTAGGTATGTCGACCACTTTTGATGGTGATCATTCTGCAATTTCCCTTGGGTCTGTATGAACTACAGGGGTCGGTGGTCTGTGTGGATGACCGTTTCCTTCCCTAAAATGTAATGCTTCCATTGTCGACAGGCTTGCACAATGGAATACATCTCTTTATCATAAGTGGGATACTTCAGAACTGTGTCTGAGAGTGTTTCACTATGATATGCCACTGGATGCCCGTGCTGAGTAAGGACTACCCCAATAGCATAGTCAGAGGCATCTATCTCGACCTCAAATGGTTGTTGTAAATCTGGTAAAGCGAGCACTGGTGCCATTCAGAGGCGATCTTTCAACTCTATGAATGCCTTCTGTTGAGATTCAAACCAAAAGAATTTTGCCTTCGCTCCTCCCTTGGTGACTTGACTCAAAGGCCAAGTGATATGAGTAAACCCCAACACGAACCTGCGGTAGAAGTTGGCAAGACCTAGAAAGTTGTGGAGCTCTGTCAAAGTGGTTGGAGATGGCCAATCCCAGATGAATTTGATCTTGTCTCGATCCACATGCACCCCCTATTCATCAATAATGTATCCCAGATACTGAACCTGGGTCATGCCAAAAGTGCATTTCTCCAAATTGGCACATAGCTTGTGTTGCCGCAGTGTTTGGAGAACCTGTCGGATGTGGTGGAGGTTCTCTTCCCAACTCTGGCTGAAGATCAGAATGTCATCAAAGTATACCACTACAAATGAGTTGGTGAATGGCTGCAAGATGTCATCCATTAGCCTCATGAAGGTTTCAGGAGCATTCGTCAACCCAAAAGGCATAACCAACCATTCGAAAAGGTCGTCCTTGGCTTTGAAGGCAGTCTTCCACACATCAGAGGGTTCGATTGGTACCTGGTGATATCCTGACTTTAGATCAATCTTGCTAAAATATTTTTCCCCCTTTAGTTGGTCCAGGAGGTCATCAATCTGTGGGATTGGGTACCTATTACAGACAGTGATCTTGTTCAGCGCCCGATAGTCAATACAGAGTCTCCAAGTCCCATCCCTCTTCTGTACCAACACAATTGGGCTCCCACAAGGCAATGAACTCGGACAGATGTGGCCTTTCTACAGCAGCTCCTGAATCTGCCTATTGATTTCATCGTTCTCCAGAACAGAGTGCCGATAAATTGGTCCATTGGGTAGCGGCGCACCTGGGGTCAGATCGATGGAGTGCTTGAATTGACAGTGTAGAGGAACCCCTACGACAGAGGTGAAGATGTCCTCGTACTCCTCCACGACCTTGTCCATCTATAGTTGTCGTGCAGAGGGGCCCTGTCTGGAGGTTGTGGGCACCGTCTTCTTCTTTCCTTGAGGGCATATCATCAAGAAAACAAATTTTCTAGTTTTGGAAATGAGCTTACTGCATTGTTTTGCAGTAATCAAAGAGATGGCAGCAGGCGGTGCTACGTCTGGTATCCTGTACAACTGATTTCCCAATGTAATAATAACAGCACGGGGCCTTAATTAATACACAGCATGTCGCTTCCACAAGTATGGTTGTCCTAATAATACATCACAAACTTCAAGCGGAGCAATGTCATACAATACCTCATCTATGAAGGGCTTGATGTTGTATGGAAGGCGACACTATTGGCTCACGCGAAGATCCCGTCCTTGGTGCAGCCACCCGATGGTGTACGTTTGTGGATGTGTTGTGGTCAGTAAGCCCAACCGCTTCACGACCTTTGCCAAAATGAGTGTTATAGACATTTTTGTGCCTAAAAGCATGGAGCATGAAATGTCAATAATCTGAGGGATCCAAAGTCCCTAAACATGTTGTTCTTACCCTTAGAGGAACAAGGTCAGCAAACCACAGCACTGAAAATCAGTTCTCCACCTGAAAACACTCAAAAACAAGCTATTTCTGGATCATGTCAGCTGCTCCACTGAGAATCTGCGCTGAATGTCAACTGCTCCACTCTGTACATGCGCTGAATGTCAAATCTAATGAAGGCTACCTGCGCTGGGCGAGATTGGCCAAGTGGCACAGTCATTCTGCAAGGTGTCAATTGCCCAGGAAGCTTCCAAACTGACACTTGGGTCAAGGAATTCGCCTTGTGATGAGTAAGAGGGTCTTGATCTCCAAGTGGAAGCAAGAATCTCCAAGTGGACTCAAGAACTGAAGATTAACTAAAGTGGGAGAGGACACTAGTCAGCTTCATGTCAGTCTCAAGCTGACTCATCCTTTCTCCAAATCTCCTATATATAGAGCTCTCTCATGAGGTCTACAGGGGGCTGGAATTTTGTGAATGTAAGGAAGTGCTGTTGGTTTGTGCATAGAACTATTGGGTGATTGCTTTGAAGGAGGTGAAGAGGAGATTTCTTTCCGCTGGGAGGTGTTGCTGGATTGGGCCTCTTATGGTTGTAACACTCTCAGAACTTTACTTCTTCCATTAATAAAGCATTTGAGGTTCTTCTATATGCATGTGTCTCTATGGTGAATTGATGCTTGTATATTTGATTTATTATAATCCTTGAATCAGTTATGGATGTATGCTTCTTGTAGTTTCCCTTTCTTGTGCTTTTGCAGGATCTTTGTGTAGCTGGGCCAGTGAAAGAGCAAGGAGCTGGGAGCAAGCAGCAAAGAGGGAAGATTGGATCAATCATTAGCGGAAGATAACGGTTAGTGGATCTCTTCCTCCTCTCTCTTACATCTCATAAAGAAGTAATCTTGAATAGCTTTGTTTTCAGTTGTTGCTGAGGTACTATCACCCTTAGCGTGGGATAGGGTCATTCCGTATTGGATACTTTTCCCAACAACAAATTGGCGACTCCGCTGGGGATCGTATCTTGTTGGTTGTTTGTGTTTTTGCTATTCATTTCATAAACAAAGGGAGTACCAAATCAAACTGTGTTTGAATCATTCAAATACAAAGTAAAGGGGAGCTACTCTAGCTCAGTTTCTGGGCAAGTTTATGATTTGAAGAGCTGATCCACAAGGACTCTAATAAGCTCTTAGTGATAGCTTTTCATCCTCCTTGTCATCCCTTAGTGTGTCCTTGACTGATAGCTTCTGATTTGAGCAAAAACTGTGATTTTTTGAGCAATCTGTGACCCGGAAACCACCAGAAACGAAAGTTTCGTTCTTCAGTGCAGGCTGTACAAAGGCTGTTTTCATTTTAGCGCAGTTCCCGAAGGGGCTACCTGCGCTGACGGTCAAACAGGCAGTGTTCCACCTGTGCTGGACCAGTCCTGCCTTGTGCTGCTGGGGTTTGCTGCTGGTTCTTGCCTTGTTTTCACTCTTGTTTTTGCTGTTTGTTACCAGTCAGTGGGCCTATCTGAAACCAACTTTCCTTGTCACTATTCCGCCTCAGTTGTATAAAGAAACTGTGTTTGTTCTTTGTGTATTTCTTGTACATTTACAGTTTCCCATAACGAAAGTGAACTAGTCTTGCTGTGGCCTCTTAGATCTAGACCTGTGATAAAGTGTCGTTTTGATCTTAAGAGTTAGTTTATTTGTTGTTCATAGCTGATTGAGCTTTTGCTTTCGTCATTTGGTTTGAGTTTATATATTTCTAGTGTCGAAACAAGTAAATCTTAAGGTGTCTTTTGATTTTGGACAATCTTGTTTGCTTTCACTTGAAATTGAATTCAAAATTATACAACAGCTTTCTTTTTGCATTTCACCAACATTAAGAAAGAGAAAACAAATACTTGCATTGTGCATGTGCATTATGACAGCTTGCATGTCGATTTAGGAAAAAGTGCATTAGTGTGTGATCTATGATCTGTGTGAAAAGGTGTTATCTTTCTTTTCCCTCAGTAGTTAAGGTTTTCAAAGTTGAAAGATTGAAAAGTTTGCTTATCATCTTAGACTGCATTTAGGAGTGTTACTATACATCTCGTGGTGATCCATAAAGGCAAACTGCTAAACAAGATCAACCTTAAAATAAATTGAATTTACATAACAATGCATTGAAACATAACGCAAACATCTAGAGGTCTAAGTTAGAGACGTGTTCCGGCGTCGTTAAACGTGATATCTTAGCGTTGAGTGGTTGGGTGATTCCTCCACGGTGAAGCGATAAGTATCAATACGGACTTGTGCTCCCACGTACCGTCGTGTATATATTGGGAGACCCCTATAGGAATAAAGCCTTTATCCAATAGGAAACCGTGTCGGCCGCCCTACTGATCGCAATGCAGTGAACACAGCATTCACGAAGATCGACCACCCGTACCGTAAAACGTATTCTGTGGTTTTGCGAAAAGTTTGGCACACCCTCTGCCTAGAACTCCAGAGCAGTTTCTTTTGGCCTTTTTCAAACTCTATAACTGAAAAAGTCCAACCGAGCATTTGTCACTCTGGGCTCGTTAAAACATCAAAGGAGACTAGAGTCATCTTTAGCTTTTTCTCGACTCTTAAAAAGTGAAAAAGCAAGTTGTGTCTAAGCGTCGTTATAAAATTTATTTTAAACGGAACATAATCACCTCCTATTCTCGCGTTGATCTTAAGTTGAGAACATGGAACGCCCCAACCAAGGAACTCCACATGATGGAAATCCTAGTCCATTCTCCTCTTGGGGAGAAGTCGGTGCGCCCCACATGGCCACATTGTCGCTTCCAGGACTGACAATTGGCCTGCCTATTTGGCTATTCTCAACTAAGGTAGTTCAGACCACCATGGTTCCTGAGCAGTCGAGTCAACAGTTAGATCAGTCTAGAGCTGCCCACCAGCCTTCTACTTCTTATAACTCTTCCTCTAATCCTTCATCTTCACAAGGTGGGGCTGGCAAAAGCCAAGCTCCCATGGAGAAGAAGGAGAAGAAGAAGAGAGAAAGGAAGAAGAAGGAGCCTAAGGCGACTGGGGGCAAGCAAAAGACATCTGACAAAAACCCACACACAGCACAGACCGGGCCTAAATCGCCATGTGTCATATGTAAAGGAGACCACTTCCATAAAGATTGTCCCTGTATTCCCCGGATACTAAGGGACTGGTCATCTCGTTTGCACAATTCGGGAGCATCAACCTCTGATAACCATGTTGATTGCGTACCGTCAACCAGCGAAAGTGAAGGTTCAAGACAAAGAGGGGGAGTAAGATCCCCCTGCAGACTGTGTGAAGGCAGTCATGCCATCCACCGTTGTCCCTTCTTAGACGAAGCGAAGAGAGTTTTGGAAGATCGTCCGGTTCCACCGGCAATACTTCCTCCTGGATACAAAAAACTCGTGCCGAGTCCTTCGTTGGTTGAAAATACAGCTGGGCTGCTCAAGTGGTCAGCTGAAGCGTCAGTCATTGAAAATGAACCTACTGAATCCAGACCAGACGAAAGTCTAAAGGTCGATACGACAGTTGACCCGGTTCTTCCTTCAGAGGTTTCATCCTCAAATGACACCGTCACTGAAGATTCATCTTCAAATGACACCCTCACTGAAGAGAATAAGGATGACACCATCCAGATTCTTTTCATCAACACAGATTCTGATGAGCATCAGGGCAATGCACCCACTCCTTTATCGTAGGAAGGAACATCGTCAGGATCGTATCTGGCCGTGTATTCGGTCCCACCACCAAGCAACCTGGTTGTGTCCTTTGATTGGAACCAACTAGGCAGACCCCGGTTACCAGCCAGTATACCATTCAGAATCATAGTCCAAATCTACAGAATGGTAATGGCTGGAACTATTATTGATGAAGGGGCATCTGTGAGTATCCTTTCCTCTATTGCTTGGAAAGCACTGGGTTCCCCGGAGCTTTTGCCTGAGATAATAAATCTCTCGGGTTTTGATAAAGGAACTAGTCGACCATTAGGGATCCTCCCCAATGTGCCTGTTACATTGAAAGGGAAGACCGTTCAAATGAACGTGATGGTCGTTCAAGGACCCTTGGTTTATAACCTACTCCTTGGACGAGACTATATATATTGCATGGGAGCTATAGTCTCCTCACTCTTTAGAGTAATGTGTTTTCCACACGAAGGAAGAATGGTCAAGCTCGTAGACCAACTTTCATTCCCAGGATCACGCATCGCAAATAGTCAAATACCAACCCTCAATGGTCTATTCACCCAAGAAATGTCTCCACCCCCAGTCCTCCTTCCCGATGAATGCGAGTGATTCGGAAAGATGGGACTGGAACCCAGGGGGCATGCATCCTGGTCTGCTTCGGGCAGAGGAAACCTTGGGTATAAAGTAGAATTTCCGCGGAAGAATATGACTAGTCCATACCCCGTCCGGAAGAAGGAAGAGGGGTTGTTCTGGAATAGGATTCTTTTGTCAAAGTTATGTGTTTGATGATTTTAGTCATTCACCTTTGTCTAAACAGGTAGGCTACCAAAGAAAGAGATTCTTTTGCGGCAGCAAATTGTAACCATCTTTGGGTAAAAGGCAAGCCTCACCCATTAAAACTAATGTTTTAGAGGATAAGTAGGGGCAGCCTCCAAAGAAAGAGATTCCTTTGCTGCAACAAATAGTAACCATCGTTGAGTAACCTAATGATAGACATCGCCAGAAAAAGAGTTTCATTTGCGGCAGCAAATAAAACCATTTTTTGGATAACGTGAAAGAGGCAAGCCTCACCCATCAAAACAAATGTTTTGAAGGATAAGTAGGGGCAGCCTTGAAATTGTACCTTATACCTGGGGGTATGCAAACCTTTTGGAGTGTAAGCAAAGAGCGTTCATTGATCGTTTCCTAACTTACATAAAGAAAGTATGAGAGGGAGCAAAGCTTAGTGAAGATGAAGCTCTATAAAAAATAGAGATCTCACAGGAGACATTCTTATCTTATGACTGGTATATCGAGCAGTTTTAGCATAAAGTTCATGCTCGTTAAAAAATAAACGCAAGATCCGAGCAGTTTTAACGTGGTCTTCATGCTCGTTAAAAAATAAATAAAAGCAGTGAGCAATGTTTCCTCCAGAGTTTAAGCTCATTTTTATCTAAAAAAAGAACCTATCCCGGTAAATAACCTTTGTGATCGTAATTTTATCAGCCATAAAAAGCCTTGGTCGTGTTTGCACCCGCCACCTCCACCGTCATTTGGCCGATCGTTCACCTCCATATGATTGTTTACCCATTTTTGAGGAACAGCTGTGAAGAGTGATTTCACCTAGCCATCCTTGTGACACTGCCGTGATTGGAAAATTCCAACCTGTACCTGGAATCTGCTGCTATCCCTGTTTATCACTCGTTCCTCAAAAGACGAGTCTTCTTTGAGCTCTTTTCATATGACTCGTAAAATATGAAAAGTTTGCCGAGTTTTGGCCTTCCAGCTCGTTAAAGTGACCGGAAGAGCTATCCCTCCTCTAGATTTTAATCTTTTTGGACCCGAGGGATTATTACACAAAAAGGTCGAGCGCTTGTTTTATTCGGCTCGTTAAAGTTATCGAAAATTCATCCTTTCTGTATTGTTTTATACTTTTTCGGACTTAAGGGATTAGATGACGAAAAAGGAATTTTTGGAGTTAACTTTCTGTACCTTTTCAGACTCTCTAAAAATGAAAAGGACCGAGTTTTCTTTGTCGTTAGACTCGTTAAAATGATTAAATAGCGACAAACTTGTCTTTAGACGAGAACGAGTTTCCCTATCGCTAGGCTCGTTAAAACATAGCGATGGGCTTGCCCGAAGGGCAGGTTATAGAACAAGCATATGTTATCCTCCTCAAGCTTGACAAAAATAAAGAGGTACTGGTCAGAAATGACTGGGGAAAAATTGGGAGAACCTCAAAGCTTTAATGGTAGCAAGTCGCTCTTGAACATGACACTTTGTCCTCCGTATCACATCGGGTTGGGTTGTTTCATTCACCGGTCTCATCACCATGGTCCTCGCCAAACCATCCACATTTGGGGTAATGTTACCGATCCATCACATCAGTGTCGTTATATGTTCAAGAGATGTTGTTCAGAAAGAGTCAACCGTGTCCCATCCACTGCAATACATTATCCTTCATCCACCCATGATCGCCACCCTGAATCATATTTCACAGATTGTTTTCACCTCCACTAAAATCATTAACTCCGTTCCGTGTCACTGATGTGGGATTCATTAAGGCCCTCCTTTGACGGATCGCTTCTTGTCGACTTCAGATCATTTTCCGAGAAGTTGATCTAGGAACAACCCCCCCTAGTAATTTGAAGCTTGCATGCCTCAATGGCAAGTTTCTCACTTCCGGCGACAGGTATACATCAATGACCTTCGACTAGAAGATTTTGCGTGGTGTTCGACGCCAAGTCCTTTATTCACACCACGTGAATTGTACTGCAGTACCTTGAGGGTCATTATCATTATTGGTGATTCCTCTCGCGCTTGTTAACGGTTTAAATTATTGACCGGTAATCAAGCGATGTCTTTCCATGTTCGACTTCAGCGCAATTCTCACATGGATCGACTTGTACTTAGAGTGAAGATCGAACGAGTTTGAAGACCCCGGATCTAGTTTCATCCATCCGGGCTGCGATATATATATTCAGGATATAAAGACATTTGTTATGTACATCATTGCAGCAGATGATCATCCTACTCAAAGGATGGTAATTTCAGTAGAGAATTATCAGTCTACCATCAGACGATCGTCTGTTCTATGTACCAAAATGAATTTATAAAGCTGAGCATGGGAATGCCCGCCTCAGCTAGATCATGAAAGCAGAATGAAAATAATGTATTGTATTGTATTTTGTTACAGGGCACCTCTCAGCGATTGAATGAACTTCGGATCCTCCTGATAAAGCATTTCACCCGATAAACGACCTCATACTTTAGGGGGAAACTGTTATAGACATTTTTGTGCCTAATAGCGTGGAGCGTGAAATGTCAATAATCTGAGGGATCCAAAGTCCCTAAACATGTTGTTCTTACCCTTAGAGGAACAAGGTCAACAAACCACAGCACTGAATATCAGTTCTCCACCTGAAAACACTCAAAAACAAGCTATTTCTGGATCATGTCAGCTGCTCCACTGAGCATCTGCACTGAATGTCAACTGCTCCACTCTGTACCTGCGCTGAATGTCAAATCTAATGAAGGCTACCTGCGCTGGGCGAGATTGGCCAAGTGGCACAGTCATTCTGCAAGGTGTCAATTGCCCAGGAAGCTTCCAAACTGACACTTGGGTCAAGGAATTCGCCTTGTGATGAGTAAGAGGGTCTTGATCTCCAAGTGGAAGCAAGAATCTCCAAGTGGACTCAAGAACTGAAGATTAACTAAAGTGGGAGAGGACACTAGTCAGCTTCATGTCAGTCTCAAGCTGACTCATCCTTTCTCCAAATCTCCTATATATAGAGCTCTCTCATGAGGTCTACAGGGGGCTGGAATTTTGTGAATGTAAGGAAGTGCTGTTGGTTTGTGCATAGAACTATTGGGTGATTGCTTTGGAGGAGGTGAAGAGGAGATTTCTTTCTGCTGGGAGGTGTTGCTGGATTGGGCCTGTTATGGTTGTAACACTCTCAGAACTTTACTTCTTCCATTAATAAAGCATTTGAGGTTCTTCTATATGCATGTGTCTCTATGGCGAATTGATGCTTGTATATTTGATTTATTCTAATCCTTGAATCAGTTATGGATGTATGCTTCTTGTAGTTTCCCTTTCTTGTGCTTTTGCAGGATCTTTGTGTAGCTGGGCCAGTGAAAGAGCAAGGAGCTGGGAGCAAGCAGCAAAGAGGGAAGATTGGATCAATCATTAGTGGAAGATAATGGTTAGTGGATCTCTTCCTCCTCTCTCTTACATATCATAAAGAAGTAATCTTGAATAGCTCTGTTTTCAGTTGTTGCTGAGGTACTATCACCCTTAGAGTGGGATAGGGTCATTCCGTATTGGATACTTTTCCCAACAAAAATGAGGTTCTTTTGGCTTCCACTATCAACAATGAACTATAGCGGGGAGCACCTTACCCACATCTGGGAGTGGAAGAGACGCTCCTCCTCCTCTGGATCTTCGGGTTCATTTTTCTGGATCTTGGCAGTAGCAACAGTGGCATTGGGATCCGCATCAATGATCTGCTTCCCCTTGTCATTCTCCTTGTCGGGTTCTAACTCAGATTCGGAACATGCATCTGATTCTTAAACCTTTAGCTCAGCCACCAGTGACTGCTTGGCCCAACACTCACTTGTGTTGTGTGTGGAGCTCTTATGGAACTCACAACATTTTCCCGTGTCCTTTTTCGGCTTTGCGGCACTGTTCTTTGCTTGTAGCTTTGGCGGGTTGTCTTAGGCTTCCCCGCCTTGGATTTGTCCTTTGTTCTATGGTTTAGGGGCACCTTTCCCTTGCTTTGGATTCGAAGATCCAAAGTCTCTCTTCTTTTGTTTAAACTTCTGCTTGATCTTGACGGCATATCGGTATGCTATGCCAAGCGATGAGATATTCAGGAATTCCATTTCTTCCTAGATGTACTTATGCAGGCAGCCACGGTATTTGAGTATCAAATGCTGCTCCGAATCCTTGATACCCAACTTCGTGCAAAGGGTATGAAAATATTGGTGAACTCTGGCACATCTTGATCCCTTCCCTGCCGCAGCGTGGTCCACTTTATGTATTCGTCCTCATAGCTTCCAACAGGGTAGTATTGCTCCTTAATGGCATCCTGGAATGAATTCCAGGTGGGTGCGGCTGAAAATAGCGAGCCTGTAGTTTCATCATTCTGCTCGCAGTAGGTTTCCCACCAGTCCTTGACGTGGGGGGCTGCTTTGAGAAGAGCGAAAACAATCTTTTCCCGACTTGAAAATTCATGAACAGAAAAATAACCCTCTAGTAGATTTAACCATTTATCTATGGCATCTGCATCTATCTGACCCTCGAATATGGGGATTTCAAAATTAACTTGTACCTTAAAGGGCGTGGCATTTCCAAAGTAGCTACTGGAAGCCGATGCATCACTTTTGGGTAGCCGCTGAAGGATTTGGGAAAAGTTGTCCATCATCGTGTTCCGTTGTCGCTCGAGGGCTTCTTCAAGCAAGATTTTGATAGGATCTCCTGCTCCCTCGTCTTTCTTCTCATCTGCCATGGGAGGCCGTCGGGATTTACGAGGCTGGTCTTGCAAAGGTTCGACTAGCTCAAGCCATAACTCATATCATGACCTCGTTAGGGACATGCAAAGAGAAACAGAGAAAAAGCAGACCGCTCTGATACCACTAATTTAGACTTAAACATGAATGCAACAAATTACAGAGATAACCATATACACAAAGATGCAACAGAAATAATACTTCATTTCATTAATGGAAAATACTGAAATATGTTTACAACCAGAAATGGAAATAAACGAGCTAGGGCGATGGTAGCTTATCCCTGAGAAGAGATGTGTGGCTACATGCCTCTGAAATGTGTTACAATGAGGCTCGAAGGCCTATTTATTGTTGAGAAACAATGGAAAACCCTTCACATTCCAAAACCTAACCCTAGAAAATGAAACGCCAAATTGTGGGCCCCGTTTTTGGGTAAGTTGGTACATCAACTTCCCGGAGTCGCGAATTGGTCGTATTATCTCCATTTGACGCGCATGATAGCCCGTTGGAAAGATCTCTCCGAGGACTACGACAAAAAAAACAAGTTTTAGACAAAAAATCACTGGCGGTAGATTTCCCAAAAAACGTCGTTTAGGGCCTCAAAATGGCTCCAGAAGTTTAGGACCCGAAAAACTGCTAAAAATAGTAAACTGTGCTATAATTAAGGAAACTGAAAAAACTGAAAGAAGGACTAGAGGGGATCCAAGTGGAATTAGCGGGTGGTCACCAATATCCACCTGGATCATGAACCTACCCAATCCCACACACATCAAGCAAAAACCAGAAACACAGAAACAGTTTCTCAAGTCAAAGTAAAAGCAAAGGCAAAAACCAAAAAATTCAAGTCCCCAGTGAAGTTGCCATTTTGTCGGGCGGATGAATCATTCTTGCGGACAAGACCGATCTCCCTAGTATCTAATGATATCTAACGACAAGCAAACCAAACAAATTCTATCTTTCTCTAAATATGCGATTTATATATAAAGGCTAATAGATGTTTTAGGCCTACCTCGGGTCCAGTGCTAGTTTGTGGAAGCCACGCTCTGTTCGTCCAAATGAGCTCCCTTTTAAAGAATCTGCAAACACAAACAAGCACACATATTAAATAGCACCTGCATAGCCAACATAATAAAGCATATTTATCATTATGATCAAGGAATTCATGAAATAAACCATAAAAGACAATTTATTGAGAAAAATGAATCTGATTGTATTAACTTTAATAAAAGAAAAACTTTACAACCTTGGTGCCTTGATGTTGTACAAGCTCCTCACAGGGTCCGGCAAGAATCTCCTCTACTTTGACAAGTTTCACTCTCTTCCCAATGAAGCCAAAAGGTATGTAACCTCTCCTCTCAATCTTAACTAGGAAGTCTCAATTCCAATAGCATTTACCCTTAAAAATGTTCAGCTTTCAACCTCTAGCAACCAGCCCAATGCCTTAATTTATAGTGCAGAGGAGGGAAGTTACTAGGTCCACCTTCAAAGGGATAGAGCCCTCCTTCAAAGGGATAAGCTCCTCTCATCAAGGGGTTAGCTCCTTTAGTTATGGGATGCATGAACCACCTAGGATCGAACCATCCACGTCAAGATTCCTTCTAGAAGCGTCCAGAATTGACCCAAAGTGAGCTTTTAAGAATAAACTTGCGCCTTTTTTACTTTCACAAGGGTTTGCACCCACTCCTTTAGAGACAGAGCGGGCAGGTCCGCAGGTAACATGACCAAGGGGTGCGGGACCGCAGGTAATGGTAAGAGAAAGTGCAGAACCAGAGTTTTATAGATTTTCAAAGACTTTCTCTCATTTTTAAAGCTTGACATGAAGAGCTGAGGTTTGAGACTTGCAAAGGAGGACAGTATGAGTGGTGATAGACTCACACTGACTGCAGAAAGTCATGGTCACAATATTTCATGTAACACAGGTGTCTAAAATTTTGAATTTAGATCCATCATCCGACATGGTAAATGTGGAGGATGATAGTCCCGAGCTGATCTTTGGACCAACATTGGATAGGTTGCTCTTAATATAGTGATGTCGCTCCTTTTTATATCAGTCTCAGGGTGCATGACTTTGTGTTACATAATGATATGTTTGATTCCAGAGCCTGTCATAATCTCATGCCTAAGGCCATCATGGAGAAATTGGGATTGGATATCACCAGAAAGCATCATGACCTTTACTCTTTCGATTCTGCTAGAGTAAGGTGCATTGGTCTTATCAAGGATTTGGTTGTCAGTTTGGATCAGATTCTGGCTAAAAAAAATTTGATGGATGTGGTGGTGGCGGATATACCTCCTAGATTTGGCATGCTTCTTTCCAGATCTTGGGAATAAAGATTAAAGGGACAATGCAGCTTGATTTCTCCTATCCTACCATTATTCTGTTTGGTCAGATAAGGAAACTATACTGGGAACAAAAAATGAAGTACATGATCACTACCAAGGAGAAGCCGATAAATCATCCAATCAACTATGTACATACTGATTTAGAATCATTTGTTTTGTATTCAGATAGCTTTAATGATGTAAATAGCCAAGTAGTTGAAGTAAAAGACATTCCCAAGATCACTGAAAATTTTAGAGAAGTCTTAAAACAAAAAAGGCAAAGACTTGATAGTACCGCTGAGCAATCAGCCTTCCGACAACACCAACATAGTAATAGACAGCAAGGAAGAGAAACAGAACAAATAGAATTTCAGCATTTGGAAGAGGATGAAGCAGGCCTGTGGAGCATGGATTTTGATGTCGCGGTAGGAAGGGAAGGTGATGGAATTGGTATTTGGATACGCAGCGCTGTTTTCACCCCAAACAAAGTGCCAAGCAATGTAAGGGTCTGTTCTTATAAACTAGCTTTTGATTGTTCAAATAATGAGGCTAAATTTGAAGCCTTAATTTCTAGTTTGAAAGTTCTTAGAAAATTGAATGCTAAGAGGATTTCAATGTATGGCAACTCTGAGTTAGTTATCAAGCAGGTGAAAGTGGAATACCAAGCTTAGCATCCTCGAATGTGGGCCTACCACAATGCAGTGTTGGATATCTTGAAAGTATTTTCTAATTATACTTTAACATGTGTCCCCTGTGCTCAAAATGTCATTGTAGATTCACTTGCAATAGCAGCAAGTAATTTAAAAATTCTGATGAACTCAAACAACAAGTTTGAGATTCACGTGAAGCATCGCCAAGCTGTCCCTAACAATCAAAAGTATTGGCAAGTGTTTCAAGATGATGATGAGATCGATGAATTTTTGCCAAATAAAGGTAAGTTCAAAGACATTTTATTGATGTGGAGTATGATGATGGTGAAACGGATATAGAAGTCAATCAAACGGATGTTTTACAGCTCAAAGACAACATCATTCCTAAAGGTCTAATACCTTTAGAGGAGCTGTTTGATTAGGATGATGTGGCCCAGAAACCAAGCTTGTTGCCAACCGAGAAAGGAGTTGAGGATGTGAACATTGGATCATCTAAAAATCCTAAGATGGTGAAATTATCAAAGACATTGCCTCCACAGGTAAAAGTGAAGTATATCAAATTGTTATCCTCTTTTACTGATGTATTTTCTTGGGATTATTCAGATTTGAAGGCATATGACACAAGCATAATTCAGCATGTCATTCCGATCAAGCCAAATCAAAAGCCTTTTCGTCAGAAGCTAAGAAGAATAAATCTGAAGCTGTTGCCCTCAATGGAGAAGGAAGTGAATCAATTGTATAAAGCTGGTATCATAGTCCCCATAATATTTTCACATTAGATTTCAAACTTGGTGCCCGTCTGCAAGAAAGCAGGTGAGATCCAGTTATGCATTGATTTTAGAAATTTGAACAAAGTATCTTTGAAAGACAAATATCCATTGCCTAAGATGGATCACATACCTTAGAGAGTAGTTGGAGTATCCCGCATGTCGCTACCCAATGGTTATTTGGGTTATAACCAAATTCTGGTCCATGAGGATGATAGAGAAAAAATAGTGTTCACCACTCCGTGGGGAACTTTTCATTATGCGAAGATGCTTTTTGGATTGAAAAGTTCTGGTGCAACCTTTCAGCGGGCAATGGATATAGCATTTGCTAATGAAAAAGATGTCTTCCTAGTTGTTTATCTTGATGACTTGACCATTTTCTCTAATTCAGATGAAGAGCACCTTTATCATTTAAAGATTGTGTTTCAGCGGTGTAGGAAGTATGACATCTCTCTCAATCCAAAGAAAAGTTTGTTCGCCATGGATGAAGGCAAGCTTCTCGGGCATATTATCTCAAAGGAGGGCATTCGCATCGATCCAACTCGGGTGGAGGCCATTCAAAAGATTGATTTCCCACGAAGTAAGAAAGAAATCCAATCCTTCAATGGTAAGATAAATTTCTTACGTTGCTTTGTGCCCAATCTTGCAGAACATTTAAGAGAAATCAAAAACATGCTCAAAAAAGATAGTGCAGTAAGGTGGACTGAGGAAGCAGTTAAGTCTTTCAATTTGGTGAAATTAGCTCTTTCTTCAGCTCCGGTTTTGATCAGCCCAGACTATACTCAGGATTTTATTTTGTTTTCATTTGCCTCGGATCATACTATGGCAGCGGTCTTGATGCAAAAAAGAGACCAGCTTGAGAAACCAATTTCATTTTTTAGCAGAACCATAAAGAATGTGGCATTGACATACAATATAATTGAAAAATAGGCCCTTGCTTTGGTAAAATCATTGAAATATTTTCATGTTTATATCTTGCATTCTCACATCCTCACTTATGTCCCTAAAGCTGTTGTTAAGGATGTCTTAGTGCAAACAGATCCGGAAGGGAGAAGAGCCAATGGATTGTTGCCTTGCTGGAGTATGACATGGAAATCAAACCGATAAAGCTCATTAAAGGACAAGGGTTAGCTAAACTAATGGCTGAGTCAAAGTTTCATGCCTTTAACATTAATGTAATCGTTGTTATGTCCGAGGAAGATGAAGAGAATCTGCCCTCTCAGGTATCAAAAATTTTCCTTCTTTCTCCTTGGTATTCAGACATTGTTTATGTACTCCAAAATTTGTCATCACCACCTGGAATGGCTAAGAACAAAAGTAGGACACTGAAATTGAAGGTTGCAAAATTTTGTACTATGAACGGTGCACTCTATTGGAAAGACCCCGGTGGTGTCCTGCTGAATTGTTTAGTAGAAGAAGAGGAAAAATAGGTTATGGAAGACTTTCACAAGGGATTGCGGAGGCCATCTTTTCTGGAAGACAACAGCCAATAAAATCTTGAGAGTGGGGTATTATTGGCCAACTCTTTTTGTTGATGTGTACAAAATAGTGGCCCGCTGCCATGAATGTCATATTTTTCAAGGTAAGAGGAAGTTGCAGCCTTTACCACTCAAGCCCATTGAAGTAAGTGCTCCATTTCAGCAGTGGGGCTTGGATTTCATTCGTGAGATCCATCCTTCTTCTTTAGTGCAGCATAAATGGATCCTCACAATGACAGATTATTTCACCAAATGGATTGAGGTGATTCCTACAAGGCAAGATACTGATTCGATAATTATCTCATTTCTTGAAAACAACATTTTGCCTCGTTTTGGCTGTCCAGATTAGCTAATCACTGACAATGCAGTAGCCTTTAAATCAAGAAGAATGATTGAATTTTGTCATAATTATCAAATCACTTTGGGGCACCCGACTTCCTATTACCCACAAGGCAATGGTTTGGCAGAATCCTCAAATAAATCTCTTGGCAACATTGTCAAAAAGTTGCTGGAAACTAACAAGAAAAGTTGGCACAAAAAGCTGGTCAATGAACTTTGGGCAGATAGGGTAAGTCAAAATAAATCTATAGGCATGTCTCCTTTTGAGCTTGTGTATGGTGTGGACATAGTCTTCCCGACCTCTCTGGTAGTCCCAATGGTCAAACTTTTGAAAGAAGCCGACAACAAAGATGATAGTTTGCAGTGGAGGATCAATTAAATGATTCATTTGCAGTAAACTAGAGAGGAGGTATTTCAGAACACCTTCAAGCTGCAGGAGAGAATTAAGAGGATATATGACCGAAAAGCAAAGGCGGACAGGTTTGAAATCGAAGACATAGTGTTGAAATGGGATGCAAGGAATGAAAATAAAGGTAAACATGGCAAATTTGAAAACCTTTCGAAAGGATTGTACAAGATTGCTGCACATCAGGGCCCGAATTCTTTCCTTTTGCAAGAGTTGAATGGTGAAGACTATCCTGATGGGCCAGTTAATGGTTGGCTCCTCAAGCGGTATTATTTGTGAAATTTTTTCTGCTATCCTACTCATCATTGTATATACTTGTTTGTTTAAATTCCATTGCAAGTGTGTATTGTTCCATTCTTCAGTTTGGGGCCCGAGGTGAAGGCTATAAAGCTGAGGTTTGATTTCAGTTTTGGTTTGGTTTGATAGAGTCAGGTATTTCAGTCAATTTTAGTCTTGAAAATGAGTCAATTTTGAGTCACATTCAGTCCTGAAATTGAGTCATTGAGTCAAGAGTTTGGTTTCAGTTTGTCAAAGTTATTGACTCCATAGCCCAATGGACGTAGGCACTGCTTGCTTTCCCAAAGATCTGTAGTTCTTGGCACCTCCAAGGAGCTACCATCCCCATTGGAGCCAATGTTAGTGTCAGTATCTTCATCCCTCCATCAGAGATCAAATCCTCTTATTTCATTGCATATTAGGTGTCCCGCCTAGTCAGCTACATTCCATTAGGCACATGGATCATCTGACGGTAGTGGCTTCTCCTATAGTTTCCCTCATGTCATTTACCCGCTAGCTCATGTTTATTCATCAAAAATTGTATACAATCACCTTTTTGTCTTAAAAATTGCAAAAGTCTTTCCTAGGGTTTCATCGTCATTTAGGTCTAGGGTTTCATTAGGGTCTCATTAAAAAGGGTTTAAAAAAGTCCAATAATAACCAACAGGCACAGGAGGAGGTTCCAACATCATTAAATTTCATGATCAAGTGTTCAGAGATGTGTTTTTCCTCAAAACTCTGTTTTGAGGAAAAACATGGTATTTTTAGATTTTATTGTTCAAATTCATGTATGTTTATTCCCTTCATATGTAAATTACTTCACCTGCAACACTGGTCACTTTTCCTAGCCTTAGTAGCTCCAACCCCCTGCAAAACAAACAAGACATAAATCATTCAGTTCATCGCAAGTTCTAATAAAGTGAAAAAGCTCAAAACAAAGTTAAAATAAAGTCATTTTCAAAACATTGTAAAAGTGGGTTTTGCAAACCAAAAATTTAAAGGCTCCTTGTATATAAGTCATTTCTCTAATTTGAAAAGCTCATTTGCACTCAAAGACAAAGTTGGGAAAATCAAAGTCGTGCTAGTGAGCAAGTAAGACAAAGTTGGTGAAAAATTGCCCCAAGATAGAGGCGCGGTGCATTGGGACACTGGCACGGCGCACATAATAGGTGCCACGCATAGGGCCACAATCTCTAGTTCAAATTTACACGGGGCGCGGCGCATAGAGCTGGCAAGCCCAAAATCTTCAACAACTTCTCCAAAATGGAAAAATCACCCAAATCTTCCAGTGTATAAGTAAGTACAGTCCTCTTCTTGGCTAGTGAAAGATTTTACTACAAAGTTTATGGTGGTTGTCTTATGGTGTTTGTTTAAAAAGAAATCAAACCCTATCCCTTGAAATCTCTCAAAGGAAACTGCTGCCTAGGGTTTGAAACTGTTGTTTTGGCTGCCAAGTCAATTTTGTTATTCCCTCACCTTTCCACTCCCTCACTCATTTTCCCTGATTCCCCTATTCCCTAAATTCATACATTCCTAAAACATCATCTATTCCTACCCCAATTCCCATTTCCCAAAATCCCAAATACAAATTCCCAAACCCTAGTCCTATACCAAAAGCTCCCAAATTACTCTCTAATTCCCTATTCCCTTAACTAAAACCTGTCCCAACAGTCCCTAAATCCCTCATTTTTCCCTCCCTCTACAGTCCCTCATATCACTTTTCCCCTTGGTGGCAGAAATAAAAAACATCATAAATCACCTACTTCTCATCAAGACAACTCATCCACCTAGCAGAGATGGAATCTGATCCCTCATATGCTTATGAAGAGGAGACACACAGTGACTCACCTACAGAGTTACATGCACCCCGGAGGCCTCATAGAGGCGGCAAACATATTCGAGAAGAACCAACCACTCGTGCTGACTTACAGGTCTGCCCTCTTGCCATCACTTGTTTTCAGCACCAGTGCTGCTATGAATTTTGTGAGAAGGTTGCTATCATTCAGTTTCACCATGAGTTGGCTCGTTTGTTTGTGTTGCATTTACATGATGGTCAAGCCACTCTAGCTGGTGTCACTTTCACAATAACACCAGAGTCTATTTCACTAGCAACCGGTATTCCTAACATTGGAGAGCAATGGAACAAGAGGCAACATTAGGAACCATACATCAAACCCGGTTATTTGAGACAGCTCAGGAGAGTTTTTCCTTTTCGGTACCTCAAAGATTCATATGCTCCTTTAATGAAACTGATTATTAAGTATTTCAGCTGTGAGGACCGGTTTTCCCGTTTATATGCTTATCATATTAGACTGCTGATGCATTTTACCAGGGTGATGATGATGAACCTACCCTACTTCATGTGCCAAAACATTGAGAAGATGACCACCCTAGTATAGCACAAGACTCCTTAGCAGCAGTTCAATAGTATATATCATTTTACTCATATTTAAAATTGTGGTCATCCATCACCTTGGCTTACAAGGCGTCACTTGGGAGGACTTCATTTCTCGTGAGTTTTTCACAGCTCCTCAGGGACCTTCAGAGACTGTACATGAGACAGGTGGACCTTCATATCAGCATGAGGGTCATGAGACATAGACCGCTAGTATGCCGGTGTTTATCACTTATCAAAAGGGCACTAGACGGTTGTTCGCAGCAGCTAAGCGAGTATTATCTCCACCCGGGGTGGAAGGGGTCTCGCTTCCGTCATCAGCACAAAAGGTTCAGGACAAAGGCAAGAGGCCACTATAGGATGAAGGACCATCAGGTGAGCGGGAGACTAATTTCATTCTCATTGAGGGTGATGATACAGATATGGGCCCGCAGAGCACAAATCTCAAAGAAGTCATTCAAGAGCAGCAGGCGGACATCAATGCCTTGTCCCTCAACTTGGAAAGGGCTAAATGGAAAATACAGTACTTGGAGCAAAGAAATAAGCAGCTTGAAGATCAACAAGTGATTATGGAGTTGCAAAACATTCGGGAGAATCGCCAAGCTGCCCAAAGGAGGGGGGTGGAGCTCACTTCACTTGAGCAAGAGGTTAATGCCGATTGGGAGTCATGGCTTGAAAGAGCCAATATCCACTTGGAGAGGAGGTTAGAAAAGGCTATCAATGAGAATAATATGTTGAGAAACATGGCATATCATTATTTGTCAAGGAATATGGTGTGCCAAGCTAGAATCAGGAGCTTGAAGGCAAAATTGAAGAGAGAATCAAGGAGGCAAAAGGAGCATGAAGGAATTCAAATATTAGCTGAGGCCTCCTTAGCCCAACATAATGCTTGATGAAGAAGACTCAGGCCAAATTTCAAAAAATTTGGGGCACTTTTTGCATTTTTGAAATTTTGGGCACAAAAAACAGGATTTTCTGCTCTATGCGCCACGCCACCTGGTGCTCGCTTTTGATAGGAGCCTCCAAATGACAAATAGCATTTTCAGATTTTTCATGAAGAAATATGCTCTCCTACCAATGGCCAAGAAATTTGGACAGGTTTTGAGCCCGCAAAAAGGTCAAAAACAATCAAAAAATGACCTCACTGCCCCTATTTTGACACACAAGAAGCAGTGTTGGGAGAACGGAATTTTGGAAGGGCAAGTGGAGGCCAAATTGGAAAATTCCACTTGGGTTGGAAAGTAGACAGGTAGACCATTCCAACAAGAACAATTGGAGTAAATTTGGACACCATGAATGCCTCCAAAAGTGGCTCCAAACAGGTGCTATGCGTAGAGAATCAGGGGCGGCGCATAGAGGAAATTTGGACCAGTTTGACCAGGAATGCTCTGTTTTTCGCCTATCTTTTGCCAGTTTGACTTTTTCACCTTCTTTGTGTCAAATTTTTGATGTAATTCAATGTACATGGATGGATCATTATGTAAATATGTCAAATTTTCACTTATGGAGGTAGATTCATGAGTTTAAAAGTTGTTTGAAACTGAATGAATCAATTCCCTTGTTTCTAGAGGCATGATGTTCTATTGCTTGATTTCTAGTTCTTAGTTTAGAATTAGTTGAAACAGCTCCTAAACATGTGAGCTCGACCCCTAGAGGCTAGGATGAGCTATGGTTTATCTATATTATGTAGTTTTTCAGTCATTATCATGGTTGGACTTTTGAGAAAGCCTTGAGCTTCATTGTACGCTCATATCAGCATTTTGGCTAAGGAATTGAGATCAGGATTTGCAGCACTCTTTGGGATCCATGTGGCATTTCGTTTTGGTACAGTGCTTTTCTTTGCAATTTTGAATTTAATTATGTGTTATGTATGACATTATCTATATTGTTTCTTCCTAACTAAATCAAACAAGAGTGTAAGTAGAATCCATTGAAATTGCAGTGCCCTACTTGAGGTTTGCTTTAGTTTCTTGATGTTTTCAGCTGTTTCGAGAGGATCTATGGTTTCTCTTGCCCTCTTCAACTCCTCACCTATCTAATCCCTCCATCTCATTCAATTTGAAGTGCTAAAATCAGTTTCCTACCTTGCCCCATTGAGACCTCTACAAGACCGAGCCTCATTCCCCTCACCCAAAATCTACCTTTCCATTAGAGCCAACAAAATCATCATTTTATTCAATCAAATTCTTTCACACATATACCTAGCCTAAGATCTATATTTCTATCAGTCATCTCAAGCCTTTATCGATCGTCTTTTGCTAGGATTGACCTGGAGAGAGCCCTATCCCAACCTGGTAGGGCTAGCTACCAAGTTAAGCGTGGTTTGATGTTGTCCCTAGATGCTACATTTCTCAGCCTGAGGTAAATCTAGGCACTAACATAGTGGTGACCGTACTAGGGAAGAGATTGTTTGTTTGTTAGTGTTCTTCATGTTATAAACTATAGATGGAGTCTGAAGATTAGCCAGGTAGCCTTCGAAACGCTTTTTCTCTGCATTAGCGCAAGTAGATAAATGCTACTTCAGTCAATCTCTGGTCTAGTCTTATAATAAGAATATATAACTTGCAAATCATCCCAATACATCTCATAATTCTAAGATTTGAGATGATAAGTTTAGGATTTTATAGGCTAAACAATTTGTTAATGTCCATTTGATTTCGTGGAAATAATAACACACTAGCTTCCAGAAGATATACCAAAGCTAATCCAGATCTGATCCCCCTCTTGTGTATGAAAATCCCAATCACATTCCGAGAATCCTTCACCAAGGAAGTTTTGTGATTCCTGTGTTCAAATCTCATTCATGTCCTGTTGGTTTTGAGTATCTTGAGGATATTGAGTTTGATGAGTAGTTCGAGTTGTCTTTGTTTGAAACCAAATCTGAAAGCGTTGTTGCTTCAACTGCCTTAAATCCAGAGTTTGTTAGAAATCTTGAAACTAAAAGGGCCAATAAATCTATTGACGATTATATCTTGAATCAGCTCCAGACTTCAATTGTGGCTTCTAATATTGCTGATTTCTTAGAGACTGCATCTGCAACCCTTGGGTCATCTGCAATAGCATCTAGCTCAAGAATTCCCACCGAACCTCCTTTCATTCCTACCATTCCTGTGCAGCCTACTGTCTCTGATAAAAAATCTGTAGTAGTGTCACCTCCATCCACTCCTTCTACTCCTCAAACATCCAAAATTGCTTCGCCTCCACACACACCTCCTCATACACCCCATACATCAGCTCCACCCACTCCCCCAACATCCCCAAGACCGATTGCAAATCCACCAAGAGCAATGGCTACTCATTTTGCACCCCTCGTGCTGCCTCAAAATTTGGATGATATGCCTGTTGATTATCAAAGTAAAATTCCATTGTTTGACAACACTCCTCACAGTGTTACCGCTTAGCAACATGTGGATAGGATAACATATTTCTTTGACCTCCATGAGATTGATGCGTAAAATGTGACCATGAGACTATTTGTACAAACCTTTGGTCGTGAAGTGAGGAAGTGGTTCAGAGCTTTGCCAGCGACAAGTATCACTACATTGGCTAATCTGTAGAGACAATTCTTGGATCGCTGGGAAGTGAAGAAAAATCCTCTTCAAATCCTTTCTGAATATGAGAACATCAAGCAAAATGTTGGTGAGTCTGTTCAAGATTACTGTATTAGATTCAATTCAGTTCAAAATGCAATTCCTAATCATATAAATCCACCTATGGGGCTGGCCTCGATTAAGTTTCCGGATGGTTTTGATACTAATATGGCCTATTAATTAAGAGAGAGAGATCCGGCTACTTTGGAATACATGTAGAAAATTGCAATCAGTGTTGAAGCTAATCTCCTTGCCAAGAGAGCTAGAGCAAAGGCTGAAAAGAAGGTAACAATAAAGGAAGAGGTTTCCACTTCAGATCAAATGCTTCGGAAGATGGAGAAGATGTTTGACAGATTGACAATTGACAAATCAAAACCACAAGTTAGAAATCCTAACTTTCGTGGCCAGCAGCAACCACAATTTAGGATAAAACAAAGAGAGTAGTGAGTACAAGAACAAGCAGCGCAGCAGTAGGTGAAGACACCCTTGCAGCATAATTTTGTACATGGTCCAGAATCAGATGAGGAGGAGAATTTAATTGGAGAAGAGAATCATTTCTTTATGCCCGATGATATGCCAATTTTCATCACTGAATATGAGGAGTACTCTGAGAATTCAGCTGAACAGAGGGATGAAAATTTCATTCTAGCAAATGAAACAGTTCTTGAGGAAGAGTCCAATGAATACCAAAGATGATACATGAATGCTTTTTTATCTCAGCATCGACAATATTCATTTCGAAGTAGAGATGTGCCAGTAAATCCAATTCAGAAAAGGAAGGAGGCAGCAACGTCAAAGAATGATCCTCCTAATGTGTAGAAAAAGGAAAAAGAGACAGCTGACCCTAACACCAACAAAATGCCATCAGCAAGTGAAAGACCCAATCAGCCAAATGTGTCAAAGGAGAAAATGGAAAAGAAGGATTTTTCAGTGAAAAAGGTAGAAAACGTCTCAGTTTTTAACTTAGAAAATGAAATTGCTAAGTTGAAAATATCCATTCCTTTGACTGAGTTGATGAAGAACAGCAATTATAAAGGTCAGGTGTCTAAAATTTTGAATTTAGATCCATCATCCGACATGGTAAACGTGGAGGATGACAGTCCTGAGCTGATCTTTGGGCCAGCATTGGAAGGTCAGTCTCAAGATAGTGATGTCACTCCTTTTTATATCAGTCTCACGGTGCATGACTTTTTGTTACATAATGCTATGTTTGATTCTGAAGACTCTCATAAACTCATGCCTAAGGCCATCATGGAGAAATTGGGATTGGATATCACCAGAAAGTATCATGACCTTTACTCTTTCGATTCTAGTAGAGTAAGGTGCATTGGTCTTATCAAGGATTTGGTTGTCAGTTTTGATCAAATTCTGGTTAAAAATGTTTTGATGGATGTGGTGGTGGCAGATATACCTCCTATATTTGGCATGCTTCTTTCCAGATCTTGGGGAGCAAAGATTAAAGGGACAATGCAACTTGATTTCGCCTATGCTACCATTACCATGTTTGGTCAGATGAGGAAACTATAATGGGAAAAAAAAATGAAGTACATGATCACTAGAAAGGAGAAGCCGATAAATCATCCAATCAACTATGTACATACTGATTTAGAATCATTTGTTTTGTATTTAGATATCTTTAATGATGTAAATAGCCAAGTAGTTGAAGTAGAAGACATTCCCGAGATCACTGAAAATTTCAGAGAAGTCTTAAAATAAGAAAGGAAAAGACTTGAAGTACCGATGAGCAATCAGCCTTCTGACAACAACAAAATATTAATAGACAGCAAGGAAGAGAAACAGAACAAATAGAATTTCAACATTTGGAAGAGGATGAAGCAGGCCTGTGGAGCATGGATTTTGATGGCGCAGTAGGAAGGGAAGGTGCTAGAATTGGTATTTGGATACACAGCCCTATTTTTGTCCCAAACAAAGTGCCAAGCAATGTAAGTGTATGTTCTTATAAACTACTAGCTTTTGACTGTTCAAATAATGAGGCTGAATATGAAGCTTTAATTGCTGGTTTGAAAGTTCTTAGAAAATTGAATGCTAAGAGGATTTCAGTGTATGGCGACTCCGAGTTAGTTATCAAGCAGGTGAAAGGGGAATACCAAGCTAAGCATCCTCGAATGCGGGCCTACCGCAATGCGGTGTTGGATATCTTGAAAGTATCTTCTAATTATACTTTAACATGTGTCCACTGTGCTCAAAATGTCATTGCAGATTCACTTGCAACAACAGCAAGTAATTTGAAAATTCCGATGAACTCAAACAACAAGTTTGAGATTCACGTGAAGCATCACCCAATTGTCCCCGACAATCAAAGGTATTGGCAAGTGTTTCAAGATGATGATGAGATCGATGAATTTATGCAAAATAAAGGTAAGTTCAAAGACACTTCTATTGATGTGGAGTATGATGATGGTGAAATGAATATATACGTCAATCAAATGGAAGTTTTGCAGCTCAAAGAAAACATCATTCCTAAAGGTCTAATACCTTTAGAGGAGTTTTTCGATCAGGATGATGTGGCCTGGAAACCGAGCTTGCTGCCAACCAGGAAAGGAGTTGAGGATGTGAACATTGGATCAGCTGAAAATCCTAAGATCGTAAAATTATCAAAGACATTGCCTCCATAGGTAAAAGCAAAGTATATTAGTTTGTTGTCCTCTTTTACTGATGTATTTGCTTGAGATTATTCAGATTTGAAGGCATATGATACAAGCATAATTTAGCACATCATTCCAATCAAGCCAAATCGAAAGCCTTTTCGTTAGAAGCTAAGAAGAATAAATCCAAAGCTGTTGCCCTCAATCGAAAAGGAAGTGAATCGGTTGTATAAAGCTGGTATCATAGTCCCCATAAGATTTTCACATTGGATTTCAAACTTGGTGCCCATCCGCAAGAAAACAGGTGAGATCCGATTATGCATTGATTTTAAAAATTTGAACAAAGTATCCTTGAAAGACAACTATCCATTGCCTAAGATGGATCACATACTTCAGAGAGAAGTTGGAGCATCCTGCATGTCTCTACTCGATCGTTATTCGGGTTATAACCAAATTCTGGTCCATGAGGATGATAGAGACAAAACATCGTTCACCACTCCGTGGGGAACTTTTCATTATGCGAAGATGCCTTTTGGATTGAAAAATGTTGGTGCAACCTTTCAGCGGGCAATGGATATAGCATTTGCTAATGAAAAAGATTTCTTTCTAGTTGTTTATCTTGATGACTTGACCATTTTCTCTAATTCAGACGAAGAGCACCTCTATCATTTGAAGATTGTGTTTCAGCGATGTAGGAAGTATGGCATCTCTCTCAATCCAAAGAAAAGTTTGTTCACCATGGATGAAGGCAAGCTTCTCGGGCATATTATCTCAAAGGAGGGCATCCGCATCGATCTAGCTAAGGTAGAGGCCATTTAAAAGATTGATTTCCCACGAAGTAAGAAAGAAGTCCAATCCTTCAATGGTAAGATAAATTTCTTACATCTCTTTGTGCCCAATCTTGCATAACATTTAAGAGAACTCACAAACATGCTAAAAAAAGATAGTGCAGTAAGGTGGACTGAGGAAGCCGTTAAGTCTTTCAATTTGGTGAAATTAGCTCTTTCTTCAGCTTTGGCTTTAATCAGCCTAGACTATACTCAGGATTTTATTTTGTTTTCATTTGCCTCGGATCATACTATGGCAGCGGTCTTGATGCAAAGAAGAGACCAGTTTGAGAAACCAATTGCATTTTTCAGCAGAACCATAAGGGATGTGGCACTGAAGTACAATATAATTGAAAAATAGGCCCTTGCTTTGGTAAAAGCATTGAAATATTTTCGTGTTTATATCTTGCATTCTCACATCCTTGCTTATGTCCCTAATGCTGTCGTTAAGGATGTCTTAGTGCAAACAGATCCGGAAGGGAGAAGAGGCAAATGGATTGCTGCCTTGCTAGAGTATGACGTGGAAATCAAACCAACAAAGCTCGTTAAAGGACAGGTGTTGGCTAAACTAATGGCTAAGTAAAATTTGCATGCCTTGGACATTAATCTAATCGCTGCTATGTCCGAGGAAGGTGTAGAGAATCTACCCTCTCGGGTATAAAAAATTTTCCTTCTTTCTCCTTGGTATTCGGACATTGTTTATGTACTCCAAAATCTTTCATCGCCACCTAGAATGGCTAAGAACAAAAGTAGGACACTGAAATTGAAGGCTGCAAAATTTTGTATTATGAATGGTGCACTCTATTGGAAAGACCCATGTGGTGTCTTGCTGAATTTTTTAGTAGAAGAAGAGGCAAAACAGGTTATGGAAGACTTTCACAAGGGAGATTGCGGAGGCCGTCTTTTCGGGAAGACAACAACCAATAAAATCTTGAGAGTGGGGTATTATTGGTCAACTCTTTTTGCTGATTTGTACAAAATAGTGGCGAGCTGCCACGAATGTCAGATTTTTCAAGGGAAGAGGAAGTTCCAGCGTTTACCACTCAAGCCCATTGAAGTAAGTGCTCCATTTCAGTAGTGGGGTTTGGATTTCATTCGTGAGATCCATCCTTCTTCTTCAGCGCAACATAAGTGGATCCTCATAGCGAAGGATTATTTCACCAAATGGATTGAGGTGATTCCTACGAGGTAGGCTACTGATTCGGTAATTATCTCATTTCTTGAAAACAACATTTTGTCTTGTTTTGGCTATCCAAATAAGTTGATCACTAACAATGCAGCAGCCTTTAAATCAAAAAGAATTGTTGAATTTTGTCATAAGTATCAAATCACTTTGGGGCACTCGACTGCCTATTACCCACAAGGCAATGGATTGGTAAAATCCTCAAATAAATCTCTTACCAACATTATCAAAAAGCTGCTAGAAACTAACAAGAAAAGTTGGCACAAAAAGCTGGTCAATGCACTTTGGGCAGATAGGGTAAGTCAAAAGAAATCTATAGGCATGTCTCCTTTTAAGCTTGTATACGGTGTGGACAGAGTCTTCCTGACCTCTCTGGTAGTCCTGGTGGTAAAACTTTTGCAAGAAGCCGACAATGAAGATGATAGTTTGCAATGGAGGATCAATCAAATGATTCATTTGAAGCAAACTAGAGAGGAGGTATTTTAGAACACCTTCAAGCTGCAGGAGAGAATTAAGAGGATATATGACCGAAAAGAAAAGGCGGACAGGTTTGAAATCGGAGACATAGTGCTGAAATGGGATACAAGGAATGAAGAGAAAGGTAAACACGACAAATTTGAAAATCTTTGGAAAGGACTATACAAGCTTGTTGCACATTAGGGCCCGAATGCTTTCCTTTTGCAAGAGCTGAATGGTGAAGACTATCCTAGTGGGTTGGTCAACGGTTCACTCCTAAAATGGTATTATTTGTGAAATGTTTTTTGCTATCCTACTCATCATTGTATATACCAGTTTTCTTTAAATTCCATTGCAAGTGTGTACGGTTTCATTCTTCAGTTTGGGGCCCGAGGTGAAGGCTATAAGGCTGAGGTTTGATTTTAGTTTTGGTTTGGTTTGATAGAGTCAGGTCTTTCAGTCAATTTCAGTCTTGAAAATGAGTCAATTTTGAGTCACATTCAGTTCTGAAATTGAGTCATTGAGTCAAGAGTTTGGTTTCGGTTTGTCGAAGTTATTGACTCCATAACCTAATGGATGAAGGCACTGCTTGCTTTCCCAGAGATCTGTAGTTCTTGACACCTCCAAGGAGCTACCATCCCGATTGGAGCCAATGTTAGTGTCGGTATATTCATCCCTCCGTTAGAGATCAAATCCTCTTGTTGCATTGCATACTAGGTGTCCCGCCCATTCAGCTGCATTCCATTAGGCGCATGGATCATTTGACGGTGGTGGCTTCGCCTACAATTTCCCTCATGTCATTTACCTACTGGCTCATGTTTATTCATAAAAAATTGTATACAGTCACCTTTTTGTCTTAAAAATTGCAAAAGTCTTTCCTAGGGTTTGATCATCATTTAGGTCTAGGGTTTCATTAGGGTTTCATCAAAAAGGGTTTCAAAAAGTCCAATAATAACCAGCAGGCACATGACGAGATTCCAGCATCAATAAATTTCATGATCAAGTGTTCAGAGATGTGTTCTTCCTCAAAACTCCGTTTTGAGGAAAAATAGGGTATTTTTAGATTTTATTATTCAAATTGATGTAATTTTATTCCCTTCATATGTAAATTACTTCACCTGCAACCCTGGTCACTTTTCGTAGCCTCAGTAGCTCCAACCCCCTGCAAAAAAAACAAAACATAAGTTATTAAGTTCATCACAAGTTCTAATCAAGTGAAAAAGCTCGAAACAGAGTTAAAATAAAGTCATTTTCAAAACATTGTAAAAGTGGGTTTTGCAAACCAAAAATTTAATGGCTCGCTGTATATAAGTCATTTCTCCAATTTGTAAAGCTCATTTGCACTCAAAGACAAAGTTGGGCAAAGCAAAGTCATGTTGGTGAGCAAGTAAGACAAAGTTGGTGAAAAATCACCCCAAGATAGAGGTGTGGAGCATTCGGCAACTGGCACGGAATATAGGGCCGCGATCTCTAGTTCAAAGTTACAAGGGCGCTACGCATACACAGGGTGCGGCGCATTGGGTTTGATGCGTGGCACATAGAGCTGGCAAGCCCAAAATCTTTAGCAACTTCTCCAAAACGCCAAAATCACCCAAATCTTCCAGTGTATAAGTAAGTACAGTCCTCCTCTTGGCTAGTGAAAGATTTTGCTACAAAGTTTATGGTGGTTGTCTTATGGTGATTGTTTAAAAAGAAATCAAACCCTATCCCTTGAAATCTCTCAAAGGAAACTGCTACCTAGGGTTTGAAACTGTTGTTTTGGCTACCAAGTCAATTTTGTTATTCCCTCACCTTTCCACTCCCTCACTCATTTTCTCTGATTCCCCTATTCCCTAAATTCATACATTCCTAAAACATCATCTATTCCTACCCCAATTCCCATTTCCCAAAATCCCAAATACAAATTCCCAAACCCTAGTCCTATACCAAAAGCTCCCAAATTACTCTCTAATTCCATGTTCCCTTAACTAAAACCTGTCCCAATAGTCCCTAAATCCCTCATTTTACCCTCCCTCTATAGTCCCTCATATCACTTTTCCCCTTGGTGGCAGAAATCAAAAACATCATAAATCACCTACTTCTCATCAAGATAGCTCATCCACCTAGCATAGATGGAATCTGATCGCTCATATGCTTATGAAGAGGAGACACACAGTGACTCACCTATAGAGGTACATGCAACCCGAAGGCCTCATAGAGGTGGAAAGCATATTCGAGAAGAACCAACCACCCTTGCTGAGTTACAGGCCTGCCCTCTTGCCATCACTTGTTTTCAGCACCAGTCCTGCTATGAATTTTGTGAGAAGGTTGCTAGCATTAAGTTTCACCATGAGTTGGCTCATTTTTTTGTGTTGCATTTACATGATGGTCAAGCCACTCTAGCTGGTGTCACTTTCACATTAACACCAAAATCTATTTCACTACCAGCCGGTATTCCTAACATTAGAGAGCAATGGAACAAGAGGCAGCAAATTGACTAACAGCATTATGAACCATACATCAAACCCAGTTATTTGAGACAACTTAGGAGAGTTTTTCATTTTCGGTACCTCAAAGATTCATATGCTCCTTTAATGAAACTGATCATGAAGTATTTCAGCTGTGAGGGCCGGTTTTCCCATTTATATGCTCATCATATCAAACTACTGATGCATTTTACCAGGGTGAGGATGATGAAACTCCCCTACTTCATGTGCCGAAACATTGAGAAGATGAATACCCTAGTACAGCACAAGACTCCTTAGTAGCATTTCAATAGTATATATCATTTTGCTCTCATTGAAATTGTGGTCATCCATCACCTTGGCTTACAGGGCATCACTTGGGAGGACTTCATTTCTTGTGAGTTTTTCACAGCTCCTCAGGGACCTTCAAAGACTGTACATGAGATAGGTGGACCTTCATATCATCATGAGGGTCATGAGACATGGACCGCTAGTATGCCGGTGTTTATCACTTATCAGAAGGGCACTAGACAGTTGTTCGCAGCAGCTAAGCGAGTATTATCTCCACCCGAGGTGGAAGGGGTCTCGCTTCCATCATCAGCACAACAGGTTTAGGTCAAGGGAAAGAGGCCGCTATAGGATGAAGGATCATGAGGTGAGTGGGAGACTGATTTCATTCTCATTGAGGGTGATGATACAAATATGGGCCCACAGAGCACAAATCTCAAAGAACTCATTCAAGAGCAACAGGCAAACATTAATGCCTTGTCCATTAACTTGGGAAGGGCTAAATGGACAATACAGTACTTGGAGCAAAGAAATAAGCAGCTTGAAGATCAACAAGTGATTATGGAGTTGTAAAACATTCGGGAGAATCGCTAAGCTACCCAAAGGAGGGGGGTGGAGCTCACTTCACTTGAGCAAGAGGTTAATGCCGATCGGGAGTTATGGCTTGAAAGAGCCAATATCCACTTGGAGAGGAGGTTCAAAAAGTCTATCAATGAGAAGGATATGCTGAAAAACATGGCATATCATTATTTGGCAAGGAATATGGTGTGCCAAGCTAGAATCAGGAGGTTGAAGGCAAAATGGAAGAGAGCATCAAGGAGGAAAAAGGAGCATGAAGGACTTCAAATATTGGCTGAGGCTTCCTTGGCCAAACAAAATGCTTGATGAAGAAGACTTAGCCCAAATTTCAAAAAATTTGGGGCACTTTTTGCATTTTTGGAATTTTTGGCACAAAAAATAGGATTTTCTGCTCTATGCGTCGCGCCACCTGGTGCTCGCTTTTGATAGGAGCCTCCAAATGACAAAAGCTCAGCATTTTTGGATTTGGTATGAAAACATATGCTTGCCTACCAATGGACAATAAATTTGGACAGGTTTTGAGCCCTCAAAAATGTCAAAAACACTCAAAAAATGACCTCACTGCCCCTATTTTGACACAAAGGAAGCAGTGTTGGGAGAACTGAATTTTGGAGGGGCAAATGGAGGCAAAATTGGAAAATTCCACTTGGGTTGGAAAGTAGACATGCATAAATTTCCAACAAGCACACTTAGAGTGAATTTGGAGACAGGGAAGGCCTTCAAAAGTGGCTCCAAATAGGCACTATGCATAGAGAATCAGGCACGACGCATAGAGGAAATTTGCACCAGTTTAACCATGAATGCTCTATTTTTCACCTATCTTTTGCCAGTTTGACTTTTTCACCTTCTTTGTGTCAAATTTGTGATGTAATTCAATGTACATGGATGGATCATGATGTAAATATGTCAAATTTTCACTTATGGAGGTAGATTCATCAGTTTAAAAGTTGTTTGAAACTGAATGAATCAGTTCCCTTGTTTCTAGAGGCATGTTGTTCTGTTGCCTGATTTCTAGTTCTCAGTTTAGAATTAGTTGAAAGAGCTCCTAAACATGTGAGCTCGACCCCTAGAGGCTAGGATGAGCTATGGTTTTTCTATATTATTTAGTTTTTTAGTCATTAGCATGGTTGGACTTTTGAGAAAGCCTTGAGCTTCATTGTACACTCATATCAGCATTTTGGCTAAGGAATTGAGACCAGGATTTGCAGCACTCTTTGGGATCCCTATGGCATTTTGTTTTGGTACAGTGATTTTCTTTGTAATTGTGAATTTACTTATGTGTTATGTATGACATTATCTATCTTGTTTCTTCCTAACTAAATCAAAGAAGAGTGTAAGTAGAATCCATTGAAATTGCAGTGCCCTACTTGAGGTTTGCTTTAGTTTCTTGATGTTTTCAGTTGTTTGAAGAGGATCCATGGTTTCTCTTGCCCTCTTCAACTCCTCACTCGTCTAATCCCTCCATCTCATTCTATTTGGAGTACCAAAATCAGTTGCCTACCTTGTGCCATTGAGACCTCTGCAAGACTGAGCCTCATTCCCCACACCCGAAACCTCCCTTTCCATTAGAGCCAACAAAAACATCATTTTATTCAATCAAACTCTTTCACACATATATCTAGCCTAATATCAGTATTTCTATGAGTCATCTCAATGCTTTAGTGATCATATTTTGCTGAGATTGACCCGGAGAGAGCCCTCTCCCGACCTGGTAGGGCTAAGCGTGGTTTGATGTTGGCCCTAGATCCTACCTTCCTCAGCCAGAGGTAAATCTAGGCACTAACAGAACAAACTCTCAAGAAAAAAGAAATGAATATGACCATATCTTGTAATGAATTGGCTGGAATAACCACTACTAAAACTATCAATATAGAGGGACATATCAATAAAAAAAAGGCAATAGTGTTGATTGACTCCAGCAGTACCCATAATTTTATTCATTGTAAGATAGAGAAGGAATTGAATTACTTCTGATATCCAGCACCAAAGTGTCAAATGATGGTTGCAAATGGAAGAACCATAAATTTCTCTTTATAGTGCCATAATATCAAGCTATCCATGGGAGCATATGTGTTGAATATTTCAATGCTTTCCATTCCAATGGGTGGTGTTGATGTTGTACTAGGAGTTCAATGGCTACAATCTTTGGGTATGATAGCTTTTAATTTTCAAGAAGTTTTCTTGAATATTTTTCAGAAGGAAAGGAAGTTAAATTGAGGGGTATCACATGGAAACCAAGAAATATAATCATCTCTAATGTCATGACAAAGATTATAAAGATATAAAAACGTGGCGTAATTTCAAAATTACGTTCACTAGAGGTTCCCGTGTTGAAATCATCTATTTCTCCAGATGTCCAAAAATCCTTAGACAAACATTCCAAGGTATTTTAGACTCACAAAGGCCTCCCACTTATTCATTATTATGATCATGATATTCATTTGATTCTAGAAAGTGTTCCTCCAAACATCAAGCATTACAGATATCGCTATGCCCAAAAGAATGAAATTGAACATATGTTTGTAGAAATGCTAGAGGTTGGGATAATTCAACCTAGTCGAAGTTATTTCTCTACTTAGTAGTATTGGTGCATAAGAAGGATGGATCATGGTGGATGTGTCGAGATTATAGGGAGCTCAACAGTCTTAGTATTAAAGATAAATTTCCCATTCCTATCATTGATGAATTTTTTGGATGAGTTCCATGGAGAAATTTACTTCACCAAGTTGGACCTTTGTTTAGGATATCATCAAATCAGAATGAAGACTGAAGACATTTCGAAAACAAAACTTAGAACTCATGAGGGTCATTATGAATTTTTGGTCATGCCTTTTGGCCTTTCCAATGCACCTTCTACATTTCAAGGTTTGATGAATTCCATTTTCAAACCCTTCCTTAGAAAATTTGTGTTAGTATTTTTTGATGATATACTAATCTACAGAAAGTCTTGCAAGGATCATGTTCAACATGTTGATAGAGTTCTCAAATTATTGGAGAAGAAACAATTATATGCAAAAAACTCCAAATGTTTCTTTGGAGTACAAGAGGTGGAATATTTGGGTCATATTATATGTCATGAAGGTGTTAAGGTAGACACTAGAAAAATTAAAGCAATTAAGGAATAGAAAATCCCCACATCCATAAAGCATCTTTGAGGATTTCTCAGGTTGACAGGGTATTATGACAAGTTTGTTAAGGATTATGTGAGAATAGGAGCACCTCTAACAACATTACTAAAGAAAGATGCATTTTATTAGACTCCAGAAGCAACGAAAGCCTTTGAACATCTTAAAGAGGCAATGTTCCAAGCACTGGTCTTAGCTACGCCAGAATTCACGAAAACCTTTATTTTGGAATGTGATGCATGAGGAAATGGAATTGGTGTTGTTTTAATGCAAGAAGAAAGACCCATTGCTTTTGAAAGTCATCCAATCAAAGGAAAGTATTTACACAAAGATATTTATGAGAAGAAAATGTTGGCAATACTACATGCACTTAAGAAATGGTGACCTTACCTAATGGGAAGACAGTTCAAGGTAAAAATGGATCATGATAGTCTTAATTACTTTTTAGAACAAAGATTATCTTCAGAAGAGCAGCCAAAATGGGTCCCAAAGATCTTGGGTTATGACTCTCAAATCATCTACAAAAAAGGGAAGCAAAATGTTGTTGCAGATGCACCGTCAAGAAAGGATGATGATATGGAAGCATTGCTTTGTGCCACTTCTATTATCCAACTATATTGGATAAATGAATTGAGGGATGAATGGAAGAATGGAGAAGAAGTGTGGGAACTCATTCAAAAGTTGGAACAATATCCCAATACATCTGATACATTTAGCTGGAAAAATGATTTGTTATGGTACAAAGATCACTGATACCTGTGTAAGAATTCCCAAATAAAACAAAAGATTCTTCTGGAATTGCCCACTTGTCCCTTAGGAGGGCATTCCAGATTTTTAAAAACTTACCCTAAGCTTAAGAAGGAATTCTCTGGGATGGCCTTAAATATGATATTCAAAAGTTTGTGGCGAAATGTTTGTTTTAGCAAAAAAATAAAGTTGTGACAATTAATATCCCATGTCTATTACAACTTTTATCCATTCCAAGTCAACGTTGGGAGGAGGTTTCAATGGATTTTTTCACAGGTTTACCCAACTCCAAAGCAAAGAGTATCATCATGGTGGTAGTTGATGGACTTACCATGTATGCACACTTTTGTGCATTATCTCATCCATTTAGAGCTATTACAGTTGGTACTGCATATATGGAAACAATTCAAAGGCTACATGGAAATGAAAAGATTATTGTAAGCGACAGAGACCCTATTTTCAATGGAAATTTTTGGACAAAATTATTTTCTTGGCCAGGTACTCAGTTAGCTCATATCTCATTTTATCATCCTCAATATCATGGCCAAACTAAGAGAGTTAAAAAATGTTTGGAAGGATATCTTTGTTGCTTTGTATTTGATAAATAGACATAATGGGTCAAATGGTTGCCTCTCGCTGAATGGTGCTAGAACACTTACTTCAATACTGCAGCAAAAATGACCTAATTTATGGCACTTTATGGATATAATATACCATCCATCACATCATATTTAAGAGAAAATTCTAAGGTTCAAGCAGTGGAAGATCACATCGAGCATCAACAAAAAGTTCTCCAACTCTTAAAGGATAACATGACTTTGGTGCAGAATAGAATGAAACAACAGGCAGATCAACATCGTAGTGAAAGAAGTTTTGATGTAGGTGACTAGGTATTTCTATTGCTACAACCACACAAACAAATGTCCCTCAAGCAAGCTATGAAGGATAATAAATTTTCACCAAACTATTATGCTTCATACAAGGTGTTTGAAATGATTGGTATTATGGCATACAAATTGGAACTTCATGCATCTTCTTGAGTGCACCCAGTTTTCGATGTTGCATGCTTAAAGAAGGTTATAGGTGACAAGCTGCCAGTTCAAACAATATTGCTAGAACTTGACGTGGAAGGAAAATTCATATTGGAAATTGAAGAAATAACTGAAACAAGAACTTGACAGCTATGAAATTGATCAATTTCAGAGTATCTCATCAAGTATAAGAAATTACCCGCTAAAGATTCCACATGGGAGGATTAGAATTGTATACATAAGCACCTAGAACTACTCAAGCATTTAGGACAACAATTTTTTTAAGGAGAGGGGCATGTTAGTTCCCTATAATACCAGTGTTCTCCCTTATTATTATTGTCATTGTAGCCCCTGTTATGGCCTAAATCTACCTTCGGCTAAGAAATGCAGGTCTAGGGTAACATCAAACCACACTTAACCTGGTAGCTAGCCCTACCCGGTCGGGAGAGGGCTCTCTCCTTGTCAATCTCAGGAAAATATAGCAAATGAGGCTTGAGATGACTAATGTAAAGACTAATTTTAGGCTAGGTATATGCTTAGAGGAGTTTGATTTAATTTTATGGTTGAATGTTGGATCTAATGTGAAAGGCAGTTTTGGGTCCAGGGAATGAACTTAGTCTTGCAGATTTTTCTGGGGGGCGAGGTAGGAAAATGCTTTAGTACTTTGAATTAAGTGAAATGGAGAGTCTTAATACTGGTGAGGAGTTGGAAAGGGCATGAAAGTATCAAGAATCCTCTTCAAATAGTAGAAAACATGTAAAATTAAAGAAACCCTAAGGTAGAGCACTGCAATATCAATGATTTCCACCTTTATACTTGATTCATTTAGTTAAGCAGAAACAGAGAGAGATAATGGCACACATAAACATATGATAACTTGAATCATAGAAGGAAAAATAATACTAAGTCACCTTGCCACGAGAATCCCACAAAATGCTGCAAATCTTGGTCTATTTCCTTGCTAAACTGCAGAAATGATGTACAATAGTGCTCAAAGCATTCACAAGAGTCCAACCTTTACAAATGACTGAAAAAGTACTAGATATAGGCAAAAAACCACCCATGCTAGCCTTTAGGGGTCGAATTCATGAGTTTAGGAGCTATTTCAACAAGATCTAAACTAAGAACTGAAAAATAGGTAGTGGAACAGCTTGCCTCTAAAACCTTGGAAATTGATTCATTCAACTTTAAACCACCTGTACATGATGTATCTACCTCCCTGAGTCAATTTTCATCATTTCTACATCACAGTACATCAATTTACATCATGATTTTGACCATGAGAGAGAAAAAGTCAAACTGAGAAAAAACTAGGTGAAAAACAGAGTTTTTGAGCAAAATTGGCACTTTTTCATCCTATGTGTAGTGCCACTTTTTCTATGTGTAACGCTTTTTCCTAGCTGATTTTGGAGGCCTTCCCCTTCACCAAATTTTCTCCAAGTGGGCTTTTTGGAAAGGTCTATCTGTCTACTTTCTAGGACAGGTGGAATGTTTGAATTGGGTGTCCATTTGCCCCTCCAAAAATTAGTTCTCCCAACATTGCTTCCTGTGTGGCCAAAAAGTGGCAGAGAGGGCATTTTTGAGGTGCTTTTGACCCTTTTGAGGGCCTAAAACTCGTAAAATCTTCCTAGTAACTTCTAGGTATGCATAATTTTTCATGACGAATCCAAAAATGTAAAACTTTCCTCCACAAGAGGTCCTTATCAAAAGCGAGCGATGGGTGGCGCTACACCCCTACCGAAAAAACCTGTTTTTTCCTTGAAAAATTCAAAATTGCCAAACAATTTGCCAAATTTCTTGAAATTTGGCATGAGAAATCTGCATCAAGTACTATGTTGGGCTAATGAATCTTTAGCTAAGATCTTGAACTTATCTTGCTCTTTCTTGCTCCTCAAAGTCTTCCTCAACTTGGCTTTTAAGCTCCTTATCCTCGGTTTGCAAATCTTGTTTTGTGCTAAATAATGAAAAGCCATGTGCCGCAACATATTTTTATCCTTATTGGATTTCTCAAGAAGCTTCTTCAGGTGCATATTTTCCCTCTCTAGCTAATATTCCCGATCTACATCAATCTCTTGCTCAAGCAGTGTCAATTTGACTTTCCTCCTTTTTGCTGCTTGCCTATTTTCCCTTATGTTTTGTAGCTCCATGATTGTCTGCTTATCCTCCAACTGCTTTTTCCATTGCTCAAGGTAATTTCTGATCCACTTAGCTCTTTCAAGGTTAAGAGATAAGTCATGGATGTCAGCTTCTTGTTCTTTGATGATCTCCTTGATTTTTGAGCTTTGGGAGCCCAAATCAGTATCCTCATCCTGAATCAAAATGAAATCTCTCTCCTGACCTTCACAAGGCCCTACATCATGCAATGGTTATTTCCCTTTATCTTGTACATGCTTTGTTGAAGAAGAAGGCAAAGCCCCTTTCACCCCGGGTGAAGATAGCATTTGCCTATGGTTTGATGAAGGAAACGAGACCCCTTCCACCCAAGGTGGAGATAGTACTCATTTGGCAGCTGCAAATAGTCTCCTTGTGCCCTTTTCATAAGTGATAAATACTGGCACACCTGTAGTTTGAGTCTCATGAACTTCTTGCTGATTTGAAGGCCCTCCTGCCTCTTGAAATACTGATGAGGTCACTTGAGGGCTTTTGAAAACCTCATGTGAAATGAAAGCATCCCATGAAACATTCAACAAGCTCAGGTGATGCAAAACAACAATCTTGATCAATGAAAAATGAAAAATGTTGTTATACTATTGATGAGGAGGTTTTTTTTGCACCAATGTCGTCATTTTCTCAATATTTCTGCATATGAAATAGGGGAGGTTCATCATCCTCACTCTAGTGAAATGCATCAATAATCTAACATGATAAGTGTACAAGCGAGAAAATCTCCCTTCACAGCTGAAGTATTTGATAATGAGCTTCATGAATGGAGCATAAGTGTCTTGTCGGTATCTAAAAGGAAAGACCTTACTACTTTTCTTTTGATAATTACCCTTGATATAAGGCTCATAATGCTCTTTGTCCACAAGTTGTCTTTTGTAACTCCTCAAATCAAAATTGATTCGTATGATTTTTTCCTTCAGGTTGGTCTTTATTATATATATGAGGGAGAGACTGTTCACTTCATCTCCCGATGACTGTTCACATTACTTATTTATTTCTTTACATTATGTTCACCAAATCTTGATGATTAGGTGTCAACATTCCCCCCCTTAATCTGAAGGGATGTTGGTGAGTCCAAGCATCATTCTGGATCGTTCAAGTTTTTCTCTTCCAAGCGCTTTGGTGAAGATGTCTACAATTTGCTCATTAGTGGAACAATGATGGAGATGGATTGTTTTGGCCTCAACATTATGTCAAATCAGATGATATTTAGTATTGATGTGCTTCTTTCATGTGACTTATACCAATTAGCTAATCTATCATATTCAATGTGGGTAGTTATGGAAACACCCAACTTGATTCGATCATGGAACTTTGGGTTCTTGGCCAACTTTATTGCAGAGGTATTGTCAATCATGAGTGGAGTTGATTGTACTTGTTTAATCTGCAAATATTCAAGAATTTTCCTGAGACACGCAATTTCTTTTGTTGCTTCAGCCGCTGCCACATATTCTGATTCTATTGTGGAATTTGTTGGAACTAATTGTTTGCGTGATCTCTAGGAGATAGCTCCTGATCCAAGACTCGTAGCACATCCTGAAGTAGATACCCCAGTTTCTTTATCTCCATCAAATTATGAATCAGAGTATCTAATCAAGCTGAAGTCGTCCACCTGTGTATACTTGATTCCAAAGTCTTGAGTTCCCTTCAAGTACCTTAGAACTCTTTTTGCGACAGACCAATGTCCCTCACAAAGATTTTGCATAAACCTGAAGAGGATTCCAATAGCAAATGAAATGTCTAGTCTGGTAGTAGTTAGGTAGTTGAGACTTCCTACAAGCTGTCTATACTTTGTTGCATCCTCAAATTCTTTTCCTTCAATAGATGTGACCTTTAAGTTTTGTTCCATTGGAGTAGTAAGAGGATTGCATTTGTCATGCCAAACCTGTTCAACAGATCTCCAATGTATTTCTTTTGAGAAAGAAATATGGACTTTGGATGTTGGGTTACTTAAATACCAAGATAGTAATGAACATAGCCCAAATCAGTCATTTCAAAACTTTTCCTCAATTCCTTCTCTATGGATGCAATGTAGCTTTCATTTTTCCCTGTCATTAAAAGATCATCTACATATACCATAAGATATACAACTGTTTTTCCAACTTTCTTGACAAATAAAGTTGCATCATGAAGATCATAATGTTTGAAATTGAGTTTCAGAAGATGCTCAGTTAGTTTTTCATACCAGGCTCGCAGTGCTTGTTTGAGGCCATACAAGGACTTCATCAGTTTGCATACTTTATGTTCATGTCCTTTCATAGCAAATCCTTCAGGCTGGGACATAAAAAAAATTCTCTTTTAGATCTCCATTCAAGAAAGCAGCTTTTACATCCATTTGGTTGAATTTCCAACCGTTCTGAGCTACTAGGGCAAAGAGTGTCTGGATGATAGCCCATTTTGCTATGGGGGAAAAGTCTCCTCATAATAAACCCCTTCGTTCTGTGCAAAACCTTTTTCCACAAGCCCAGCTTTGTGCTTTTCAAGTGAGCAATAAGCTTTATACTTGTTCTCGTAGACCCACTTGCAGCCAATTGGCTTGGTTCCTAATGGAGTATCAACCAACTTCCAAGTGTCGTTCTTTATGAGGGAATCATACTCCTTTTGCATCGCTTCTTTACATTCATGATGAGAAAAAACTTCTTTGAAGGAATTTGGTTCAAAATCTGTAGACAAGTTTAATTCACAATCATAAGAAGCATCCATATCAATAGGTGAATTAGAGTCATCTACATCACCTCCATTTTTCCGGTTTGAATTTCAAGTTCCTATCTTTCCAACCTCATCAAGATGAACACTTTCAAGTGTCTTTGTCAGCCACTTTGGGGGACCTTTCTTATATGGTCCAGGCTGCTCCGTTGATTGAGTTGGGACTGAATGAAGATTGAGTCTCACAATTCTATCAATCACATCACTTAAAGCATCATCTATTGTTGGAGTTTCATGCGGGGGAGAGTGTTCTTTAGAAGAAGATTCTGCATGTTGATCTAGTATAGGAATCCCCACTTCAAAATGTGGAATCTGATTATCAAATTCTTGAAATGATTTTGCTTTTGTGAATCTATCCAATCGATCAAGTTGCCACTCAACAACATTGTCAGTTTTGGATGATTCAAGAAGAATTACATCTCTAGATACAACAAACTTTTTATTTACTTCATCATAGAGACGATATGCTTTGGAGGTGTTTGAATATCCTAGGAAGATACACTTACGACTTCTTGCACAAAGTTTGTTTCTATGTACCTTTGGTATCAATGCATAACAGGTGGAACCAAAGACCATGAGATGCTTTACCGAAGGAACATGTCCATACCACATTTTGTATGGAGTCTTGTTTCTAATAGCATTAGATGGACATATATTCTTTATATATGCAGAACATATAACAGCATCAACCCAAAACATTATCTTTACATTTTTGAAGAAGAGCATGGATCGTACCATATTTAAGATTGTCCTATTCATTCTTTCAGCTATACCATTTTGTTGGGGTTTATAAGGTACAGTTGTTTGATGTTTGATCCCATGTTGGCAAAGATAGTTTTCAAATTCATTTGATGTGTATTATTTTCCATTATCAGTGGGAATAGACAAAATATGAGATTGTGCATAATTTTCAATCCATTTATGAAAGTTCTTGAATGTTTGAAAAGCATCAGATTTTTTCTTCAATAAATAAACCCAACACATTCTGGTGTAGTCATCAATAAATGTCATCATATATTTATTTCCATTTGTAGAAGGAACAGGCATTGGATGACATAAATCTGAATGATTGAGTTCAAGTTTTCTATGTGCTCTTGAATGTGAATCATGAAAATACTATTTGTTATGCTTTCCTAGAATGCAAGCATCACATTTCTTAAGTTTCCTAGGAATTGTAGGCAAACCAGCAACACCATTTTTCTTCAACAAGTGGAGGCTATCATAGTTCAAATGTCCAAATCTAGCATGCCATAATAAACTTGACGGAAGTGTACCTTCTTCATAATGACAATTGTATGAGAAATGTTCTGCACGAGCAGAGGTTCCTTGCAGCTTGAGAAGCCTTTCTTCTTCTATTCCCCTCATGACAAGTGAGTGGTCAGATGCAATTCTTACCTCGAGCTTCCCATCAAAGATATGAATGGAGTGACCTTGCTGGAAGATGTGGACCAAGGACAACAAGTTTCTCTTGAGCTGTGGGAGATATAGAACATGATGCAGAAGAAATTTTGGAAGACCACGCAGTTTAAACCTGATTGTGCCAAGCCCTGATGGCTTGATTTTTGATTGTTCTGCAAAGTATACTGCTCCATCAACATTGTCAGTAAATTCTTCAAAAAAATATTTTTTATGAGTCATGTGGGAGGTTGCTCTTCAATCAAGCAACCAATCATTTTTCCAAGAAGCAAGTGAAGCATTAAATAAATCTCCATTTACTCCAATATTACATTATGCCACAACATAGTGAGTTGATTCGGGTGCTTTACCTTTGTCTGTATCATTAGTTTTACCTTTCCGTTGGCTTCTTTGCTACTCAATTTTGTCCCACCATAACTTGCATGTAGAGGCATCATGTGATCCATTTCTTTTGCAACATATGCAGTGAAAATTTTCCTTTTCTCTGTGAGAGTGTCTGTCCCCCTGCCTTTGAAATATCTTTCGCTTCCTCTTCGACCACCTCTTCCTCTTGAAGAATCTTGAGTAGGATTATTTTCTTTATGAGCAAGGCACACAACCTCTTCACAAGATTCAGGGGCTATTTTCCTTCCAAAAGCTTTCTCTCTTTTGGCAAACTTTTTGACAAGAGAGTTAAAGGTGATATCTTTGAGATTTCCATTTTCTTGCAATGACTCAAGATAATTGGAGTAAGTAGGATAAAGTGCCTTGAGAAAAGTGATAAGAGGAATATCCAATTCAACCTTAGTGGATTTGATATCATGCCTTATGGACTTTACTTTAGATGCAAGAGAAAGAGGATCATTATTTTGTAGTTCAAGAGTGAAGAGTTTAATCATGAGTTGAACAACTTCAAGTACAGAATGTGAGTCATAGAGTTCTTTTAGCCTTTGTAAGGCTTCAAAGGTAGTTGAAAATGGCGAAATATGGCGACTCACCTCTTCATTTACAAATGTTGCGATTAATGCATAAGTTTGGTTGTTCTTGTTTTCCCAAATGATGAGCTCTTTGTCTGAGGTAGGCTGTTCTGGCTCTTTGTCTCCATCTCCAACACACACTCCTTTCCACAACTCATTGAAAATGAGCATGTGTTTTATCATCCGGGACCACTCAGGATAGTTCTTTTTTCCAGTGAGAACTATTCCCATGATGGATATGATTGAATGCATACTATAACAAAAAAACTTCTACTGCAAAACTTTTACTCTTAATGGGAAAAAAATAATATAGGACATCAAATTCAAAGGTCAATTTGCTTTCATCTGGACAACATTAAAGTATAGAATATATGGGTGAGACAGTCGAAATATATGGTGAATGACTGTGTATATATATATATGGCAGCGTAAATATACCATAAATATATAAAAAAACCATACAATGTTGGACACAAAGCTTTACAACGCATATAACAAGGTATATATCAGAGTTCCAACAACGTTCCAGCGGTGTGATAGTGGTCCTTCATGCGACACTCCCAACTTAAATTCACGAAAATTAACAATGAAACTCTCAATTTCCACGCATATCAACCCAATACCATGTGCATTCAAAACAGTTCAATATTCAACCCATACCATTTTACATATGCCATGAACAGTTCAATATTCATTGCCCTTCAAAACAGTTCAACGCATACCATATGATTCGACCAACGGAACAACGTTCAAAATGGTTCAATACATACCATGTGATTCGACCAAGCGGACCAGCATTCAAAACGGTTTAATATTAAATGCATCTAAATTCATAAACTAGTGAACAGTTTTCACAATGCAGCTATGCAGTAAACTCTCCAGCGTGGTCTGGAGGCGAGGCTCTACCAAAAACCAATTGACTGTTATTTCGAATCCTCGTGCAGCTACGTAGTAAAATTTCGTAGTAACATGGCCTCAAGGATGAACAATTTCACAGTAACGATTCAGAAGGTTTTCAGGTCTGAGGCTATTAGGTCAAAGGATTCAAAATTAATTATGGTAGACAAGCACACAGGGGCAGTGGATAGAGAGCAGTAGACAAAAGGGAGTTACACCTATTTTGGGAGCTGGCTCTGATACCATGTTGGGCCAGGCAGTAACTCCTCAAATAAAAATTGATTCTTATGTTTTTTTCCTTTAGGTTGGTCTTCATTATATACATGAGGGAGAGACTATTCACTTCATCTCCTGATGACTGTTCACGTTACTTATTTATTTATTTACATTATGTTCACCCAATCCTGATGATTAAGTGTCAACAGTTCCACTTTTCAACCACATTGGGAATACCTATTGCTTCAGCTATAATTTCAGGTGTCAAAATGAAGGTAACACCTGCTAAATTGACCTAGCCATTGTGAAGATGGGGAACAAATAGTCTAGCAAGCTCATGGTGGTATTTCAACCTTTCCACCATCTCACAAAACTGGTAGCAAGACTGATGTTTGAAACATGCTACTGCAAGAGGGCAAGCTAATAGCTCTGTGAGTGTAGTGGGCACCTCCCAGATGTGTTTTCCTCCCTTATGTGGTTTTCTTGGTGCATGAATCTCTTGGGAGGAATCACTCACAGTTTCCTCAACCCTTTCATAAGCCGAATCTGTTTCCATATTTGCCACTGTATGGTGTAAATTGATGAGTATGAAGAGATTTTATCTCAAGAATAGGTGAATGTTGTTTGATGAATGGGACTGATGAGTGGGACTGATGAGTGAGACTGATGAATGGAGGATTTTGATGTTGGTTGTAAGGTTATTAGGCAGTGATAGGGTTTTAGGAATGAGGATTAGGGTTTGGGGTGGAAATCTTGTGTTAGGGTTTTAGGGTTTTGGGGATAGGGGGGTAGGATGAGTGTAAATGAGAGAGGGAAAGGGAAATGAAATTTGGGAACTGTAGTGAAGGGGAATAGGATATGTAAAAATTATGCAGGGGAGTAAAACAACAAGAACAACAAAATTGGAAAACCCTAGACATTTTTTTCAATATAACTGCGCAGCAAATTATGGTTTGGTATTTCACCCATCAAAACATCATGAAGGAGGACTAAATCTATTTCAATGCCAATTAGGAGGCTTTACTTACTTGGAAGAATGCAGTTTACAAAAATTTGGAGCTTGGCAAGGTCGTTTGAGTGAAATTTGGGCTTGGCAAACTGGTGCGTCATGCCAACACCCAGGTGCGTCGTGCCTCACAGGTGCACTGCACCTTACAGGTGCGCCACGATAGTTTAAGTTCATTTTTATTTTCTTCACGCGGTGTGCTGCGTCAAGCAGGTGCGCCGCGCCGATACCCAAGTGCACCAGGCCAAAGGAAATTTCAAACTTTGCTACAATTTTTTTCCTTTCGCCTCAAAAACATGATTTTGTCTTATTCTATCTCTCTTTGAGAAAAAATGAAGTATTTAACACAAGAAACACTTTATATACAAGTGATTTTAATTTTTTCATTTAGAAAACCCACTCTCTAAAATTTTCTTGTCACTTTGTTCTTTAAAACTATGTTTCGCAGTTTGGCTCTCTTTTTGACATTTGATGGACTAATGTTTTGATTTTCTTGTCTCTTTTGCAGGAGTTGGAGTGCATGAGTTTGGGAAGGTGACCCAGGGTTGCATTTCCGAACTTATTACATATAGGAAAATTAAAATTACATGAAATTTTTATACATAGAACATAAAACTCTGTTTCTGCTCAAAACAAGGTTTTGAGGAAAAATCAATTACTGAATATATCATTATTGAAATTTTGATGCTGAGACCTTATTAGACCTCCTCATGTGCCTGCTGAGCATTATTGAGTTTTACAAGATTATGATGAAAAACCCTAGACCTAATGAGACCTAAAACCCTAAAAATGGCTTTTGCAAATGTAAAGACAAAAGATGACTGTAAATGACCTGAATTTGTGAAAATAGGCTAGCAAGTAAAGATCATGAGGGAAATTTGATAATGTGCCACTACCATCAGATGATCCATGATCCTAATGGAATGTAGCTAATCAGATGAGACACCCAAAATGCATGCCAAAAGAGAATTTTGATCACTGATGGAGGGATAAAGATACCGACACTAACAACCCCTTATTGTTATTGTTGTGCCCACATTGTCCCCATATTGTTATTATTGTGCCCCATAGAAGCCCATTATTGTTATTGTTGTGCCCTTACATTATTATTGTTATGTTAGCTATGATTATATTATGTCCCCTTAGAATCGTATATATAGAAAGGTGTTCTTGTCATTTGTATCATCCAAGAATTGTTCATTTGTATAATGTAAAGGATGTTTCCCCCTCGAAGAGGCCACTTTTGAATTGGTTAATTTATCTCATTATTCTATTTTGTCAGTTGGTTGCATAACGTCTATAGAAGTTTCTCCCAACCTTTGGAACATAATAAGCGATCGTGTAGAAACAAAACAAAAAATAGAGAAACCATGTTAACATCTGCACTGACTAACTTGAACAGGAAGTGAAACCACAACAATGTATCACACTCAACTACTCTACCAAATGGAAGGCTCCACAATAAAAAAAAAACTACCTGACCTATGATCATACAAGACTTAATGAAGCACATGCAAGTAAAGGCCACGAGACGTGGGTCTGCACTGAAAAGTTTCTTATAATGAGTCTACAATAGGATCATGGAAACATCCTTTAGGGAAAATTAGACAAGAAAGAATGAACAAAGATAGATCCATATCATAAGAAACATTATGAGGCTTACCACAATCCATGTTCTTGTGCGAGTAAGATTGTTTGATGGATGATGTGAAAGATTCATTAATATCCTTCTTTGTTCCCACATCTCAGATTAAAGATTTGCTTGAGATGGAATGTAGAGGTGGAAGTTCAACAGTCAAATTAAAGTTTATTTCCTGAGGGTTGAAAAATTCTACGTGAAGGAAATGAGCATACCTCAAGATAAAGATGACATCCCATGTGATGAAATTAGTGATAAAATTGTGCAAAAGAATCATGAATTAACCAAGATCACAAATAGAGTCAAGATGACAGGAACTTGGCATAACCATCTACGAAGGCGGAAGTGTCCTACTCACCTAACTTGACTTTGAATTTTGTGGAGACATGATTAGCTACTTATCAAAACAATAGTAACTATTTAAATTGTGAGATTCAAAATGAAATTAAGGCTCATTATATAAGTTTTAAACATTAGTAAAAACATCCTCAATGATAAGTATGTCATCTTCTTGTTCAAAAGGGGTTATACTTGAAATAAATTCTTCTATGATCACATGACACTGCATTTGAAATTCCTATAAATATAAGTTTTCCTGTAGAAAAAAAGTTTCATACATGATACTTGGACAATCATTACCATATAATTCAATCATCAGGTTCATGTTCAGCCAAGGGTTCAACCTAATTAATTAGAAAAGATCAACTAGAGGAATATCAAGAATCAAAGATGGTTGATTGATAAGATCAAATGAATAATTGTTGGGGGAAAGATGTGAAATACAAATAAATTCTTCATCAGCAAATTGATCTTCAATTTCATTGATTGGTTTAGGTCCAACATATAGAACGTCAAAAGGAGGACGACATGGCACAAAAAGCATATTTGGTTCTTCCTTGGGATGCTGAAATTATTCATGATCAAAAGGACATGAACAGTCTGATTCAAAATATTTCCTTGACATCTTGACCAAGAAATGAACCTTATCATCCAAGAACTGGAAATCCACATACTCATCTAGAATTTAATAACAAACATGAAGGAATCGATCAGCAAAAATTTCTAGAGAGTCATTCAATTCTATTCTAGGTTGATCAATTTCATCAATAACATATTGATACTCATTTTTGTCAAAAAAGCGATGAAGAATCTATAAGTAGTGGGTAGGGAATATCACCATTGCTTCACACAACCATCCAATGTAATGGTAGACAACCACAGAAGGATTTATTTACAAAAATGTCACTTGAAAAACAAAATTAAACAAATTCAACTACGTAATTAAGGAAAATTATTGTACCCTTGCCATCATGTTTGAAACATGACAAATTATGTAATTCATAGGAATTGAAAGATCTAAAGCTTCAGAAAAAAAACCTCAGGATTACGATCTGGGATGAATCCATTTTAGGATAGAGATTCAAATAGACTTCAAAGGATCATCTTTTTATCTCCCCCTCATTCTAGCACCAAAAAGGTTGATGGTGTTAGATGTCGCCAACTTTCTAACAGGATCTCCCTGATGTGAAGTCCCAAATAGACCTCGAACTATTTGGTATAAGAGTCCCATCTAGTCATACGATCCAATGACCACTGGAAAGGTTTCACAGATATTTCTTGGTTATGATTACATAAAATAGAATACAACACCTCTTTGTGGCAACAAGTATGTTAGCTTTGTGAGACAACTAATGTAATATGTATGAGGGACAATCTATGAATGGTATGGAAATGAGCCACTGGTTAGAAAATTAATAGTACTATCCTAAAGGGGAACCCAACAAGGAAGAGAAATATTGGTTGAATACCTACATATTAGTCCACATAATAAACAACAATGGTTAGAGATTAATAACACTCATTGAATAAAAACCATAGCTAAGCAATGGAGTTGTTCATTGACTTAGTATGTAATTAAATTAACATATACCATAAACATAATGAGAATAGTCTAACAATATCTACTATACATGTATGAATAAGTGTTGGACTATCGAGCTTTTGATTAAGAGTGAAAGATCCCAAGTACATTAGTACATGAATGAAACACTATATCCAATAGTGGAACATGAACCCACAAATTTCTTCTCCAAAGAATGATATATCTCCTATGTGATACAAGAGAAGCCAAGGAACGACTCCAAGAATCCAAGCCCCTTGTTTGAGTTTTAGGAGCTATTTATAACCGATAAAAATTACCTTTGAGCTTCCTCATGACTCTTTGACTTCTACGACTATTGATATTCTATGTATGACTTATTACATTCCATATGTGACTATTCACATTCCAAATTAGTCCATTGGACTTCATTAGATATCATTTATTACATAAGACAAATTACAAATAATACAATGGCCTAATAAGATAAAAATGGTAATGGGAGAATTTCTCATTAAATGGATAAATCATTTGCTTCTTCATGGAGTTTACTTGTAATGTATTGTTCCATGTCATGAATTTCATTGAGATGGATTTTAATCGCAGTAGCAAGTCCCCTATATACAACATCTTTACCTCTAGTGCCTCTTCACTAAAGTCTTGGAGCTGGAACGTACAATATTCCAAGGTCATGAAAGCTTCACATGAGCCTTGACTAGTGCAATGGAATACTGTAGAATAATTCCTTTGGTAACCTCCAAGCCTTCCTATTTTGTTTCCTATTTGATTTCTCCATATACTATCTGATCTTCTAGAAGATGACTTGTCTACCTCTAATTTATTCTAGTGTTTCTATTACACAAATCACATGCTTCTATGTAAGAGACTCAAAACCATTGTTTAGTTTATTGTAGGCAACAATAGTATTAACCGACTATGCTCCAAGATGTGAGTAGTTTTGATGTTCAAGTCTCAACTGAACTCTATCTCTCTCCATGATAATTTTATCTTTATTTGTTAGTTCCCTATAATACTAGAGTACGACCGTTATTAATTTTTTTGTGTATCCCCCTTATTGTTATTTTTGTTCCCATGTATCCCCCATATTGTTATTGTTGTGCCCTTACATTATTACTGATATGTAGCCTCTAATTATATTGGGACCCTTAGAGTCCTATATACACAAAGGAGGTCTTGTCATTTGTATCATCCAAGAATTGTTTATGTAATGTAAAGGAGTTTTTCCCCTCGAAGAGGATATTTTTTAAGTCATTGATCTATCTTTTTGTGAGTTGGTTGCATAAAATTTGGTATCAGAGCTTTGGATTCTAAGGTTTTGTTGCTTCAAACAGGTCATCGTAGAATTTTTGCTATACATTTTTTCTATGAAGCTTAAGAAGCTAAAATTGTGATCACGTGGAAATGAAATGTTGGTAACCCGTATGCTGAAATGTCATATCTTGGATCACTATTTTTTTGAGATATGGTTCAAAGAACTTAGGTTATTCTCATGATCCTAAATTCAGTCTCAAACAATTGACTGATGAAACACATCATAGCTTTATGCTCAATCATCGGATTGGAATTTCATAAAAAGTGAGAGAAAATGAATGGAATATAGTTTCTATCGTATCAATTTCAAGACCGAAGGACGAAGTAGTTACATGGGACATTATGTACAAGTTCACTCTACTAAACCTGTCCATAATTGGGTCATTATGGGAGATTTGACATAACATTCTCTTAAAGAATCCAATTGTGTTATGAATTGTGGAGTGGGAAAGAAGACTTGTAGGGCTACCGTAGGAATGAATTTTAGACCTTGGAGATCTGAAATTGTAGAGTTACATCCATTTAAATGTTAAGCTCCTAAAAGCAAGAAAAATGTGTGTATTTGGTTTTTTTAATTGCATAACATTTCTTTGAAAAATTAATTTGAAGTGATTCCAAGGGCATATTGAATAATATATATCAATATCGGGTTCTAAAACTCCTCCCAAACAAAAAAATGTTATACCCATTAAGCCATTAGAAATCTCTACGATGATGCATGAAGAGGAAGATTTGTAGCATGATATACCAAAATTATGAGACCAACTACAACAAATTCCGCTCTCAGAAAGAACAACCAAAGATGAACTAATAGTGGACATGGATGGTTTAAAAAAGAAATAGAAGGTTACATGGATGGTATAAAACACAACATTGAGGTTTTTAAAGTAGAAATGGATGTGATGAAATTCAAGTTTGAAGGGTTGGCAAAGTTGTTGCAAGAAAGGCTTCCAGGTGGTGACAAGGTAATCCATGAAAATCATGATGAGGAAAAAAGGAATTTTAATTGTGATTTTAGAGACTCCATTGTGGGGTTTAAGAACCACCACATTCCAAAGATAGATATGAGGAAGTTTTATGACAATGATCCAGTAACATAGATACTACAGATGGAGCAATATTTTGATCTATGGGATGTGCAACCCTCACAAAAGGTACGCATTGCATCTTTATATTTAGAACCCAATTAGTTTATATGGTATAGATGGATTTCTTCTCATAAACCACTTGTCACCTAGTTAATTTATTACGAAGGAAATTATAGCACATTAGGAAGTTACAAAGAGCAACAACTTCTTTAGCCAATCGATAAATCCCAAACAAAATGGTTCAATGATCAATCACATTGAAGACTTCCAAAAACTGATTATTAGTGTAATTGATATTCCAGAGGAGCATAGGGTTGATGTCTTCATAGGTACTTTAAAAGATAACATCCAACATGTGGTTCACCTTTGGGAACTTGATTCATTGGAGAAGACTTTCAGGGTAGCAAGAAAAGTTGAAAGAGAAATTATCAAACAAGGAAGTCTACCACTCACAATTATAAAGACGAAAGTGTTGCTACTCCTAGTCTTCCATAACCTACAAGGTTGACACCACAATAATTGGAGGAAAAAAGTTCAAAAGGGATTTGTTACAATTTTGATATAAAATTTACTAAAGGTCAGAAGTGTGCCAGGAAAAAAATATTCTACATAGATTTGAAGAGGAGGAAGAAAAGGAACAAGATACATCAAAAGAGGAGGATATACACCACAAACCTACTGGGTGTGTGTGCTCCTCCTATTGTGTGGTTTTAGGGGGAAGGTATCACCCCTACATGTGGTCTAGGGCAATGCCCCAGTAAAGTTCTTTTGGACCCTACATTAGGTAGGCATAATTGCCTATGATTTTGTGCATGGGTTTTGCACATGGTTTTGGGCATGATGGTTTTCTACCCATGGTATTTTGTAGATCTGATCAAGGGAACTATGGTTATGTAATAATACAGGGTTAATGGATTGGGTTTGATGAGCGCTTCGACATGTATATATATTTGTATTGTAACATTGAAAGGAACATAATGGAAAATTAGTCTAGTATTCTCGGTTTTGGGATTTAGGGGAAAATATATGTGTATTTGTTTTGTGTTTCTCACCGTTATATCTTTACCATTTTTAAGAATTCGTTTACAGGTAATTTATGTATAGGCTTAAAACCTACATTTGGTGTCGTAGTAGTTTCATCTTCAAGGGGATGGCTTTTCTGTTGAGAAATTTTAATTGGGCCTGTGGTAGACCCTATTCAGTGGGAGATCTGCTGGATCACTTATTTGGGAGAAAGAAGATGGTGAGTAGTGGAAATATAGAGATTGAGAAATTTAATGGTCACTGTTTTGAGTTGTGGAATGATGTAGGAGCATCTGGCACTCTTCATTAAAGAAGGAATCCAAAGTGGAGGAAGCAAGGAGGACATGGACCATTGGAGCTAAACCAGAGAAATCTGTTAAAATATAACTAGTTTGATGGAATGGATAAAGTCTCTAGAAGAATTAATTAAATGTAATCTACCATATGTATGATTAGTTAAGAGATTTGGGGAGAGGATTGATCGGATCCTTTCAGTGATCTGATCCAATATTCCTGTAAACGATGAACCTGCGTGTTCTATATATATATATATATATATATATATATATATATATATATATATAGATATATATATATCATGAGATAGATAGGGGAGAGATATATAGAGAGTGATAGAGAAAGATTTGTAAGCTGAGAGTAATCAAAATGTAGTCAAGAGGGAACTTGTGCCTAAGGCTGAAATGCCTTAGAATGTAACTATGTTGTGTATAATAGAAAAGTGGGTGTTCAGTGTTGATTATGCGCCTATGTATGACTGTATAGATAGCCTGTGTGTGTATGTCATATATAGAGTTGAATCTAGTGTTTGTAAGTGTGTTTATCGACCAACGATCACTGTAGGATCGATGGTGATCCAACAAAATATTGTTATATATGAGTGTCTGTGTGAAGGGAGAGTATGGCAGAGAAACTGAGGTTTTACCGTATATCCATCAATACGTAGAGGATCAACGATGTAGGTAGAAAAGAATAGGAACCGTCAGATCAGTTAGATCGATGGACAGTAATGGTGGAACCTAAAGGAACCATCAGAACCGTCCAATGGAATAGATTGACGGTCATCGCATGGCAGAAGAGCGTGGAAGTTAATTCATGAGAGAAGTGGTTTCAGAATAGAAGGTGTTATTTCGAGTGAGGTCATAAATGGTAAGTGGTAATACAGTTGGGCACCTGATTCCGTTTGCCGCTTGACACATAGCAGTGGGGAGGAGAGAGGAAACCGCTTTTCGGGAGGTTAATCCTCGTACTAGTTGTCTGGCCGATATTGTTGTGATGTGTTGGATCAAATGAGGTGAAGATCTACGGCACAAGATCAATGATTAGTTTCATTGATCGGATGTAATAATAACCCTCGGATCAATGCCATATTGACGGTCGTGATTTAATCTCAGAGGTGAAGGGCTAGCAAACATCACGATGGAATGCTGATTAAGTGATGTGTCGATAGTCATTGGATCAGAGGATACAATGGACGACGAAGATTGGGCTGATCAGAGATCGGAGAAAGGAAAGCACAGAGGGAAGGTGATGGGCCGAGAATGGACCCGACAATAATTATGAATGCAGGTGTATAATATTTGAAGTCCGACCTTAAGGATTTTGGGCTCTTGCACCTATGTTTCCCATGTAATTCCTATGTATTCCAATATGTTATGGTCCCGGGTTTTAAGAAAAAATCAATGTTTAATGCTTTTGATAGGTTTGTGGGCCATAACCCACAGGCATCAGGATCGAAATTTATAAACAAAGGGGAAATTGATATACCCTAAAATATCCTTTCATCATTTGGTATCAAATCAAGGAAAAATGATTTCCCACGAGAAGGAGGAAGAGTTTGCAAGCAGAAGGAGAAGAAGTACATTTGATAAAGTATGGAGAGTTATGGTCTTTACTTTCGTGTAGAGAATGACAGCGGAAGGTGAGAAGACTTGCAGCAACCTAGAGCAAGGAGTGATCAATTGGTTCTAGAGAAGAGAACCAGAAGGATACCAAAAGACTAAGCTCCGAAGAGAAAGCTTGGTGAGCTATCGTGTAGCATAGGAAGACTATTACTACAGAGGTTGGTTGCAGCTCACAGAAGATCATGAAGGTAGTTCTACTGAGACGTGGGTAGAATTTCTAAGGAATAAGGAGAAGCATATGACTAGAAGGTCATGAATTTTTGTGCCTTGGGAGTCTGATGTAGGAGCATCTGGAAATCTTCATTAAAGAAGGAATCCAAAGCGGAGGAAGCAAGGCGGACGTGGACCATCGGAGCTAAACTGGAGAAATCTATTAAGATAGACCTAGTTTGATGGAATGAATAAAGTCTCTAGAAGACTTAATTAAATACAATCTACCATATGTATGATTCGTTTAGAGATTTGAGGAGAGGATTGATGAGATCCTTTCAGTGATCCGATCCAATATTCTTGTAAACGATGAACCTACGTGTTCTATATATATATATATATATATATATATATATATATATATATATATATATATATATATAGATATATATATATATATAGATATATATATATATATAGATATATATATCATGAGACAGATAGGGGAGAGATATATAAAGAGTGATAGAGAAATATTTGTAAGCTGAGAGTAATCAAAATGTAGTCGAGAGGGAACTTGTGCCTAAGGCTGAAATACCTTAGAATGTAACTATGTTGTGTATAATAGAAAAGTGGGTGTTCAGTGTTGATTATGCCCCTGTGTATGACTGTATATATAGCCTGTGTGTGTATGTCATATATAGAGTTGAATCCAATGTTTGTAGGTGTGTTTATCTACCATCGATCACTGTAGGATCAATGACGATCCAACGAAATATTGTTATATATGAGTGTCTGTGTGAAGGCAGTAGGGAAACTTTTAAGAACCATCCTATATTTATATGTATAATAAATGGGCTAATCCCCATGATACATAGGAAAAATGGGAGGCAATTTTATCAATAATATAATATGTATATATAATTTTTTTGGCGAATCTCTCACCAGATTATATTATGTTGTATAGTGATGGAGAATCTTTCACTTAATTATAAAATATTGTAAGATTTTGGCAAATCTTTTACTGAATAATAAAACATTGTGAAGTCTTGGCAAATGTCTTGTTAAAGTATGAAACCATATATGAAAATAAGAAAACATATTCATTAAACTGTAATATACTAACATACATGTTTGGAAAAAAGAAACATAATTTTCTCTTCCTACAAACAATTTTCCAAGTTTCAGTGGCCATTTTTGTCAAGGTTCTTACAATACACTCTTTCATATCCTTCTATTAATTTGGATAATATTCCACAACAAAGGTGTTGATATTGATCACGAGTTATTCCACAAAAAAATTCTTGTAGGTGTTGATATTGACCAAGAGTTCTGTCAAGGTAGGAGAGATTAATCTTTTCTCTACAACTTTTGTCAAGCTACCACTTTTTTCAAGTTATCAACTTTCTTTCTTATTCCATAGACTCCAACTGCGAGATAGAAAAAGGACACATCAAGTTTGTTTACCCCAATAGGCCAACAAGTAGCAAGCCCCAACTATATTATATAAGAAAGTATTAGGTATCCCAAAGGCTTGAAGGAGATCTAATTGAAAGAAGTGACCATTGTGATAAGCCTTCCAATCAATATATGAATATATAAATGTAGATTTATTATTATTTTAATTGGAAATCTTCAATTAAATAATAAAATTTAATTACATCTCTCCCAATCTAAATTGCTTGTTAGCATAATTCACTACCCCAGTATGTATCGCATTTTTTAATAGCTTTGTAACATGTAGATTAATTTCCTTTTTGGTGAACAATCTCCACCTTTTAGGAAAATATGGTGCAATGGCTCCAACCCCTATAGATCATTAGGACAAACTAAGAATAGCACAGAAGATGAAAGGTTGTACAAACCAACTTATTTTTCAAACAATTAATCCAACATAAGTACATAAACTTTTTCATGAAGATATCATATTGAGAATGTTTGGAAAATGGTGGGAAATATTCTGCGAGGGTGATGCAGAAAGAGTGATAAGACTTCACTATTTTGAAATTTTTTGTTAAATCAGAAAAAACCAATATTAATCGAGATATTGGTATTTTTTACTAAATTTTGTGAAGTGACTAGATGCAGCTTTAACCATTCACCTTAAGATATTTTTACAATATAATTTCCTAAGTCTATTTAATATCTTCATTATCATAAAAACCAACCTATATCCATCTTAACTCCACGTATACCCCTCTTAGAGGGATGAAATCTATTTATCCCTCTGAGCACTTGGTAGACCTAGAATTAAGATGGATCTAAGATGATAGAATTTTCCTTTTAAATAGTCTATGCTCACATGAATACCATGGTATTACCATCAGTCAATACCATGGGTTATCATAAACCTGGAGCTTAAAAATTTCTATTACTAATTTATAAAAATTAATAAAATTAATAATTGGTTTTTATTTTATTTTTTATTTCAACCAAGTTAAAATGTTTAACATACATTAAATTACAACATCCATTTTTACTCTTGATCCACCAAGCCCCGAGAGGGATCAAATATCTTTTCATTCTATGCTAGTTTGCATATCACGATATTTGATCCCTCTCAGGGTTTTGTAGATCCAGAGTAAAGATGGATCTATGCTGGTTTAATTCCCCCCTTTAAATAGGCTACATTCCACGTGAATACCATGGGTCAATACCATGTGCCATTTCTATTTTTATTAATACTAATATTAGGATCAATAATGTTTTTTGCATGGTATTTATAATAATCTATCCCATGGTATTTGGCCCATAGTATTTTGCCCATAGGTTCCACCTAAATATAACTCATTTTTTTAGTGTTCGTAAATATAAGGTGACTTATGGAGTAAATATAAAAAAAATGTTTTATTTATTTACCATACCTCTCGTTTATTGGTATTTTTATTAATTTACCATACCTCTTTTTACAAATATGGTATTTTTCCGATAGGATTCACTTAAATAAAACCTCTTTTTTGTGCCTTCATAAATAGGAAGAGGGTTATGGACTAAATATAAAAAGAGGTTTTATTTATTTACCATACCTCCACTTGATTTATATTTTTATTTGTTTACACCCTTGCATGTATATAAGGTGACTTATGGAGTAAATATAAAAAATGTTTTAATTATTTACCATACCTCTCATTTATTTATATTTTTATTAGTTTACCATACCTCTTTTATAAATATGGTATTTGGCCCATAAGATTCACTTAAATAAAACCTATACTTGAAAATTAGGGCGAATGGAAGGTTGTAACTCCTAATTTCAAGGGCTAGATTTACCTTTTTTACCCTCTCCCTTAAAATAAGGTGGGCTAACCTCCATATCTAATTTTTTTTATAAAATAAATTTGAGGCAATTTGTAAAAATGTACTATGATTCAAAATATTCCCCCACTAAAAATTTAAAACCCCTTAATTTCGCATAAGGACAAAAATTTTCCCCTAAAATTTTCCATGGAAGGTAGAGTATGGTAGAGAAATTAGGGTTTTAGCGTAGATCCATTAATACGCAAAGGATCAATGGCATAGGTAGAAAAGAATAGGAACCGTCAGATCGGTTAGATCGATGAACAGTAATGCCGGAACCTGAAGGAACCATCAGAACCATCCGATGGAATAGATCGACGGTCATCACATGGCGGAAGAGCGTGGAATTTAATTCATGATAATGGCAGAAGTGTCCTTACACACATAATTTTATTAATCAGAAAAAAATAATTACATAATTGATTTTGCAAGAGTTTACACCCGAACAACACAAACGCTCTTGCAATGAGCTATATATAAGCTCCATGTCCTAACTACCTCTAATTATGGATCACTTATTAAATAACAAGTGTCCATTTACAATAAATGCTATTCAAACCAACTAGCTAACTAATCTCCTAAAATAGAGCCTAAGATACGACGCATTTGGAGAGTCATATCTAGTTACAACAATATGCTAATTCTAAAAGTCTCCAAAACATTCTAGAATAATAATTATTAATTTAATATCTTAAATTAATAATTATTTTATTCTAATTTTATAACCTATGATAAAATTGTATTTTTGGATCATCTAACATTCCCCCCTATGATCCAAAGATACATTACAACAGATACCAAGTTCATCCCTGAACTTAGTAAATTTTATTCTGCCAAGCGATTTCGTGAAAATGTCGGAGATCTGATCTTTGGAAGGACAATAAACTGGTTTGAGGACATCTTTGGCAATGATAGATCTGATCTGATGATACTTGGTATCCACATGCTTTGTTTTTGAATGAAAAACTGGGTTCTTGGCAAGTTTGATGGCTGACTGGCTGTCAATGAATAACGATGTAGCTTCTGTCTGAGAAATGCCCAAGTCCTGCAAAATTCGGCGCAACCAAACAATTTCACATGCTGCTTCCCATGCTGAAATGTATTTTGCTTCTGCTGAAGAAGTGGCTACTGTAGCTTGTTTTTTACAACTCCAAGATACTGCTGCTGATCCCATGTGCATTAAATAACCTGATGTTGATACTCGATCATCAATACTCCCAGCAAAGTCGGCATCAGAATATCCACCAAGTACAAAATTTTTAGTCTTTGTGTAAAGAAGACCAAAATCTTTTGTTCCTTGGATATATCGAAGAACTCTTTTGGCTGCATTCCAGTGGCTGTCTCGTGGTTCCTGCATAAAACGTGAAAGAATATTGACTGCATAAGATAGATCAGGACGAGTATTTTTCAAATAAATCAAGCTGCCAATCAACTGTCTGTAAGTTGTACTGTCCACCTTTTCCCCCCCTTCAAATTTTGAAAGTTTCAAGTTTTGCTCCATGGGGGTGAGAACGGGCTTGCAATCTTGCATGCCAAATCGCTGAAGAACCTCTGCTGCATACTTATTCTGAGAAATGAAAATATGATGTGGATGTTGGAAGACTTCAACTCCAAGATAGTAATGAAGTAATCCCAAATCTGTCATCTTAAAACCTGCATGTAACTCCTTTTTCACCTGTGCAATATGATCATCATGGTTGCCAGTAATGATCAAATCATCTACATACATAATAAGAATTACCAGATATTTTACCTGTTGTCGCACATACAAAGTATCATCAGATTCACTTCGTTGAAAACCAACTTTCTTAAGGTATTCATCCATATTTGCATACCAAGTTCGGGGAGCTTGTTTTAATCCATATAAAGCCTTGACAAATTTGCAGACTTTATGTTCTTGTCCTTCAACTTCAAAACCTAGTGGTTGGGTCATATACACTTCCTCCTGTAAATCCCCGTTGAGAAAAGCACTTTTCACATCCATTTGATGAACTTTCCATCCTTTTTGAGCGGCCAATGCAAGTGTTAATCGGATGGTGTTCCATTTAGCTGTAGAAGCAAAAGTTTCCTCATAATCAATGCCTTCCTACTGCACAAAACCTTTTGCGACAAGTCGTGCTTTATACTTTTCAAGTTCACCCTTCTGATTATACTTAATTCTGTAAACCCATTTACAGCCTATGGGTTTAACATTTGTTGGGCAATCAACAAGTTTCCAAGTGTTGTTATCAATTACTGCTTGATATTCTTCAACCATAGCCTGTTGTCATTCTTTATGTTTTACTGCCTCTTTGTATGTGGAAGGTTTAGTAAAATCATTTGCTATCAAGGTAAAATTGCCTTCACTTCTATGTGCCCTTCAGGTGCCAGTTTTATTCTGTTCATCAGGCTTGACATCTTTCAAAAGTTGAACTGCCCATTTCGGAAGTTGGTGCTCACTTGTTTGTGCTTCTGTAAAGTCCCCATCATTGTAAAGAGGATTAATATAAACTGATGTTCGTCGTTCAGGTGAAGAATGTGGAGAATCACTGTCAGAAGAACTGTTGCTGCTTGGAGATGCGGATGAACTGGTAGAAGACCCAGATGATGTTGTAGATGTAGATGGATTGGATGACTCATCGTCAGAGGAAGGAAAATCAAGTTCATACCAATTTGGTGAAGTTGGTTGACTTTGCATTTTTCCATTTCTTTTACTTCCCTTAGTTTCTAATTTGTGAAGAAGATTTTCAATTTCTTCAGCACTCTTACTCTCTGTTTCATCAAAAATGACATCCCTGCTCACAATGAATTTTCCATTGGTCAAAAGACGATACCCTTTCTTCTCATCAGAATAGCCAATCATTGTGCATTTTAAACTTCTTGAGTCAAGCTTAGTTCGTTTTTCTTTCGGAACTAAGGCATAACACACTGACCCAAAAACTCTAAGATGTTTAACTCGAGGTTTGAAACCAAACCAAGATTCATAAGGTGTGATTCCGTCTAAAGAAGCAGTTGGAGATCTGTTTCTTAAGTAGACAGCTGTATGGATTGCTTCTGCCCAATATGTTGGACTTAACCTTTTGAAAGTTAACATGGATCTCGCCATGCCTAACAAAGTGCGATTCATTCTTTCGACTACTCCATTTTGCTGTGGAGTGTAAACATTAGTAAGATGTCATCTGATGCCATTTTCACTGCAATAAGTTTTGAATTCATTTGAAGTGAATTCTCCCCCATTATCTGTCCTCAGAGTACCTATCTTTTCTTTGACTTCATTTTCAACAAGTTGGCGAAAATTTTTAAACTTATCAAATGCTTCTGACTTGTTCTTCAAAAAGTAAACCCAAGTCATTCTGCTGAAATCATCAATGAATAGTAAGAAATATTTGCATCCACCAAAGGAAGTTTGTAGTGGTCCACAAACATCACTGTGAACTAGTTGTATCCGCCTGTTTGCACGCCATGAACTTGTTGGAAAACTTTCTCGATTTTGTTTGCCATAAATGCAAGCTTCACATTTTGCATTTTCCCTTTTGAATGTGGGAAGTCCTTTAACCATTCCTTGTTTCTGCAATTGAGAAAGACTCTCAAAATTCAAATGTCCATATCTTACATGCCATAGTCTTATAGGTGAAATACCTGTAGTCACTGCCCCTGCAAAATCAGAATGCCTTGGAATAACTGTCCCTTTCATCCGTAACAGTTTTCCATCTTCATAACCTGTCATGACTATTTTCAAATTCTGTTTCACTGAATTAATCTTCACTAAACCATCTTCCATAATCACCTGATGTCCTGCTTGTCGAATCGTGACTAAAGAGAGCAATTTTTTCTTGAAACTGGGTACATACCAAACATTGGAAATCATTTTTTCTCCAATACCAGGGAGAAAAACTTTTACTACTACTTTTCCATAAGGAGTATGTTTTGTATCATCAACAAGAAAAATGGAATTAAGTTGGAAATCTTGAAAATTCTAGAAAAAATCACGTCGACAAGTCATGTGCTGAGTTGCCCGAGAATCCAAGATCCAGGAATCTTCATAGTCACTTCTAAGATGGGATGAAATTTGTGATGCTGGTGAGGAAGTAAAAACATATTCTGAGTTATCTTCATCTTGATCATTTGCAAATTGTGCTGAATGCTGCTGAAACTTGGGAATTTTATTAAGTGATGTTCGACAATCTTCAGCATAATGGCCAACTTTGTTACATCTTCGACACACAATTTGACTTAAATCTCTTCCTCTTCCTGAAGATTGTCCTCTGCCTCTGCTTTGACCTCTATTTTGAGATTTTCCTCTACCTTGATTATTATATCCTTGTCCTTGAAAATTGCCTCTTCCTTGGTTGTTTCCTCTACCTTGAAAATTATTTCTTCCTCCTCTGTTAAAATTGTTGCCTCTGCTTTGGCTTCGACCTCGATTATGTGTTGCTTGATTCTGATTCCATCTGCCTCTGCCTCGAGAACTATCGGCTGATGACTTACTAGTGCTGGCTTCTGTGAGAAAAACATCTTCACCAACTTTCTTCTTCTTCCCAAAAGTTTTATCATGTTGAGTTAACATTTCACAGAGTTCATCAAACTTTAATTTCTCTAATTTCCCAGTTACTTGTAGAGTCTCCAAAAAATGCATATAGGAAGAAGGAAGCCCAACAATTACAATTGTGACCATAAAGCTATCATCAATTGCGGGAAAACTAGCATTAATAATTTCTTACCTGATATTCTTAAGTCTTGAGATATATTCAAGAACATCACCGCCTTCAGTTAATTTTTGTTGCAACAATTTTAATTGTAGATTGACTTTGTTTGATTCAGGCTGAGTATCAAAGAGGTCTTTAAAAGTTTTCAAAGCAGTCCATGCATCTAAAGAATTTTCTATATGGACATACATTTCATCATTCACAGACGATTTAATAAGAGCTAAGGCTTTAGCATTCTTGATTTGCCATTTTGCTAGTGCAGCTGCACTGTGGGTTTATTCAGCTTAACATCTCCATCACATATTCCCTGCCATAATTCATTGTAAATGAGTGTGCTTTCGATGAGACGATGCCATGTTTTATAAGATTTGGTGCCTTCAAGTTTGTCAGAATCAGAAAACAAATTAATCAACTTAGACATTTTAGCGTTGAAGCGTCGCACCAAGAATCAAAACAGAAATGACAAGATAGTCAACACAACACACCACGCAAAAACAATACGATCTATCGGGGCTTGGCCTTGACCCTCGAATAGTCGTTAAAACAGGAGAAAATTGACTGAGCTTTGCACTTGGCTCTAGTCAATATCTCAAATTTTTACAAGGAAACTTTCAGAATTTGACTTTTTACAATGGTACTTTTGCACAATATGGTAAAAAAGAAATTATCCCCCCTCAAAGTAAAATTACTTTGAGTTACAATGTGATGATACCAAAGAACTTCTTAAAAACAAATTGCCCAACACACCTTATCTCTCCAATTTACAAATTACAAATAAAACTCCTTATTACTCCAAAAATTTACAAAACACCTTATTACTCCACAAACAATAAATTCCCAAAATTAAAAAATTACCAAATCTCCCCAAAAATATAATATTCCTTATCTCTCCAAAAAAAAATTACAAACAACCCAAACACCTTATCACTCCATTAATGTTACAAAATTAAAAAATATGTCTTATTGCTGGCATGCTGGCCTGTTGCTGGTAGGCTGACAAATTACACGGCTTAGATGTAACTACCTGCGTACTAGGTACCCCGATTTACAACTTATCTTGTGGCATCTAAATTGGTCACTGGTGATCTTAAAGTAATTACTTGAGGTGCGGTATTAACAATACAGGCTGCCTGGACATTAATTGGTTCCAGCCCAATTTTGCACCTATCCGATTTACGGATCAGGACACCTTTTTCGTTGAAGAAGGAGTCACCTGGAAAACCCTCGGCGTATGGTACTCGCCTCTTCATCAGCTATTTGTATTTGCTGCAGCAGTAGGTACCACAAACTCCATAACAATTCGCAATCGCCTTCCAGCGCACATTGGTGGTTCTCATCTCCTTCGACCATTCCCCAGGCAAGAAGCTGAAGTGGCTCAGGGAGAACTTGAAAATGCTTTACTCGCAGCTGGTTTGAGCAGACCTTCGCTGGTACAGGTTGTATATTTGATCGAATTCAGGCTTTTAAAGCCAGCTTTTACTCTTGGGTTCCCTGGAATCTACAGCTTTTTATACATTAGTGCCTTCAAAATACCATTTTCCAATCCATTTCTGGTATATTACAATGGCAGGGTACGTGGGTGTATTGGTTTCAGATCCTTGGCTTCAGAGCCAGTTCGCCCAGACAGAACTTCGAACTTTAAAATCACAGTATGCATCCATGAAGAAGGAGAAGGGCGAATTAACTGCAGGGGATTTGAGTTCTGGAATGACTAAACTGAAAGCTTTTGAGGAGTTGCTCAGCGAGGAGGAGGTAGGGGCTGTTGTGGCCGAATACCATTCAAATGCAGAAGAGTTGGTGGATTTCGAAGGTTTTCTACGGATGTATCTTAATTTGCAGACACTGGCAAATAAAAAATTAGGCGGTTCCAAGAACAAATCTGCATTTCTGAAGAATGCCACAACCACCTTGCTTCACACAATTGGTGAATCTGAGGGGTGACATGTTGTCCAACCTGATGTTTTGATTTCAACACCAGGTACTCTGCTTAATTGGCTTTTTGCTTTTGATCCTAGGAGATGGCGCCGCACAGCATTTGTTCGAGATGTAAAATATGTGGTATTTGACGAGGCAGAAGTTGAAGCCGAGAAAATAATAGAAATTCAAGACCCAACAATTTTGATTATAATTCAAAAAATTGATTTTCAGATTTCCAAATCTAAAATCAATAAAATAATAAAATTTCTTCTCTTTTAAACAAAAATTTGACAAATTTCTTACCCAACATTCACTGAACAATTCAATGGAGTTTTCCAAAAATTTGTACAGCTGGAATCTCCTCCTCACATCCACTGCAGCATTACTGGAGCTCTGATACCACAATAATGGCAGAAGTGTCCTCAGACACATAATTTTATTAATCAGAAAAAAAATAATTACATAATTGATTTTGCAAGAGTTTACACCCGAACAACACAAACACTCTTGCAATGAGCTATATATAAGCTCCATGTCCTAACTACCTCTAATTATGGATCACTTATTAAATAACAAGTGTCCATTTACAATAAATGCTATTCAAACCAACTAGCTAACTAATCTCCTAAAATAGAGCCTAAGATACGACACATTTGGAGAGTCATATCTAGTTACAACAATATGCTAATTCTAAAAGTCTCCAAAACATTCTAGAATAATAATTATTAATTTAATATCTTAAATTAATAATTATTTTATTCTAATTTTATAACCTATGATAAAATTGTATTTTTGGATCATCTAACACATGAGAGAAGTGGTTTCACAACAGAAGGTGGCATTTCGGGCGAGGTCACAAGTGGTAAGTGGTAATTCGGTTGGGCACCCAATTCCATTAGCCACTCGACACGTAGCAGCGAGGAGGAGAGAGGAAACTGCTTTTCGGGTTGTTAATCCTCATACTAGTTGTCCGGTCGATATTGTTGTGAAGCGTTGGATCAAAGGATCGAAATTTATAAAGAAAGGGGAAAATTGTATACCCCAAAGTCTCCTTTCATCATGGAAGCTGAAGATGGAGGATCTACTGGTAGATAAAGATCAATCGATCATAGTAGTTATGGGTACTAAACCAACAACAATGTTAGGAGAATTCTGGGCAATGGTGGATCAAAAGGCAAAGATCACAATACAATTATGTCTCTCGCATTTAGTATTGTTGAATGTATTAGAGGAGCTACAACAAAGGACTTTTGGGTCAAGTTAGGGACATTGTACCAATCTAAGTCTTTGGTCAACAAATATTTCCTGTGGAAAAAGTTGTATAAGCCTAGGATGAAGGATGGAGACTTGGTGAAAGAGCATCTAAATACCTTTAATAATGTGGTAAGCCAGTTGTTATTTGTTGATATAAAAGTTTTAGATGAAGATAAGTGCATCAAATTATTGTGTTCTCTACCATATTTGTGAGATAGACTGGTTGTTGCTATAGGTAGAAATACAACTACCTTGAATTTTGATGAAATAGTCTCATCCTTGTTGTCATAGGAGATGAGATGAAAAAATAGTGAGAGCCAAAATCGAGATACCTTGTCTGTACGAGTAATGTCCTAGAACCAAAAAAAAAAATCGTCGAGTGGGAGATCTAGATATACAGGGAGATCTTAAACTCCAGGAAAACTTGTAAAGGTATGCTAGAAATGCGGAAAGGAAAGGCACTAAAAAAAGTAATGTAGATCTAAAGCTCCTGAGAAAGGAAAGGGTTCTGATGATGGTAATGAGCCACATAAATGAGTAGTTATATGGGCTCATTTTGCCTCCTAACTAAGTTTAATCCACCATTATCATTATTTTATTGCATGTTTTTTATTATATTTATGCTAATAGAGTGAGTTGGGTTAGCCATTATGCCATGAAGTGTAATGTGTGCTTTATGCAGATTTTTGGTCAATTTTGAGACAAAGTCAAAGGTTTAATGAGCATTTGGCCGCCAATATTTGAAGAAGACAAGGGAGAGGATTTATAGGAGGGTGTCCCCCTCATTGATGACTCCCTACTTCAAATCCTCCTTCAGAAAGCTTGGAGCACAAACAACCACATCAATGCATTAAAGAGGCAGCCGAGCAAGTGAAGGTTAACTACTGTCTATCTCAAGTCCTAGGAGCCAAGGATCCCTAATTTTAGGAGATCTATTGGGTTCTCTAGTTTTATAAATAGATATGCCTAGGGCCTCAGTAGGTTGTTGGATTTTAGTCAAATTTTCGCACTTTTTTTGCAGCTTTTGCTCAGCTCATTTTGAGCTTACTTTTGTGGACAGTTTCATGTAATGTGACTATTATTTTGATAATGAAGATGAAATATTTTGTGAGCCAGCACTGAGTTACCTCAGAGGGCTGAAGCTCTTGGGTTAGGCGCCAATGCATAGGTTGCTTTTGGTGATTTACATAGTTGTTTCCATTACAATTTGCTGAAGTAGGTTAAGTAGTGATAAGAAAAAGATACAAAAATTCCATCAATAGAGCCTTGACCTCCATTCCTCCCTCTAGGACCATGAACTGAGGTCAAGACCCTCTTGCTACCACAAAAACACTGATTTTCCTTCTCCATGCAATTTCGATTGTTGTAATTTGATTTAGAGGTCAATGCTTTGCTTTAGATCTATTTTTTCATGCTCATTGTTGTTTCTACAATAAATCTCCATTCATGCTTTCCTTTCCATCTAGCATTGTTCAACATTTTATTTTCCTAGATCAAAATTCAGGTTAACATGAGATACAGTTCTATTTTTTTGGTGCAGCTAGTTTCCTTGCTTGCTCAGTTTCAGTGTTTGATTCGCAGCTCTCCTACAGTACATATCTACTCATAATAAGTCAATAAATCAACCACCACCATCTCTCTTTGCTACATGTTCCACAGGTCATTCACAACCCTTCATGATTTTGCCCTAATTTTCTGCACTGTTCTCATAAACTTTCCTCCCTTTCCTTGAACAAATCCAACCACCTCTCTCTTTCCTAATCCTCCCTGATGAACCTCAGACACCTTAACACATCCTTCTAGCCCTCATATACCATTTCCAACCATTTTCCCACCTTCAAAACCTCCAAAACAGCCCTTGGCATCCTCCTATAGATGCTCCTGTAGACCTCCTGTAGATCCCGTGCAGCCTCCTGTAGAAATTCCTGTAGGTGACTTTTTGAAGTCTGATTGCAGGGAAAGCCTCTAGAAGGTTACCAAAGGCCTCCTAGGACCCATCCACACCTTCCTACACCTTTGCAAACTCCAAAGTCGCCCTCCATCGCCACCTAATCGCTGCCACATCCACAAACAAATAAATTACATGCATGACAATTTCACATAAAATACATAAAAACCCAAAAAGATGTTTTTTGCTCATTTCCTTCTAGAAATAGCTTGAATAGATGTTTTTTACTCCCGAAGTAGGTAATGGCATTCATTTTATGGTTTTTCAACTCTCTTTTTGCAAAATTACGATTAGCTGGTTAATTAGGGTTTGCTAGGGTTACTTCACATTTCAGTCTTCTTTCACTTTCTGCAAGTAGAGTAGCCTCTACGGTTAAGCTTTCCTTTCTTTCATCACATAGAAAGATTCTTTTTAAATTCATAGAAATTGGCTTGAGCTTCTAGTTATCTTGCGTCAACTGACCAAGTGACAGTCCGCAGTAAGAACTAGTACTTGTGCATACAGCACCATCACTTCCAAGTTTGTTACGAACTACCAGGTTGATAAAAAGTAAAGTAGAAAGCCAGGAGTTACAACATTATTGCTGCAATACTGGTGCTCACCACTTTTTGGCACAGTTGCTGAGGAAGCGTTAGAGTATTTTGTGCTTACTTATTTTCTTCTATTTTCTACTGCAACATTCCGCTAAGTAGTTCATTTCAGAAAAACCAGAGTAGTTGTTTCTTTCAATTTCTGCATTTCCTTGCTTTCATTTGAATTCTGCAATTTCCATTTCAGTAAAATTAGATTAGTGCTTTCAATTTTGCAATTTCCATTTCAACAAAAGTAGATTAGTCCTTTCAATTTTGCGATTTCCATTTCAGCAAAGGTAGATTAGTCATTTCCTTTCTTTCATTTCAATTGTGCAAATTCCTTTCAGCAAGTTCATTTTAGTAGTTGCAATTTGTTTGTTCAATCCATTTCAGTTTTGTAGGTACAAGAAGAAAAAAAAAAATCACCAAAAAAGATATTTCCTTTCATGCATCGTAGGAACAAAGATAATTCAGGGAAATTCCTACCCAACACCACCACCACATCACAAAGCTACCCTTCTTTCTTCTTTAGTGGCAGTGATCTAGAAGAACCTTTAGGGGAACAACCAGAGATATTTGAAGAACCTATAGGAGAAGAAGAGGAAGAAAAAATCCCTCCTGAGACAATGGTTGAGAACATAAATATTAGGGGGAATGGAGAAAGAGTAGAGGGTACCTTTCCCTTCCGAGAGACCAATGGGGACACTAAAATGAAGAATATAAGCCCTTCAGCCCTACCCCACTTCCATGGATTGAGTACAGAAGATCTTGACACCTTCTTGTTTGAGTTTGCTATTATTTGTCGAACCTATGACTATGCAAAAGATGAGCAGAAGTTGAAGTTGTCTCCTTCTACCCTCAAGGATGTAGCATTGTGCTGGTTCATGGGGTTACCTAACAACAACATCACAACTTCAGCTCAGATGCATCAAGCCTTTAATAACAAATATCGAGAATAATGTAGGTCAAAAGATACCAAGGAAGAAGTCTTCCGAATGACCATGGGAAGTGATGAATCCTTGGAGGATTATGAAGAAAGGTTCCAGCATAGTTATAAAAGGGCCTGGTGCACACTTGACCCCGAATCTCTGAAGTTGGTCCTACTCAGAGGAATTTCGGAAGACCTTCTAGACACCCTCCATTTACTGGCTAGGGTAGACGTATACCAACTACCTTAAGAAGACATAAAGGTTGTTTTTAGAAACCATTCTAGGGCAGCCAGAAAGAGAGGTAGGGGGATTCAACCCACAGCCAATACCTCCTCATCCAATTCATCCCTTAAAGGTGAACTTGGAAACATGCTGGAAGACTTCAAGAGTGAGATGCTGCAGACTCTTCCCATGCAAATGGATACCTTGCATATCAAAAGGAAACAAGAGGAAGCAGAGAGGGCTTTGGCCATTTTTTGTCCTAGGTGCACCAAAAGGCATCCTAGGAACGAATGTTCATTAAACTCTATAGATGCTTTTTCAGTATGTGAAGAAGATCATTCTACCGATAAGTTCCCTTCCTTGCTCAGACATAAAGTTGTATACCAAGTGGCCGAAGGAGCCACTGAACCACTCTAATTCATTAACCAAAGGAGAACGCATGGACCTAGATCATACTAGCAGGGAATGTAAGGGACATCTCAAGCATACTACAACCCCAATCAAGCCCCTTCCATACCTTCTTGGGGTTCCCCTTCTCATCTTTCCTAGTCCACACCTCCTCCTTGCTCATATCTATCTCAATATCATGCCCAACCAACCACTCATTCATTCCACTCCTATAATCAGCCATAACCTCAGTGGAATGCATCTCATCAGCGGTGGAGGCCCCAATGCCACTCTCCTCCCGCTCTTTTGCCTCCACCACCTACTCAACAATAACCATCGTCTCCTGCTCAACCGAACCGAAACCCGAACAACAGATAGGCTCAACAAGTATACAGTGGGGAACCATCATGCCCAACCTATGCTGTGGAGATTCAAGAGATTAACCTACGATATTGGAACATCCTCCTAGATAGCAAGCCTCCCCCTCAGGAGGTTGAGGAAGATAAAGAGGAAAGTAAACCAAAAGCAAATCTACCCATTCCTAAGAGACTATCTGGGACAACATAGCCCACCCCAGAAGAAACTGAACTTCTGGGAGAATTGAAACAACTATGTGTAAAGATAACACTTCTCCAAGCCATAAAGGATGTGCCTATATGCAATAATATGATCAAAGAGAAGTACTTCAGGCATCCAGGAAGGTGCAGAAGAGATGCCCCAATCATCAATGTCATAGGAAAACTATCCAACCTAATGTTGGGGCAAGTAATATGTATGAAATATTTAGATCCTGGAAGCCCAATAGTTGATGTCCACATCAATGGCACCATGATCCCACATACCTTGATTGATCTGGGAGCTGCCATTAATGTGATGAAAAAGGACACCATGCTCAACCTCAAACTCTAGGGCTCCTTGAGAAAGACCATGACAGTACTGCAGCTAGCAGACCGCTCCACCGTGACCCCTGAAGGGATTGTGGAGGATGTGATGGTCTCCATTGATTCTTGGGAGTACCCTGTTGATTTCTTCATTCTCCAGCTGAAGGAAAATCTCACTGGGTATCCTCTCATCCTGGGAAGACCCTGGTTGGCCACTGTCGATGCTTACATCAATTGTCGGGCTGGAAACATGACTATCAAGAATAGGCATATGTCCATGTAGCTAATCCTATACCCTCTTGCCCAACTCCTGCTATAACATGACCTACCTCTCTAGTTGGAGGATGAGGATGAGGATGAATTCTATTCTGCACCACTGTGTGCAATAGAAATTGTCATGGGGGGCAAACCACCCCCTAGTATGCTGCCATTAGAAGATCTAGTGAAAGAAACCCAAGACAACCTCCTAGCTGATCTCTGTGTGGCCGACCAAACCTCTCTCCATGTTAAGAATATAGAGTTCAGCCCAGAAATAACCTTGAAAATAAACTCATCTCTATCCACCTCCCAGGAGAAGGAAATATGCAGCTTATTGAGAAAACATTTAGATGCCTTCACCTGGAGCTATAAGGAGATGAAGAGAGTACACCCTTCAGTTTGTACTCATCGCATTTACATTAAGGAAGATTGCAAATTAGTCAGGCAGCCTCAAAGCAGGATGAATCCTGCCCTTAAAGACATTGTCAAGGAAGAATTGTAAAAGTTATTGGATGTAGGATTCATCTACCCCATCAATCATAGTGAATGGGTCTCTCCTTTAGTGCTAGTGCCAAAGAAAAATGGTAAGTGGAGGATCTATGTTGATTAGTGGGAACTGAAAAAGGCCACTAAAAAGGACCATTTTCCTTTGCCTTTCATAAATCAAGTGTTAGATCGTCTGGCAAGGAAAAAGTTTTTCTCCTTCCTAGATGGGTTTGGCGGGTACAATCAGGTTCAAATCAGCCCAGAAGACCAAGATAAGACCACCTTCACTTGTCCTTAGGGTACCTTTGCATATCAGGTCCTTCCTTTTGGTTCGTACAATGCTCCCGCCACTTTCCAGAGAGCAATATTGAGTATATTCTTTGAACTGGTTCATGATGCAGTGGAAATATATATGGATGATTTTACTCCTTATGGTTTTAACTTCCAGGAAGCTTTATCTAACTTGGGAAAAGTTTTGGACAAGTGTATTGAAATGAACCTATCCCTTAGTCTGGAAAAATTTGAATTCTTGATGACTGAAGGGACTATGCTAGGTCATGTAATATCTCAACAAGGATTGCAGGTGGACCCCAACAAAATTGCCATCATCCAAAGGGTCCCACATCCTCAAAATGTGAGAGATGTCTGAAGTTTCCTAGGCTTAGTGGGATATTACATAAGATTCATTAAATATTTCAGTAAGTTAGCCTCTCCGTTGTTTGGTCTTTTGGAAAAGATGTCGAGTTCATATGGACTGAAACCTGTCAAGAAGCCCTAGATACCTTGAAAATCAAACTTGTCACTGCCCCAATTTTGAGAGGCCCGAACTGGGCCCTACCTTTCCACATTCACACAGATGCCTCGAACAAAGCAATAGGAGTAGCCTTGGGGAAGATTGATGAAAGGTTACCTTATGCCATATACTTTATAAGTAAAAAATTTTCCAAGGAAGAGTTAAACTACACAGTCACCGAGAAGGAACTCCTAGCTGTAGTGCATTCCTTAAATAAGTTCAGACATTACATCACAGGCTATCAAACCTTTGTACACACTGATCATGCTGCAATTAGGTATTTAATGAACAAACCAGATATAAATGCTTGCATTATTAGATGGTTGCTTTTACTACAGCAGTTTGATTTAACCATTGTTAATAAGCATGGTAAAGAAAATGTTGTTGTTGACTTTTTGTCTAGAATAGATTTGCCTGCAAGTGAGGAAGGAATGGTGGATTATCAAATTCCAGATGAGAACCTTTTTTCTATTTCAGTACTCTCTCCATGGTTTGATGATATAGCAAATTACTTGGTTTCAGCACAGTTCCCAACACACCTATTCTCAAAAGAGAAGAGTAAGATCGTGAGGAAAAGTGCCCCTTTCACTTGGATTGGGCGCAATCTCTTCAAACTTGGCCCAGATTAGATCTTGAGAAGATGTGTCAGGGAGGAGAAATTTTTTGACATTCTCCTAACCTGTCATGATGGGCCTTGTGGAGGCCATTTTGTAGCAAAAACGACTGCCTTCAAAATCTTGCAAGCAGGTTACTATTGGCCCACTCTTCATCAAGATGTGAAGAGATATAGAAACCAATGTGAATGGTGCCAAAGGATGAGATGCCCATGCAACCTCAAGTGACTTTTGAGCCATTTGAGAAGTGGGGCATGTACTTTGTGGGTCCCATAAACCCTCCTTCAAAAAAAAGGCAATACATCATTATGTGCATTGGTTACATGACAAAATGGGCAGAGACAAAAGAAATCAAGGCAGCAACAGAGGAAAAGGTAGCTGATTTTTTAAGAGAAAACATCTTCTATAAGTTCGGGTATCCAAGAGAACTGGTTATAGATCAAGGCGGTCAGTTCATTTCCAATTTGATTGAAGACATGTTCACACATCATAAAATCAAGCACAGGACTTCCACTGATCCAAATTGGATCCATAGAAGACTATCAAAGAACCATGACTGTATCAGGTCAAACAAATCTCTAAAGAATCCCAAAACAGTGATCAAAGACACCCTGAACCAGTTGTAATGGAAGCCAGCATGGAACGACGAGGACCTTGGTCGAAGTGCGCCGACTAAGGCCCATGGAGACTGTGCGGGAGGTCAAAGTAGCCCCTCGGAGCCCCGAATCAGGAAACAGAGGTGGATTTTGATGCATAATTAGTGCCTAGCACTAATCGTGCATCGTTGGGCGAATAGGGCTGAAGTGGAGGAAGCTCGACCACTCGGTCATGTTGGGAACCAAAGCACTGCAAGATGAAAAGGAAAAAGTGCTAAACATACAAGGCACGACCCACAGTCTACAAAACCGGTGGTATTGATCGAGGCGCCCATGAACGGTAAGAGGCTTTGGAGGAGAGCAGAGTTATTCCATACATCGATCAAGGCATGGCAAGTAGAGGTGAGATAAAACCGTTGTTGATTGCATGCTATCGGTTGAGCAAGTCAACCATGCAAAATGTGCGTATGGCGTTGGATCTAGAGGGCTCAGATCGGACGGCTAAGATCGCGCCCGATGGAGGAAGTGAAATCGACAAGGGAATATATTGCGTTTTAGAAGGGATTTGGAATCTGTTTTGACCACCACAGTGGACGAAATATTCATCCACAATGTAACTGAAGAAATGAATCAATGAAGTATGCTAGTGTCATTTACAGGAGGATAAGTGGCCACTCCCTGAGCTTTCATGATGATGCCGAACAGGGAACTCCAAGTGCAGCTGCAGAAGGTGAATCGACAGGGGTGGAAGAGGAACCGAATAGGCATAGGGTTCAAATGTCTAAAGCCATGAACAAAGACAGTAGAATCAATGGAAGTAAGAAAACAAGAGTTGAGAGACAAAGAAGTGGAGCAGTGAACCCAGAGAGGAGGATTGAACACAGAGAACAGTAAAGAAAATTAGAAGAGGACAGAGGACTGAGATGACCAGAGGCGGCAATGAGCACCAGAGGCTTGAGAGATCTGAGCTGTCCCAGAGAGGATCTGTCTGGGCTGAGCACCACATTGGGCTCTCCCCTGTAGACGAGAAGGTCACAGAGCTGGTAGGCAGAAGAAGTCTGTGTGCTCAAGTGGCTTGGGGAATCCAGGAACCACCCTGCCAAGCAAAAATTGCTTGAGGAGAATGCACACTGAGTCCCTGTATTGTAATTTCTCTGCCTAAAGGCACAATAAAACAAGGCCACCACTGAAAGCTAGACTGGAGATGTAGCCCTAGAGAATAGGGTGAACTCCTTATTAAAATTTCTTGTGTCTTTATGTTTTCTTACTGTATTTCTCTGTTGTCTTTCCATTTAAATGTATGTATATTGGCAATCTGATTGATCCATTGCTTAAATTACACAGAACACACACCAACACATGAGTTTGTAATAACTTTGTTTAACAAATCTTTAACTCATGTCACTCATAGGGTGAATATCAGATCAAGTGGTATCAGAGCTCTAAGCTATACGGTTAGACAAGATTGTGTTGGTTTAGCTATGAATGCTCACAAGATCAAAGCTCAAATTAGGAGAATGAGAGTTGGTGGAAACTAATCCTGAAATTGGGAGAGTCTATTCTCGGAAGACAATGTCAGAGGAAGGTTCTATAGGGCTAGACCCGCAATTCATAGAGAGTTTCCTAGCTATAAAGTCTATGGTAGAAGAAATGTACAGAGACTTTAGAAAGCTTAAGGTGGAAGATTCATCGGGTTCTAAAAAAGATAAAGAAGAACATGAGTCTCATTCCCATGACCACTCCAAAGGAAAGGGGAAAGAGGAAATATTTCTCACACCTCCTAATAGCCCTGTGCATAATAAGAAAGCATATTTGATTAAGCTATATGTTAAATTTTATTTTCCTATATATGATGGAGAGCTACGTGCTGAAAAGTTGGACAATTGGATTAGACAAATTGATGTTTATTGCAGGGTAAAAAAAATAAACTCAGACAAGAGTAAGACTCACTTCGCAAGCCTACACCTAGGAGGCAATTCCTTGGTTTGGTGGGAAGGTAGAACCCAAGCTGATATGAAAAGACATGGTAAGACCATCTCTGTTTGGAGTGACTTTGTTTCTGCAATCAAAAAGCAGTTCTATCCATTGGCCTACATGCAACAAGCTATGATGATTTGGCAAACTCTTTCACAGTTGAAGGGGGAAAGTGTGCAAGGGTATACTCAAGAATTCAGAAAGAGAGCATTGATGTTGGGTATCTCATTAGACTCACCAGAGACTCTTTCGAAGTACATTGGTGGTCTACATAGCTACATGAGGCATACCATCCTCATGTTTAATCCCACTAGTATAGATGAGGTATCTGTACAAGCTATTCATCTAGAAGCTAGATGAAAGAATGGAAATTCAGAAGTTGGGGGACCATCCCAACCCACTATAAGCAAGAGCAAGGAGAAAAGAAAGTAGAAGTGGAAAGCAAGGAAGGCTAACACTGCATAGAAAGAAAAAGCTTCATGAACTCACTGTAAAAAGGAGGGGCATGATGATGAGCATTGTTGGATTCTGCATCCAGAGCTAAGACCTAAGAAGTCCAAGGGCAAGAAGAAGAAGACAGCTCCAGCTATTCAAAAAGATTTGGGGTCAGACTCAGGAGATGAAACAACTATAGTAGCCATAGGTATAAAAGGTAAGAGTTCTGAAGCATCTACTAGTAATTCTGCTCAATCTGTTATTGATGAAGAAAATGAGAGAAAAATACATGAGCGTTTCCATATTTGAGTTATTCCCGAAAATCAAAAGGTTGATACTTTGTTTGGTAGTGGCTCACAAGTAAATTTGATTTCTGAATCAATTGTAAAAAAATTGGGATTAGCAACTACACCTCACAAGAAACCATACCCATTAGGATGGTCGAATGGTAAAGCATGACTACAAGTGACTAGACAGCGCAAACTCAAGTTTTCTTTTGGGTCAACATTTGTAGATGAGGTTGAGTTAGACATAATTCCATTGGATATATGTGGAATTGTTTTAGGAAGCCCTTACTTGTATGATAGAAAGGCTATTTTCTATAAAGAAGAGAACAAGTATCTACTTGTTAAAGATGGAATCGAATACTTTGTAAGAGCTCATAATCTAAAAAATAATTACACTCTCATAAACTCAAGACAGATGAAAAGAATGATAAATTCATGTAAACAATTCTTACTGATCGTTGTAAAGGAAAAGAAACCTGATAAAACCAATGTATTTGAGGGTTGTAATGCTGAACAACAAGCTAATATAGAAAAGGTTGTTTCAGAGTATGATTTCTTGTTTCAAGAACCTAAAGGTCTACCACCCAAAGAGGGAATACTACATGATATTATTTTGCAGCAAGATGTTCCATTGCCTAACATTGGGATGTATAGGTTGTCTGCTTTAAAGAATGTTGAAATCAAGAACTAGGTTCAGTAGTTGCTCGAGAAGGGCTTCATCAGGCCTAGCACATCACCTTGTGGGTCACCAATCATTTTGGTGAGAAAGAAAGATGGCTCATGGAGAATGTGCATTGATTACCAAGCATTGAATAAGATAACAATCAAAAATCGTTACCCCCTTCCTCGCATAGATGATCTTTTAGATCAATTAATGGAAGCTTTTTATTTCACCACGCTGGATTTGCATAGTGGATACCATCAGGTTAGAGTTGCAGAGCAAGATGCATGGAAGACTGCTTTCAAAACAAAGAAGGGATTGTATGAATGGCTGGTTATGCCTTTTGGCTTAACTAATGCTCCTGCTATTTTCATGAGATTAATTAATGATGTACTCAGACCTTTTCTTGATGATTTTTTTATTGTGTACCTGGATGACATTCTAATTTTTAGTAAAATGTGGGAAGAACATTTAAAGCATGTTAAGCAGACATTAGATGTTTTGAAAAGAGAAAAACTTTATGTTAAACTCTCAAAATGTGAATTTGGTAAAACATCTCTAAACTACCTGGGTCATATAGTAGGGGGAGGTGAATTAAAAATAGGTCCCTCTAAAGTGGTAGTCACTGTGAACTAGCCTAAACCCAGGTCTGCTACAGAAGTGAGAAGCTTCTTAGGAGCAACACAATATTGGAGGAAGTTCATTTCTAACTTCTCCTCGATTGCAGCTCCCTTACATGCTTTAACATGATTGAATAAGGTGTTTCAATGGGGAGGCAAACATCAGAAAGCCTTCGACACCTTGAAAGAGAGAATTAGTACAGAACCTATACTAGCACTGCTTGATTTACAAAGACCATTCAAGATCCAAACAGATGCCAGTTACTATGCCATTGAAGAAGTGTTGACACATCACGGTAAACCCATATGTTATCATTCTGAGAATTTTAATCCTGTAGTAGTTAACTATCCTACATATGATAAAGAATTGTATGCATTAGTTCAAAATTTGAAAAGGTGGAAACATTATTTACTAGGCAAGGGGATAGTAATACATACTGATCATCAGCCACTTCAATATCTACACTCCCAAACTAAGTTGCAGCAATCAAGACATTACAGATGGATGGGTTTTCTACAATAGGTCATTTGATATAAAAAGGGCATACATAACAAGGTTGCAGACATGTTATCTAGACCCATTATAAATGCATCTACCATACTTAAGCATAATTCTATGCTACATGGGAGCTACATAGAACAATATGCTCAGGATATGGACTTTAAGGATGTATATGTAACTTTGAGTCAAGGCAAAAGAGTAGAAGAATTGGACTATCATGTGAAGGACTGACTCTTATATCATTGTGGGAAACTACGCATTCCACAAACTGAGAGAGTAAAGATAATTAGGGAAGCACACACTTCTATGATATCAGGTCACTTTGTGGTAAGTAAAATGGTTGCACAGCTACAAAGATTCTGCTATTGGCCGAAAGTGAATGAGACAGTTTCTAGATATGTAAGAGGGTGTGCCATGTGTGTTAAAAGAAAGCCCAGTATTAGAAAACTAGGCTTGTACACTCCATTGCCAGTTCCTTCTCACCCTTGGGAAAGTGTTTCCATGGATTTTGTTGGAGGGCTACCTAAATCTAGGAAAGGTCATGATTATCTATATGTTGTTGTGGATAGGTTCAGTTAAATGTGTATTTTGATACCTTGTAATAAACAGATCATAGCTGAACAAACAAAAAAAATGTTCTTTGAACATGTATGGGTTCATTTTGGATTACGCACTTCCATTTTATCTGATCGAGAAACCCAATTTGTGGGGAAGTTTTGGTCGAGTCTGTGGGAACTGATGGACACCAAACTGAAGAAAAGCACAACTTTTCATCTAGAAACAGATGGCTAGACAGAAGTAGTAAACAAGATAGTGATCCAGTTACTGAGAGGTTATTGCAGCAAACATCCTAAGCTTTGGGATGAACACTTGTGTTATGTTCAGCATGCGTACAACAGAGCCAAGCACTCTTCTACACAGAGATCTCCTTTTGAGACCTATTTTGGTTTCACACTAAGGTCTCCTTTGGATTTTGTCTTTGGTAAAGATGCCATGGTTGAGGGACACAGTGATGTGGAAAAGGCAACTAGGTTCATTGAACAGATCTAGGAGACCCACCAGGCAGTACAGGAATAGCTAGAAAGGAGCCAAGCCAAGTATAAGGCTAGGCATGACAAGCATCGGGTGGAGTATAGTTTTCAGGTTAGAGACCAAGTCTGGCTGTATATCAGCAAGGACAGGATGCAAGGTGAAGGTAAAAAGCTAAAACCTATCAGGTATGGACCTTTTAGGATACTTGAGAAGATTGGGGAAAATTCTTTTCGGCTTGATTTACCAGCTTACATGCACATCTACTCAGTCTTAAATGCAGATTGATTGAGATTGTTTGAATCTTCAATGGTTGAGGACCTTGAAGAGCGGAGTCAATTGCCTTCTATCAATGACCTGCTATCTAAAAATCTCAATGAGTTGTAGGAAGACACAGTGCTGGATAGGAAGGTAAGGATGACGCGTAGGGGAAATGTCAAATACCTTAGGATTGGGCTCAAAGGTTCAAAGCCAAGCAATGCAAAGTGGATTGAGATTGGACAAGTGAAGAAATACTACCCTCACTTAGTTGATGCTTGAAAACCGAATTCTAGTGGTCCAAACGCTTTTTCAGTGGGAAGGCCGTGATCTGAATTGGATCCATAGTAGACTCTCAAAGAACCATGATTGTAGTAGGTCGAACAAATCTCTAAAGAATTCCGAAACAACGATCAAAGATACCTTGAACCAGTGGCAATGGCGGCCAATAAGGAATGACGAGGACCTCAGTCAAAGCACGCTGACCGAGGCCCATGGAGACTGCGCAGGAGGTCAAAGTAGCCCCTGGTAGCCCCGGATCGGGAAACTGAGGTGGATTTTGATGTGCGGTAATCACCCATCGCTGGGCGAACAGGGCCGAAATGGAGGAAGCCCGAGCACTCGGTTGCGTTGGGAACTGGAGGACCACAGGCGGAAAAGGAAAAAGCACTAAACGTACAAGGCGAGACCTGTGCTCTGGAAAACCGGCGGTATTGATCAGGGTGCCCATGAACAGTAAGAGTTTTTGGACGAGAGCAGAGTGATTCCATACATCGATCAACGGGTGACAAGTGGAGGTGAGAGAAAATCGTTGTTGATCACGTGCTATCGGTCGAGCAAGTCAACCGCGCAAAACAAGCGTATGGCGTCAGATCTGGAGGGCTCAGATGGGATGACTGAGATCACGCCCAATGGAGGAAGTGGAATTGACAAGGGAATACACTGCATTTTAGAAGGGATTTAGAATCTGTTTTGACCGCCATGGTGGAGGAAAGATCCATCCACGATGTAACTGAAGAAATGAATCGACGAAGTATGTTGATGCCATTTAGAGGAGGACATGTGGCCACTCCTTAAGCATTCATGATGACACCAAACAAGGAGCTCCAAGTGCAACTGCAGAAGGTGAATTGATATAGGCGGAAGAGGAACCAAAAAATCATAGGGTTCGAATGGCTAAAGCCATGAACAGACACAGTCGAATGAGCGGAAGTAAGACAACAAGATTCGAGAGATGAAGAAGTGGAATAGTGAACCGAGAGAGGAGGTCTGAACACAGAGAACAGTGAAGCAAAGTAGAAGAGGACAGAGGACCGATCTGACCAGAGGCAACATCGAGCACTAGAGGCTTGGGAGATCTGAGCCATCCTAGAGAGGATCAGTCCGGGCTGAGCACCACATTGGGCTCTCCACTGTAGATGAGAAGGTCACAGAGCTGGTAGGAAGAAGAAGTTTGTGTACTCAAGTGGCTTGGGTAATCCAAGAACCACCCTGCCAAGAAAAACTTGCTTTAGGAGAAATCACACTGAGTCCATGTATTGTAATTTCTCTACTTAAAGGCACAATAAAACAAGGCCACCACTGAAAGCTGGATTGGAGATGTAGCCCTGGAGAATAGGGTGAACTCCTTATTAAAATTGCTTGTTTTTTTATGTTTTATTATTGTATTCTTTGTTGTCTTTCCATTTAAATGTCTGTGTATTGGCAATCTGATCGATCCATTGATTAAATAACACAGAACACACATCGGCACATGAGTCTGTAATACCTTTGTTTAACAAATCTTTAACTTATGTCACTCATAGGGTGAATATCATATCATCCACCCCTTACCATCCACAAGCCAATGGGCAGGTGGAAGTCACTAATAGAGCTTTGGAAGGAATTCTGACCAAGGTAGTGAACAACAATAGAAAATATTGGGTAGATAGATTGGTTGAGGCCACCTGGGCCTACAACACCACATGGAAGACCACCACTGGGTTCACACCCTATGAACTGGTCTACGGGAAGAAGGCTTTCTTGTGAATAGAATCTGAATACAATACACTCAGGATGTCATCTTAGCTGGACCTAGACCTCAGCCATGCATAAAGGGAAAGGCTACTCCAGCTCAATGGATTGGATGAACAAAGATTGAAAACCCTTCTCCACACAAAGGTAGTCCAGCTTCAAAGGAAGATATGGCAGAACAAAAATATCAAGGAGAATAAATTCCAAGAACGAGATTGGGCTCTGATCTATGAATCAAGGTATAAAGATTTCAAAGGCAAGTTGAGGACAATATGGTTGGGACCCTACACTATAGAAAAATGCAATGATAATTATTCAGTTCTGATGATACCATTGATGAGGAAGCCATCCCCATGCTTGTCAATGGACATAGGTTGAAAATTTACAAGAAGCCCCTCTCCAAGCGAGAGTTCATTAAAGATCTAAATAAGACAGTGTTGGTAGTGGAGCAGATCTCAGCCTCCACTCCACTCACTCACTGAGAAAAAAAGAAAAAATAATAAGGACTCAAGTGAAAACCTCTATGAGGCGCTTGAGTCCAATCATTGGGTTGAAAATCTCTTTTGAGGCGGCCCAGTGATGACAAAAATAGAAAAAAGAGTGAGAATAAGATACCTGGGTGAAAACCTCCGTTGGAGGTTCCCAGGGCAGGCAAGTAGGGTGAAAATCTCCTAGAGGTGCCCTAGTTGTCTTTTCAAAAACAAAAAAAAAAAAGAGAGAAAAGGAAGAGAAAATTGACTTTTAAAATGCATTGCAGGTTATAGGTGGACCACAGGAAGCAAGAGGAAATGGCACAAAGCCTATTACTTATCCTCTCTCCTCTTCTCCATCATTTCTGACCTTTTTTTTCCACCTCTCTGTGTTTTTTTCTAGATACTTTGCATCCTACAGGAGGCCCTATGTGTTCTACAGGAGGCTCCTGTAGAAATCACAGAGAGCCCAAAATAGCTTTTAAAAATAGTTTGAGGAGCTGGGGATTTTCCTGGAGAGTATGTAAGCCATCCTACAGCTATTCACCATCCTAACCCTCCATCCCACACCTGCACCACCTCATTTACATTGATTTCTTTCCTTCCTGCAACAAAAACACAGAAACCAGTTTTAAAAAAATACAAGGAAATAAAAAGAACAGCACCTCCGCAACTTACCTGCAGCTTACCAAATACCTCTCCATTGCCATCAATATCTTTAATAGCATCCTCATAGCTCCCAGCATAAGAATCAACTAAAAATTTTAGAGGGAGAAGTAGCTACAAGAGCTCCTGTAGGATTTCCTGTAGCAGCTGATCCGCTTAAAATCAAGCTCGAGTAGTGAAATAGGTGTGGCCACGGGAATGCAGAGGATTTCCAAAGAAGGATTCAGCTAGAGGGTACCTATACAAAACAAACGAGCCACATATCAAGGACTAAAAAGCATAACAGTAGAAAGGATACAGGCATGTAGCCACTAAAATCTGAGCATGCAACACAACAGAACCAAGCAACACCAGAGCATGAACATTCAACCTGCAGGTAAGTGTCTAACCCTCTCCTCTATTGCATCTTTATAATTCAAAAATTGCATGAACGAATGAGCTGGTTAGGGTTAAACCAGAAAGGTGTCCAGTTAACTAGCCACCCACATCCAATTCGACTACACTCATCCAGAGATCTCACCACACGTGCGCCTAGTCAACTCAGAGAAAATCCAAAAGACAGGTAGTGGTGGATGTATAAACTCCGATGCAAATGATGGGAAGTGATTGCAAGCAAAAGTACCGAGGAGTCATGATGACATGGTAGTGGGGACCAATGGTCCGAATAATGGCAATGTACCCTTTTTTCCAACTCACATTATCGCCGGAAATATCTCAAAATAGACATAAGTACTGTCCCTCGAACTCCTCCACCACCTTTGCTTCCATTTCATCATTGTCCCCGTAGCCGCAACAAGCTCCCTACCACCTCCATAGCCTCGAAACCATTATTCTCTATCATTTTCAGTCCTCCTCCTCCTATTAACATTCTACAGGAGCATTATCGAGTTCTACAGGAGCAATAACAGGTTCTACAGGAGAACCTACAACCATTTCTAGAGGAGGGGCAGTAAGCAGTTTTACAGGAGGAAACACAGGGTTTTCACTCAAATTCAGACTTGACGAGGTAGGCTCTATACAAACCCACCTTGAATATTCATATGTGCAAGGAGTGATGCAATTTTAAGGAAGAATGCCTGAAAAAGAAGAGGAATTTCATTAAAAAATTATGCATGTTTCTTGAAAAAGCACAGTTTTCTCTATTTTCCTGTTTTTTCAAAAATTCTTGTCTCCTTCTCCACCTGATGTGTTCCAAAATGGTGCAAGAAAAATGATAGGGGGATTCATGAGGAAGGAGCCCATAAATTCAGTCGGGCTCTATGAACATCCTGAGGTAGTAGCCATTCACCAGAGCTAATTGGATGCCATTTTTCGAAAAATTTAGAGGGTTTGATGAAGAAGTGGCTCATGAGTTTTCCCTTTCTTTGTTACCCCACTAAAAGATCCATGCCACTGTTACTTTCAGAGGTCTCACCATGGAAATCACCCCAGAATTTATCAATAGGGTTACTAGTCTTCCACTTGGAATACCCTGGAGCAAAGATGAAAAGCCAGTAGGTCAAGTTGCCAAGAAAACCTTCTTCCGACCAAATGAACATCTTGTAGAAGAAAAAAATGGCATTAGAAGAACAAGCATACCTTACCCTTGGGATGAGGTCAGTTATTAAATCATCAAGTACATTTCATGTGAAGGAAGGTATAACATCGTTTATGGCTACCATTTTAGACTTCTTCATGAGTTGAGATATGGCATGGACATTCCCACACCTCAAAAACTCAACATTCCTTATTTCTCCTATAGTCCCTTATAGACTCCAGCATTAAGTTGAAGCCAGGAGGTCCAGATCAATTAGCTCACCATGGATTAATTAAACAGTTGGTGGAGGAAGCTCTCCACACCTTCACAATCCCCATAGCCTGGGAAATATTCATAAATATGACAGGAGAAGATGATATAAAGGCCCTCACATATGACCTCAGTCCTTCTGAAAGTGAGGGGGAAGAGAAAAAAGGGGAAGATGAGGAGGAAACCAAAACAGAGAAGGAAGAGACTAAAACAGAGAAGAAAAAGACTAAAACAGAGAAGAGAAAGACTAAAGAAGAGAAGGAAGAAGCTAAACAAGATGAGAAGGAAACCAAAATAGAGCTAGAGGGAACAAAGCTAGTAGAGGCAGAGAAGGCAAAAGAAGAGGAAAAAGGGGCAAAGAAGACAAAAGTGTCTCTTGATACACTAGAAATGGAGGTAGCAGTTGTTCTTACTACCCTCAACACCCCAGTTAAACCCAAACAAAAGAGGAAAAGGCAACCATCAATGTATTTCAGGGCTTGAAAAAGCACAAGAATAAAAACAGGGAAGCCACAACCATCCTCAAAAGAGCCTATCATAATTGAAGATTCCCCTATTGTCAAAATAGAAGAATCTCCCTCCAAAACCCCCATCACTTATGAAAGAGCAAATCCTAGATCTTCCACTTGGAAGGAAAGAATAAAACTACAAGACTCAATAACAGTCCTATAGGAGGCACAGAGTGCTCTATAGGAGACCCTAACAAAGATATATGAGACCGAAAAACTTGAGAAAAGTGCAGAAGAGAAGGCCAAGGGGAAAGATGAAACAACAGAGACACAAGAACCTGACCTCTAGCCTAGTTTGGGCTCTTATTACAACCTTCTTGAAGGGGCAAAAATTATTCCACAGAAATTTGCAGTCCCACTTTTCTTTGAGCTGGAGAAAGAAAGAATAAGGAGCCATAGATGGATGCAAATTGCCAAATCTAAGGGGTTAGAGGATATTAGCCACATGGAGAACCAGCTTAGAGAGATGGGTAGGGAGTTAAGTGATGTAAGACATAGAGAGGCAATCAGAAGATCTCACTTGGAAACAAAAAATGAGTTGCTAAGGAAACAACTGCAAGAAAAGGAGACACAATTGGCATGCATGGCCAGCTAGTCTATGGAGGCACTACAGTGCAGGACACCAACAAAATCATATGGAGTATACCTCAAAGACCAATGGCTGTAGTTTCAGATCAAGACTTTGGCACAGAGAGGCACCATGCCTTTCCAAGATTATAAACAGTTTACAGACCTATGTGACCAAATTTCAGCAGAAGACAAGGCAAAGATAGCAAAGTTTTATTTGCATAACTTGGCCCTCACTGATATGAACCTATGGGACCCCAATGCTAGGCTAGGGGACTTGCAACTGATGGCCATGGCATCATGGATGAATCATGAGGAGAAAAGGGAAACATAAATAAACACGTTGATGGGAAAAGAGAAAATGAACCCTTAATGATCCAAGTTGAGCCAAGAGACCCCATGGCTCTCATCAGCGTACACTAGTTTCTTGCAAATAATCCTCAAAGTGCCCCTAAGTATATCAATGAGCAGGCCCATGCCATTGCACATTTTGAATAAATGGAAAGATTACTTGGGGAAGAATGTATTCATGCTTGTATGAGGAGGTGGAACACTCTCCCACACAGTCTGCAAATCAGGGAGTATCACATCCCAACAAGGATGACATAAGCATTAAGGAGAGTGCCATTGTACAAGTGCTCTATGCAGAGTTTGAAGGCCAATTGGATTGGCCTGAAATTGAGTCCTCCACTATTGCTAGGCCTAGTGGAAGGTGGAAAAGAAGAAGAACAACAACAACGGTGGGAAGAGGTGGATAGAAAGGCATGATTCCATGATAAGGAAGAGGATCTCACATCAGAAGCATGGGATGTCAGGGAGGCCATCAGGGCCATCAAAGATGAGGAGATGGACTAGTTGCTCAGAGGATGAGAAACACATTCAGTAGGGGGTGATGATGAGCCCCATAAATGGGTAATTATATGGGCTCATTTGGCCTCCTAACTTAGCTCAATCCACCATTCTCATTATTTTATTGCATGTTTTTGATTATATTTATGCTAATAGAGTGAGTTGGGTTAGTCATTATGCCATGAACTAATGTGTGCTTTATGCAGATTTTTGGTCAATTTTGAGACAAAATCAAAGTTTTAATGAGCATTTGGCAGCCGATATTCAAAGAAGACAAGGGAGAGGATTTATAGGAGGGTGTCCCCCTCATTGATAACTGCTTACTTTGAATCCTCCTTCAGAAAGCTCGGAGCACAAGCAGCCACATCAATGCATCAAAGAGGCAGTCGAGCAAGTGAAGGTTAACTGTTGTCTATCTCAATCGTTGGGAGCCAAGCCTCCATAATTTTAGGAGATTTTTTGGGAGCTCCAGTTGTATAAATAGATAGGCCTAGGGCCTTATTAGGTTGTTGGATGTTAGTTAAATTTTCGCACTTTTGGTGCAGCGTTTTCTTAGCTCATGTCGAGCTTACTTTTGTGGACAGTTTCATGTAATGTGACTATTATTTTGATAATGAAGATGAAATTTTTTCTGAGCCAGCATTGAGTTACCTCAGAGGGCTGAAGCTCTTGTTTTAGGGCCCAACCCAAGCTACCCAACACCTCTTGTTTTGTATTTATATATATATTTTTTTAGTTTATGAATTAGTTGTTGTTAGATAGGTTTCTTCCTAGGTTAGCATAGGTTGCTTTTGGTGATTTACATAGTTGTTTCCATTTCAATTTGTTGAAGTATGTTAAGTAGTGATAGGAAAAAGATACAAAAAGGCCATCAACAGAGCCTTGACATCCTTTCCTCCTTCTAGGACCATGAACTGACGTCAAGACCCCTTTGTTGCCACAAAAACACAGATTTTCCTTCTCCATGAAATTTCTAGTGTTGTAGTTTGATTTAGAGGTCAATGCTTTGCTTCAGATCTATTTTGTCATGCTCATTTCTGTTTCCACAATAAATCTCCATTCATGCTTTCCTTTCTATCTAGCATTGTTCAACATTTTATTTTCCTAGATCATAATTTAGTTTAACATGAGATACAGTTCCATTTTTTTGGTGCAGCTAGTTTCCTTACTTGCTCAGTTTCAGTGTTTGATTCACAGCTCTCTTGCAATACATCTCTACTCATAATAAGTTAGTAAATGAACCACCACCATCTCTCTTTTCTACATGTTCCACAAGTCATTCACAGCCCCTCATAAATCTGCCCTAATTTTCTACACTGTTCTCATAAACTTTCCTCCCTTTCCTTGAACAAATTCAACCGCCTCTCTCTTTCCTATTCCTCCCTAATGAAGCTCATACACCTTAACACATCCATCTAGCCCTCATATACCGTTTCCAACCATTTTTCCACCTTAAAAACCTCCAAAACATCCCTCGCCATCCTCCTGTAGATCCTATTGTATACCTCTTATAGATCCCCTGCAGCGCCCTGTAGAAATTCCTGGAGGTGACTTTTTGAAGTCCGATTGTAGGGAAAGCCTCCAGAAGGTTACCAGAGGCCTCCTAGGAGCCATCCACACCTTCTGACACCTCTACAAACTCCGAAGTCAGCCTCCATCACCACCTAATTGCTTCCACATCCACAAACAAATAAATTACATGCATGACAATTTCACATAAAATACATAAAAACCCAAAAAGATGTTTTTTTCTCATTTCCTTCTAGAAATAGCTTGAATAGATGTTTTTTAATCCCCAAGTAGGTAATGGCATTCATTTTACGGTTTTTCACCTCTCTTTCTACAAAATTAGGGTTCGTTGGTTAATTAGGGTTTGGTAGGTTTACTTCACATGTAAGTCTTCTTTCACTTTCTACAAGTAGAGTAGCCTCTATAGGTTAAGCTTTCCTTTCTTTCATCACATATAAAGCTTCTTTTGGAATTCATAGAGGTTGGCTTGAGCTCCTAGTGATCTTGCGCCAGCTGACCAAGTGACAACCTACAATAAGAACTAGTACTTGTGCATATAGCACCGTTGCTTCCAAGTTTGTTACAAACTACCGGGTTGATAAAAATTAAAGTAGGAAGCCCAGGAGTTGCAACATTATTTGCAGAAATACTGGTTCTCAATAGATGCTCCTTCTACAGAGGTGAAAACCACCTTAGATGAAGGTGGTGATGTGTACCTGACTTCTTCTTCAAGTACACATGTAGATCATGAGGCATGCTTAATTTACTTAGGTGCATATTTTCACTTCGCTCCCCATAGGGAGTGGTTTTGTGAGTATGAGAAATATGATCGTGATGATGTCCTCTTAGGGGATTATAGGAAGGCTAGAATCGTCAAACATTTAAAATTTGAGGTGGAGTTGCAAGGTGGAAGGATTAGAAAACTTATGGGAATTTTGCATATTCCTGCATTGGCCTAAAATTAGATTTCTATAGGCGAGATGGATGATGAAGGTGTAAAAATAGTGTTCGAGAAGGACACCTGTAAGATGGTTTGGGGAGCACCGGTATTAATGTGGGGAGTTCAGACTGGAAATTTGTACAAGCTTCTGGGTAGCACTGTTATTGATGGGTGTAATAGTTCTTTGGTTCCTTAAAGTGGAGTAGAAAATCTAGTGGTATCTAGACAAAAGACGATGTTATGGCATCAAAGGCTTGGAAATATTGGAGAGAAGGTCCTTTGAATACATCGTGGTAATGATATGGTAGAAGGTATGTATATTTTCTCTTTGGAATTTGATTTTCATGAACATTGTGTATATGGGAAGTATAATCGGTTGAGTTTCCCCTCTAGTGCTAAGAGGGTGAAAGAGATATTAGAGCTTGTGCACAGTAATGTCTTTAGACCTGTGTCAGTTCCAACACTGGTTAAGTATGTGTACTATGTATAATATATAGATGTCTTCTCAAAGGAATACATGGATAAATTTCCTCAGGAAGAAATTTGAAGTCTTTGAAAGGTTTAAAGAATGTAAGGCTCTGGTGGAAAATAGACAAAGAAGAAGATAAATTTGTTGAGGACAGATAATGGTGGAGAGTTTTGCAAGAAGGAATTTGAGGAGTTCTATAAGAAGTTCTATATAGAATGATAGAAGACTACTCCATACACACCTCACCAAAACAGAGTTGTAGAAAGAATGAAAAGGATGTTGATGGAAAAGGAAAGAAGCATGCTTAGTGGTGCTGGGTTAGGACAATAATTCTAGGTAGAGGGAGGGGAGACTACATGTTACCTGGTTAATAGATCACCTTCATCAACGATGGATGATAAGTATCTACATGAGATATCGACTAGTAAGAAACCCTCTCTTTCACATATGAGGGTATTTGGCTGTGTTTCATATGTACATGTTCCAAGGGAGAAAAGAACCAAGTTGTATACTAAATCTAAAAGGTGCATCTTTATCAGGTATAAGGATGGTTTAAAAAGTTATAAGATTTGGAACCCAGAAACAAGGAAGGTTGAGTATAACTAATATGTGGTGTTTATAGAGGTGAAATGTGCTATTAAACATGAATTCATACCAAGGGAACCTGAGAAGATAAACTTTCAGTTAAAGGAGGAAGAATTAGACTCTACAGTAGAACAAGAATCAAAAGATGAAGAGCCATAATCTCCAACTATGAGAAGAGAACTTCAATAAAGAAGGGAGACAACAAGGTATAATCCATCTGTTTTCTATTTAAATTTTTCTTTATCTAATATTAATGATGATACCAGAATTGTCATGGAGGCAGTAAATTCAGAGGATGGAAAACTCTGGAAAGAGGCTATGGTTGATGAAATGACATATTTAGACAAAAATGAGGCTTGGGATTTCGTGGATTTTCCAACTAGAAGGAAACCCAATGGAAGAAAATGGGTGATTAAGAAGAACATGAATGCAAAAGAAGAGGTGGAGAAATATGAAGCTCAATTAGTAGCAAAAGGTTATTCCCAAGTGTTGGAAATTGATTTTGGTGATATTTTGTCTCCACTTTCCAAGGTAGCTTCTATTACATTACTTTTATTTGTCTTTGTTTCTTTTGATTTTGATGTAGAATGGATGGATACGAAGATAACATTTCTTCACAAGAATCTCAAAGAAGAGATCTACATGAAGCAATCTAAAGGGTTTGCAGTGAAGTGAAAGAAAGAACTGGTATGCAGTTTGAAAATTTCTCTATACAGGTTAAAACAGTCACCAAGGATGTGCTATCAGAAATTTGATACAATTTTTGCTAGGTCTCTCCAATAATTGTTCATTTGTGTAATGTAAATGAGGTTTCCACCTCGAATAGGCTACTTTTGAAGTCGTCGATCTATCTCATTCTTCTATTTTTTGAGCTGGTTGCATAACATTTATGTGGGGACTTGGCTTCACCAGAAGAAAAGCATATCACTGTGTGTATTTTAAATTAATTGGTGAGCATGTTATTTACGTAATCTTATATGTGGATGATATGTTGGTGATTGTAAATGACAAAGAAATTATATAGGATTTGAAGACCCAATTTTCCTCCAAATTCAACATTAAGTATCTTGGTGCTACAAACTATATTTTGGGCATGGGAATTACATAATATTGGGGAAAGAGGAATATATGGCTAAACTAGAGGAAGTATGTCGAGATAATACTACAAAAGTTTAATATGAGAGATAGTAAACTAGTGAAGGTTCTTATTCTTGCTTGTGTAAAGTTATTTGTTGAACAATATCCCAAGACAAAAGAAGAGGAACAAGAAATGTCTCATGATCCATACAAAAGTGGATTCAGTAGCTTGATGTATGAAATGGTCTATACTAGACTAGACGTTGCACATGCGGTGGGATTAATGAGCAAGGTTATTTCAAAACTAGGGAATGAACATTTGACAATAGAGAAGCAAGTTTTCAGGTATTTGCATTGTATGAATGATTATGGTTTGTGCTACCAAGGAAGACCAAGATTGGATAGAGTTTTGGACATTTGTGGCTTTTTTGAAGTAGATTGGGTTGGAGATCTAGATCAAAGAAGATCTCAAGGTGTGGATGTGTTTAACCTATTTGGAGGTGTAGTCAGTTTGATGAGCAAGAGAGATTCTATAGTGGAAGTTTGAACTAGAGGCAGAATACATGGAAACCCCTCATGCAAGAAAGGATGTAGTTTCCTTCCAAAGATTGCGTTCAAGTATGGGGTTAATACAATGAGTTATAACGATAGACTCTAATAGCCAAAGTGCATTTTTATTGGCAAAGAACCCTACTTATCATTCAAAGACAAAGCACATTGATGTTCAATATCACTTTGTGAGGGATATGGTTGAGGACAAAAAGGTGTTTTTGGTAAAGTTGGACACTTTGAAGAATGTTGTAGATGCATTGACCTATGGTTTTTTGCATGGGTTTTGCGCATGGTTTTGGGCATGATGGTTTTCTATCGATGGTATTTTGTAGATCCAATGAAGGGAACTATGGTTATGTTCTAATCGAGGATTAATGTATTGGTGTTTATGAATGTTTTGGCATGTATATATATGTATTCTACTATTGAAAGGAACATAATGAAAAATAAATTTGGTAGTGCCAGTTTTGGGATCCGAGGGAAAATCTCTGTGTAATTGTTTTGTTTTTCTAGCCATTGTATATTTTCTATTTTTAAGAATTTGTTTGTAGGCAATTTTTGTACAGGGTTAAAGCCTACAAAACAAATGCCTTAGAAAGAAGAAATGAAACATATTAGCACATGATAAATTTTGGTCAAATTTATGCCCCAACATGCTTACTTTGGTATGTTAAACCATGAAGTTTATGAGGTTTTTGTAAATATCTCTAAGTTATTTTTTAACACGTTTCATTTTAAATAAAATTCAATTTTATAAAATATATATATTTTTATTTTTATAAAATTATTTATTTAAAATACTAAAACTTAGAATAAAAATAACAAAAAGCAATATCTAAAATATAGAAACGTCATTTATTTATCATATTATATACGTCAAGTCATAAGTCAAATCCATAAAGTCAAAAAAAATTGTGTCCCCACCCCACACTTAACTATTCAAGCTCCCTAATTTTTCATACCTCAAGATATGTGCAATGTTAAATCAATGGTTATGGATATATTTCGGACCCCTGGCCCCCCTAACGTTTAATGAAGGGGGGTTCAGAAAAGTAGTTTCGCATTTACTTCCTTTTACAACTGCCATTCCCTCTTTCATTTTAGACACCCCTCCTAAACCATGTACTACCTACCCCCCTCCTAAACCTTTTACTATCTACCCCCACTTCGAAAACCATAGTTTGCATTAATTTGGATTTTATAGAATATGGCAGGAAGGAGATTTCATATGTTTATTAAATAAATTTTATGGATAGGAGGTTAATTAAAATGCAACTAAGATACATAAGATTTTTACACTTCATATATTTGTGAAATGATGTTATAGGTGAAAGTAAAAGGAGCCTTAACAAAAATGAAATTTGGAAAAAGGAATTGAACCAAAGAAAAATGTCACTTATGAGATTTGGCAAAAGGAATTGGACCACAAAAAAAGTCATTTATGTTCATTTATTCTCATCTATGTTGGCACAAAGGAATATTTAAATTATTTTGAGATTGAAAATAATTTTAATTATTTTTAAAATCAAAACCATGGGAGAAAAACCAACAACAATTTTACAGAGATGAGCAAGGAAAATGAATTATGAATGAAAAATGTATGGGAACATAAGATTGGGATAAATATTTATCCAAATATTTTACAGGGGTAAAAGACAAAGTAAAGACAAAAACACATGGATAAACAACTCGTGGTTTTGAAAATTCATGGCAAGGAAAAACAACGCGTAGTTTTGGAAAATCTATGAGAGGGAGAAACAAGACATGGATTTAAAAGATTTTGAAACAAGACATAGTTTCAAATACTGGATGGATTTATAGGATGCAATTATTCGAGGAGATATTTTCAAAATATCATTTACTACATTCATGAAAATAGAGAAATATGAAATTCATTTACAGAATGTTTGAAAAACTTTTCTAAAATATTTCCTTCCGAAATAGTTTATGACATTGGTGAAGCATTCTCAAAATGTGACATAAAATCTTTTCAAGAAATTGATAGATCTTCAGGAACAACTTCAGAAACCCAATATTCTATGGCACAAAAGTATCAGTTTGAAGACAAATGGCAGAAAATCAGCAGCTCTAGACTTCAAGGGCATTGAGATATCATTAGTCTAAGGAACCTAGCAATAGAAGATCAGCAGATTGAGGATCATTTTGTAGATTTCCAGTATTCATTGAACTAATTATAGAATTTAATGAATACTTCACTATTTCCAGCTGATAAATTGGAGATATTATTTTATTTTTAGTTATTATTCAGGATTTTATTCCAAATTTTTTGTAACAATTTAGAAGCATTTTATTCTATATATTGTTTCATTTGTAGTAAACAAAGGGTTGTTGAGGGTACAATAGAGGAGATTTTTTAATTTTGTAAACAATGGAGTTTCAATTCAAGTGATCAATACATAAGTACATAGCTCGTTTTCTCAATGATTTATGTGTCATTAGCTACTGGTGATGTTTTTATTTTAGTGTTTATATGTTATTCTATAATTTATTCATAAAACAATTCCTTTTCCATTATTTGAATGAAGATTATATGTGTAGAATTCATCCAAGATAGATGCTTTGTTTCATTCCTTTCAAATAATGTCAATGTTTTCATTTAAAATTGAGCATAGAATTCATCCCTGAGATGGTTTATGTTTAATGGGTTGTGCTCCTTAATTCCTCTATCATATGCTACAATAGATTCAAAGATCCAAAAGTCTAACTACCTTTCCCTTGTCATAAAATTTCTCTATAACCAATGATTTTTCATTTTCATCTAATAGACTCAATGCCTAATGGACCTCTCCTTTACCCTGCAACTAGAATTTTAAAACCAATTTCTTGATCGCCATACATAGGCTAAAACCTTAAACTATGATTTATTTAAAATCCATTGAAAGAGATCCCTCTCTGAAGCTAAAAGGGTTCGATCCAATCTTTGCAAGCGGTTTTGTGGTTAACTCTAGGTTTCTTTTACAGCCTTAAGAAATTACGTAGTGATAAAAAAATCTGACCATATCTTGTAATGCATTGGCAGGAATTATCACTCCTCAAAATCTCAGGATAGAAGGATATATACAGAAAGAAAAATGTAATAATGTTGATTGATTTGGTTAGTACCCATAATTTTATTCATTTTAAGATATCCAAGGAATTAAATCACTTCTTATATCCATCACCAAAGTGTCAAGTGATGGTTGCAAATGGAGGAACTATAAATCTCTGGAAAGTTCCATAATATAAATATAACCATGGGGAGATATCTTTCTAATAGTCCAATTATTTCTATTCCAATGGGTGATGCTAATGTTGTACTAGGAGTCCAATGGTGACAATATTTGCGGATGATAACTTTCAATTTTAAGGAACTTTTCTTGATTTTTTTTGGGAAGGAAAGGAAGTTCAATTAAGGGGTATCATAGGGAAGCTAGTAAATATAATAAGCTCTAATGGCATAACAAAGCTTCTGAAGAAAGAACAACGGGGTGTAATTGCACAATTATTCTCACTAGAGGTTCAAACATCAAAATAATCTATTTCTCCAGATGTCCAAAAATTCTTCGACAATCATTCCAAGGTGTTGGAGAATCCAAAAGGCCTACCACTTATTCATGATCATGATCATGATATTCATTTATTTTAAGGAAGTTTTCCTTCAAAAATCAAGCCTTATAGATATCCTTATGCCTAAAAGAGTGAAATTTAATGTATTGTTGCATAAATGTTAGAGGCTCGTATAACTTAATGTAGTGAAAGTTATTTCTCAACTCCAGTAGTATTGGTGAACAAGAGGGATGGATCATGGCATATGTGTTTGGATTATAGGGAGACCAAAAAACCAACTATCAAAGATAAATTTCCCATTATTATCATTGATGAATTATTGGATGAATTACATGGATAAATTTTCTTCACCGAGTTGGATATTCGTTTAGGATATCATCAAATTAGAATGAAGCCTGAAGACATCCCAAAAACAAAATTCATAACTCATGAAGGTGATTATGATTTTTTGGTCGTTCATTTTGGCCTTAGTAATGCGCCTTCCACATTTCAAGGTTTGATGAATTCCATTTTCAAACCTTTCCTTAGAATTTTGTTTTTAGTATTTTTTGATGATATACTAATCTATAGAAAGTATTATAAATATAATGTTTGACATGTTGACAGGGTGCTCAAAATATTGGAGAAGAAACAATTATATTCAAAAACATCCAAATGTTTCTTTGGAATAGAGGAGGTGGAATATTTGGGTCATATTGTATCTCATGAGGGTGTTAAGGTATACCCTAACAAAATTAAAGCCATTAAGGAATGGAAAATCCCCACAACCATAAAGCATATTAAAGGATTTCTTGGGTTGACAGGGTATTATTACATGTTTGTTAAGAATTATGGGAGAATACTATCACCTCTCACATCATTACTATAGAAAGATGCATTTTCTTGGACTCCCACAACAACGAATGCCTTTAAACATCTTAAATAAGTAATGTTCCAACCACCAGTCTTAGCTACACTAAAGTTCAATTTTTTTTTTTATTGTGGAATGTGATGCCTTCAGAAATGGAATTGGTGTTGTTTTAATGAAAGAAGGAAGACCCATTGATTTTGAAAGTCATACAATCAAAGAAAATTATTTACACAAACCTATTTATGAGAAAGAAATGTTGTCAATATTGCATGCACTAAAGCAATGGTGACCTTACCTAATGAGAAGCCACTTCAAGGTAAAAACATATCATGATAGTCTTAAATACTTTTTGGAGAAAATATTATCTTCAAAAGAGCAACAAAAATGGGTGACAAATATGGTGTGTTATGACTTTGAAATCATCTACAGAAAAGGTAAGCAAAATACTATTGTAGATGCACTCTCAAGAAATGATGAATATGTGAAAGCATTCCTTTGTTCAATTTCTACTATCCAACCTCAGCGGATAACCAAAGCAAGGGATGAATGCAAGAATGATGAAGAGGTGTGGTCACTCATTCAAAAGTTGCAGAAAGATCCCAGTAGATCTGATAAATTTAGTTGAAAAAATGATTCATTATGATACAAAGATTGCTTATATCCTTGTAAGAATTCCCAACTCAAAGAAAATATTAATTTTGAATTGCACACCTCTTCCTTAGCAGGGCACTCAGGAAGGATAATTTTTAGGATGGCCTTAAATATGATATTCCGAAGTTTGTGGCAGGATGTTTGGTTTTCCAACAAAATAAAGTTGAGACAATTAAGACCCCTTATCTGTTACAACCTTTAGCCATTCCAACTCAATGTTGGGAGGAGGTCTCAATGGATTTTATCACAAGTTTACCCATGTATGAAGGAAAGAGATTCATAATGGTGGTAGTTGATAGACTTACCAAGTATGCACACTTTTTTACTTAATGTAATCTTTTTAAAGCTAGTACAGTTTCTAGGGCATTTATGGAAAAAAATCAAAAGATTCATGGATACCCAATGATTATAGTAAGTGACAGAAATCGCATTTTCACCAAAAATTTTTGGAGAAAATTATTTTCTTGTCTTGGTACTCAATTAGCTGATAACTTATCTTATCATCCTCAATCTAATGGGAAAACTAAGACAGTGAACAAATGTTTTTCCAGGATATCTTCATTACTTTGTATCTGATAAAAAAACATAATGGTCAAGTGGTTACCTCTAGTTGAATAATGGTATAACACTTCCTTCCATATTGCAGCAAAAATGACCCCTTTTATGGCACTTTATTGATATCATCCATCATCCATGACATCATATTTAAGAGAAAAATCTAAGGTTCAAGCAGTGGAATATCACATCAAGCATCAAGAAAATGTTCTCCAACTCTTAAAGGATAACCTTAATATGACACAAAATCAGATAAAACAATAGGTATATTAGTATCATAGTGAAAAAATATTTTATGTAGCTGACTAGTTATTTTTTTGGCTACAAACATACAAACAAATGTCTCTCAAACAAGCTAAGAAGGATAGTAAATTAGCACACAATTACTATAGTCCTTACAAGGTGTTGCAAAAGATTGGTACTATGGCATACAAATTGGAGTTGCGTGTATATTCCCAAGTACACCTAGCTTTTCATGTTTCATGTTTAAAGAAGGTTATTCATGATAAGCGTCTAGTTAAAACAGTGTTGTGAGAACTTGACCAAGAAGGAAAAATCATATTTGAGCCTAAATCATTCCTGGAAACAAGAACCCCACAAATACGAAATTGATCAATTTTAGAGTATCTCATTAAGTGGAAGAACTTATCCATTGAATATTCCACATGGGAAGATGAGAATTTTGGATAGAAGCATCCAGAACTACTCAGGCATTGAGGATACTACTTTTTTTAAGGAGAGGGGCATGCTAGGTCCATATAATACTACTTTATACCAAATATTGTCAATTTTGTACCCTTACATTATTATTGTTACATAGGCTCTGATTATATTTTGACCCCTTAGACTCTTATATATGAAAAAAAGGCCTTGTCATTTGCATTATCCAAGAATTGTTCATTTATTTAATGTAAAGGATGTCCCCCCCTTGAACATGATACTTTTTAATTCATTGATCTATATTTTGTGAGCTAGTTGCATAACATTTTTCTCTAAATGTTGTAGAGCATCCAGATACTTGGCAATCCACTCCTGAATTTGGTCCATTTCTTTGTTGGATAATTTCCGAAGTTTTACCACTTCTTGTGCTTTCTTTTGGATGCTAGAGAGGGTAGCCAACACCTATTGTATAAGTATCATCTTGTTATATATCCATGCCATGGTGTCCTGCATTGGCCCTAATTCTTCCTGCATGGTTGACTTCCATTCTATGGTGTTGACACTTTGTGATGACAACCATTGTTTCTCTACTGCAAGATGTTCCGCTTGTTGCTTCATCACAACATGTTCTCTTCTCAGCTTGGCATTCTCATTCAAAAAATACTCAGAATTATCCCGTGTCATTTTAGTGAGTGCAACATTTTCCGCCATCACTTCCCTAGGATTCCTTCAAGTGTTAGTAGTCAACACCTTCTCCATAGAATTTGAGACTATATTTTAAGGATCATTGGGAAAGTATGTTGGAAAGTAGGATAACACGGATAGCGGGGTTGAATCACTATTGTAGGAGTTTTGATAATTAACACATTTCTTTTACTTTATGCAAGAATATTCAAAAACAATTAAATACTTCAGTAATTAATAAGCATAATAGGAATCAATTATCTCAATGTAACACACACAGAACAAGAAAATTTTATGAACTACTCTTCAATTAATTCACAAGGCAACCTATAACTTCTTGTTACAATTCTCTAGCTACAACTAGCAGGAAGCTACAACTCCCTTGTTTATCATCTGCAACTGAATGAGGATACAACCACAAGTATTTTCCAGCACCCAACAGAAGGAGCACCAACCACTGATCTACAAGCTACAACTTCCTTGAAACTAACTCGTTCATCTTTCATCTATTTTCATACTAGAAACAATGAATTCCTTCTCTGCTTTAAAAAATAAATAAATTCATCAATCACCAACACCTTCAATAGTCTATGATACTTGAGAAACACGAATAACAATCCTAACTCGATCATGCAAGATCTCATATATCTTCTCTCTCTTACTAAACAATTTGCTGAAGCCTCCTTATAAAGAAGTTTTGGCTTCTTCTTCTTTTGATTGTTACATGCGTTCTTGGTTTTTTCCTTTGTACTATTTATTTCAGTCTTCTAACTATGTTCAACATGTTCTCTAACCCTGATCATCCTTTACTGCAAGTTAAACAAATCCATTTCTCTCCTTTTGGAAATTCTTTCCTTTCAGAGGTTTTAGTAGTGCTTATTTTATTTTTATTTGTATTTAACTTTGGTGTAATTGCTAATTTTACTTCTAAAACTAATAATTCTTCCATTTTGAGCTTAATCCCCTTTATCTCTAGCCCTTTTCTTCTTTTCTTCCATACGACTAGGTCTTTGCAACCATTGGCCAAGGCTTTTAGGCACTAAGACACTTTATGCCCTACACAGACTTAATTGCCTTTGTTAATGGGATGCACACCATTGGTCTTGTTTCTACGTGAAACGACCAAAGGCTAGGTCCTGGCACTAAGGCTAGTGCTCCCAAACATGATGCTATTTATTTTCGCCTCTACATAAATTGTCGCGGTCTATTTGTCAGGTTGATGTCTCCTGTGGGGGCCACCATTGATTTCTGTTGCATTAGATTTTTATCTTTGTCTCCCATCACCCACTTCTTGGTGCTTCCATTGTGATATGTTAATAAGCCCATCGAGGTCTACCCTATGGGATGAGTTGTCCCAATGGGATCGTCCCATTGTAGCAAGAGCCAATAGAAAATATTTTTGGGTTATGTCCACTGCCTCGTCATCTCGATGCCTCTTGCTCGGTCCATCTTGTTACAGATGCATTTCGGCACATCACTACCATCATCTAGATCAGTGTTTAAGGGCTCATCAAACCCTAATTTTAGTTTCTACATGGCCTAAACAAGTCACCCTTTTGATTTCCTCCTTCCCAGATAGTTTCATGACATGAAGACACCCTGAAATGACCTCTAGAGGGACCAGTGTAGGTAGGCCCATGTAAGGTTGCGCTGCAGAGCAGTTGAGTCCATGCCAAGGTGCTCTATAGAGAACTTAGGCCTCCTTTCACCCACGCTAGGTGATTTTGAGCAAAATTCACATAGGATTTGGGGAATATTCTTATCTTTTGGATTCTTCTAAAAGTTTCCCTCACTTATCAACTCCTATGAGCTTGAAAATTGACCAGGAATGAATTAATATGCATCCTATCCTCTCATCCCTTCCCCCACGGAACTAATTCGAAGTATGGAAGACCATTCAATACCACCATTTATGACAAAACCTCCTTCATCTCCCTATAAATTGACCAATCATCTAAGTGATCAGGGGCTAGACTATGTTGAATTATAAGGAGATAACGTTGCTATGAGAATTTTCTTTAAAGAAAGTATTGGAATGCTCCAAATTTGTCATACTTTTGATGTGATGTGGATTCGATCCAAGCTGGAGGAGTGACCTCGAACCAGACATGATGGTTGTAATTCCTTCTTGTATTCAATAAAGTATTTGAACCTTTTTCCCATATGCTTAACTTGTTATATGATGCTTATATGTGTGAATGTATCTGATTCCATTTACTTGTATTCAATAGATCTTTTTCTTTGATCGATTCTTTGTCTTATGTTGATGTTTACAGGTACTTGTCAAGCGTGTTAAGTATGGGAAGGAGTGAGAGGATCGATACAAAGGAGACTAGAGGAAAGATAAACTACAAGTAGCTCTTCTCATCTTCTTTGTCTTATCTATTGCTTATAGGAAAAGACTAAAATGCTTTAAATTGTTGCTCTAGATATGGCTACTTATCTAGGGAATTAGTATTTGTCCGTAGATACCAAATTCTCCCAAAGAATTGGCGACTCCGCTGGGGAATATCATCCTTCCTAGTAGCTTATCCACCTCCTAAGACATTCTTTCATACCATACTTGTGTTCATTGATTGTATTTCAGCTCTTTTGCATCGAATTGTGGCCAAAACTATTTCAAATTGCCTTTTGAAATGGCTTACTGTCACCAGCTCACACCTGTGAGGGACACAATGTGCTGCAGAGCACCCTTGTCTTAGGGACAGTTCTCTGAAGTGCACTGTCTCTCATTCAGGGCTGTGTCGATCCTCCTAGGGTCAATTTCCCACCTTTGGAATGAGTTTTTGCCAACTTTTCTCTGTTTGTTTGTTTGCTTATTGATCAATGAATGTCATGTCTCAGAGAAAAAGTTTCTATCCCCTTTTATAGCCCTACTTTGACTTAATTGATTAATGTTTCTTAAGTTTTTTCTTTGTCATTATCAATCTATAGTCAAATTTAGAATATATTTGATTAATCTTTTCTTGAAAGAAAGTGTCGTAAAATTATTATTTTCCTTTGAAACAGAACTTTCGTAAAGTCTTCGTTCTTGCTAAAGATTGATTGATTGTATGTGCATTAGGTTCTTTTTTGTTTATCATAACCTTAAGGGATAAGAAAAGAAAAACTTGCATCATTCATATTGTAGTTTGTGAATGTTTGATAGGAATAGCAAGGGAAATTGCATTAGGTGTGCTCTTTGCTCTTTGTCAAAGATCCGATTGCTCTATCCCTACTAGCTAACATTTTCATTGTTCAATGGAATGAGAAGAATTCTTATCATATTAGTTGAATTTTAGGAATTTCAAACATACATCACGTGGTGAACCTTGAAAGGAAAATTCTAAAGAAGATCAACTTAAAACTCATTTGAATTAACCTAATGGAGCATTGTCACTTAATGAAAAACATTTAGTGGTTCTAGGATAGAGACGTGTTTGAGTATTGTAAAACAAAGTAGTTATCACTAAATTGTCTGCAATACATCCTGAGTGAGATACCTCATTTCATGCCATGAGTATATTGTAGCTCGTCCACGTACCTTTGGGTATATAGGGCGGTGTTACAGTACGCAAAGTATATGGGAATGCTCTCACTATGCGGTTTTGATTTGGACAACGCTTATATGGATTGGACCTACAAGTACTTTCGGGCATATATGGGAGGACAACACTAGGTTTCTATCCATCCTTATGTAACCGAGTTGGCCACCTTGTACACTGTGATACACTAAACATATCATTCACAGAGATTGCCTACTAGTGCTTCTCGATTTGCCGGGAGGTATTCTGCAGTTCACAATTGCTTGGTAATCCTTTTGCCTAGATAATCCCTCTTTTGTTTTGTTTTTTACTTTCATTAAAATAAATTTAGTTGACCGTGGATAACATTCTCCCCATCACTCCTTAGTTGCTCTTATGTTGAGACATATGGCAACAAATCCGAGGTCCATCGATCAAGGAATTCCTTTTCATGGGAATCCTATTCCTTTTCCTCCTTTTGGAAATATTGGTGCTCCATATATGGCTACATTGTCCCTTCCGGGATTTACCATTGGCTTGTTAGTATGGTTTTTTTTCAACCTCCTTGGTTCAAAATATCATGATTTCTCTACAATTGAGTACACCTCCAACTGGACAAAATCAACCTCCAGGTGATCCTAAAGTTAACCCTTTGCCTTCTTCCTCAGTTGTTTCTTCCTCCCCTTCTTCCTCTTCGCCTGGTGAAAGTATTGGTACTAGTAACCAGTTGGCTAAGAAGAAGAATAAAGGGAAGAAGAAGAAGAAGATACAAATTCAACAAAGGGACAACCACGAAACCATTGCTTTGAATGCAACATCTGATGAGAAACCATTCGTCAAGTTTCACAAAGTTCGATATCCATGCAAACTTTGTGCGGGAGACCATCTTCTTCGAAATTGTCCTAATATTCCTCAGATCTTAGAAGAATGGTCTTCTCGTTCACATCATCCTATGTCAACAATTTATGGAGATCATGCTAGTGACACACCATCAACTAGTGGTAGTAAAGTTCATCGAACCAAGGGTAAATTTAAGTTTCCCTATAGGTTATTTTAAGGTAATCACCTCATTCACCTTTGTCCCTATCTGGATGAAGCCAAAAAGGTGTTGGATAACAGTCGTACTTCTCCGTAGTGACTTCCATCTGGTTACAGGAGACTCTCCCTTAATCCTTTATTAGCTAATGAATTGACTGACTCAAATCAATCATTGGTCAAACCTACTCTCTCTGAAAGTGAATCCTATGAGTCTATACCCAATCCAAATCAACTATTCGAGGAAACAATTGACCCAATTTCACCTTCAGTTAATCGTACCTTTCCTAAAGAGAGTGAATATGATACCAGTCAGGTTCTTTTCATTTCTTTAGATTCAAATGAGCTTGGGGGAAATCCTCCTATTCCATTAAGACAAGAGGAAAATCCTCCTGTTCTCGTAACTCAATGGGTTTATTCTCCCGTTTCTACCATACCCCCTCCAAGCAGTCTGGTCACTTCCTTTGATTAGAATCAACTAGCAGGATTTTGTCTTCCTTCTTATGTGCCTTTCCAGATCATAGTACAGGTTTGTAATATGATTGTATCTGGCACTATTATAGATGAAGGTGCATCTGTGAGTATCCTTTCCTCGACTACTTGGCAAGCGCTCAGTTGACTACTGGTTGTGCCAGTTACCCAGAATATGTTGGCTTTCAACAGAGGAACCAATCAACCATAAGGGATCCTTCCTCAGTTGCCTATTACTTTGGGAGGAAAAATTGTTTATCTCAATGTGATGGAAGTCCCAAGCCCTTTATATTACAACTTACCTCTTGGGTGCGACTATGTTTATGATATGGGAGTTACTGTTTCAACACTCTTTCAAATGATTTGTTTCCCGCGTGAAGGCAAAATTGTCACCATTGACCATCTTTCATTTCCCGGTCCAAATATGGCTTCTAGTCAACCATCTTCCCTAAATGGTATTTTTGTACCAATGATATCATCCCCGCCATGGGTTAATTATTTGGCAACCCATTCCATGCCTACATCAATTGACGATCAATTTAGTGATGTGTACATTATTTACTGGGGCATTGGAACTAGCTGTCTCTAATGGATTCCTTGCTATGAATCCCTTCCAGAGGATTGTTCTCCCATCTGATGAGAACCTCTTGTAAGTCATGATCTCTTATGAGTCGTGATCAAGGAACATGGGGATAGTTCCTTGTCTTGTGTCAACCTCATTAAAAAATGAAACAAGGAACATGAGGATAGTTATTTTACTATGTCAACCTCATTAAAAAATGAAACAGTCCTATGAGGATAGTTCCTAGTCTTATGTCAACCTCGTTCAAAAATGAAACAAGGAGTACGAGAATAGTTCCTTGTCTTATGTCAAGATCATTAAAAAATGAAAGAAGGAATCTGAGCAAAGTTCCTTGTCTTGTTTCAAGCTCATTAAAAAATGAAACAATTTTCCCTAGAGCAAAGTTCCAAGTCGAGTCTTTCATTAGATCTCATAAAATGCTAGTCGATTTTTTCACTTGATCTCATAAAAGAACCTTCATTCCATCCACATGATAGCCACGAGTAGTCTACTTAGGTGAATGTAATGAAGCTTGTGGGTCATGCACCTAGTGGTAAAGTTAAGTTTCCCTGTAGGTTATGTGAAGGGAATCACCCCATTCACCTTTGTCCCTATCTGGATGAAGCCAGGAATGTGTTGGATAACCATCCTACATTGCAGTGACTTCCATCTGGTTACAGGAGACTCTCCCTTTCATCATGTTGGGGGCATGTAAACCAATCTCATCCATAGTTATTTGTTTCTAAGTTGTGTAAAAATGAAACTGAATTCAAGCATAGTTCTTCGTTTTAATCTTGTCTAAAAATGAAACTGAATCCAAGCATAGTTTTTCATTTCATGCTTGTGTAAACATGAAACTAAATCCAAGTGTAGTTCCCTATGGTTCAAGCTTGTGTAAAAATGAAGCCATCTCCATTTTAACCCTTGTGATTTCCATTCTATCATCCTTTTTCATCAAATGAGCCTTGGTTTTTCTCCTTCCATTGTCACTATCTGCTTGGCCAATCACACGCTTTCACTTGGTTGTTTTACCCTTCTTGAGGAACAGTTGCAATGAGTGGTCTTATTAGCCAACCTCTTCACATAAATCAACATGTTTTCAAAAGTTCCAACATAACCAGAACCAATTTTTATCTTAGACACCATTCATTCCTTAAAGCGGAGTCCTCTTTAAGCTCTTTTCAGATTCTCGAAATACGAAAAGATTATCGAGAACTTTTCATTTTCATCTCATTAATGGATTGAAAATGACATCTACTCAGTATAAGTTTAACCATTTTTCGAGATGAGATAGATTATTTATGAAAAAGGAATACATTGACTGCACATGGTCAATAGGTTCTCTCTCATATTGTTTTATGTTTTTTCAGGCTTGAGAGACAAATTTACGAAAAAGAACTTGTGGATTTTATTTTTGTCCCTTTTCAAACTCTCTAAACATGAAAAGGATCGAGTTATCTTTGTTGTTAAACTCATTAAAACATCAAATAGCAACAAACTTGTCCATCTAGACAAGACCGAGTTTCAACTTCTTTAGACTCATTAAAACATCAAATAGCGATGGATTCACCCGAAGGGTGGAATTATACAACAATCATATGTTATCCTCCTCAAGCTTGATAAAAATAAAGAGGTATTAGTCAGCAATGACTGGGGAAAATGGGAAAAATGGTGTTAGGCCCCTATACTACTAGTGTAACCCCTTATTGTTATTAGTATAACCCACTTATTATATTTATGTACCCATGTAGTGCCCATATTGTTACTATTGTGCCCCATAGAAGCCCACTATTGTTATTATTGTGCCCTTACATTATTATTGTTATGTCGGCTCTGATTATGTTATGACCCCTTAGACTCCTATATATAGAAATGAGGGCTTTTCATTTGTATCATCCAAGAATTGTTCATTTATGTAATGTAAAGGAGGTTGCCCCCTCAAAGAGTCTAAATTCTAAGGTATTGATCTATCATTTCTATCTTTTCTTGAGCTGGTTTCATAAAATTTGGTATCAGAGCTTTGGATTCTAGGGTTTCGCTGCTCCAAACAGGTCATCATGGCATTTTCGCTATAACTTTTTTTCTGTGATGTTTTAGAAGTCATAAAAAAAACCCATTTGAGAATAAATCGCGCTAAACATTGGGTCCAAATGTCAAGTATTTTAGCGCAATATTTGCAGAGATATGATCTAAGGAAGTTTGCCTTTTTGCAGACTCCTGAATTACATTCCAAACAGGTGACCTGGGGAAAATCGTCATAACTTTCTTTCTGATCATCGGATTGAAATTTCACAAGAAGGTACAGAAAGAGGACGGACTGTAGTTTTCTTTTATATATTTTTTAGAGTCAAATCTTGAAACAGTGACACGTGGCACTTCATACAAGTTTACTCTACTGAACTAGTCTACAATTAGGTCACTACGGGAGATTGTGCATAACTATTTCTTGGAGAATCCAATTTGGATCAGAATAGTGGCATTTGAAAGAGGACACAAAAGGCTACTACAGATTGAAATTTCAAAACTTAAAGATCCAAAAGTACAGAGTTACAATCGTTTCAAGGTCGAGCTCCTAAAATTAAGAAAAAGCAAGATGAGGAAGTTTGATGGCAAGGATCCGGTAAATTGGATACTTCAGATGGAGCAATATTTTGATCTACATGGTGTACAACTGTTACAAAAGGTATGTATTGCATCTTCATATTTAGAACCATATCAATTTTTATGGTACAAAGGGCTTTTTTCTTGTAAAAAACTTGTTACGTGGTCAATTTTCACGAAGGAAATGATAGCACATTATGAGGATACAAAGAGCAACACCTTCTTTAGAGCAACACCACAAAAATTGGAAAGAGTAAAAGGGCTTTGTGACATAGTGGAAAGAAAAATTATGGAAACCAGGAAGCGTACCCCTCACAACTATAAAGATGGTAGTGTTGTTTCTCCTAGCCTTCCACAACCTACAAGGGTTACACCACAACAATTGGAAGAAAAAAGAGAAAAAGGGCTTTGTTACAATTGTGATAGAAAATGCACTAAAGGTCATAAGTGTGCTGAGAAGATATTATTTTACATAGAATATGAAGAGGAGGAAGAAAAAGATCAAGAAGATATACGCCAGGACCCCACCCCAGAGAAAGAAGAAATGAATCAGACCATATCTTGTAAAGCATTGGCAAGAATTACCACTCCTCAAACTCTCAAGATAGAAGGAAATATCAAGAAGAAAAAGGTGCAAGAAGTGAAAGATCACATCGAGAAAGAAGAAATGAATCCAACCATATCTTGTAATTCATTGTTAGAAATTAACACTCCTCAAACTATCAAGATAGAAGGACATATCACGAAGAAAAATGTTCAAGAAGTGAAAGATCACATCGAGCATCAAGAAATGAATCCGACCATATCTTGTAAAGGATTGGAAGAAATTACCACTCCTCAACCTCTAGAGATAGAAGGACATATCAAGAAGAAAAATGTTCAAGCATTGAAAGATCACATCGAGCATCAACAACAAGTTCTCCAACTTTTAAAGGATAACGCCACTTCGGTGCAAAATCAAACGAAACAACAGGTAGATCAACATCGTAGTGAAAAATGTTTTGATGTAGGTGATTGGTTATTTTTACCGCTACATCTCAAGCAAGCTATTTATGAGAAGGAAATGTTGGCAATACTACATGCACTTAAAAAATGGCAACCTTACCGAATGAGAAGACTCTTCAAGGATGAGGATGTGGAAGCATTGTTTTGTGCTATTTATATTATCCAACCAGATTAGATAAATGAAGTAAGGGATGAATGGAAGAAGGATGAAGAAGTATGGCCACTTATTCAAAAGTTACAAAAGATCCCAATTCAAACAATATTGCCAGAAATTGAAGAGGAAGGAAATATCATATTGGAACCTGGAGCAGTCACAGACACAAGAACCCGACAGCTACAAAATCGATCAATTTCAGAGTATCTCATTAAGTGGAAGAACTTACCTGCTGAATATTCCACATGGGAGGACAAGAATTTTATACAGAAGCATCAAGAACTACTCAGGCGTTGAGGACAACACTTTTTGAAGGAGAGGGGCATGTTAGGCCCCTATACTACTAGTGTAACCCCTTATTGTTATTAGTATAACCCACTTATTATATTTATGTACCCATGTAGTGTCCATATTGTTACTATTGTGCCCCATAGAAGCCCACTATTGTTATTATTGTGCCCTTACATTATTATTGTTATGTCGGCTCTGATTATGTTATGACCCCTTAGACTCCTATATATAGAAAGGAGGTCTTTTCATTTGTATCATCCAAGAATTGTTCATTTATGTAATGTAAAGGAGGTTGCCCCCTCGAAGAGGCTGAATTCTAAGGCATTGATCTATCATTTCTATCTTTTCTTGAGCTGGTTTCATAACAAATGGGAAAACCACTTTATGGTTGCAGGTCGCTCTTGAACATGACACTTTCACTCCATCATCATGACTATTTGCGTTGGGTTATTAGCATGATGGTTATCATAGCATTGGTCTATCATACCATCCATCACTTTTTTGGGGCCAATGCTAACAATTCATTTCAGTGTCACTGACATGTTCAATAGAAGTCATCCAGTCAAAATTCATCCTTTGCAATACCATAAACCTTCATTTTCATCACCGCCATTCTTGACCTTTGTGTTGTTAGTCAAGTTCCATCTCTAAAATCATTACACTCATTTTGTGTTGTTGATGTGGGATACATCAACGACCTCCTGCGATGAGTCGCCTCTTGTCCACATCAACACATTATCAAAGAAGTTGACTTAGAAACACCCTTTCAGTACCTTGAGGCTTACATGCATCAATGGCAGGTTTCTCACTTCTGGCGATAGGTTGACATCACTGGCTTTCAACCAAAAGAATTTGTATGATGTTCGACATCAAAACATCCATCCACACCATGCAGAATGTACTGCAGTACCTTGAGGATCATTATCATTATTGGTGATTTCTCTCGCGTCTATTAACAACTTACATCATTTGCTGGTAATCAGACGATGTCTGCCCATGTTCGACATCAGATGATATATTCACATGGTTAGACTCATACTTGATTGAATGATTGAACATGATAGAAGACCCCGAATCTAGTTTCATCCATCCAGGCTTCGATTTCAAAAGTACTAAATCATATGTACAATGGCTTGACATTGACAGTCAATCCCATCATGGGTCTATATCTGTAGATGACTATCTATGTACATGTAATGAAAGTTTACAAGCTCAGCATGGGTATGCCTTCCCTTAGCGATTCTTGTAAAAATTAAAATATCATGATATATGTATTGTAATTGATGCAGGTCACCTTCCACTTCGAAACATCCTCATCACATCGTAAAGCATTTCATTCGACATTTGCATTTTTCGACTTCATGCTTTAGGGGGCAGTTGTTACAGATCTATTTGGGCACATCACTCCCATCATCCAGATCAATGTTTTAGGGCTCATCAAACCCTAATTTCATTTGCTATATGCCCTAAACAAGTCACCCTTTTGAATGCCTCCTTCCCAAACAGTTTCATGACATCAGGGCATCCTGAAATGACCTCTAGAGGGACCAGCGCAAGTAGGCCCATGTAAGGGTGCATTGCAGAGAAGTTGAGTCCATGCCAAGGTGCTATGTAGAGCACTTAGGCCTCCTTTCACCTACATTGGGCAAGTCTGAGTGAAATTCACATAGGGTTTGGGGAATATTATTATCTTTCGGAGTCATCTTGAAGGTTCCCTCAATTATCAACTCCTATGAGCTCGAAAATGGATGAGGAATGAGTTAAAATGCAGACTATCCTCTCATCCCTTCTGTTACACTAAAAAATGTCACCATGACTATTTACAGTTAGTATGGCTCAATCAACAGTCATGCTACCCTCTTAGGCAAGTCTTATGCCTCTGCTATCCATCTCAAACTCAAAGAAGAGAGAAAGTCTTGTAAAAAATGTGTTTATCTCTGGGGACGCAGGTTCTCTCAAGCCTTAGCTGCGGGGACACTTACAATGTTCACAAAGACTGCGTCTTTGGACGCTCTGTACATTAAGGGACAGATGCGTCCTTCTGTAAAAGGCAAAATGCGCAAGTTTCATCTTAAAAAAGTTACTTGTGGTTACTTCTAGAACTTTCTAGAGGTCGGTTTGATGAAATGGATGCGCCTCCAGTTGGTTCATGTATCCCTATTAAGGAGGAACTTATCCCATCAATAAGGGAGCTATCCCACCCAAAGAGGGGGATTATCCCATTGATGGTGGACCTGAATAACCTCTTTACAGCACTATAAATAAAGGCATTGAGCCAGAGGGAGGAGAGGTTGAAGCTATACATTTTCTTTGGGTAAATGCTGCAGGAATTAGGACTCCCATTTAGAGCCTTGTGAGGAGAGATTTTCTTTGCTTGATTCTACTTGGAAGTGGGTGAGCTTTGTCAAAGTAGAGGAAAACCCTTGATCGACCCTGGGAGGAACTTGCACAACACCAAGGCCAGGTTGTAAGAGTTTCTTTGTTTCGTTATTAATACAAACTGGTTCATTTTTCTCAATAGCTTGTGTTAATGAGTTATTTCATGTGTTCCTTGGTCTGCATGTTGAATATATGTTTTATTATATGAGATGCAAGTGCTTGGTAATTGTTTGATTGTTTGTGGTTGCAGGAATTGATGTGAAGGAGGAGCTCACCCGGATCGGCAAGGACGGACTACAACAACAACGTTTTGGAATAAGGTAAGCCTAAACACTTGTAGTTTTCATGTTTTAAAAGGTGTATTTAGAGAAAGATCACTCCATTTTGTCTTGTTTGTCATTAGAATGTCTTAGACTTCTAGGAAGGTCAGCTGTGTCCGTACCCTTGACCAATTCCGTGCGACAAATTGGCAACTCCGCTGGGGAATCCATTAATGAGAAAGTCTTTTCCTTTGTGTGAACTTTGCTCTGAGAAAATCATTTTTATTTTCTGGTTTTTTACTGTGAGAATTAGTATTTGGGTGGCTTAGCTTTAGATTTAGTTAGATTTGGTTTTTCTTAACTTTTCCAGAAGGACGCACCCTCTGAGTACTGCACAGTGCATCTTTGGACGCGCTGTTGCCGTTTGCACAGAGCGGGCCCGCACCTGTTCTAACGGGTTGCCTGCGTCTTCCTGTAAAAATTTAGGAAAACTCCATTTTTGCTTTAATTGCTTTTAGATTTTGTTTTTTCTTAGTGTTTTCTGCCCAGATCCTTTAGTACCCTGTCAAAAATTTTCACCTAAACTTGTTTCATTAGCATTCCTGCTTTTAGCTTTCATCAATTGGGTGTTTTGAGTCTCTTTTTTGAGATATTCTTGATTTGATTTCCTTTGATCATTACTTGGAGGTTTGTCTCAGTCTTTTCACAATTTTGCATCTTTTTGCTTTTGTTTTTGCAAAAAAATTTCCCCGTCATTCGCCAGGGGGGGCTAAATTGCGTATGAGTGTTAATCGCCTTTGAGTGTTTTTATGTTTTGATCTTTGGAACTCTCACCCAATTTTCTCGACTTCCACTTGATTGGTTCTTAGATTACATTAGAATCATCTTGTGTTTGAGAATTCTCTTGCATAGATCACATTTGCATAATTAGAATTCTCCTTTTCGGAATATGAATGAAAAATGTGCATAGATTACATTTGCATACTTTTCAAGTGAATTGTGCATAGATTACAATTGCATAGTTTACATTCTGAAAAATCAAATGTAGATTTAGATCAATTTTCTTTGATTTGAATTTGCATAAAAATAAAAATGAAAAAATGGTTTGGAATTGATTTGCATTAGTTTTTCTTAATAAAATTAGTGCATTAGAGAATCTGTTATATTTTCTCTTAGTGATCAATTTTTGCATTGTTGGAAGTGAATGGAAACTCTCTCCTTACTTTAGTTAGGATTCAACGAATTGAAAAGATTACATTATCATATTCGATTGCATTCAGTTGAGTCGGGTCATAACACCATTGGTTTCGTATCCATTTACCCATTTGAGTAATAACAGCCTTAATAACACAGCGCTTAATTAAAATTCATCTAGTAATTTTTACATTTCTAGGGCTCTGAAGCACCAACATAGCTTAGGCTAGTGTCTTGGAGTAGGTGAGTACTTAACTCTCCAAGACAGTAAAACCAAACAGATAGTTTATCTTGAGTAGAATAAATCCAATTGTTTCAATTGCACTCTGGGAAAGCTCCTCTTAAAGGAGAAGCACGAGCTCGTGTCCAAACCAGTGAGGGGATCATTCCCCCCTCGTTGGGAACGACGCCAGACAGTACGTATTACGAACGGTAAACCTCGGATTAACCATTGTCGAGGAGCCAGGGGTCACTTATCGGTAAACCTTGGATTGTTGTCAAGGAGCCGGTAAGGGGATTGAGCTTGCTACTCTGCCCTTGCGTGCTGTCGGAGTTTAGACTGTTCCCCCAGGTGTATTTGTTACTATTGGTGACCTTAGTGACCATAATATTTAGGGTTCTACCGAGGTGACGGTGGAGGGAAGGTCCCACTGTACCTGGAGCAGACGTCGGTTATACTCACTTGGATTTTTCGGGGGGTTCACTTCACTCGAGACGGTTAAAGTGGAGGAACTTGGTCCAGTCTATTCATTAAGCAAGTTGTCGGGGTAACTGTTCCACCCACCACTTCTGTACTGAATTCTGCGATGTTGGATTTCATCACCAACTAGTGTTTTCAGTCCGGAAGGCTACTGTTTGTGTGTGGTTTGACTCCTAGATTTGATAGCGCGTGTTAATTTGTTTGTTTTTACTTTTAGAGACCATAGGTGTGAATTGTGAATTTTAATTGTTAGGTGTGAATTGTGAATTGTTAATTTTAGTTTTAAATTTTTAATAAAATTCACAGAAGTTGAATATAATGGCAAATGTTCCGGAATTTATCAACCTAGGAACCCCTCCTAACGAGAATCCTAGTACATTTCCTTACTTTGGAAATGTTGGTCCTCCCTATATGGCTACTTTGTCATTACCTGGATTTACAATAGGTTTACCAATATGGTTATTTTCGACTTCGTTGGCCCAAAGTACTCCAATTGTTCCACCTCAACCGAATGCTTCACAGAGTTCACCATCTCAACATAATCAACCTTCTGTTGACCCTTTACCTTCTTCGCCTAATTTTTCTTCCTCCATTTCTTCCTCTTCGCCTGGTAAAAGCCTTGATGCTAGTAACCAGGAGGCTAAGAAGAAGAAGAAAGGGAAGAAGAAGAAGAAGAAGAAGAAGCAAGATAAGAAAGAAGTCAACCAACCAACCATGGCTGTAAGTGTTAGTTGTGTTGAGGAAAACTCCGACATGCATCGTAAACCCAAATACCCTTGCAGGCTATGTAAGGGTGACCACTTCCTTGTTAATTGTCCTGGTATTCCAAAGGTCTTGGAAGTATGGTCAGAAAAATCTCATCAACTTTCTATTGATCCATCAACCAGTGATAGTCAGGTTCCTGGGAAAAAGGGTAAAGTTAGGTTTCCTTATAAGTTATGCAAAGGGAGTCATCAAACTCACATTTGCCCTCACATGGATGAAGCCTCGAAATTGTTGGAAAACCTTCCTGTTTCACAGCAAGAATTTCCAACTGGTTACCGTAAACTTTCTCCCAACCTACCGTCAACTGACGGAGTGATTGATCTAAATTCAAATAAAGTCGATCACACTCTCCCATTGGAGAGTGAAACTCATGTCACTCAGGTTGATGATCAATTAGTTGATCAAGTGGTCGATTCAATTTCACATTCGGTCGATCACACTCTCCCTTTCGAGAGTAAATTTCATACCGCTGATGTTCTTCTTGTTACATCAGATTCTTCTATGCCGGGGGGCATTTCACCTGTTTCTCCAGAACCCCCTCCAAGTACTGAGGTCTTTTCCTTTGATTGGAATAGATTGACAGAACCTCGTCTTCCTTCCTCCATCCCTTTCCAAATCATTGTCAAGGCTGGTGGTAGGGACATACATCGTACTCAGGTAGATGAAGGTGCTTCTGTTAGTATTTTATCCTCAACTGTTTGGAAAGCTTTGGCTTCCCATCAGCTTGCGCCTATTACGCAGAATCTGAAAGCTTTTAACAGAACCATTAGTGAACCTTTAGGGATCCTTCCTAAGTTTCCTATTACCTTGGAAGGTAAAACTGTCTGTCTTGATCTTATGGTAGTTCGAGGTCCCTTGGATTTCAATTTACTCCTTGGGCGAGACTATGTTTATGCAATGAAAGCTGTCGTATCGACACTCTTTCGCGTGATGTCTTTCCCTCACAATGGCAGTATTGTGACTGTAGACCAACTTTCGTTCCCTAGTCTTGTTTCAACTACCACTAATATGACACCCCTAAATGTTCCTGATTCTAAAGTGGTATCTACCCTGCCACGGGTTAATTATGTGGCAACTGATCCCATGTTTTCAGTTACCGATGTAAGTGAGCCTCTCACTGTTGATTTAGATCCGGTAATTGACATGGAAAACTCTATGGGATTACTTGAACACGATGTTCTTATCCCTTTTGAGTCCCTTGACATGTGTTCCTTCCAGAGAACTATTCTTCCTTCTGATGAAGACCTCTTGGAAGCCATGATCAAGGTGTGTCCATTGACATGTCTTTCTTCTAGTTGGAAGCCATAATCAGTGGATACGAGGATAGTTTGTTCCTGTCTCAACCTCGTTAAAAAATGAAACTGGATGCAACGAGGATAGTTTTTTCCTGTGTCAACCTCATTAAAAAATGAAATAGGCTGTAGTGAGGATAGTTTCTTCTAGTCTCAACCTCGTTAAAAAATGAAACTGGAAGTCATGAGCATAGTTCCTTGTCTTGTGTCAAGCTCATTAAAAAATGAAACAAGGAGTAGCGAGGATAGTTTTTTCTTGTATCAACCTCGTTAAAAAATGAAACAAGGAGTGTGAGGAAAGTTCCTTTTACTGTGTCAACCTCATTAAAAAATGAATCAGTGGGTACGAGGATAGTTTTTTTTCATGTACCAACCTCGTTAAAAAATGAAACAGGCTAGTATGAGGATAGTTCTTTTACTGAGTCAACCTCATTAAAAAATGAATCAGGTAGATTTTAGGTTGAGTAGATAGATTGTAGAAAATAGGTTTTGAGGACAGTTCCTGTTACTGAGTCAACCTCGTTAAAAAATGAATCAGGTATGAGGACAGTTCCTGTTACTGAGTCAACCTCGTTAAAAAATGAATCAGGTATGAGGATAGTTCTTCTCTTGTGTCAACCTCCTTAAAAATGAAACAACTCCCTTTTCAAGTTAAATATTGAAAGTAAACCTTCATTTCATCCAGCCGGTTGAATGCAATGAAGCCTGGGGGGCATGTACCTCGCTTTGCATCGTTATGCTGGGGGCATGCGAACATTTTGAGCATAGTTCCTTGTCTTGTGTCAAGCTCGTTAAAAAATGAAACAAGGGTAGGTTAAGTAGGTAGATTGTAGAGAGTAGTCATGAGCATAGTTCCTTGTCTTGTGTCAAGCTCATTAAAAAATGAATCAAGGATTTTCGAGCATAGTTCCTTGTCTTGTGTCAAGCTCATTAAAAAATGAATCAAGGTTTTTAGCATAGAGTTTTTGTTATGTAGATTGTAGAGAGTAGTTATGAGCATAGTTCCTTATCTTGTGTCAAGCTCGTTTAAAAAATGAAACAACTCCCACAAGTCTTTCCAAGATCTTGAAAGTAAAGCTTCATTCCATCCACCTGGTTGAATGCAATGAAGCTTGGGGGGCATGTACCTCATTGTGCATCATTATGCTGGGGGCATGCGAACTTATAACAAGCATAATTTTTCGTTTCAAGCTTGCGTAAACATGAAACCGAATCCGAGCATAGTTCTTTTCCTGTGTCAAGCTCGTTAAAAAATGAAACAAATCCTCCTCTACTTAAGTCGAGAGTTTGACTAGATCTCATAGATGTTAAGTTGAATATTTAGGTTAGTTAGTTTTGCATAATTTTCTTATAGTTTTAGGTCGATTCTTTCAAATGATCTCGTTCTTGAACCTTCATTTCATCCACCTTAGTTGAATGAAATGAAGCTGGGGGGCATGCGCTCTAACAGTTATGCTTAGGGGGCATCAAGCACAGTTTTATCTCTGTTTCAAGCTTGTACAAAAATGAAACTAATTTGAAGCATAGTTTTTATCTGTTTCAAGCTTTTGTAAAAATGAAACCTAGCTCGAGTCAATTTCAGTTATTTTCAAGACTCGTTAAACTCATGAAAATCTCGAGATTATTTTGCTATTTTTTCATTCTCGTAAAACAAATGAAAATGCCGAGTTCTTTCCGTCTTTTCCTGCTCGTAAATTAAATTGAAAGTCGGCCATATGAGTACATTTTTATCCCTTTTTCGAACTCATTAAAACTTACGAAAAAGTGAAAACCATGAGTACATTTTTATCCCTTTTTCGAACTCGTTAAAACTTACGAAAAAGTGAAACCTCAGAGTCATCTTTTAAGCCCTTTTCTGACTCCTAAAATATGAAAAGATTGCCGAGCATTTCTTTTACACTCGTTAAAACGGAATTAAAAGACGGTCCCCTTTTAGCTCTTTTCTGACCGCAAAATCAGGAAAAGATTGCCGGGTTTTTGTCGTTTCAAACTCGATAAGGAAATAAAACGACGTGTCCTTGATCGCTTTTTACTTTTCAGGTCAACGACACTATTATGAAAGTACTCCTTGGTCGCAAGATCAAGCGGTTCCCTCAGGTATTATTTTATACTTTTTCGGGCTTGAGGGACACAAATGTACGAAAAAGTTCAACGTGGAGTCTCCTTTAGTTTTTTCAGACTCTCTAAAATTGAAAAACGCCGAGTTTCTCCTATACTGGACTCGTTAAACGTTTCACAGTAAAGGACCTGTTCAATTACAAACAGGAACGAACCACTCCTTCCTAGGGTTCGAATCAAAACTAGGTTGGACTCATCCGAAGGATGAGCTTATAATCAAGCATATGTTATCCTCCTCAAGCTTGTTAAAAATAAAGAGGTACTTGCCAGAAATGGTGGGGGAAAAGAGAGAAGAATGAACCTGTTTGTTACCTTTTGTCTCGAAAGAAACTTTATTACCACTCTTGAACACGACAATTTTCATTGACCTGGGTTGGGAAATCTTTTATCTCACAGTTGATCAAACCACTTTGAAAGTCTTTAACCGGGTTCCGGGGATTAACTTTGAGTTATTCGTCACCAAGCCATCTGTCGTGTCGTTATGTGTTCAAGAGGTCTGCAAGCAAAACTTTCATCTGCAAAATACTTGTCATCCATTTGACCATCCCTGAGTCAGTCCTTACAGCAACATTTCTTCAACTTGAACAATGATTTCGTGTTGCGGGCTTCCCTGCAACGGGTCGCTTTTTATCGACATCGACACATTATCTAGAAAGATGACTTAGGAATCGACAGTACCTTGAAGTCTGCATGCATCAATGGCAGGTTTCTCGCCTTTGACGTCAGTTTACATCATTGACTTTCGATCAAAGGATTCCGTGAAGTGTTCGACATCAAAACATCTATTCACATTTCACGGGTTGTGCTTGGTACTTTGAGAACCATTGACATTACTGGTGGTCTCTCTCACGCTTGTTAACAGTTTACATCATCGACTGGTAATCAAGTGGTTTCTAACATGTTCGACATCAAATCATTTAATCACATGGCTAGAATCGTACCAATTCGGGAAGTAGAAGTGAAGACCCTGGATCTAGTTTCTACCATCCAGGCTGCAAGGAGTTTTGTATTCATTATCTATGTAGACTAATCATAAACAGATGGCTGCATCCATACTGTGTCTACAAAAGTCTATAAAAATGATGTACTGCAAGATCATTCCTGTATCAGAGTAGTTAGTCCATTAGTTAAAGTTTTGAATCTGAGTATGGGAATGCCTACCTCAGCGATGATATAATCTTATACATGTATTTTGTGTTGAAAATTGCAGGTTCCAACCAGGTCATCCACAAGACAATCCTTGAAATGATAAAGCGCTTCACCCTTCCTAGAATTACAAAACCCTAATCTATTCCAGGCTTTGCACTTTAGGGGGCAATCTGTTACACTAAAAAATGTCACCATGACTATTTACAGTTAGTATGGCTCAATCAACAGTCATGCTACCCTCTTAGGCAAGTCTTATGCCTCTGCTATCCATCTCAAACTCAAAGAAGAGAGAAAGTCTTGTAAAAAATGTGTTTATCTCTGGGGACGCAGGTTCTCTCAAGCCTTAGCTGCGGGGACGCTTACAATGTTCACAAAGACTGCGTCTTTGGACGCTCTGTACATTAAGGGACAGGTGCGTCCTTCTGTAAAAGGCAAAATGCGCAAGTTTCATCTTAAAAAAGTTACTTGTGGTTACTTCTAGAACTTTCTAGAGGTCGATTTGATGAAATGGATGCGCCTCCAGTTGGTTCATGTATCCCTATTAAGGAGGAACTTATCCCATCAATAAGGGAGCTATCCCACCCAAAGAGGGGGATTATCCCATTGATGGTGGACTTGAATAACCTCTTTACAGCACTATAAATAAAGGCATTGAGCCAGAGGGAGGAGAGGTTGAAGCTATACATTTTCTTTGGGTAAATGCTGCAGGAATTAGGACTCCCATTTAGAGCCTTGTGAGGAGAGATTGTCTTTGCTTGATTCTACTTGGAAGTGGGTGAGCTTTGTCAAACTAGAGGAAAACCCTTGATGGACCCTGGGAGGAACTTGCACAACACCAAGGCCAGGTTGTAAGAGTTTCTTTGTTTCGTTATTAATACAAACTGGTTCATTTTTCTCAATAGCTTGTGTTAATGAGTTATTTCATGTGTTCCTTGGTCTGCATGTTGAATATATGTTTTATTATATGAGATGCAAGTGCTTGGTAATTGTTTGATTGTTTGTGGTTGCAGGAATTGATGTGAAGGAGGAGCTCATCCGGATCGGCAAGGACGGACTACAACAACAACGTTTTGGAATAAGGTAAGCCTAAACACTTGTAGTTTTCATGTTTTAAAAGGTGTATTTAGAGAAAGATCACTCCATTTTGTCTTGTTTGTCATTAGAATGTCTTAGACTTCTAGGAAGGTCAGCTGTGTCCGCACCCTTGACCAATTCCGTGCGACACCTTCCTCCATGGAACTAATTCTAAGTATGGAATGTCATTCAATGCCACCATTTAGAAAAAAACCTCCTTCATCTCGCTATATATTGATCACTCATCTAAGTGATGAGGGGCTAGACTATGTTGAATTGTAAGGAGATAATGTTGCTATGAGAATTGGCTTTAAGGAAAGTATTGTAATGCTACAAGTTTGTCATACTTTTGATGTGATGTGGATGGGATCGAAGATGGAGGAGTGACTTCGAATCAGACATGACGGTTGTAATTCCCGCTTCTATTCAATAAAGTATTTGAACCTTTTTCCCATAGGCTTATCTTGTTATATGACGCTTATATGTGTGAATGTATTTGATTCCATTTACTTGTATTCAATATATATTTTCCTTTGATCAGTTCTTTGTCTTATGTTGATGTTTACAAGTACTTCTCAAGCGTGTTAAGTATGGCAAGGAGTGACAGGATCGATACAAAGGAGACAAGAGGAAAGCGAAACTACAAGTAGGTCTTCTCATATTCTTTGTCTTATCTATTGCTTATAGGAAAAGGCTAAAGTGCTTTAAACTGTTGTTCTAGATAGGGCTACTTATCTGGGGAATTAGTATTTATCTGTAGATACCAAATTCTCCAAAACACATCCGTTTTGCGAACTATTAAGAACCCACTAAGATCCATCCAGTGAGATGAAATCATGCTAAAATCACCTATCCTACGTGTCGGCCTATGATAGGTGACACGTGTGACTAAAATATAGGCCTCACTGTCCATCGTCCATGCCAATTGCATGCTACCACATGTCTTGCCGGAGGAGAGAGAAAATGTCTTGCGACCAATTTTTTTACACTAATTTCCTTTATAAACTAATTAATGGGTTCCTAACCATTTCTTTTGATTTTCTTTAAAATCCTCCAAGTCATCTCTCCTTCACTTTTAGCTTCGTTATACCTCTTCGATGAATCTTCTTCACTTGCGGCTTCATTATAACTCTAGACTAGCCCTAAGTGGGCTGAGATGTCAATGTGGGGGCCTCTCGACCTTATTCTTAACCTATCAACTGCACTGAGCCACTCTCAGGGGCCACGTATGCCTACTCAATTGCATCATAATGTGTTAACTTTGTGCGCCCTTTACAAACTTTAGAGCTTACACTAGTTAAGCTTCCTCAACTAGGCCAACCTATTAAGTGGGATCCTTCGATCACTTCCCATTGGATGACACTTTTCCACTGTGTCCTAGAACCGGTCGCCCAGTCCATTCTTTTGGTGCACCAAAATGGTTGCATTGGGGTGAATACCGTTGGATGGTGTTAGGCCCCTATACTACTAGTGTAACCCCTTATTGTTATTAGTACAACCCACTTATTATATTGATGTACCCATGTAGTGCCCATATTGTTACTATTGTGCCACATAGAAGCCCACTATTGTTATTATTATGCCCTTACATTATTATTGTTATGTTGGTTCTGATTATGTTATGACCCCTTAGACTCCTATATATAGAAAGGAGGTCTTTTCATTTGTATCATCTAAGAATTGTTCATTTATGTAATGTAAAGGAGGTTGCCCCCTCGAAGAGGCTGAATTCTAAGGCGTTGATCTATCTTTTCTATCTTTTCTTGAGCTGGTTGCATAACATTTGGTATCAGAGCTTTGGATTCTAGGGTTTCGCTGCTCCAAACAGGTCATCGTGGCATTTTCACTATAACTTTTTTTCTGAAATGTTTCTGAAGTTGCAAAAAAAAACCCATTTGAGAAGAAATCGTGCTAAACCTTGGGTCCGAATTTGAGAGCTTTTTGCACTATATTTGCGGAGATATGATCTGAGGAAGTTGGTCTTTTTGCAGACTCCTGAATTACATTCCAAACAAGTGACCTGGGGAAAATCGTCATAACTTTCTTTCTGAGCATCGGATTGAAATTTCGTAAGAAGGTACAAAAATAGGACGAACTGTAGTTTCTTTTATATCATTTTCATATCCATAGGTAGAAATAGTGAGACGTGGCACTTCATAAAATTTAGCTCTTCTGGAAAGGCCTATAATCAGGTCATCTTGGGAGATTTCGCATAACTCTTTCTTGGAGAATCCAATTTGGATCAGACTAGTGCCATCGGAAAGAGGACACAGAGGGCTACTATAGGTCGTAATTTCAGAACTTAAAGATTTGAAAGTACAGAGTTATAGTCGTTTCAAGATTGAGCTCCTAAAATCAAGAAAAAGCAAGATGAGGAAGTTTGATGGCAAGGATCCGATAAATTGGATACTTCAGATGGAGCAATATTTTGATCTACATGGTGTACCATTGTTACAAAAGGTATTTATTGCATCTTCATATTTAGAACCAGATCAATTTTTATGGTATGAAGGGCTTTGTTCTCATAAACAACTTATTACGTGGTCGATTTTCACGGAGGAAATGATAGCACATTATGAAGACAAAAAGAGAAACACCTTCTTTAGAGCAACACCACAACAATTGGAAAGAGTAAAAGGGATTTGTGACATAGTGGAAAGCAAAATTATGGAAACCAGGAAGCATACCCCTCACAACTATAAAGATGGAAGCGTTGTTTCTCCTAGCCTTCCACAACTTACAAGGGTTACACCACAACAATTGGAAGAAAAAAGAGAAAAAGGGCTTTGCTACAATTGTGATAGCAAATGCACTAAAGGTCATAAGTGTGCTGAGAAGAAATTAATTTACATAGAATATGAAGAGGAGGAAGAAAAAGATCAAGAAGATATACGCCAGGACCCCACCCCAGAGAAAGAAGAAATGAATAAGACCATATCTTGTAAAGCATTGGCAAGAATTACCACTCCTCAAACTCTCAAGATAGAAGGACATATCAAGAAGAAAAAGGTGCAAGAAGTGAAAGATCACATCGAGAAAGAAGAAATGAATCCAGCCATATCTAGTAATTCATTGGTCGAAATTACCACTCCTCAAACTATCAAGATAGAAGGACATATCAAGAAGAAAAAGGTTCAAGAAGTGAAAGATCACATCGAGAAAGAAGAAATGAATCCAACCATATCTTGTAATGCATTGGCCGGAATTACCACTCCTCAAACTATCAAGATAGAAGGACATTCAAGAAGAAAAATGTTCAAGAAGTGAAAGATCACATCGAGCATCAAGAAATGAATCCGACCATATCTTGTAAAGGATTGGAAGAAATTACCACTCCTCAAACTCTAGAGATAGAAGGACATATCAAGAAGAAAAAGGTTCAATCAGTGAAAGATCACATCGAGCATCAACAACAAGTTCTCCAACTTTTAAAGGATAACGCCACTTCGGTGCAAAATCAAATGAAACAACAGGTAGATCAACATTGTAGTGAAAAATCTTTTGATGTAGGTGATTGGGTATTTTTACTCCTACATCTCAAGCAAGCTATTTATGAGAAGGAAATGTTGGCAATACTACATGCACTTAAAAGCAGCGACCTTACCGAATGGGAAGACTCTTCAAGGATGAGGATGTGGAAGCATTGTTTTGTGCTATTTCTATTATCGAACCAGATTGGATAAACGAAGCAAGGGATGAATGGAAGAAGGACGAAGAAGTATGGCCACTTATTCAAAAGTTGCAAAAGATCCCAATTCAAACAATATTGCTAGAAATTGAAGAGGAAGGAAAAATCATATTGGAACCTGGAGCAGTGATAGAAACAAGAACCCGATAGCTACAAAATCGATCAATTGTAGAGTATCTCATCAAGTGGAACAACTTACCTGCTGAAGATTCGACATGGAAGGACAAGAATTTTATATAGAAGCATCAAGAACTACTCAAGCGTTGAGGACAATGCTTTTTGAAGGAGAGGGGCATGTTAGGCCCCTATACTACTAGTGTAACCCCTTATTGTTATTAGTACAACCCACTTATTATATTGATGTACCCATGTAGTGCCCATATTGTTACTATTGTGCCATATAGAAGCCCACTATTGTTATTATTTTGCCCTTACATTATTATTGTTATGTCGGCTCTGATTATGTTAGGACCCCTTAGACTCCTATATATAGAAAGGAGTTCTTTTCATTTGTATCATCCAAGAATTGTTCATTTATGTAATGTAAAGGAGGTTGCCCCCTCGAAGAGGCTGAATTCTAAGGCGTTGATCTATCTTTTCTATCTTTTCTTGAGATGGTTTCATAACAGATGGGCTCCACCAACACCCAATAGAAATGCTTCCTGTTGTTGCGTTGTACATGCATGTCTTCTCGGTAATTTTTTTGTCCAGTCCACTCAAGTTTACAGCTAGGTCTAACACTTCTTCTAACTTTGGCTATCCACCAAGCCTCCTCCATTCACCTTTTGACTCAGTTATCATTCACTTAAGGTCACCAAACTTTGTTTGGCTTATCTTTTCAACCAAGATTCCATTTTCACACTTCCATATACCATTGGAAAGCTCTTTCATAGATATTCCCATCTTAGTACATTTGATCTACATCTGAGATGATCTAATACACAAGGACTGGAAACAAATTCTCTAAATGTTCTAATTTCCTTTGTGACTCTTTGTCATTTCCTCTACCAGTTGCAAATTCTTTTTCCTTTTCCTTTTCCATCAATGACACTATATTTCCAACAGAACATCCTTATAAAATTATAAAAAATACCTTTAACTACCCCTCCCCATCAGATGCACTTATCTTGTCCTGAATGTTTCCTACTACTTCTAGTATTGTTGTTGTGCTTCGTCTATTTTTATTTACTTCCTTTTTTTAAATCATTATGGATCTCGCCCCTTTGACATCAATGGAAAAGACATCATTATGCTCCCCCTGCCACCGTAATACATCTATCAACGATCCTTCTATGTCATGTTGATCTTGTGGATCTGATGGCTACACCTTTATATGTTGAAAATGGAAAAATTTACTTTATTCCTCTTAAAGGAAGAGCTAGTGGAGGGAACCAAGAGGCAAAACTCCCGATGTTTTCCCCAAATACTCAAATTGTTCTCTAGGAAGTGGCTTAGTGAATATGTCAACAACTTTTTGTTTTCTAGGAACATACTATGACTTCATAATATGAGCTGCAACTTTCTCTCTCAAGGAATGATACGTGATGGGGATATGCTTTTTTTTGGAGTGAAATACTGGATTATCTGACATGTTAATTGCATTTGTGTTGTCACAAATAATGGGAATAGGCTAATCATAGAACACATGTACATCTTTTGAATTTTCCTTCATCCACGTAAGTTGAGTACAACAAGAAGTTGCTACAATATATTATGCTTCAGCTATAGATAAGGAAATGAAAGTTTGCTTCATGCTCAGCTAGGAAACTAGACCTTCTCCAAGAAAGAAATCACCACCACTTGTGCTTTTTCTATCATCCAAATCACCTTCCCAATCAGCATCAGTATAAATAGTGAATGAAAACTATTTACCTCTGCGATACCATAGTCCATAGTCCATTGTTTCTTTGACATATCTAAGAATCCTTTTGGTTTCTAATAAATCGCTTTGTCTAGGAGCTACTTGAAATATTACACCTATACCAATGATTTGCATGATGTTTGGCATTGAAGCTGTCAAATATAAGAGGCTTCCATTGATGGGTCTATATAACATTTGGTCCACTGTTGGAGATTCATCCATCTTTATAAGCTTAAAACCTGTCACAAGTGCTCACTAAAGAACACTGTTCCATGCTACATTCTTTTTGCACTTCTTTGAGATACTTTCTTTGAGAGATACAAATTCTTGTGGGGTTCTATGCAATCTACAATCCAAGAAAGTAGGAAAGTTATCCATACATGGACATCTCTAATTTTACCTTCATATTAGCTAAAAATTCACTGGTTAATAGATCTGAATCACTGGAAAAGATGATGTCATCAACATTTACTACCACCACAATAATTTTTCCATCCTTTTCTTTGACATATACATTGTTGTTAGTTGCACCTCTTTTGAATCCACACTTGATCATGTAGTTGTCTAGATTTCAATATCAAGCCCTAGGGGCTTGCTTGAGAACATACAAGACCTTTGTTAGGTCCCTATAATACTAGTGATGCCCCCATCAATATTGTAATTGTATCCCTTATTAATATTTTTGTGCCCCTATTGTCCCCATATTGTTATTATTGTGCCCCATAGAATCCCTCTATTGTTATTTTCATGCCCTTATATTATTATTGTTAGGTCGGCTTTGTTATATTGTGACACCTTAGACTCCTATATATAGAAAGGAGGTTTTGTCATTTGAATCATCAAATAATCATTCATATGTGTAATGTAAAGGACGTTGCCCCCTCGAAGAGGCTGAATTCTAAGGCGTTGATCTATCTTTTCTATCTTTTTGTGAGCTAGTTTCATAACATTTGGTATCGGAGCTTTGGGTTCTACGGTTTCACTACTCCAAATAGGTCATTGTGGAAATTTCGCTATAACTTTTTTTCTGCGATGTTTCAAAAGAAAAGAAAAAACGCATTTGAGATGAAATTGCACTAAACCTCGGATCCGCATTTCAGAGCTTTTCGTGTTATATTTGTGGAGATATGATCTGAGGAATTTGGTCTTTTTGCAGACTCCTGAATTACATTCCAAACAGGTGACCTAGGGAAAATCATCATAACTTTCTCTCTACACATCGCATTGAAATTTTGTAAGAAGAAACAGAAAGAGGATGGACTGTAGTTTCTTGTATATATTTTTCAGAGTCAAAGGTCGAAACAGTGACATGTGGCACTTCATATAAGTTCGCTCTTCTGGAAAGGTCTATAATCAGGTCATCTTGGGAGATTGTGCATAACTCTTCCTTGGAGAATCCAATTTGGATCAAACTGGTGGCATTGGAAAGAGGACACAAAGGGCTACTACAGATCATAATTTTAGAACTGGATGATCCGAAATTACAGAGATACATCAGATTCAATATCGAGCTCCTACAAAGTGAAAAAAGGTGTGTAGTTTATTTTTTTATTTTTTCATAAGCTTGGTTTGAAAAATTAGTTTAAAGGAATTCAAAGGGCATAGTAAAGCATTATTATTGGTAATTTATGCCCCGAGGAAAGAAATGCAAACACCTAGTAAGCAACCTAAAAGCTCTAGTATGACTCATGAAGAAGAGGAAGAAATGCAACATGATATATCAAAATTACAAGACCAAGTGCAACACGTGTCACTTGCACAGAAAGTAATAAAATCTAAGATGGATGGTTTAAACAAGGATGTAGAAGCTAAGATGGATGGTTTAAAGAAAGTTGTAGAAGCTAAGATGGAGTGTTTAAAGAAAGGCGTAGAAGCTAAGATGGATGGCATGGAAGCTAAGATGAATGGCATGGATGCTAAAATAGATGGCATGGATGATAAGATGGAAGAATTGAAGATAAATATGAATAAGTTGCTACAAGAAATGGTCACTAATGGTGAAAGGGTAGTAAAGGAAACTCATGATGAAAACAAAAGAAATGTTAATCATGATTCCATAGACTCTAATGTTGGATTGAAGACCCACGATATTCCAAAAATCGATATGAGGAAGTTTGATGGCAAGGATCCTCCAACATGGATATTACAGATGGAGCAATTTTTCAATATCAATAATGTGCAAAACACACAAAAGGTACGTATTGCAACTTTATATTTGGAACCAAATCAGTTTGTATGGTATCAATGGCTTTGCTCTCGTAAAAAATTATCACTTGGACAATTTTTACGTAATAATTGACAACACATTATGAGGATACAAAAAGTAACACTTTTTTTAGCCAATTGATAAGTCTCAAACAAAAGGGTTCAATAATGGAGCGCATTGAGGAGTTCCAAAAATTGAACATAAGGGTAAAAAATATTCCATAGGAGCATAGGATTGATGTGTTCATAGGTACTTTAAAGGATAATATCCAACATGATGTTCACCTTTGGGAACCCAATTCATTAGAGAAGGCATTCAGGTTAGCAAGGAAAATGGAAAGAAAAATTATGGCAACCAGGAAGCATACCAATCACAACTATAAAGATGGAGGTGTTGTTGCCCCTAGCCTTCCACAACCTATAAGGTTGACACCACAAAAATTGGAAGAAAAAAGAGAAAAAGGGCTTTGTTATAGTTGTGATAGCAAATACACTAAAGGTCATAAGTTTGCTGAGAAGAAATTATTCGAGATAGATTGTGAGCAGGAAGAAGAAAAGGAGCAAGAAAGGTCAAAAGAAGAGGATATACTCCAAGAACAAAGCCTAGATAAAGAAGAAATGAATCCGACCATATCTTGCAATGCATTGGCTGGAACTACCACTCCTCAAACCATCAAGATAGAAGGACAAATCAAGAAGAAAAAGGTAATAGTGTTGATTGATTCAGGAAGTACCCAAAATTTTATTCATTTTAAGATAGCAAAAGAATTGAATTACTTCCTATATCTAGCACTGGAGTGTCACATGATGGTTGCAAATGGGGGAATGATAAATTGCTCTGAAAGTGCCATAATATTGTTGTTGGGAAAAGTATCTATTCAGAACGCCCCTATCCCACTCTAAGGTGTGATAGTGCCTTAGCAACAAACAAGGAAAACTACTTGAGTATTCTTCTTTATGAAATGTAAATGAAGAGGAAGGATGTAACTAACCTGTGTCTTTCGCTAGTTTGTTGATCCAATCGCTCCTCTCTTCAATAGCTCCCAGCTCCCTGCTCCCTTACCGGCCCAGCTCCACCGAATTCCTACAAGATCACAGAAGAGAGAAACTACACGAAGACATAGATTTACATTCATAAAAAGCTCAGGATCAGATTAAGCTAAACATGCAAATATAACAAAACATCACTGATATACAAGCATGTAGAAGAAACTCAAATAGTTTTATTGATATGATAAGAAATTACAAGAGGAGATACAACCAAGTGAGTCCCGATCCAGCATCTACCTCCCAGCAAAGGAATCCCTTCCTCTCCTCCAACAAAGCATAAATTACCGAATGTACTAATCTCAATCTCAAACCAACAGCAATTCTCTGCAAAGTACAAAATTCCAGCCTCTGGATCTCTGGGATGAGGGATCCATATATAGATGTAAGCAGAGAGGATGAGTCAGCTTATGTTTTGACTTGTGGCTTCTCTCTGTCAGTTCTTGCTTCCACTTGGAGACTGAGAGCCTCTTACTCATCACTTGGTCGAATTCAGTGAGGCAAGTGTCATTGGAAAAGATTCTGGAAGCTTCCATTGTCTCTCCACCTCATTGAATGACTCTGCCACTTGTCATTTCCCGCTCAACGCACCTGGGTAGTGCATTCAAGTGCGTTGCAACGCACCTAGACAGTGTATTTGGGTGCTTTGCAACGCAGGCAGCTAGTGGAGCTTCTGAATTGATCCTGATTTGACTAGGTTTGAGCAGTTTTTGGTGGAGAACTTCCGGGAGAAGCTGTCATTGGTTGACCTTGTTCCTTTAGGGGTAGGAACAACACTTTTAGGGACTTTGGATCCCTTGGATAATGGACATTTCATGCTCAAATCTGTAAGGCACAAAAATGTCTATAACAGTTGCCCCCTAAAGTATGAGGCTGTTTATCGGGTGAAATGCTTTATTAGGAGGATCCAAAGTTCTTTCAATGCTGGGAGGAGACCTGTAATAAGATACAATACAATACATTATTTTTCATACTGTTTTCATGATCTAGCTGAGGCGGGCATTCCCATGCTCAGCTTTATAAATTCATTTTTATGTACATAGGACAGACAATCGTCTGATGGTAGACTGATGATTCTGATGAAATCATCATCCTTTTGATAGGATGATTATCTGTGCTGCAATGCTGTACATGTCAATGTCTTTATTTTTTCTGAATATATATCGCAGCCCGGATGGATGAAACTAGATCTGGGGTCTTCAATCTCGTCCAATCTTCACTCTAAGTACAAGTCGATCCATGTGAGAAATGTTTTGAAGTCGAACATGGAAAGACATCGCTTGATTACCAGTCAATGATGTAAACTGTTAACAAGCGCGAGAGGAATCACCGATAAGGATGATGACCCTCAAGGTACTGCAGTACAATTCACGTGGTGTGAATAAAGGACTTGGCGTCGAACACCACGCAAAATCTTTCGATCGAAGGTCATTGATGTATACCTGTCGTCGGAAGTGAGAAACTTGCCATTGAGGCATGCAAGCTTCAAAGTACTGAAGGGGGTGTTCCTAGATCAACTTCTTGGATAATGAGCTGATGTCGACAAGAAGCGATCCGTCAAAGGAGGGCCTTAATGTATCCCACATCAATGACACGGAACGGAGCAAATGATTTTGATGGAGGTGAAAACGATCTGATGATATATGGTTTAGGGTGGCGGTCATGAAAGAATGAAGTATAATGTATGGTAGTGGATGGGACACGGTTGACTTCTCTGGATGACTTCTCTTGAACATATCGGCGACACTTATATGATGGATTGGTAGCATTTACCCCAAAGGTGGATGGTATGGTGAGACCATGGTGATGTGACCGGTGAATGAAACAACCCAACCCGACTCAGGCATGGAGTGGAAGTGTCATGTTCAAGAGCAACTTGCTACCAATAAAAGTTCTTTGAGTTTCTTCCCAATTTTTCCCCAGTCATTGCTGACCAGTACCTCTTTATTTTTGTCAAGCTTGAGGAGGATAACATATGCTTGTTCTATAATTTGCCCTTCGGGCAAACCCATCACTATGTTTTAACGAGCCTAGCAATAGTGAAACTCGTTCTCATCTAAAGACAAGTTTGTCGCTATTAATCTTTTTAACGAGTCTAACGACAAAGATAACTCGGTCCTTTTCATTTTTAGAGAGTCTGAAAAGGTACGTAAAGTTAACTCTAAAATTCCTTTTTCATCATCTAATCCCTTAAGTCCGAAAAAGTATAAAACAATACAGAAGGGATGAATTTTCGATAGTTTTAACGAGCCGAACAAAACAAGCGCTCGATCTTTTTGTGCAATAATCCCTCAGGTCCAAAAAGATTAAAATCTAGAGGAGGGATAGCTCTTCCTGTCTCTTTAACGAGCTGGAAGGCCAAAACTCGGCAATCTTTTCATATTTTACGAGTCAAATGAAAAGAGCTTAAAGAAGACTCGTCTTTTGAGGAACGAGTGATAAAATGGGTAGCAGCTGATTCCAGGTAAGGGTTGGAATTTTCCAAGCACGGCAGTGTCACAAGGATGGCTAGTGAAATCACTCTTCGCAGCTATTCCTAAAAATGGGTAAACAATCAAATGGAGGTGAATGATCGGCCAATGGAAAAGTGGAGGTGACGGTGCAAACACGACCAAGGCTTTAATGGCTGAAGTACTACATTCACGACGGTTATTTACCGGAGGATAGTTCATTTTTTAACGAGCTTAAACGCGGGTTGAAACACTTGCTCGATCTTATGTTTATTTTTTAACGAGCATGAACTATGCGCTAAAACTGCTCGATAATCCAGTCATATGATAAGAATGTCTCATATAAAACGGCAACATTTAGATTTTTGCCCCACTTCCTTTCTTTATGCAAGTTAGGAAACGACTAATCCCAAAAACAGATAAATAACCGCTCTTTGCTTGCATTCCAAAAGGTTTGCATGCCCCTGGGTATAAAACAGAGTTTCGAGGTCTCCCTTTATTCGAGCTGACAAAACATTTGTTTTATCAAGAAGGGTCACCCTTTATTTGAGCTGACAAAACATTCGTTTTATTAGGAAGGGTACTACCTCTTACAGGTTACCCAAAGATTGTTCTATTCACACAGCAAACAAAACACTTCTTTAGCGATGTCTACCGAGATAAACAAAGGCGAGTGACTTAGCTCTGCCAACCCACATAACTTTGACAAGAGAATCTTATTCTAGAACAACCCCTCTTCCAATCACGGACGGGGTACGGACTAGTCATATTCTCCCGCGGAAACCTCCTCTATACCCGAAGTTTTCCTGCCGAAGCAGACCAGGATGCATGTCCCCTGGGTTTCAGTCATATCCTCCCGGATTACTCGCGCTCATCGGGAGGACGGACTGGGACTTGAGACATTTCTTGCGTGAAGAGACCGTTTAGGGATGGTATATGACTATTTGCGATGCGTGATCCGGGGAATGAAAGTTGGTCCACGAGCTTGACCACTCTTCCTTCGTGCGGAAAACACATTACTCTAAAGAGTGAGGAGACGATGGCTCCCATGCAATAAATATAGTCTCGTCCAAGGAGTAGGTTATAATCCAAGGGTCCTTGAACGACCATCACGTTCATTTGAACGGTCTTCCCTTTCAATGTTATGGGCACATTGGGGAGGATCCCTAAAGGTCGACTGGTTCCTTTATCGAAGCCTGTCAAATTTCTCATCTCAGGCAAAAGCGATGGCGAACCAAGCGCTTTCCAAGCAATAGAGGAAAGGATACTCACAGATGCCCCCTCATCAATGATGGTGCCAGCCATGACCATTCTGTATATTTGAACGATATTTCGGAATGGTATGCTTGCTGGCAAACGGGGTCTGCCTAGTTGGTTCTAGTCGAAGGATACAACTAGGTTGCTTGGTGGTGGGACCGAGTAGACGGCTGGGTATCGCTCTGACGAACTTCCTTCCTGCGATAAAGGAATGGGTGGATTGCCCCCGTGCTCGTCGGAGTCTGTGTTGATGAAGAGAATTTGGACGGTGTCATCCTTATTCTCCTCAGTGACTGCATCATTCGAGGATAAAACCTCTGAAGGCAAGACCGGGTCAACTGCCGCCTCGACCTTTTGACTTTCGTCGGGTATGGATTCAGCTGGTTCATCTTCAATGACCGACGCTTCAGCTGACCACTTGAGCGGACCAGCTGGATTTTCAACTAACGAAGGACTCGGCAAGAGTTTTTTATAACCAGGAGGAAGTCGTAACGGTGAAACCAGACAATCATCCAAAACTCTTTTAGCTTCGTCTAAGAAGGGACAACGGTGGATGGCGTGATTGCCTTCGCACAGTTTACAAGGAGATCTAGCTCTCCCTTTTTGTCCTGGGACTTCACTTTCGCTAGTTGACGGTGTGCTTTCAACATGGCTATCAGAGGATGACGCCACCGGATTGTGCAAATGGGGAGACCAGTCCCTTAGTATCCGAGGGATGCAGGGACAATCTCTGTGAAAGTGGTCTCCCTTGCAAATGACACATGGCGATTTAGGCCTGGTCAGTGCAGTGTGTGGATTTTCGTTAAACGACACTCGTTTGCCCCCAGTCACTTTTGGCTCCTTCTTCTTCTTCTCTTTCTTCTTCTTTTCCTTCTTCTCCTTAGGAACTTGACTTTTGGCTTTGCCAGCCCCATCAAGCGAAGAGGAAGGAGGAGAGGAAGAATTAGAGGAGGTAGAAGGTTGGTGGGTAACTCTGGACTGGTCTAACTACTGATTCGACTGTTCAGGAATAGTGGTGTTCTGAACGACATTGGTTGAGAAGAGCCAGACCGGCAAGCCAATTGTCAGTCCTGGAAGTGACAATGTGGCCATATGGGGCGCACCAACATCTCCCCAAGAGGAGAAGGGACTAGGATTTCCACCAAGGGGAATTCCTTGGTTGGTAGGCTCCATTTTCTCAACCTAAAGATCAACGCAGGAAAAAGGGTATGAATATTCCGTTTAAAATAAATTTTAACGACGCTTGGACACAACTTGCGTTTTTGATTTTAAAGAGTCGAGAAAAAGCAAAAGATGACTCTAGTCTCCTTCGATTTTTAATGAGCCTGAAGTGACAAGTGCTCAGATGGACCTTTTCCGTTAAGGAGTCTGAAAAGGAACGAAAGGGACTGCTCTGGAGTTCTAGGTAGAGGGTGTGCCAAACCAATTGCAAAACCGCAGAATACTTTTTAAGGTACGGGTGGTCAATCTTCCCGAATGCTGTGTTCAGTGCATTGCGATCAGTAGGGCGGCCGACACGGCTTCCTAAGGATAAAGGTTTTATGCCTATAGGGGTCTCCGAATATATACTCGACGGTACGTGGGAGCACAATCCGTACTGGCACTTATCGTCTCTCAGGAGGAATCACCCAACCATCAGTGAGGCCGACAGTCACCAGGTTTTACGACGCCGGAACACGTCTCTAGCCTAGACCTCTATGTTGTGCGTTAAGTTACAAAGCGTTGTTAAGTTCATTCAATTTATTTTAGGTTGATCTTTCTTAGAAGTTTGCCTTTTTGGATCACCACGAGATGTAGATACAATTCCTAAATGCAGTCTAAAGATGATAAGCAAGCTTTTATCTCTTTTCAACAATGAAACTCCTAGCTACAAGGGGAAAAGAAAGACACAATCTTTTCTCAAAGAGCATAGAGCACACTGTAAATGCACTTTTCCTAAATCAAACCATACAAACTATCAATATTCAAATGCACAAATGCATGTATTTGTTTTCACTTTCTTAATATTGATGCCTAAAAAGAAAGCTGTTGTACAAATTTGAATTCGATTTCAAGTGAAAACACAAACAAGTTTCTTTTTGAAATCAAAAAGACGATTACGACACTTTATGATTTTGAAGTAAACACTTGTTTCGACATTAGAAATTCACAAATTCAAACCAAAATACAAAAGTAAAAGCGCAATCAACTGTCAACAGCAAACAAACTTACTCCTAAGATCAAAACGACACTTACGACAGGTCTAGATCTAAGGGCAACAGTATGACTAGTTTACTTTTGTAATGGGAAACTGCAAATGATGTAACAAATACACAAAAACAAATACAGTTTCTTTTATACAACTGAGGCGGAATTAAGGCAAAGAAAAGGGGTTTTTAGATAGGTACACACACTGATAACAGGCTGCAAAAATCAGAGATAAAACTGAACAAAAAGAAGCAAAGAACCACAGCTGCACAGGGCAAAGGCTGATCAGCGCAGCTATTGCACAGAGAAACTGAATTACAGCGCAGGTAGCCCTCTCGGGACCTGCGTTGAAATGCAGAGTCTCTTCACAGAGCCTGCACTGAAGCAGAAACGAGAATTGTCTCCGGGTTCTGGGTCACGGTTTGCAGTTTAATCTATGGTTTTTGGCTGGATAAAAGCTATCAATAAGGTACAATTAGAAGGATGATTTAAAGGAGGACTAAGAGCTATCACAAAGGGCTATTAGAGCATTTGTGGATCAGCTGTTCAGATCATAAACAGGCCCAGTGAATGGACTAGAGTAGCAGATCTCTACTTTTCATTTGTAAATGGCAAATGCAGTTCGATTCGCCACTCCTAAGTTTATGAGAAGAACATCAATAGAAACACAAATAAAATAACTAGATACGATCCCCAGTGGAGTCGCGACCCTATCCCACCCTAAGGTGTGATAGTGCCTTAGCAACAAACAAGGAAAACTACTTGAGTATTCTTCTTTATGAAATGTAAATGAAGAGGAAGGATGTAACTAACCTGTGTCTTTCGCTAGTTTGTTGATCCAATCGTTCCTCTCTTCAATAGATCCCAGCTCCCTGCTCCCTTACCGGCCCAGCTTCACCGAATTCCTGCAAGATCACAGAAGAGAGAAACTACACGAAGACATAGATTTACATTCATAAAAAGCTCAGGATTAGATTAAGCTAAACATGCAAATATAACAAAACATCACTGATATACAAGCATGTAGAAGAAACTCAAATAGTTTTATTGATATGATAAGAAAGTCCAAGAGGAGATACAACCAAGTGAGTCCCGATCCAGCATCTACCTCCCAGCAAAGGAATCCCTTCCTCTCCTCCAAGAAAGCATAAATTATCCAATGTACTAATCTCAATCTCAAACCAACAACAATTCTCTGCAAAGTACAAAATTCCAGCCTCTGGATCTCTGGGATGAGGGATCCATATATAGATGTAAGTAGAGAGGATGAGTCAGCTTATGTTTTGACTTGTGGCTTCTCTCTGTCAGTTCTTGCTTCCACTTGGAGACTGAGAGCCTCTCACTCATCACTTGATCGAATTCAGTGAGGCAAGTGTCATTGGAGAAGATTCTGGAAGCTTCCATTGTCTCTCCACCTCGTTGAATGACTCTGCCACTTGTCATTTCCCACTCAACGCACCCGGGTAGTGCATTCAAGTGCGTTGCAACGCACCTAGACAGTGTATTTGGGTGCTTTGCAACGCAGGCAGCTAGTGGAGCTTCTGAATTGATCCTGATTTGACTAGTTTTGAGCAGTTTTTGGTGGAGAACTTCCGGGAGAAGCTGTCATTGGTTGACCTTGTTCCTTTAGGGGTAGGAACAACACTTTTAGGGCCTTTGGATCCCTTAGATTATGGACATTTCATGCTCAAAGCTGTAAGGCACAAAAATGTCTATAACAAATATCAAGCTATCCATGGGAGAATATGTATTGAAAAGCCCAATGCTTTCCATTCCAATGGGAGGTGTTGATGTTGTACTAGGAGTCCAATGGCTACAATCCTTGTGTACAATAACTTTTAACATTCAAGAACCTTTCATGAAATTTTATGCGGAAGGAAAGGAAGTTGAATTAATGGGTATTGAAGGGAAACCGGGAAAGGTAATAAGCTCTAACGGTATGACAAAGCTTCTAGAAAAGGAACAACGAGGTGTAATTGCACAATTATGTTCGCTAGATGTTTCCACATCGAATTCATCTATTGCTCCAGATCTCCAAAATGTCTTGGACAATCATTCCAAGGTATTTGAGACACCCAAAGGTCTCCCACCTATTCGTGATCATGATCATGCTATTCATTTGATTCCAGGAAGTGTTCCTCCAAACATCAGGCCATATAGATATCCCTATGCCCAAAAGAGTGAAATTCAACGTATGGTTGCAGAAATGCTTGAGGTTGGTATAATTCAAACTAGCCAAAGTTGTTTCTCTACTCCAGTAGTATTGGTGCACAAGAAGGATGGATCATGGCGCATGTGTCCAGATTATAGGGAGCTCAACAAGCTCACTATTAAAGATAAGTTTCCCATTCCTGTCATTGATGAATTATTGGATGAATTGCATGGATCAATTTACTTCACCAAGTTAGATCTTCGTTCAAGATATCATCAAATCAGAATGAAGACTCAAGATATTTTGAAAACAACATTTAGAACTCATGAGGGTCACTATGAGTTTTTGGTCATGCCTTTTGGCCTTACTAATGCACCTTCTACATTTCAAGGTTTGATGAATTCCATTTTCAAACCATTCTTTAGAAAATTTGTGTTAGTTTTTTTTGATGATATACTAATATACAGCAAGTCTTGGAAGGATCATGTTGAACACGTTGACAGGGTGGTACAACTATTGGAGGAGAAACAATTATATGCAACAAGATCCAAATGTTTCTTTGGAGTACAAGAGGTGGAATATCTGGGTCATATTGTATCTCATGAAGGAGTTAAGGTAGACACTAGAATAATTAAAGCCATTAAGGAGTGGGAAATCCCCACATCCATAAAGCATTTGCGAGGATTTCTCGGGTTGACAGGATATTATCTCAAGTTTGTTAAGAATTATGGGAAAATAGCGGCACCTCTAACAACATTGTTGAAGAAAGATGCATTTTCATGGACTCCAGAAGCAACAGAGGCCTTTGAAGATCTTAAAGAGGCAATGTGCCAAGCACTAGTCTTAGCTAGAACAGACTTCACAAAAACCTTTATTTTGGAATGTGATACTTCTGGAAATGGAATTGGTGCTGTTTTAATGCAAGATGAAAGACCCATTACTTTTGAAAGTCATCCAATCAAGGGAAAGTATTTGCACAAAGCTATTTATGAGAAGGATATGTTGGCAATACTACATGCACTTAAGAAATGGCGACCCTACCTAATGGGAAGACACTTCAAGGTAAAAACAGATCATGATAGCCTTAAATACTTTTTAGAACAAAGATTATCCTTTGAAGAACAAAAAAAATGGGTCACAAAGATGTTGGGTTATGACTTTGAAATCATACACAAAAAAGTGAAGGAAAATGTTGTGGTAGATGCACTCTCAAGAAAGGATGACGATGTCGAAGCATTGTTGTGCACCATTTCTATTATCCAACCAAATTGTATAAATGAAGCAAGGGAGGAATGGAAGAATGATGAAGAAGTGTGGGAACTTATTCGAAAGTTACAACAAGATTCCAATACATCTGATACATTTAGTTGGAAAAATGATTCGTTATGGTACAAAGATCGCTTATACCACTGTAAGAATTCCCAACTCAAACAAAATATTCTTTTGGAATTGCACGCTTCTCCCTTAGGAGGGCACTCGGGATTTTTAAAAGCTTACCACAGGGTTAAGAAGGAATTTTTTTGGGATGGCCTTAAATCAGATATTCAAAAGTTTGTGGTGGAATGTTTGGTATGCCAACAAAATAAAGCTAAAACAATTAAGGGACCAGGTCTATTACAATCTTTATCCATTCCAAGCCAATGTTGGGAGGAGGTTTCAATGGATTTTATCATAGTTTTACCCAAATCTGAGGGAAAGAGTGTCATCATGGTCGTAGTTGGCAGACTTACAAGAAATTTTTGGATAAAATTATTTTCTTGTCTTGGTACTCAGTTATCTCATAGCTCATCTTATCATCCTCAATCTACTGGGAAAACCGAGATAGTAAACAAATGTTTGGAAGGATATCTTCGCTGCTTTGTATCTGATAAATAGACATAATGGGTCAAATGGTTTCCTCTAGCTGAATGGTGGTATAACACTTCCTTCCATCGTGCAACAAAAATGACCCCATTTATGGTACTTTATGTATATCAGCCACCATCCATCACATCATATTTAAGAGAAAATTCTAAGGTTCAAGCAGTGGAACATCACATCGAGCATCAACAACAAGTTCTCCAACTCTTAAAGGATAACCTCTTGTTGGTGCAAAATAGAATGAAACCCCAGGCAAATCAACATCGCAGTGAAAGAAGTTTTGATGTAGGTGAGTGGGTATTCCTACGGCTACAACCATATAAACAAATGTCCCTCAAGCAAGCTAAGAAGGATAACAAATTGTCACCAAAGTATTATGGTCCATACAAGGTGTTGCAAAAGATTGGTACGATGGAATACAAATTAGAGCTTCCTGCAACTTCTCGAGTGCACCTACTTTTCCATGTTTCATGTTTAAAGAAGGTTATAGGCGACAAGCTCCCAGTTCAAACAATATTGCCAGAAATTAACGAGGAAGGAAAAATTATACTGGAACCGGAAGCAGTCATAGAAACAAGAACTCGACAACTACGAAATCAATTCATTTCACAGTATCTCATCGAGTGGAAGAACTTATCTATTGAAAATTCCACATGGGAGGATGAGAATTTTATACAAAAGCATTCATAACTACTCAAGCGTTGAGGACAATAGTTTTTTGAAGGAGAGGGGCATGTTAGGTGCCTATAATACTAGTGATGCCCTCACTAATATTGTAGTTGTATCCCTTATTAATATTGTTGTGTCCCTATTTTCCCCATATTCCTATTATTGTGCCCCATAGAATCCATCTATTGTTATTTTTGTGCCCTTATATTATTATTGTTAGGTCGGCTTGGTTATATTGTGACACCTTAGACTCCTATATATAGAAAGGAGGTTTTGTCATTTGAATCATCAAAAAATCATTCATTTTTGCAATGTAGAGGAGGTTTCCCCCTCGAAGAGGCTGAATTCTAAGGCGTTGATCTATCTTTTCTGTCTCTTTATGAGCTCGTTTCATAACAACTTTCTTGATTCTATAAACATAATATAGTTTCTCTGTCAGATGAAAACCTTTTGGCTGATATATGTATACTTCCTCTTCTTATTCTCCATTGAGAAAATAAAATTTGAAATCCATTTGATAGATTTTCAATTTCTTAAAAAAGCATATGCCAAAAAAAATATTATTGCTCTAATCTAGCAATAGTGGCAAAGGTTTCATCAAAGTCTAGTCCCTTTATTTGAGCATAGCCTTTGCATACCAATATAGCCTTGTTTCTTACCACTTCTCCAGGATCATTCAATTTATTCCTAAAAACCCACTTTGTGCCAATGGCATTCTTATTAGCAAGTCTTGAAACAAGTTCCCAAGTCTAATTTTTATCTATTTTGTCAATTTCTTCATTCATTTATTTTAACCAATATTGGTTTTCACTATCTTGTAAAATATCCTTTGGGTCCTCAATGGAAAATAGGGTAACATGTGCTTGTGTAGGGGGGTTTAGTCTTTCCTTCTTGTCTACACACCAATATTTAATTCACCAACAATCTGGTCAGTTGTTAGGCCTATATAATATTAGTGATTCCCCCATTACTATTGTCATTGTATCCCTTATTGTTATTATTGTTTCCCTATTGTCCCCATATTGTTATTATTATGCCCCATAGAAACCCACTATTATTATTTTTGTGCCCTTATGTTTTTTTTTTCCTAAAGCAAGAGTCGAACCTTCTATTGACTTGGAAATGAAAATAAGTTACAATGGGCTTTAAGATGACTTATTCTCCAACAAAGTGAAGAAATAAATCAGCCCTTCAAACCAACAAAAAAACCAAAGAATGAAAGGGAGAAATAAAACCAAAGTACAAAAGGATTTGGATCCACCAACTGTCACATGTACCCACAAATCTGCTCGACTCTCAGTAGCCATTGATCTACCCCCTCATGTTCTAACGGAAAGTATCCATATTGTGCAGAGTAGTAGCCCGAGGAATACCACCCGATGAGGGTAGTATTATCTCTCCTCTCATTGACACGTGTAGATGTTTGAGTGGCATCACATGCCAAACAAAAAAACCACTTAAGGATTTGAGGTCGCCCGATAAGGGTGGTTAACTGGAAGTTGATTTGACCTTCTCTAACTACCACCCAGACCCACTATCGATCTTCTCCCTCCTGATCCGATGACCAAAATCAATATCACGTGTCACAGAGGCCCACAGAATACTCGCGTGATGAGAGCGATATTCCCTCTCCTCCCCTAGCCACGTGTAGATAGCTGAGTGGAATCACTTGCATTTCATGAAAACCACTTTAGGATTTGAGGGCACTCGATAAGGGTGGTTTGGCAAAATCTATTTTGACTCTTGTTTCCTATTCCCCAGACCCCCAAACTCACTCGACTACTTATAACCATCGATCTGCTCCCTTTTGATCGAACGGCCCATGGCCAAATCGCACGAATTCACCATCCATCTCAGTAGCCTATCGCCTCTAATCTTTTCCCTCATGAGAAAATGGCCAATGGTAGGAGGACTTCCTCTGGCCAGGCTTCCAATAACATTTTTGCTAATGTAAATGAAGCTTATTTCCTTTGAGATCCTTAAGTTCCCATGCTCTGTGAAACTTTCTAATGTACTCTTATTCTTCATTGACGAAAGGTGATATTCCATTTCCCTGTTTGTTCTGATATTGCTCCCTGTCTATGTGGGCTCAAGATGAGCATCCTTCTCATATTTGTCTGTCTGTTACCTCCTCCCACCTACAACACATGTTGGTTCATGTGCATCTGACCCCTTCATTAGCAAGCCAGTCCGCTACTTTGTTAGCTTCCCTGCAAACATGCACAAACTTGAGAGTTCTTAGAATTCTTAGGTGTGATTGAAGTCTGTAATAGACCTATAGAAGTCTCTAGTGGCTTGAGATTTTCTCTAGTGCTAATCCCGAGCCTATCCGCTTGACCAAATTGATGACTAATTCTGAGTCAGCCTCAATGATAACATTATGCGTGTTGTGCTCTATCAGTATTCCCAAGCATTGTTCCATAGCCATGGTATCAGCCATATTGTCGGTGGCTTTTCCCAAATGACTATGAAATATTACTTGTATGTTACCCTCCTCATCTCTCATGACTCCTCCATAACTTGCATCTCCAGGATTGCCTTTAGGTGCTCCATATATGCTAAATTTTAAAAAACCTGTGGAGAGGGTTTCTAGAAAGCCTTTCCTTCTAAAGTATGCTTTCTAGTCTAATGAGGACTCTGAGCAATATGTGCCTGAATCTCCAACCTTTCCAGGATGCTCGTGTCTCTGTGTCCAATGTTCTTTCCTGTAGAGAATCCCCCAAGGGTGTTGAATGTCTCCTTCAGTTTTTTAAGGATTAGCGTTATGATGCTATTCGTTGAACTCTTTTTATCTTTAAAAATCCTGTTGTTGTGCTCTTTCCATACATTCCAGATCAAGAACCTTGGAGTCAAAGCCTAGGCTGTGTTTGTTATCTCATTGTCCGAGAAATTTTTTCTCCAATTTTTTAGTGTAACAATGATATTATTTTCATTCTTGTCTATTTGCTTGAAGACGTCTCCAACCCAGCTCCATAGTGTTGAAGTGAAGGAGCAAAGATTGAGAAGATGATTTGTGGTTTCTTCCTTCTGACCATAAAGGAGACATCTGGAGGGGCCAACAAAACCTCTCTTTCTCAGATTCTCCCATGTGAGAATCTTGTCTTGTTGACCTAGCCATCTAAACAGTTTGATCTTCATCCAATGTGGGTTATTCCAAATGTCTTTACAAGTCTTGTCAGTGTTTGGAATGTTAAGACTTGTAGCTATTCTTTTGCCTTCTTTGAGGTTGAAAAGACCCACATTATTTCTTCCCCATCTTAATTGGTCATCTGAGGTTGAGGTCAGGATTTTCCTCTCTACCAAAATATCTTCTAGGGCTTGAGCTTGAGTTTTCAGCATTGTTAGCTCATTGTAATCTGGAAGTTTCCATATTCTCCATTTTCCATTGTTCCTTAACTTATCCCAATAGTCACTAACACTCTTTAATCCTTTGTTAATGGTATATGTTTGGATACTTTCTAGTTCCTCATCACTGAGATTACCTTCCTGCTGCCAATTGTCCTTCCAGAACTAGGCCAGATTTCCACTTCTGATCTCCCAGAATCTGTGTTTTTGTACTAAGTCTCTATTCTCCTAGGCCCTGTTCCAAATTTGAGAACCTTTTAGTTGTCCTGTCATTCTTATGAGGGTCGTTTCCTGCCAGTTCATTGCATACTTTTGTTTCCATAGTTTCGCCCAGGGGGTGCGTATTTCCTTTAGCCATCTCCACCACACTTTTGCTCCTAGAACTTTGTTTAGAGTGCCTGGGTCATGTAGACCCAAGCCACCATGGGATTTGGGTTTGCATATCCTGTCCTAAGCCACCAGAGCCCATTTATTTTTCTCTTCCCCTTCTCCCAGAGAAAGTCTCTCTGCATGTTTCTAATTTGTTGAAGGACTCCTGTTGGTGCGGGAAGGGCTGATAGCATGTATATTGGGATGGTTTGGAGGATCGCCTTAGTGAGGACTAGCCTCCCTGCTAGGTTCAGGGCTCTATTTTTCCACTTGTTGATCTTGTCTTTCAATTTGTTTATTACTGACTCCCAGATGTCATTTTTCAATGGTTTGTCAGTGAGGGGAACTCCCAGATACTTCAAGGGCAGCGAATCTCTTTGAAAGCCTAAAATTTTGGAGAGATTTATCTGAATAGAAATATCAGTATTGAAAAAGAAGATCTTTTATTTTGAGAGGCTTACCTTAGCACCAGCTGCCATTGCAAACTCATACGAAATTTGCTTGAATGCTTTGGCTTCCTTGACTGTAGGTATGCCTTGCAGCATAGTATCGTCAACAAATTATTGATGTGTCACTATGTCTCCATCTTGAGTAAGTCTCAGTCCTTTTATTCTTCCTTCCTCCTTGGCCGCTTTGATCGCTCTACCTAACCCTTCCATCGTGAGAAAGAAGAGGAAAGGGAAAAGAGGATCACCTTGTCTGAGACCTCTTGTGGGCTTGAAGGTTCTGGAAGGAGAGCCATTGATAAGAATTGAACAACTGGCAGTGGTGACCAGAGGCATGACCCTCCTTATCCAATTATGGTCAAAGCCATATGCTTTTAGAACCTCCCGTATGTAAGCCCATATTATTTTATCATAAGCTTTCACTATGTCCAGCTGAATTATCATCCCTACTTGCTTGTTGGTTTTGAGGGAATGAACCACTTCATGAGCTTGAATTATGTTATTGAGAATTTTTCTCCCTTCCACATAACCCGTTTGCTCCTCTAACACCAAAGTTGGGAGGAGGGGCTTGAGTTTGTTGGCAATGACTTTGGAAATGATTTTGTACACCACATTGCATAATTATATGGGTCTAAACCTGTCTTGAGAGGTGGCTCTTTCCTGTTTGGGGATTAAGACAATGAAGGATTCATTAAGCACCCTCAATATTGATTTAGAGCTTCTTGAGTCCTCCACTATCTCCAGAATATCTTTTTTTACAATTTTCCACCATGTTTTGAAGAATCCCACATTAAAGCCATCAAGGCATGGAGCTTTCCCATTATGAATTTATTCGATAACTTCCTCAACCTCTTCCTCTGTTACTGGTCTGTTGAGATTATAATTGTCCTCCCTAAAGACTAGTTTAGAAATATACTGAGTAAATCTTCTTGTGAATTGGGATCTATCTATTATAGTTTCTTCAACAATTCTCTGAAAATGCTGGACTAGGACATCTTCCATTTCCTCATGTGTATTTTTCTCTATTCCTTGAGGATCTGTAAGTTTCAAAATCCTATTGTTATTTCTGTGAGCTATGGTGGATTTGTGAAATAATTTGGTTTTTCTCTCCCCTTCCTTAATCCATTTGACTCTAGATTTCTGTCTCCAGAAGATTTCCTCTTATAGACATCTGTTGTCCCATTCATGCTGAAGTGAGTTTGCAAGCTCTTTTCTTTCCTCCGTGAAGCCTTCTGTAATGAGAATTTGGTTACTTTCCTATAATTTCTTTCCCACTTCTCCTTTAGCTTTGAAGATATTTCCAAATTCATTTTTATTCCATTCTTTGAGTCTACCTTTGATGTGTTTGATCCTGAGATGTAGAAGGAACATCTTCGTGCCTTGAAAGTGAAGCTCTTCTTTCCACCACTTCTCAATGTTTGTGAGGAAATCAGAGTGAGTGAACCAGACATTCTCAAACTCGAAGGATCTGTTTCTTGGTTTTCCTATTAAGGAAGCTTCCAATTGAATGGGCAAGTGGTCTGAAACTCCGAAAGTTATGATGGACACTGTCAGGCTTCTACCAGTGAGAAGCAGTTCTTCTGAGATTATGAATCTATCTAGTTTCGAGGCTACTTGGGTAGAACCCCCTCCTTTGTTGTTCCATGTGAAAATTCCATTGCCAGTGTCCATATCTACCAGTTTCATATTGGTGAGGAAGTTTTGGAAGGCAACTGAATCTCAACCAAGTGTTCTGGATCCCCCTTTTTTTCTATGAGAGATTTGATCATGTTAAAATATCCCCCTAGAATCCAGGGTAATGCTGGGTGTCTTTTTTTCATTTCCTATAGAGAGGTGAGGAGCTGGAGTTTATCTTCTAGTGGTTGAGGTCCATAGACATTAGTGATCATATAACACTCCCTATCACCCACTGGTTGGAAAATCAAAGAAAGGTGGTGCCCTGATGCCTCCGCATCAAGAATACCAAATTTCTGAGGATTACATAGAGTGAGAATTCCTCTAGCTGAGTTAGTTGCTTTGACCTCAAGATACTCATATCTATTTAACCATCTGCTATGCTTCTCTCTGATCTTTTCTACTGAGCATTTTGTTTCCTATATGAACACTATGTCTGGTTTTTCCTCTTTGATTCTATTACTTAGATTTATTTGTTTCCTTCTACTCCCTAGTCCTCTAATGTTCCAGGTTGTGAGCTTCATTGAGGGGGGTTTGTGAAGGAGTAACTAGAGAGATCTTTCATCCTGCCTGAGTCAATCATGAGTTTTCCACATTCTAGCAGCAATTCTTTTTGTCTCTTTCTTCCTCTTTTCTTGCCTGGGTTTTTTGCCAATTTTCCTATTATTAATCCCAATGAGGTAACCCCTTTGTTTTCCTGATTGTCATGTCCTCTTTTGGCTCCTAGAGCTTTTTGATGTGACCTGTTAAGGAATAGCTGTTGCACCCTATCAACTTCCTTCTATGGTAGAGAGTTAATTTCCTTGTTTCCTCCTTGTTCTATAAACTTTTCTAGTTCAAGGTTCCCCCTCTCAAGGATCTCCTGTAAGTCTTGGTCCTCCATGCCACATTCACTTTGAGTCATATAATGGTCTCGTTCTATTTCCATGGTGCTCAATGGGTCTGTTTTGTGTTCATTTTTTTCATGAGTGATCTCCATGCTAATCTCTTTTCCTTCCCCCCTTCTTCTTGGTCCTCTGGTTTCATTTGTGTTCCCTCCTCTTCTTCTACTTCTTCTAAGGTTTCAAAACTGTTATGAATTCTTTCTTTTCTTTTACTAGGGTTCTTTTGGGTATTTTTCCACCTCATTTCCATTTTCCTGCCACTTTGATAAAACCTATGGGATCTTTCCCTTTGTTGGCTTTCTGATGCTCCTCTATTTTATTAAGAGGATATTCTCTGAGTAGTTGTCCATGTTCATGACATTTACGACATCTGAATGGTATGTGTTCACAGTCCATTACCTGAACCCATTCATCGTCAATGACTTCCAAGATAACTTCATTTGGGAGTGCTTCTGATAAGTCCATCTCAACACATATGTGAGCAAAGGAGGTATACCCTCCTCAGAGAGTTGCCTCTAAAATCTTTAAAAAATGACCTAATTTATTACCTATAGCTTTTAAATATTTTGTCATCCAATAATTTAAAGGTAAGGAGTATAGTATTTTCCATACCGAGATTGATGTGAATGTTTCTTGCTCCGAAACAAAGTTCATCGTCCATGGTCACATATAGAGACCAGCAGCCGCATAGAAGTATGGTACTCCAAAAATTTTGTCCCTGTCTTCCAAGTTCGTGAATACCACCATAAAAAAACCTTTGGATCTAAGATGTATGTTTAACTCTCCTTTTGGTTTCCAAGTGTACTTTATCCAAGTGAACAAAGCTTTCTCCGTCGGCCAGATTCCCACAAACATGTAAATTATCGCATAGTTTGTCATGTGATCTTTGTGCTCCTGCAAAGCTAGATCATTCAGGATTACCCTCGGTTTAATATTAGACTTTGGTTTACAGGGCCCCATCTTGGCTTTATTCTCATGTCCCTAGCCTCTGTCTTCTTCTTTCTCCTCCTATCGAACTTCCTCATGGGTCCCTTTTTTTTCATGGGGTTTGCTTCCCTCTGCCCTTTGGTGTCAGAAATTTTTGTCTTGTTCTCCGACGGGTTTTGAGACTTGTTTCTGTTCATTGTTCTACCTCTGTTTGAAACCACATTACTATAGGAGGGAGTGGAGCTCCCTCCTCCTTTCCCTTCCATGGTTATTCGCTTACTTCTATTGCTTCCTATGTTGAACCCTAGTTTTTCCTCTCAGAGCTCCTTCCTTGTGCCCTTATGTTATTACTGTTACGTCTGCTTGATTATATTGTTACGCCTTAGACTCCTATATATAGAAGGGAGGTTTAGCCATTTGTATCATCCAAGAATTATTCATTTGTGTAATGTAAAGGAGTTTCCCTCTCGAAGGGGCTGAATTCTAAGGCATTGATCTATCTTTTCTATCATTTTGTGAGCTAGTTTCCCAACATTTGGTATCAGAGCTTTGGATTCCAGGGTTTGGCTGATCCAAACAGGCCATCATGGCGTTTTCACTTTAATACTTTTTTTGTGACATTTCAGAAGCTACAAACAAAACCCATTGGAGCTAAAATCGTTTGGAACTTTGGGTCTAAATTTTAGATATTTTATTGTTGTATTTGTGGAGATATGATCTGGGGAAGTTAAGGTTTTGCAAACTTCCGAATTACATTCCAAACAGGTGACCTGGGGAAAATCATCATAACTTTTCTTTTGAGCATCAGATTAATTTTTTTTAAGAAGCTTCAGAAAGAGGATGGCCTTTAGTTTTCTGTGTATCCGTTTTAGGTACTAAGGTCAAAACAGTGACATGCGGCATATCATACAAGTTTGCTCTACTGAACTAGTCTTTAATCAGGTCACTGTGGCAGATTTGGCATAACTCTTCCTTGGAGAATCTAATCTTGATCAGGCTTGTGGGGTTAGAAAGTGAAACAAAAAGGTGTGTAGTTTTTTTTAAATTTTGCATAAGATTAGTTTGAAAATTTATTTTTAAGGAATTCAAAGGGAATAGTGAAGAATTATTAGCATTAATTAATGCCTTGAAGAAAGAAAATGGAAACACCTAGTAAGCAACCTGAAAGCTCTAGCATGACTTGTAAAGGAGAGGAAGAAATGCGACATGATATATCAAAATTACAAGACCAAGTACAAGACATTTCACTCTCACTAAAGGTAAATGAAGCCAAGATGTATGGCATGGAAGCTAATATGAATAGCATGCAAGTTAAGATGGATGGCATGGAAGCTAAGATGGATGGCATGGAAGCGAATATGGATGGCATGGAAGCTGAGATGAATGGCATAGGTGCTAACATTAATGGCATGGACGATACGATGGAAGAATTGAAGATAAATTTGAATAATTTGCTACAAGAAATGGTCACTAATGGTGAAAGGGTAGTAAAGGAAACTCATGATGAGAACAAAATAAATGTTAATCATGATTTCATAGACTCTAATGTTGGATTGAAGACCCACGACATTCCAAAAATCGATATCAGGAAGTTTGATGGCAAGGATCTCAGAACATGTATGCTACAAATGGAGCTATTTTTCGATCTACAAAATGTGAAAAACGCACAAGAGGTACGTATTACAACTTTATATTTGGAACCAAATCAGTTTGTATGGTATCGATGGCTTTGCTCTCGTAAACAAATTGTCACTTGGGCAATTTTTACACAATAAATGATAACACATTATGAGGATACAAAAAGCAACACCTTTTTTAGCTAATTGATAAATCTCAAACAAAAGTGTTCAATGATGGAGCACATTGAGGACTTCCAAAAACTGAACATAAGGGTAAAATATTTTCCAGAGGATCATAGGATTGATGTGTTCATAGGGACTTTAAAGGATAATATCCAACATGAGGTTCATTCAGGTTAGCAAGAAAAATGGAAAGCAAAATTATGGCAACGAGGAAGTCTACCATTCACAACTCTAAAGATGGAAGTGTTGTTGCCCCTAGCCTTCCACAACCTACAAGGTTGACACCACAACAATTGGAAGAAAAAAGAGCAAAAGGGCTTTGTTACAGTTGTGATAGCGAATACACTAAAGGTCACAAGTGTGCTGAGAAGAAATTATTCTACATAGATTGTGAAGAGGAGGAAGAAAGGAACAAGAAATGTCAAAAGACGAGGATATTCTCCAGGAAAAAACCATAGATAAAGAATAAATTAATCTAACCATATCTTTTAATGCATTGGCTGAAATTACCTCTCCTCAAAGTATCAATATAGAAGGACATATCAAGAAGAAAAAGTTAATAGTGTTGATTGATTCGAGAAGTACCCATAATTTTATTCATTGTAAGATAGCAAAGGAATTGAATTGCTCCCTATATCCAACACCAAAGTGTCAAGTGATGCTTGCAAGTGGAGGAACCATAAATTTCTCTGGAAAGTGCCATAATATCATGTTGTCCATGGCAGAATATGTATTGAATAGCCAAATGCTTTCCATTCCAATGGGTGGTGCTGATGTCGTATTAGGAGTCTAATGGTACAATCCTTGGGTACAATAGCTTTTAATTTTCATGAAATTTTGTGCAAAAGGAAAGGAACTCGAATTAAGGGGTATTGTAGGGAAACTAAGAAAAATAATCAACTCTAATCGTATGACAAATATTCTAAATAATGAACAATGAGGTGTAATTGCACAATTATGTTCGCTAGAGGTTCCCACATTGAAATCATCTATTTATCCAGATCTCCAAAAAGTCTTGGACAATCATTCCAAGGTGTTTGAGACTCCCAAAGGTCTCCCACCTATTCATGATCATGATCATGCTATTTATTTGATTCCAGAAAGTGTTCCTCCAAAGACTAGGTCGTACAGATATCCCTATTCCCAAAAGAGTGGAATTGAATCTATGGTTGCAGAAATGCTAGAGGTGGGTATAATTCAACCTAGTCAAAGTTCTTTCTCTGCTCCAGTAGTATTGGTGCATAAGAAGGATAGATCATGGAGCATGTGTCTGAATTATAGGGAGCTCAACAAGCTCACTATTAAAGATAAATTTCCCATTCCTGTCATTGATGAATTATTGGATGAATTTCATGGATCAATTTACTTGACCAAGTTGGATCTTTATTTAGGATATCATCAAATCAGAATGAATATTCAAGACATTTTGAAAACAACATTTAGAACTCATGAGGGTCATTATGAATTTTTGGTCATGCCTTTTGGCCTGACCAATGCACTTTCTACATTTCAAAGTTTGACGAATTCCATTTTCAAACCCTTCCATTTCAAGGTTTGATGAATTTCATTTTCAAACCCTTCCTTAGAGAATTTGTGTTAGTATTTTTTGATGATATACTAATATATAGAAATTCTTGGAAGGATCATGTTGAACATGTTGACAGGGTGCTAAAACTATTGGAGGAGAAGCAATTATATGCAAAATGCTCCAAATGTTTCTTTGGAGTACAAGAGGTGGAATATCTAGGTCATATTGTATCTCATGAAGGTGTTAAGGTAGACCCTAGAAAAATTAAATCCATTAAGGAATGGAAAATCCCCACATCCATAAATCATCTACGAGGATTTCTCGGGTTGACACGGTATTTTTTTTTTTACTTACTGGTTCACGGATACCTGGGTCAGTGGGTAGCCGCTATGTCTAGGGTTGTTTAACACTGAGTGTATGCCACCCAAAGGACATCAACACCCCTTGGCCTATTTACTGACCTGTCCCCAAGAGCTTTCAGGATTCGACCCTGTGACCTCCCATTGACGAGGCACTTTATTTGACTAATTGCGCTCACTCTTAGGGCTTGGTTGACAGGGTATTATCACAAGTTTGTTAAGAATTATGGGAGAATGGAAGCACCTCTAACAACATTATTGAAGAAAGATGCATTTTCATGGACTCTAGAAGTAACAAAGGCCTTCGAACATCTTAAAGAGACAATGGGCCATGCATCGGTCTTAGCTACGCTGGACTTCACAAAAACCTTTATTGCGGAATGTGATGCTTCAGGAAATGGAATTCATGTCATTTTAATGTAAGATGAAAGACCCATTGCTTTTGAAACTCTTCCAATAAAGGGAAACTATTTACACAAAGCTATTTATGGCAATGAAATGTTGGAAATACTACATGCACTTAAGAAATGGCAACCCTACCTAATCGGAAGACATTTCAAGGTAAAAACAGATCATGATAGTCTTAAATACTTTTTAGAACAAATATTATCCTCTGAAAAGCAACAAAAATGGGTCACAAAGATGTTGGGTTATGACTTTGAAATCATCTACAAAAAAGGGAAGAGAAATGTTGTGTAGATGCACTCTCAAGAAAGGATCAGGATGTGGAAGCATTGTTGTGCGCCATTTCTATTATCCAACCAGATTGGATAAACGAAGCAAGGGAGGAATGGAAGAACGACAAAGAAGTGTGGGCACTCATTCGAAAGTTACAACAAGATCCTAGTACATCTGATACATTTAGCTCAAAAAATTATTCGTTATGGTACAAAGATCTCTTATACCTATGTAAGAATTCCCAACTCAAACTAAGCATTCTTATGGAATTGCACACTTCTCCCTTAGGAGGGCACTCAAGATTTTTAAAAACTTACCATAGGGTTAAGAAGGAATTTTTTCAGGATGGCCTTAAATCATAAATTCAAATGTTTGTGGCGAAATGTTGGGTTTGTCAACAAAATAAAGTTGAAACAATTAAGACCCCAGGTCTATTACAACCTTTATCCTTTCCAAGCCAATGTTGGGAGGAGTTTTCGATGGATTTTATCACAGGTTTACCCAAGTCCAAAGGAAAGAGTGTCATCATGGTGGTAGTTGATAGACTTACCAAGTATGCACACTCTTGTGCATTATCACATCTATTTAAAGCCAATACAGTTTCTACTGCATTTATGGAAACAATTCAAAAGCTACATGGAAACCCAAAGATTATTGTAAGTGACTGAGATCCCATTTTCACTGGAAATTTTTGGACATAATTATTTTCTTGACTCGATACTCAGTTAGCTCATAGCTCATCTTATCATCCTCAATCTGATGGGCAAACTGAGATAGTAAACAAATGTTTGGAAGGATGTCTTTGTTGCCTTGTATCTGATAAACAGACCCAATGGGTCAAATGGTTGGCTCTGGATGAATGGTGGTATAACACTTTCTTCCATATTGTAGCGAAAATGACCCCATTTATGACACTCTATGGATATAATCCACCATCCATCACATCATATTTAAGAGAAAATTCTAAGTTTCAAGCAGTGGAAGATCACATCGAGCATCAACAAAAGTTCTCCAACTCTTAAAGGATAACCTGACTTTGGCGCAGAATAGAATGAAACAATAGGCATATCAACATTGTAGTGAAAAATGTTTTGATGTAGGTCACTAGGTATGTATACGCCTACAACCATACAAACAAATTTCCCTCAAGCAAGCTAAGAAGGATAATAAATTTTCACCAAAGTATTATGGTCTGTACAAGGTGTTGCAAAAGATTGGTAGTATGGCATACAAATTGGAGCTTCCTGCAGCTTCCTGAGTGCACCCAGTTTTCCATGTTTCATGGTTAAAGAAGGTTATAGGTGACAAGCTCCCAGTTCAAACAATATTTCCAGAACTTGACGATGAAGGAAAATCATATTGGAACCAAAAGCAGTCATGGAAACAAGAACTTGAAAGCTATGAAATTGATCAATTTCAGAGTATATCATCAAGTGGAAGAACTTATCCACTAAAGATTCCACATGTGAGGATGAGAATTTTATGTACAAGCATCTATAACTACTCATGCATTAAGGACAACGCTTTTAAGAAGCAGAGGGGCATGTTAGGCCCCTATAATACTAGTGATTCCCCCATTACATTGTATTCCTTACTGTTATTATTGTGCCCCTATTGTCCCCATATTGTTATTAGTATTCCCCATAGAAACCCTCTATTGTTATTTTTTTCCCTTATGTTATTACTGTTATTATGGCTTTGATTATATTGTGACCCATTAGACTCCTATATATAGAAGGAAGGTTTAATCATCTGTATCATCCAAGAATTGTTCATTTGTGTAATTTAAAGGAGGTTGCCTCCTCGAAGAGGCTGAATTCTAAGGCGTTGATCTATCTGTTCTATAGTCTTAAATACTTTTTAGAACAAATATTGTCTTCAGAAGAGAAACAAAAATAGGTCACAAAGATGTTGGGTTATGACTTTGAAATCATCTACAAAAAAGGGAAGCAAAATGTTGTGGCAGATTCACTCTCAAAAAAGGATGAGGATGTGGAAGCATTTCTTTGTGCCATTTCTATTATCCAACCAGATTAGATAAACGAAGCAAGGGATGAATTGAAGAATGACGAGGAAGTGTGGGCACTCATTCAAAAGATACAACAAGATCCTAGTACATCTGATACATTTATCTCGAAAAAAAATTTGTTATGCTACAAGGATCGGTTATACCTATGTAAGAATTCCCAACTAAAACAAAAGATTCTTAGGGAGTTGCACACCTCTCCCTTAGGAGGGAACTCAGAATTTCTAAAAACCTACCACAGGGTTCAGAAGGATTTTTATTTGGATGACCTTAAATCAGATATTCAAAATTTTGTGGCAGAATGTCTGGTTTGCCAACAAAATAAAGTTGAAACAATTAAGACTCTAGGACTATTACAACCTTTATCCATTCCAAGCCAATGTTGGGAGGAGGTTTCAATGGATTTTATCATAGGTTTACCCAAGTCAAAAGGAAAGAGTGTTATCATGGTGGTAGTGGAAAGAATTACCAAGTTTGCACACTTTTGTGCATTATCTCATCCATTTAAAGCAAGTACAGTTTCTAATGCATTTATGGAAACAATTCAAAAGCTACATGGAAATCCAAAGATTATTGTAAGTGGCAGAGATCCCAATTTCACTGGAAATTTTTGGATGGAGTTATTTTCATGTCTTGGTACTCAGTTGGCTCATAGCTCATCTTATCATCCTCAATCGGATGGGTGAACCGAGATAGTAAACAAATGTTTGGAAGGATATCTTCATTGCCTTGTATTTGATAAATAGACACAATGGGTTAAATGATTGCCTCTCGCTGAATGGTGGTATAACACTTCCTTCCATATTGCAACAAAAATGACCCCATTTATGGCATTTTATGGATATCATCCACCACCCATCACATCATATTTAAGAGAAAATTCTAAGGTTCAAGCAGTGAAAGATCATATTGAGCATCGGCAAGAAGTTCTCCAACTCTTAAAGGATAACCTCACCTTGGCATAGAATAGAATGAAATAGCAGGCAAATCAACATTGTAGCGAAAGAAGTTTTGAGGTAGGTGATTGGGTATTCCTATGGCTACAACCATATAAACAAATGTCCCTCAAGCAAGATAAGAAGGATAACAAATTATCACCAAATTATTATGGTCTGTACAAGGTGTTGCAAAAGATAGGTATTACGACATACAAATTGGAGCTTCCTTCAGCTTCTCGAGTGCACCAAGTTTTCCATGTTTCATGCTTAAAGAAGGTTATAGGTGACAAGCTTCCAGTTCAGACAATATTGACAAAACTTGATGAGGAAGGAAAAATCATATTGGAACCTGAAGTAGTCAAAGAAAAAAGAACTCGACAGCTACGAAATCGATCAATTTCAGAATATCTCATCAAGTGGAAGAACTTACCCATTGAAGATTCCACATGGGGGGATGAGAATTTTATATAAAAGTATCCAGAACTACTCAAGCATTGTGGAAAACACTTTTTTGAAGGAGAGGAGCATGTTAGGTCCCTATAATATTAGTGATCCCCCAATTACTATTGTCGTTGTATCCCTTATTGTTATTATTATGCCCCTATTGTCCCCATATTGTTATTATTGTGCCCCATAGAATCCCTCTATTGTTATTTTTGTGCCTTTATATTATTATTGTTAGGTCGGCTTGGTTATATTGTGACCCCGTAGACTCCTATATATAGAAAGGAGGTTTTTTCATTTGAATCATCCAAAAATTGTTCATTTCTGTAATGTAAAGGAGGTTACGCCCTTGAAGAGGCTTACTCCTAAGGCATTGATCTATCTTTTCTATCTTTTCATGACTTGGTTTCATAATAGTCTTATCATATCTATATATGGAAAGAGCCTAGCCCTTGTTGCTATTCGGTGAAGGAAAGAGCATACAACATCTCTGAATTGTACTCCTGATGGTTCTGCACTATCAGCAATTGGTCGAATATATGTTACTTCAGGGTTTTCATTCTCCAACGTAGTATAGATAGTCTGCCATGCAGTGGCGCCTCCATCTATAGTGCATATTGTATCTGTAAAAATGGATGGTATATCTATGCTTTCGATTTTTGTGATAGATTGCTTGGTATGCTTTTGCATCACCTTTCAAATGGACATTGCTTGAGCGGAGTTCCTATTAAAACCAACAACAATTAATTGTCACGTAAAATAAAATATTTGATGAAATGAATGAACTTTCTAAGAAAATATCTGGGAGCGGGTTCAGCATTAATCAACCATAACAAACACCATGTTTACATGCATAGGGATGATAACCATATTAAATCATTTTGACCTAACTTGTGTCCAACTTAAAAAATCTATTAAACATTTGTCAAATCCGTCATATCAGATATTTAAGATATAGCGTGAATGAAACTTTGTTGATGGATTTTTCGATATGCGATATGCGATATCGCAAAATCACAAGATCGTAATATCGGGATATCATAATATCAGAGTTTTAATAGATAATAATTAAGCTCTTACCATAATATCCTCTGATGTGCGATATGCGATCGGGATGTCACATGCAAAGTTCAATCGCAAGTCACATATGAGTATTTTTTGAATGTGCTTAACTTTGTTACCAAGGAATTATGCGATTTAAAATCTGCGATGAGGATTTTAATATGTTTCAAGTTAGATTCAAAAAGGGCTCTTTAAAAAGTAACAATTTTCTAAGAGTTGGCATTTTATTAAAAAATGGGGAAAAATTCAATTTTTAAAAGGGTCCCCATTTGTATTATATATAATAAAAATGGGGGGGGGGGGGGGGGGGGGGTTGTTGTATAGCACAACAACTCCATACATCCATGAGTGGTGGTGTGATCCCCATCTCTCTAAATGGAAAATTACCACCTCTGAGGGGATGTTATTCTGGAGTATATGTTCTTCCTCCATTGGTTTGATGGTATCCTCTTCCTCGAACTATTACTCTTCCATCTCTTGAGTCAACTATACTTCTTCCAATCTTCGTTCTACTTCATCCTCTTAGGACTACCAGTGTTGTTCTTCTTCTATATTTCTCCTCTCTTTTTCTTATTCTTCTTGCTTCTCCAACAACTCATGCTGCTAAGTCTTCTCCTCCTCTTATTCTTATTCTCTCCTATCCACTTATTCCTACTCTCTCTATTGAACCATATCTGATCCTCTTCTTAGGAGCCACTTTCCTTACTTGATGAGTTATCTATTATTCCTCCCGTGACTGCAATTCATGGGCTCATGGATCTTGGGGTGAACATGTTTCCATCCTTGGATGTGCCTTCATATTTGTATTGAAACATTTCTTTATCTTATTATCTTCCATTGTAGATATCGAAGAATGCCCCATTTTGTGACCAACCCTTTCCTATTGTTGCTCTCATATTCTCCTAGGATCCTATCAATGAAAACCCTTAGTGGGAAAGTGCAAGAGATCTAAATACTATGTCTTTCCTGCTATCACCTTGTGTCTCTTTAACTGACATAATTCAATCATCAATGAGAAGGTGAGCCAAGGGGGTTCCTTCCTCCTATGAAGAATTCCTGATAATCCCTTTTCCTACTGAGTTGTTATTTCCTGCATGACCAACTTATTGGTCACATATCATGTGATGAGAGGATGAGATATTTTGCAACCAAAACATCTGATGTATGTCCCATGAGGTTATGAAAACTAATCCATGATATCCCTTCGTGACGCCTTCGCCTGATCAGTCATGTAAGGAGGATATATCTTGAATATCATATGAAAGATAAGTTAAAATAAGTGCTCAACCAATTTGTCATATGCATCTCTGAAGCTTGATTCTGATAAAACTTTGTAGTGGAAGTAAACTGGGAACTTCTTCTCAAGAGTCTAGCTCTAGTACAATGTTGGGAAAGAAAATAATGCACAGGTTCCATCTAGAAGAAATGCAGACATGTATAATTTAGGTGCTTGGTTCGCCCTCAAATACTATTTTTCCTTCCCGACATGACAGTGCAACTCAAATGATTATATATCTGCCCAATTGAAAACTTTAACACATGTAATCACAATATGGAGCATATATATCCAATTCACCTCGAACACCTTAGCATTCTTGTGCCCCTAAAACTAACAACACATGGCTATCAAATACTAATATACATCTCTCAGGATCTCTGTTGGATAAACTATAGATGGGTGATGGCGAAACTTAGCAGGTTCTTAACACGAAGATATCATAATGTCACTTGTGTCGCATTCATCCCATTTTCTTTAGAAGTCATTATTTTCATATTTAGCGGGCTTAAGAATCTTTTTGTACATCTTCATGTTTTGTCCTTAATAAGTGGCGAGTTGATTGCCACTCTCACTGCAAAGCACAAGATAAGAGTCATCCATGTGTGTAATGCTCCACTCAATCAATTCTACATAAGGTATGATGAGGACCATGCATGTGATCCTATGCATTATGGACCTCTTGATATTTATGTATGCAAACATATCTTCTAATTTCTCATAAAACTTATCCTGCATGAACATGTTATATATCTTGCTCCATGTGACCTTTGTAGGCTTATCAATAAATCATTGTGTCTGTGTATATTGGAATGGTGAGGTTGATAACTTTGATAGGTTACACGGTGCTTGCTTCTCAGAATTATTTGGAGGCCACATCACGATGATGAATGGCTCCGATAGATTATGAAAGGGTGGCAATACTTGTAGCATGAACACATGTTTGTGGCAGCACAATCATAGTGGAAATATTAGCTTAAAGAAACCTGAATATGCATAAATACTAGTAAATCATGTATAAATAGCCATAAAAAGTTATTGTACTTGTAAATATGTGACGACAACACAAAATAACTTTCATGCATGGGAAAATAGGCATGAAAACTAGTAGAGTGCACTTTCAAAGAATGAATGAATGTTAACAGTCATTCGGGACTTTGCACTGGGTTCATGCACTCAAGCAAGTAAAATAAGACCATCTAGGGTGTAGTGGAACACTCCGAAGGGTCAAAGAGGTGGGTTGTTGGGCCTTCAAGCCTTCCTTATGTGCTTGTGCACTCAAGGAGAGATAGAGGGAGCACTGTCACACTTTGAAGGGATGAAGGAATGGGTTGAACAACCATCAGACATTCACAATGCACCTATGCACTCAAAGGAAATGAGGTTGCATTGATGCATGCTGAAGGGATGAAGGAATATGGTTTGTGTCTTCATGGTGTACTCATGTGCTCAAGGGAAAGCACAATTCTTCGTGGTGAAAAAGCGTACTCTAGAGGAAAACTTGGTCGTTTAGGGCACAATTTTCAAGGCTTATTGGGTTTCAGGTTCCAGAAGTGCGCTATGCCTATTGGAAGCTCATAAAAAAGTTTAAATGACAAGATTTGATTATAATATGAGAAGAAAAAAAATTGTAAGGTTATATAGAGGTTATCGCAGTCATGGTATACTATCAAAGGTTGAATAATGTGAAGAGCTTTTGTATGCGATAGTCAGCTAACAGTTATAGGATGAAGACTGAACATAAGCACCAATAGTCAAACTTAAAAATAAAGAAATGGAAACAAGAAAAGGAAGAACAACATTGAAATCATGAAATGCAATGAAACAATTCAACATGAAGAAACTACTTGTGAAGCAGGTTGATGAAGAGTTTCTTGATCTCTAGCTATATCCCAACTCAGATGAGAATGATTATGCAAAATAATTATTAACTCTGTTGATTTAAATAAGTTTACATGAAAAATTGATCCATGCATGAGTGCCACTTGTCAATGAGTGAAAAGATTAGTTAAGAGAAGTTATGTGGGGATCCCATTTTGTTGGAGTGCTCCCACATGCAACAAGATGCTCATGCATGCAACCAGGAAGAGTGGATGTTTTCAACATGAAGGAGTGCAATAAGGTAGGGCACACTTGCTCAACATGAAGGAGTGCGCTCAAGGAAGGTGCAATTCTTTAGCCTGAAGGAGTGCACTCAAGTTGGGTGCATGTCTTCACCAAATTTGAGTGAGATGTTTCTTTTTGAATTGATTTTTTCTCTTTTGTTTTATTTTTCTATTCTTTTGAGTGTTTTTCTACCATGTGCATGGTGATAAGCCAAGCTTCTAAGGCAAAATCCGTGATAAGTTCACCCACCATGGTCTAAATAACTTAAGTTCTTCTAAGGGTTGGGTTATGACACTTCAAAAACATTGACTTAGGAGGATTCAACACTAGGAGAAAACACATAAATAACAAATCAAAAAACACATCAACACTAAGGGGCCTAAAATGACAGTTAATATAAGCTCCAAAATTGTAATAGGAAAAATATTTCGAGGGTCATTTCCACAGTGACAATAGTGATGTAAAGGAGCTTTCCCCCTTGGAGAGGCAAATTTTTAAGTCATTGATCTATCTTTTCTTTTGTTTTGTGATCTAGTTGCATAATATTTGGTATTAGAGATTTGGATTCTAGGGTTTCAATGCTTCAAATAGGTCAACTTGGAATTTTTGCTATAATTGCTTTTCTAGGAAGCTCTATAAGCTTAAATCTTGGTAAACTTCTTGTATAAACTTTAGATCTTGGTTCACTATATTTTCTGAGATATGGTCTGAATCAATTATGATTTTTGCAACATAACTTTATTTTGAAGTATCAAATTTGAATTTTGTCAAACATGAATAACAATTTCATGGATTGTAGCTTCTCATGCATCAATTTAAAGGCCAGAGGTTGAAATAGTGACATGTGGTGTCTCGTACAAGTTATCTCTATTGAACAAGTCCATAATTAGGACATCCTGGGAGATTTGACATAAATTTATTTTGAAAATCCCAATCTTAGTCAGACTAGTGGCATTGAAAGAAGACTCATATTGCTACCACATCAGCAAATTTTAGACCTTGTAGAGCTGAAATTATAAAGATAGAACAATTTCAATATTGAGCTCCAAAAAGAAAGAAAAAATATGTGTATTTTTTAAATTTTGCATAACTTTTGTTTGAAAATTCATTTTGAACTGATTCAAAGGATATCAAAAAGCATAGATATCATTACTTGGATCCAATATGCCTCACAAAAAAAAATGGATACTTCCAGTAAGCAACTAGAAAGATATAATATGACACATGAAGAAGAGGAAGAAATGCAACATGATATATCAAAATTACGAGACTAAGTTTAACAAATTTCACTCTCACAAAGAGCAACCAAAAATGAATTGGATGGTTTAAAAGAAATCAAGGAATGTTTAAATGTTGTTTTAAAATCAGACATGGGATTTTTTAACGTAGACATGGACACAATTAATGTCAAGTTAGAAGTGTTGACAAAGTTGTTGCAAGAAAGGCTTCCTAGTGGTGACAAGGTACTCCATGAAAATTGTTATGAGGACAAAAGGACTATGAATTATGATTTTAGAGACTCTAGTGTTGGATATAATACCCAACACATTCCAAACATATAAATGAGGAATTTCGATGGAAAGGATATAGTAACATGCATACTACAGATGGAGGAATGCTTAAATCTACATGATGTGAAATCGGGGAAAATTTTAACGATGGAAGTTTACTTTAAAGTTTAGAAACTTTGGTGAATAATACCAGTCCCTAATATGAAAATTGTAAAATATATAATTTTTTTTTTTTCTTAAATATTTATATTTATAATTACTTTATATTAGTCTATATAAAATTTTGGAGATTTTCAAGGTAAAATAATTTTATACTATAAAATTTGGTTGAATTATTTTTAGAAAGAATGGAAATTGGCGAATAATTTTTTTGGAAAAAACATGGAAAATTAGCCCACTTGTGAATATGTGGTTGTGGCTGCAACACCCTCCAAAATTTTGGCCCGCATCCAATTTCGGAGCCTCCTTTAAGAGTTTTACTTGATGTTTGTACATACTCGGGTTCACCCCGTGAGCTCACATGAGTCTTTGTACCCACCTTGCTTGATCATTCATCAAAACTATTTTGCATGTTGGTAGCAATGTCATGCTTGCGACCCTGTTCTGGTCATACACAAGGTCTTTTGTTCGTGTGTACATGTTGTGTTCGCTATGTAAACATCCGTCGCGCTCACACACGGAGTCGTATACACTGTTGCACAAGTGTCATCACAATCGTCCAACGATCAACCACAAGTGCCACGATTATCACTCACACTATTGGTCAGTCATGTTCAGCATGTGTGTCTAGATGGTTTGACTCGTCTCATTGTCAAGTCATCTAAGTGTGTGTTTGCAAGTTCCCATATGCACATTTTCACTCGCTCACACACTTATTCATTATGGTGAAGTTCCGACTACTAGATCACCCTCTAACAACCATACCTTTAGCCCGGCATCAAATCACTTGGCTATCACCCAGAACAGTGCAAAAGCACCCAGCAAATCATTTCAAGTTGCGCTTCTCACAAGCTGATCAACCAACCCGCTTGTTGGTCAACCAGAGAGTTTGACTCGACAGTCACCCCGGGACTAACTCCCCTCAAAAATTGTGCAGAGGCTGCAGATGTTGCCCACTCTACTGAGTAAGAAAATTTTGTAGAGAAACCAAACAGACACCCAGTTTCCATCCTTGTCTCCCTCAGAAAATTGTGCAGTGTTTCCAGCTAGTCCACCAGTTAGCTGAACGGGATCTCACCCAAAAAATTGTGCAGATTTCATGAGAAAGCCCTCTGCTACCCAACAGTCCACTCAGATCAGAAACTACACAGAGATGATCACCAGACTAGCCACCCAACATCAGCACATTTTTTCCCACCAGCAACCCATTACCAATTCCCTCTAGGAATTGCGGAGTTTTTGCTACCAAGCTCCTAGCAGCCTACTGCCACTTCCCTCCAAAAATTGCATAGGTTTTGCTTCCAAGCTCCTGGCTGCCAGTTCCCTCTAGGTATTTCACAATTTTTTGTTCTAGTCTCCCACTACCAGCTCCTTCCAAAAATTGCACATATTTTTTCTCCCCATCCTTCCTGTAGCCCAGACGACTCCTCCAAAAAATTGCACAGATTTGTTCTCCAGTTGAACTAGACCCCGGGACAGTCATTGTCAATCTGAATGCCTGTCAGCATCTCCTAGTGGTATCTGTGTAGTTTTCACCAACAGTTCCCGAAGCTGCCATCCAAGCTCGATGCTTTCCTTGTGTAGTTTCATAAGCTTGTCTTCTCTCCCGGTTGCCTACATCTGAAATGATCATGCATCATGGTGGAATAGGAGGTTTATGGATTTGATGTCATTTTGTCATGAGTGACTGTAAATACAAGTACACAAACAAACATGGCACGGAAATGGATGGGATTAACAAAGTGAGTACATGCAAAAATACATGTTCGCGAACGGATGAACAAATGATGCATGCAAAAGAGATGTGATCACGAATGGATAATCATGCAAAGATGTGTTCAAAAGAGACGGATGGATGAACATGCACTTTTCGTGAATGGACGAACCTGTCAAGAATGCCAACATACAAGTAAGAAGCAATGTGCAAAAGCAACATCAAGCAAACCTAATGACCATCAAAGACTCCATGCACCTTTCCATGTGGAGGTGAAGCTATGACACACCATGAGGACATCCATCACCTATCAAAACTATAGATCGACATGCACACTAGCAACAACACGAATGTACCAGCACTGCCATGTCAGGTCTTGTCATGAGTCGTTTCATGCACATATCTACTGTGGGCCATAATGTCAATGAATGTAATTTAACGTGGAAGTCCAAGAGACCCACTTGTCATATGAAGATTCATTTAAAGTTGAAACGTCATGGAAATCAAACAGTCATGAGGGACGTCAAATAGCCACAAGGGTCAATTTAACCCTTGGCTATAAATACCCTATCATTTGTACATGCAAAGGAATTTTCACCTTAGCTCCTCCCACATAGCCTTGAGAGTTGTTGTGGGGAAAAATGCCTATGCAGGACGATCCTATCCACCTAAGGTGTGACAGTGCCTTAGCAACAAACAGAGACAGCTATTCTAGTATTCTTCCTTTATGAATTAAGAATGAAGAGAGATGGATGGACTAACCGGTGTCTTCCGTTTGTCCCTCGATCCGGTTTCTCTTCTCTTTGGGAGTTCCCAGCTACTTGCCTTCTCGCTCGCCCAGCTTCAAGAGGTTTCTGCAAGATCACAAGAATAGAACACTACACAAAGACATAGATTCATATTCATAACTAGTTCAGGATTAGAAATAAACTAAACATACTAATGCAATCATACATAAAAAATGCACCAGTATATAGGAGAAACCAAGATAGCTTTATTGATGAATAACAAGGTTCAGGAAGAGATACAACCCAGAGGGCTCCAATCCAGCATCTCCTTCCCAGCAAATGGAATTCCTATCTTCACCCCCTTCAAAGCATTAAGCACCCAATGATTCCAATCTCAAACCAACAGCAATTCTTTGCAATAACAAAATTCCAGCCTCTGGATCTCATGGAGGAGAGATCCATATATAGATGTTTGGAGAGAGGATGAGTCAGCTTGAGATTTGACTAGTGTCCTCTCCCTCTGTTAGTTCTTGATTCCACTTGGAGGTTCTTGCTTCCACTTGGAGATTAGGAACCTCTTACTCATCACCAGTCGAATTCACTGAGGCAAGTGTCATTGAGGAAGGTTCTGGAAGCTTCCTGGGTTTTGACACCTCATGGAATGAACTTGCCACATGTCAACTCTCACTCAGCGCAGGTAGCCAGTGTTGGCTTTGACATTCAGCATAGGTAGCCAGTGTTGGCTTTGACATTCAGCGCAGATAGCTAGTGGAGCCACTGAATTGATCCTGAATTGACTTGTTTTTGAGCAGTTTCTGGTGGAGAACTTCTGTGAATTGCTATGGTTTGTTAGCCTTGTTCCTCTAGGGGTAGGAACAACATGTTTAGGGACTTTGGATCCCTAAGATTATGGGCATTTCATGCTTATAGCTGTAAGGCACAAAAATGTCTATAACAATTGCCCCCTAAAGTATGAGGCCGTTTATCGGGTGAAATGCTTTATCAGGGGGATCCAAAGTTCATCCAATGCTTGGAGGAGACCTGTAATAAGATACAATACAATACATTATTTTTCATATTGCTTTCATGATCTAGCTGAGGCGGGCATTCCCATGCTCAGCTTTATAAATTCATTTTTCTGTACATAGAACAGACAATTGTCTGATGGTAGACTGATAATTTTGATGAAATTATCATCCTTTGGATAGGATGATTATCTGCTGCAATGATGTACATGTCAATGTCTTTATCTTTCCTGAATATATATCGCAGCCCAGATGGATGAAACTAGATCCGAGGTCTTCAAACTCGTTCGATCTTCACTCTAAGTACAAGTCGATCCATGTGAGAAATGTTCTGAAGTCGAACATGGAAAGACATCGCTTGATTACCGGTCAATGAGGTAAACCGTTAACAAGCGCGAGAGGAATCACCGATAATGATAATGACCCTCAAGGTACTACAGTACAATTCACGTGGTGTGAATAAAGGACTTGGCGTCGAACACCACGCAAAATCTTTCGGTCGAAGGTCATTGATGTATACCTGTCGCCGGAAGTGAGAAACTTGCCATTGAGGCATGCAAGCTTCAAAGTACTGAAGGGGTTGTTCCTAGATCAACTTCTTGGATAATGAGCTGATGTCGAAAAGAAGCGATCCGTCAAAGGAGGGCCTTAATGAATCCCACATCAATGACATGGAACGGAGCTAATGATTTTGATGGAGGTGAAAACGATCTGTGACATATGATTCAGGGTGGCGGTCATGAAAGGATGAAGGATAATGTACGGCAGTGGATGGGACACAGTTGACTTTTCTGAACGACTTCTCTTGAACATATGGTGACACTGATACGATGGATTGGTAGCATTACCCCAAATATGGATGGTATGGCGAGACCATGGATGTGACCGGTGAATGAAACAACCCAACCCGATTTTGGTACGGAGGAAAAGTGTCATGTTCAAGAGCGACTTGCTACCATCAAAGTTTTTCTTGAGTTTCTCCCAATTTTTCCCCAGTCATTGCTGACCAGTACCTCTTTATTTTTGTCAAGCTTGAGGAGGATAACATATGCTTGTTCTATAACCTGCCCTTCGGGCAAGCCCATCGCTATGTTTTAACGAGCCTAGCGATAGTGAAACTCGTTCTCGTCTAAAGACAAGTTTGTCGCTATTTAATGATTTTAACGAGTCTAACGACAAAGATAACTCGGTCCTTTTCATTTTTAGAGAGTCTGAAAAGGTACATAAAGTCAACTCCGAAAGTCCTTTTTCGTCATCTAATCCCTTAAGTCCGAAAAAGTATAAAACAATACAGAAGGGATGAGTTTTCGATAGTTTTAACGAGCCGAATAAAACAAGCGCTCGATATTTTTGTGCAATAATCCCTCAGGTCCAAAAAGATTAAAATCTAGAGGAGGGATAGCACTTCCTGTCCCTTTAACGAGCTGGAAGGCCAAGGACTCGGCAATCTTTTCATATTTTACGAGTCAGATGAAAAGAGCTTAAAGAAGACTCGTCTTTTGAGGAACGAGTGATGAAACAGGTTAGCAGCTGATTCCAGGTACAGGTTGGAATTTTCCAATCACGGCAGTGTCACAAGGATGGCTAATGAAATCACTCTTCGTAGCTGTTCCTCAAAATGGGTAAACAAACATATGGAGGTGAACGATCGGCCAATGGGAAAGTGGAGGTGACGGTGCAAACACGACCAAGGCTTTAATGGCTGATAATGTTACATTCACTGTGGTTATTTACCGGGATAGTTCATTTTTTAACGAGCTTAAACGCGGATTGAAACACTTGCTCGATCTTATGTTTATTTTTAACGAGCATGAACTATGTGCTAAAACTGCTCGGATCTTGCGTTTATTTTTTAACGAGCATGAACTGTGTGCTAAAACTGCTCGATTACCCAGTCATATGATAAGAATGTCTCATTGAAGATGCTATTTTTTATGGAGCTTAGATCTTACAAAGCTTTGCTCCGGATCCTTTCTTTATGCAAGTTAGGAAACGGCTAACCCAAAAAACAGATAAATAATCGCTCTTTGCTTTCACTCCAAAAGGTTTGCATGCCCCCAGGCATAAAGTATGATTTCAAGGTTACCTCTACTTCATTTCCGTCAAAACATTCGTTTCACCGAGAGAGGCCTACCTCTTTCAGGTTACCCAAAGATTGTCTTGTTAATCTTTCAAACAAAACACTTCCTCGGCGATGTCTATCGAAATAGACAAAGGTGAGTGACAACGAACGCCAAACACAGAACTTTAACAAAAGAATATTATTCTAGAATAACCCTCTTCCAGCATGGGCGGGGTACAGACTAGTCATATTCTCCCGCGGAAACCTACCATATACCCAAAGTTTTTCTGCCGAAGCAGACCAGGACGCATGCCCCCTGGGTTCCAGTCATATCCTCCCGGATTACTCGCGCTCATCAGGAGGACGGACCGTGGGTTGAGACATTTCTTGCGTGAAGAGACCATTTAGGGATGGTATATGACTATTTGCGATGCGTGATCCGGGAAATGAAAGCTGGTCCACGAGCTTGACCACTCTTCCTTCATGCGGAAAACACATTACTCTAAAGAGTGAGGAAACGATGGCTCCCATGCAATATATATAGTCTCGTCCAAGGAGTAGGTTATAATCCAAGGGTCCTTGAACGACCATCACGTTCATTTGAACAGTCTTCCCTTTCAATGTTATGGGCACATTGGGGAGGATCCCTAAAGGTCGACTGGTTCCTTTATCAAAGCCTGTCAGATTTCTCATTTCAGGCAAAAGCGCTGGCGAACCAAGCGCTTTCCAAGCAATAGAGGAAAGGATACTCACAGATGCCCCCTCATCAATGATGGTGCCAGCCATTACCATTCTGTATATTTGAACGATAATTCTGAATGGTATGCTTGCTGGCAAACGGGGTTTGCCTAGTTGGTTCCAGTCGAACGAGACAACTAGGTTGCTTGGTGGTGGGACCGAATAGACGACCGGGTATGACTCTGACAAAGTTCCTTCCTGCGATAAAGGAATGGGCAAATTGCCCCCTTGTTCGTCGGAGTCTGTGTTGATGAAGAGAATTTGGACGGTGTCGTCTTTATTCTCTTCTGTGATGGTATCATTCGAGGATGGAGCCTCTGAAGGCAAAACCGGGTCAACTGCCGCCTCAACCTTTTGACTTTCGTCAGGTATGGATTCAGATGGTTCATCCTCAATGATAGGTGCTTCGGCTGACCACCTGAGTGGGCCAGCCGGGTTCTCAACTGGTGAAGGACTTGGCAGGAGTTTTTGATATCTAGGAGGAAGTTGCACTGGTAAAACCGGGCGATCTTCCAAAACTCTTTTAGCCTCATCTAAGAAGGGACAACGGTGGATGGCATTGTTGCCTTCACACAGTTTGTAGGGAAATCTAGCTTTCCCTCTCTGTCCTGCAACTTCACTTTCACTAGTTGACGGTGAGCTGTCAACATGGCTATCAAAGGTTGACGCCACCGAATTGTGCAAACGGGGAGACCAGTCCCTTAGTATCCGAGGGATGCAGGGACAATCTCTGTGGAAGTGGTCTCCCTTGCATATGACACATGGCGATTTAGGCCTAGTCAGTGTTGTGTGTGGATTTTTGTCAGACGCCACTTGTTTGCCCCCAGTCGCTTTTGGCTCCTTCTTCTTCTTCTCTTTCTTCTTCTTTTCCTTCTTCTCCTTAGGAACTTGGTTTTTTGTTTTACCAGCTCTGTCAAGCGAAGAGGAAGGAGGAGAGGAAGAATTAGATGAAGTAGAAGGCTGGTGGGCAACTCTGGTCTGGTCTAACTGTTGATTCGACTGTTCAGGAATAGTGGTGTTCTGAACGACATTGGTTGAGAAGAGCCAGACCGGAAAGCCAATTGTCAGTCCTGGAAGTGACAATGTGGCCATATGGGGCGCACCAACATCTCCCCAAGAGGAGAAGGGACTAGGATTTCCACCAAGGGGAATTCCTTGGTTGGTGTGCTCCATTTTCTCAACCTAAAGATCAACGCAGGAAAAAGGGTGATTGTTCCGTTTAAAATAAATTTTAATGACGCTTTAGACACAACTTGCTTTTTCAATTTTAAAGAGTCGAGAAAAAGCTAAAGATGACTCTAGTCTCCTTCGATGTTTTAACGAGCCCGAAGTGACAAATGCTCGGATGGACTTTTTCCATTATAGAGTCTGAAAAAGGCCAAAAGGAACTGCTCTGGAGTTCTAGGTATAGGGTGTGCCAAACTTTTCGCAAAACCGCAGAATACTTTTTAGGGTACGGGCGGTCGATCTTCCTGAATGTTGTGTTCAGTGCATTGCGATCAGTAGGGCGGCCGACACGGCTTCCTAAGGATAAAGGTTTTATGCCTATAGGGGTCTCCCAATATATACGCGACAGTACGTGGGAGCACAATCCGTACTGGCGCTATCGTCCCTCAGGAGGAATCACCCACCATCAACGAGATCGACAGTCACCAGGCTTTACGACGCCGGAACACGTCTCTAGCCTAGACCTCTATGTTGTGCGTTATGTTGCAAAGCGTTGTTAAGTTCATTCAGTTTATTTTAAGTTGATCTTTTTTAGAAGTTTGCCTTTCTGGATCACCACGAGATGTATGATACAATTCCTAAATGCAGTCTAAAGATGATAAGCAAGCTTTATATCTTTTCAACTTTGAAAATCCTAGCTACTAAGGGAAAAGAAAGACACCATCTTTTCTCAAAGAGCAATCAGCACACTCTAATGCACTTTTCCTAAATCAAACATGCAAACTATCAAGATGCAAATGCACAATGCAGGTGTTTGTTTTCCGCTTTCTTAGTATTGATGCCTACAAAGAAAGCTTTTTGTACAACTTTGAATTTGCTTTTAAATGACAAGTACAAACAAGTTTACTTTTTCGAAATCAGAAAGGGTAGAAGAGAATACAACACTTTACGACTTTCGAAATGAACACTTGTTTCGACACTTAAAAGAGACAAACTCAAACCAATAAGCAAAAGCAAATGTATAATCAACTGTAAACAGCCAATGAACTCTCTCCTAAGATCACCATCAACAGATCTGAATCAAAGGCTACAGGATGATTATTTCACTCATGCAAAGGAAAACTGTAAATGACGCCACAAACACATAAAAACACTCACAGTATTTTTGTACAAAAGGAGGCGGAATTTAAGCAGAGAAAAGGAGTTATCAGACTGGTACCTATGCTGGTTACAGGCTGCAACAATCAGAGATCAAAACAAGGCAAAACAGAGCAGAGAACCCCAGCTGCACAAGGCCTAACTGGATCAGCGCAACCTCAACACAGGGGTTTTGACATTCAGTGTAGGTAGCCTTCATGGGACCTGCGTTGAAATGCAGAACCTCTTCACAGGGTCGCGCTGAAGGAGAAACGAGAGTTTCTCACTGGGTTCTGGGTCACAGATTGCTGATTAATCTACGGTTTCAGGCCAAATAAAAGCAACAAGCAAGGTACAATCAAAGGGATGCTTTGAGGGAGTGCTAAGATCTATCACAAAGGATCATCAAATCATTTGTGAATCCATTGTTCAGATCATAGACAAATCCAGTGATTGGATCAAAGCAGCAACTGTCTACTTTGCATCTGAGAATAGCAGATGCAGTTCGATTGTTGCTGTTGAGTCTATGAAGCAAACAATGATAGAGACACAAATAAAATGACTAAAACAAATCTCCCCAGCGGAGTCGCCAATTTGTTGTGGGGAAAAATGCCTATGCAGGACGATCCTATCCACCTAAGGTGTGACAGTGCCTTAGCAACAAACAGAGACAGCTATTCTAGTATTCTTCCTTTATGAATTAAGAATGAAGAGAGATGGATGGACTAACCGGTGTCTTCCGTTTGTCCCTCGATCTGGTTTCTCTTCTCTTTGGGAGTTCCCAGCTACTTGCCTTCTCGCTCGCCCAGCTTCAAGAGGTTTCTGCAAGATCACAAGAAGAGAACACTACACAAAGACATAGATTCATATTCATAACTAGTTCAGGATTAGAAATAAACTAAACATACTAATGCAATCATACATAAAAAATGCACCAGTATATAGGAGAAACCAAGATAGCTTTATTGATGAATAACAAGGTTCAGGAAGAGATACAACCCAGAGGGCTCCAATCCAGCATCTCCTTCCCAGCAAATGGAATTCCTATCTTCACCCCCTTCAAAGCATTAAGCACCCAATGATTCCAATCTCAAACCAACAGCAATTCTTTGCAATAACAAAATTCTAGCCTCTGGATCTCATGGAGGAGAGATCCATATATAGATGTTTGGAGAGAGGATGAGTCAGCTTGAGATCTGACTAGTGTCCTCTCCCTCTGTCAGTTCTTGATTCCACTTGGATGTTCTTGCTTCCACTTGGAGATTAGGAACCTCTTACTCATCACCAGTCGAATTCACTGAGGCAAGTGTCATTGAGGAAGGTTCTGGAAGCTTCCTGGGTTTTGACACCTCGTGGAATGAACTTGCCACATGTCAACTCTCACTCAGCGCAGGTAGCCAGTGTTGGCTTTGACATTCAGTGTAGATAGCTAGTGGAGCCACTGAATTGATCCTGAATTGACTTGTTTTTTAGCAGTTTCTGGTGGAGAACTTCTGTGAATTGCTGTGGTTTGTTAGCCTTGTTCCTCTAGGGGTAGGAACAACATGTTTAGGGACTTTGGATCCCTAAGATTATGGACATTTCATGCTTATAGCTGTAAGGCACAAAAATGTCTATAACAAGAGTCTGTAATCTTTTTTGAGGAGTAAGTAGTGGCTCCAACACCCTGCCCACAGGCTTAGTGATGTATGGTGTATCGATGTGTCTTGGAACTTTTGCTTAATTTAGAATTCTGCTAGCATGCCAACAGGTTTCCTCATATGTGTTGTAACCATTTGTAAGATTTGTCTTGAACACTCGTCAGCCATGTTGCTTTAACCTGTGTTTAACACTTGGATTCATTCAACTATTCTAAAACATATATATCAATCAAAATGTGTTGAATGTGCTGTTAACGTTTTCCTACCCATGTTGTTTGCCTCCCAAACATGAGATAGAGCCTTTCACGTAAACTTGATATAACGACCGTTGCACTTGTGTGGATTACCCACTGAGTGTTGTACATGATATCTCCATTGTGTGTTGTGATTGTCACACCCATTTGGATTCCTCATCCAGAAGTTGTGCATGTCCTATTTTGTTGTGTGTTCCTAACGGAGCTAGATTTCCTCCCATCTGACTTGGGACTCACTCTCACCCTTCCTCTCTCTAGTGAAATAACCTTGACACAAGTAACACTATCAATCACCAGGCACGCGAACCTCAATAATTGAAGACAATGCAGAACACTCTCTTGTGCTAACAAGCAAGAGCTAAGGCAAACATTTAAGGTAATGAAAATCAGGGCCTCAAATCGGATGGAACTCCCACACCAAATAGTGTGAGGTCTAGTTGGGACTTCATACTGGGGTGATCCCCTGAATGTTGGTGGGTCCAGCACCGTCAACATTTCTAGTGCTAGAAGGAGGTCCACTAGTTGCTTATGGCTAAACATCCTCTCACACTCACTTGTCAACCATCTGGTCAAGGCAGTAACTCACACTCTCTCTCCCTACACGTGACTTTGTAATTGGTTACTTCTCACCTGCTAGGACTAAACATGAAATTCCATATCACCACCTTCACACCATCCATCCCATCACCCGCGAGTTCATGAAAGAAGCTGAACTAATCCTAGGAATACAACATCTTCCATATGCATCAAAGAAGCCAAAAACCACTCCCACAGGGATTGTTGTATCGTCAGTGCAAGAAGCAGTTCTTGCCACATTTTAAGGTCTGGCAGAAGTTGTTGAAGATTGAGAGGAACCTGTAGATTTCTGATAGGGGGAACAATACACCCTCATGATCTTGGGATTAGATTCTGGTACAGGAGGTAGAGTAGAAGGCAACGGAGGAGGCAGAGATGGAGACAAACCAACAGACTAAGAGCCAGAACCGTTGAATTCTTAAGAACTGGAGGACAATGAAGAAGATGAAGAGATGGCTAACCAAAATCTAGAATGGATGACTAAGGGACCATTGGCTCTCCTGGGTTCTCTACACAAGATGGCAAAGTGGGCAGAGAGAATGAGCATGAAGTTCAACCCTGATATCACAGTGAAGCAGAAGATCATTTGCAAAACTTGTACCTGCAACTGCAGACCTTTGAGGTACAATATGATGATGTAGCACATAGATTGTTTCCATGTACCTTGGATGGTCATGTAGCTACATGGTATCATAGCCTTCGAGCCAACTCCATACAGAAATGGGGTGTACTCAAACGCATGTTTCTTGAAAAAATAATTGATGACAAGACCCCAGTGATGTTACTCAAATAATTGGGAGGCCTGAAGATGGAGGGGAAAGAAATGGTAAAATACTTCAATCAGAGGTTTATGCACATAATGAACAAGTTTTCAGTGGACATGAAACCTCATGACTCCATGACTATTGATTACTACACGTCCGCATTGCCAACCAACATTGCACAATTCGTCAAGCAAGCTGTGAAACTAACATTACTGGAAAGCTGCGAAGAGGCTATTGTTGTTGAGAAAGACCTGCATGCAATTGGAGTCACCAAGGATGATGAACCAGCAAAGGACTCCAAAGATGTGAGCAGGAAGTCCCAGGAAGTGGTGAGCAAAGGTAGAGACAAGGAAACAAACAATATTGAAACCCTCACTCACGTCGTTAAAAACTTGGCAACATAAGTGTCTGAGCTTAAACAATGGAAAACAGACACTTTTGCAAGAAACCATCCACCCAGACAAAAACATTGAAGCATGTCATCAAGCAACAACTAGTTCGCTGCAAAAAATGCATGGATCTCTGTGTTCTAGCTTGGTCAGTGCGCAAATCCTGAATTTTGTTCATTCCATGAAGATAGTCACCCAGATAATTCTTGTTCAGACTGCAAGAGAGTTTCCGGCTCTGTATGAAATCGTACATTTGACGTAGAAAATAGTATGCAGGAAAAATCGAAAGATACGGATAATGACAAAGATGTTGCACCTGATGAGGCATAAAGTTCTCAGCATGTGGTGAACATGTATCATTTCTCACAAGCAATGTTGAAGACAAACACCAAGAAACATCCCTCAAAGAAAAATGACCATTACAATCTCAGGAGTAAAGAGGCTCCCCTTACAGTTGGGGAAGCTCAAGAAAAGATGAGACTGCTGATGAGGAAGGTTGATCCACCGACCATCCCAAAGTATAAAACACAAAGTAATTTCGAGAAGATATGTGGATAAGAGTACATCCATGAGCAAAAGACTTCAAAATACTCTGCCGGACAACAAGAACATCAGCCTTACCCTGGACACCTCGATGATTCTACCCCATATGGACTACAACATTGTGGGTGACATGAAGAAAACTCACATGAACATCAGTCTGTTCGAGCTAGCTAAGATCGAGAGTCAGCAAGACATCCTGCTATGCGGATCGGGACAAACAACAATGGATAGTGCAGCCTATACTAGAAAGGGTGTAAGCACACCTCCCAGAAACATTCAACTACGCTAAACACACTCCAGATGGAAGAAGCGAACTCAAGTTTCCCTCCATTCCTGCTCTCATTTGAAATTTGTAGCTCTAATGTTCACAACCACTTGGTTGATTCTGGTACAGTAGGCAACGTCATGCTGCTCTCCATTTCCAAAAAGATCAATGCGCAATGGAGAAAGACATCTGGACAAATCATCTAAATTGACTAAACATCTATACCAAACATTGGTGAATTATAAGATGTGATCATCTTACTATCTCACAACGGTTGAGTCCACCGATGCATCAACATTGTCCTTGTGGACATACCAGAAGCGTATAATTTACTACTCAGTAGAGACTGGTCCAACAAGTTGAACAAATATTTTCCTACGAACTAGTAACACATATGGCTTCCGTACAAGGGAAAAACCAATCAAATCCAGGTGTTATCTCAGAGGTATATGAGGCACACTATCACCTATATCAATGGCGAGAATGAACCGTTGGCCTTAGTAGAACTCATGTTTGGCAACTGCCTCCTTGAAACAACACTGGGGTGTTATCCTGGACGAACAACTCCAACCCCACTAGACACGTAGTTGGGTCTCCTTCCTTGCCCAACATATGGTAATGAAGCATGTAAAATACATAGTACCAATTGTAGCAGTAGTGCAAATGCTTCGAACGGTCCATGTATAGACAAGTTGTGGACCATGTATTTCAACAAATCAAAGACACAGGATGTCTCAGGAGCCGGGTGTGTCTTGATCGACCCAAACAACAGGAAGCATCTACTTTCAAGTCACTTTGAGTTCGAGTGCATGAACAACGCTATTAAGCATGAAGCACTCGTGGTGGGCTTGCAGAAATCCATCAACCTCAACTTGGTCACGCTCAAAGTGGTAGGTGATTCAGAGATAGTGGTATAACAGGTACATAACACCATTCACTATTCATCACCGCATGTCAAAAGTTACTAGCAAGAGGTATGGTGACTGATCTCTAACTTCTAATCATTTAACATCATTGTTTTACCACATACACATAATGCTGCTGCCAATGCTCTGGCAAATGCAACCTCTAAGATGTCATCGATTAGGGATAGATTAACTATTGAAATTTTGTATAGATGATCTATCCTGGATAACATAACTAACATATATATGTTTGATGATGATCAACAAATATTGCATTTTATGGCTAATGATGATACCTTCAAGGATGCAATTATAGATGAAGACGAGCACGAGCGATCTATGCAAGAAAAAGCCAGTAGCAAGAAAGGCCACCTCATCCCGAAAGGAGTGGCATCATTATAAAAGCTCTATGACTTGCAAAAACACTTTCAAGGGACAAGGAATAACAAAACCCATAGTTACACCATGATGCACGAAATGATCAACTTGGGAATAGAAAAAGATCCGAAGTTCATCAATCTCGGTACATGTTGCACACAACAAGAGTGGCAAGCCTTTATCTGCTTGTTCAAACAATACCGAGACGTGTTCGCTGGAAGTACAATGATCTAAAAACTTATGACACACAAATAATCCAACGGATCATTCCGATCAAATAAGTGGTCAGGCCATATCAAAATAAGCTGAGGAAGGTACATCCATCACTTGAACCCCTCATACAGAAAGAGATCACCAAGATTTTGGATGCATGGATCATATACAAAGTTTGTCATTCCACGTGGGTTTCAAAACTTTTTCCCGTACGCAAGAAATCCAGGAAAATTCGCTTATGTGTTGATTTCCAGAATGTGAACCGTGCCTAAGAAAAAGACAAGTACCTCATGTCCTGTACGGACCACATTCCGCACACAGTATCTGGGGCACATATGTTTTCCTTGCTCAATGGATTTTCAGGATACAATCGCGTTCTGGTGGTAGAACTTGAAGAACGCAAGACGTACCAAGTGGGGTACATTTGCATACAGATGAATGGAATTTGGGCTTGTGAATGCAGGCGCAACCTTTTAGCGCACCATGGACATCACCTTTTGTGGATTCATCAGACAGAGCACAGTGTTATACCTCAATGATGTGACTATGTTCTCAAGAAAACATGAGGACCACATATGCCATCTGTAGAAAAAATTTGAGCGATAACGGAAATACGGGATTTCCTTGAATCCAAAAAAAGAGCATATTCACAGTGTCTGAGGGGAACCTTCTTGGACCCATTGTTACCAAAAGTGGGATCAAGGTTGATCCGAACAAGGTTCTAACTATTAGACAAATCCCTCACCTAGCCAACAAGAAAGCCATGCAGTCCTCCTTGGGCAAGATAAACTTCCTCCAGAAGTTCATCTTGGATTATGCACAGATAGTCAAACTAATGGAGGACATGATCAAGAAAGATGCAGTGTACAATTCATGCAAGAGGGAAAAGTATGCACTCACCCATATGAAGTAGGATATTACAGAAGCGCCTGCACTCTACAGCCCAGACTTCAAAAATGATTTCCTGCTATACACCTTCGCCTCCAATAATTCGCTTGCTGTAGTACTCACTCAGAAGGATGAGATGAATGATGAACATCCCATCTCCTTCATGAGTGAAAGCATGCAAGGACCAGAATTCAACTACCCCACCATTGAAAAACAAGCATATAAAGTTCCCAAGGCGGTGAAACACTTCAGACCCTACTTGCTGAAGAACCGCTGCATAGTCTACGTCCCTTACTGATGCGGGAGCATGTGACTCAGAGGGGGAAAAATCTTCCAAATTATTCCAAAAATCCAAAAAAATCTACAGGCAAGGAAGTGGGGTCCTTTAGCCTGCAATTTCTATGCTTTCTTAGTTAAAATTAGAATAAATTCTAGCAATAAATCATGCTATTTGTAACAGAGCTTTTCAAGCTTTAAATCATTCTGTAAAGCATGCTTTTCTTTGTATCGGATAAGGACCGAGAGGGCCTATCCTTAATGATAAATAAAGAGGCAGTGAAGCTCTCAAGAGAGGGAGAGGAGAGGAGTGAGTGCATAGTATTATTTTAAGAACTGTTCTCTCGGTGTCTCTTATTAATGACTCTGTAATATGCATGCATAGATTATTGGATAGTGCCTTAACAGTGTTGAATGGTTCCTATTTCCGCATGCTGCAAATACTGTATATTAACCATTGAAATCATCTTCCCTTTCATTTATGCTTATACAGGCTTTTGTTTTACAATTGCGCATACATTTCTGTTTATGCTAAGAACCCTTGAAATCTTTCATAAAGTGGCTATAGCGGACGCGAAATAATATAATTGTGAGTTCTTACCCATATCAGGTCCAAACCCATATCGACGTCGAGGAGACCCTTTGGAACTATTGATTGTGAGCTCCGAAATCTGGAGCCGAAATAGTATTTAACAACTTCTATAAGTCGTCGGGTCCGTGAACCCTCCGACCGTGCTTCCCATATCTGGAGCCGAAATCATATAAATTACGATATATTTATCGTCGGGTCCAGTATTTCGGAGGTGTCATTTCAGAGGTGGTAATTTGTTAATCGAGGCGACCGCCGAAAAGCGGAACCGCTGAAATATTAAAAGCTGCATATAAGTGGATCGGGTCCGCGAAGGTCTTGAAGCGTTTCGAAGGAGCGATTGACCGAGACGCCGAAAAGGTCCGGACCCGAAATCTTTATAGGGCAGTTTGGAAAGAGGCCATCGGGTCCATAATATCGGAGCGTTGTCCATTGTAAAGTTCCGCCGATAGCAATCGCCGATGCGATATTGCATCGTGCCAAAGAGGAAAGGGAGAATATAAAGCGGGTCTATTATATTGTGTAAGTCCACCGATAGCCTTTGGGTAATTCTTTTAAGAATTCCTGGAAAAGCCACTGTTTATTAATAAAATATGATTAGTGGGTTTTTTTAAGGAAATGAAGATATCAGTCTGATGACTGATACGTCCAGAGAAGAAGAGAGGGAAATTGATCAAGACATAGAAGAGCTTGCTGGTAGAATAGAGAAATTGTCTCTAAAGCCTGCACCCTTGCCATCATTAGTGGTATCAGAGCCATCAACTGACATTGAATTGAATCTCAGGAGCGGAAGAAGGATGGCTTTCAGAGTTGGAAGAGGACGAGGACGTGGTGGAAGAGGACGAACTGTTGCAAATACTGAACTAATGGAAACAGTAGAAGGGCTGCGAGCTAGAGTGGATGCATTAACTTCAGATAGAAATATAGATGATGGAGATGTCAGTGAGCCCGAAATTGAAGCTGCTGAAGAGGAGGAAGTTGTACAGGTTACTCCTGAGATGAGGTTCTTTCAGTCAGTGTTGAAATCCACAGCCAGGCCATGGAACCAATTAGTACCGATATATCAAGGAGGACTGAATCCAGAAGAATTGATCGACTAGATTAACAACATGGAGAAATTCTTCGATTACGAAGAAACAAAAGATGAGAAGAAAGTAAAGTTTGCTGTCGCCAAATTAAAAGGCCATGCAGCACTCTGGTGGGATGATGTGCAGGCGGAAAGGAAGAGACTTGGTAAACAACCAATCAAGAACTGGAGCCGAATGGTAGCAAAGTTAAGAGGTAAGTTCTTGCCAAGTAATTATCAGCAAATGTTGTTTAGACAAATGCAAAATCTTAGACAGAGAGCTTTAACAGTAAAAGAATATACAGAAGAGTTTTATAAAGTAAGCATAAGAGCAGGAGAAGCCCAAGACATAGATGAGAAGGTGGCTAGATATACGAATGGCCTCAGGATGGACATTCAGGATGAGATAAGTCTGCTGTCTCCTAAAACAGTAGAGGAAGCTTATCAGATAGCGCTGAAAGCTGAGGAAAAAATCATAAGGAAGCAGTTTGCCAAAGGGAGAGGGACTTTCAGAGGGAAAGGAAGTCAAGGTGGTAGAGGAAGGTCTACAACACCTAGAGATGGAGCTAGCAGTAGCTCAACCTAGCATGCAACCAGAGAAGGGGATGCAAGAGGCAGAGGGATTTTTTCCAAAGGAAGAGGAGGCAGAGGAAGAGGCGGAGAATTAAGATGTTACAGATGTAACAAGCTGGGACACAGAGCTTTTGAGTGCCCAGAGAATGCAGACATAAAGCAGAGGAATGCAATTGTTGCTCCAGCTGAAGAACAAGCACCAGCAGCAGCGGTAACAGAAGAAGAAAATACACCAGAAAGAGGAGAATCTCTGGTGGTTAATAAAGTCTTACTTAAAGCAATGAAGGAGGTGGCTGCTGAACCACCACAAAGGAAAACTTTATTTAGGACAGTGTGCAAAGTCCAAGGGAAATGTTGCCAGATGATCATTGATAGTGGCAGCAATGATAATTTGGTCTCTACAGAAGTAGTGGAGAAATTGAAACTGAAGACAATGAAGCATCCAACACCTTATAAGGTGTCATGGTTACAAAAGGGACATCAACTGTTGGTAAGTGAACAGTGTGAAGTGGAATTTCAAGTGGGCAAGTACAAAGATAAAATTGTTTGTGATGTGATGCCAATGGACGTGTGTCACATATTGCTTGGAAGACCTTGGCAATATGACAGAGGAGCCATACATGATGGGAAGAGAAACACCTACAAGTTTGGAAAGGATGGTGTTAATCATACATTGTTGCCTCTGCAAGAAGAAGATGCATCGGGACAGAAGACTGATCCAAAAACTCTGTTACTTGGAGGGAAGGAATACTTGAAGCAGATTGAAGAAAATGAGGTAAATTTTGCTGTAATTTGCAAGCCCAAGGTAATATTGACTTCTACTAAAATTTCTGAATTACCCATTGAAATTCAAGAAATGCTGGAGAATTATTATGATATTATTGTTGATGATTTGCCTAACGAATTACCGCCAATTCGGAAAATCAGTCATCATATAGACTTGATTCCTGGAGCAAGCCTACCTAACAAAGCAGCATATAGAATGACTCCTACAAAAAATGAAGAAGTTAAGAAACAGGTGCAAGAATTGCTTGACAAGGGGTTGATCAAAGAAAGCCTGAGTCCTTGTGCAGTGCCAACAGTGCTGAGCCCGAAGAAAGATGGAGGCTGGAGAATGTGTACAGATTCAAGAGCCATCAATAAGATTACAATCAGGTATAGATTTCCATTACCCAGAATTGAAGATTTAATGGATTGCTTGTCTGGCGCAAAATATTTTTCAAAGTTAGATCTTAAAAGTGGCTATCATCAGATAAGGATAAGAGAAGGGGATGAATGGAAAACCGCTTTTAAGACCAATGAAGGATTATATGAGTGGAGAGTGATGCCTTTTGGGTTGTCCAATGCACCAAGTACATTCATGAGGCTTATGAATGAAGTTCTTAAAGAATTCATTGGTAAATTTGTAATCATATATCTGGATGATATATTAGTCTATAGCAGATCCAAGGAGGAGCACTTGAGGCATTTACATTATGTCTTACAGAAGCTACAGCAAGAAAAATTATTGTTGAATCTAAAGAAATGTTTATTCATGAAAGAGGAGCTGGTGTACTTGGGATTTGTTATCTCAGCTGAAGGATTAAAGATGGATCCAGAAAAGATCAAAGCAATTGTGGAGTGGCCTTCACCTAAGAGTATTTTTGAGGTAAGTAGTTTTCATGGTCTTGCTAGTTTTTACAGAAAATTCATTAAGAATTTTAGTAAGATTAATGCACCTATTATTGAGACCATAAAGAAGAATAAACAACCATTTAAGTGGACTGCTGAAGTAGAGAGAAATTTTCAGTTGTTAAAGAGGAAAATAACTGAAAAGCCTGTTTTGGTTCTTCCTGATTTTAACAAAACTTTTCAAGTTAAGTGTGATGCCAACGCAGAAGCAATTGGAGGGGTTTTAAGCCAAGAAGATAGACCAATAGCTTATTTCAGTGAAAAGCTAAATGATGCAAAAAGGAAGTATTCTTCTTATGATAAGGAGTTTTGTGCAGTTGTGCAAGCACTAAAGAAGTGGAGGCATTATTTAATGTCAAAAGAATTTATCCTTTATTCAGATAACCATGCATTGCAGTTTATAATGCAGCAGCCAAAACTCAGTCAGAGACATGCTAAATGGGTAGAGTATCTTCAAGGCTTTCATTTTGTGTTAAAGCATATAACTGGACAATCAAACAAAGTCGCAGATGCCTTAAGTAGGAGAAGTGTATTTCTGCAAGAAAGTCAAATCCAAGTGTTGGGTTTTGATTTTCTTAAGGAATTATATGAGACCGATTCAGATTTTAGGGAGACATTTGAGGCTTGTAAAAATCCTGTTTTGGCAGACAGGATGTTAGGCCCCTATACTACTAGTGTAACCCCTTATTGTTATTAGTACAACCCAATTATTATATTGATGTACCCATGTAGTGCCCATATTGTTACTAATGTGCCCCCATAGAAACCCACTATTGTTATTATTGTGCCCTTACATTATTATTGTTATGTCGGCTATGATTATGTTATGACCCCTTAGACTCCTATATATAGAAAGGAGGTCTTTTCATTTGTATCATCCAAGAATTGTTCATTTATGTAATGTAAAGGAGGTTGCCCCCTCGAAGAGGCTGAATTCTAAGGCGTTGATCTATCTTTTCTATCTTTTCTTGAGCTGGTTTCATAACACAGGAGCAAGTGGCTGGATTATTTTATACAAGATGGACTGTTATTTAAGAAAAATCAGCTGTGCATACCCAACTGTTCAATGAGAAAAAATTTAATCAAAGAGAAGCATAGCGGAGGACTTGCAGGACATTTTGGTAGAGAGAAGACACTTGAACAGCTCAATAGATTTTACTTTTGGCTGAAAATGAAATCTGAAGTAGAAAAGTATGTAAGAAATTGTAAAGTCTGCCAGTATGCAAAAGGAAGAAGCTAGAACACAAGGTTGTATATTCCATTGCCAATTCCAGATAGGCCTTGGGATATGGTAAGTATGGATTTTGTGCTAGGATTGCCAAAGACTCAAAGAGGCTATGATTCAATTTTTGTTGTAGTGGACAGATTTTCAAAAATGGCGCACTTTATTCCATGTTATAAAACTAGTGATGCTTCTCACATTGCTAACTTGTTTTTTAAAGAAATTGTAAGATTACATGGATTGCCCAAAAGCATTGTTTCAGACAGGGATTCAAAGTTCGTTGGACATTTCTGGAGAACACTATGGAAGAAGCTGGGAACTAAATTAAGTTTCAGTTCTGCCTATCATCCACAAACTGATGGACAGACTGAAGTTGTGAACAGAAGTTTAGGCAATCTTTTGAGGAGCTTTACTGCAGAACATCCAAAGCAATGGGATCAAGTGTTACCACAAGTTGAATATGCATATAATGATTCACCAAACAGGAGCACAGGACAGAGCCCATTCCATATTGTTTATGGAATGCACCCAAGGGGAATATCTGAATTAAGGAACTTGGGAAAAGAAGAAATAAGAAGTGCAGAAGGTGAAGACTTTGCTTCAAGAATGCAGGCGATACATGAACAGGTGAAACAGCAACTACAGGATAGAAGCATTCAATATAAAACCAGAGCAGACATGAGGAGAAGAGAAATGAATTTTGAAGTTGGAGATTTGGTTTTAGCACACCTCAGAAAGGAGAGATTTCCAAAAGGAGAGTATAATAAGTTAAAATCCAAGAAAATTGGACCATGCAAGGTATTGAGGAAATTCTCTGCAAATGCTTATGAAATTGAATTACCACCTGGTGTGGGAATATCACCAATTTTTAATGTTGTAGACTTATACAAGTATGAAAATGAAGCTGCAAATGATACAACACAGGATGAAGAGACTCCAGAGATTGACTGGGTAAAACAGTTACCCACAACCAAGGATTTAAAGCCAGAAAGAATTCTGGATAAGAAAGTGTATAAAAAGACAAGGGGACGAGAATATTTCCAATATCTGGTGAAATGGAAGGGACAGCTGATCGCTGAAGCTACTTGGGTTACAGAAGACATTCTACAGAAATTGGGCAAATCTGTAGATGAGCTCATGGACAGGAGCCCATGAAGAATTTTGTCCTCAGGAGCCTGATGCGGGAGCATGTGACTCAGAGGGGGAAAAATCTTCCAAATTATTCCAAAAATCCAAAAAAATCTACAGGCAAGGGAGTGGGGTCCTTTAGCCTGCAATTTCTATGCTTTCTTAGTTAAAATTAGAATAAATTCTAGCAATAAATCATGCTATTTGTAACAGAGCTTTTCAAGCTTTAAATCATTCTGTAAAGCATGCTTTTCTTTGTATTGGATAAGGACCGAGAGGGCCTATCCTTAATGATAAACTCTCAAGAGAGGGAGAGGAGAGGAGTGAGTGCATAGTATTATTTTAAGAACTGTTCTCTCAGCGTCTCTTATTAATGACTCTGTAATATGCATGCATAGATTATTGGATAGTGCCTTAACAGTGTTGAATGGTTCCTATTTCCGCATGCTGCAAATACTGTATATTAACCATTGAAATCATCTTCCCTTTCATTTATGCTTATACAGGCTTTTGTTTTACAATTGCGCATACATTTCTGTTTATGCTAAGAACCCTTGAAATCTTTCATAAAGTGGCTGTAGCGGACGCGAAATAATATAATTGTGAGTTCTTACCCATATCGGGTCCGAACCCATATCGACGTCGAGGAGACCCTTTGGAACTATTGGTTGTGAGCTCCGAAATCCGGAGCTGAAATAGTATTTAACAACTTCTATAAGTCGTCGGGTCCGCGAACCCTCCAACCGTGCTTCCCATATCCGGAGCCGAAATCATATAAATTACGATATATTTATCATCGGGTCCAGTATTTCGGAGGTGTCATTTCGAAGGTGGTAAGTTGTTAATTGAGGCGACCGCTGAAAAGCGGAACCGCCGAAATATTAAAAGCTGCATATAAGTGGATCGGGTCCGCGGAGGTCTTGAAGCATTTCAGAGGAGCGATTGACCGAGACCGTCGAAAAGGTCCGGACCCGAAATCTTTATAGGGCGGTTCGGAAAGAGGCCGTCGGGTGCATAATATCGAAGCGTTGTCCATTGTAAAGTTCCGCCGAGAGCAATCGTCAATGTGATATTGCATCATGCCAAAGAGGAAAGGGAGAATATAAAGCGGGTCTATTATATTGTGTAAGTCCACCGATAGCCTTTGGGTAATTCTTTTAAGAATTCCTGGAAAAGCCACTATTTATTAATAAAATATGATTAGTGGGTTTTTTTAAGGAAATGAAGATATCAGTCTGATGACTGATACGTCCAGAGAAGAAGAGAGGGAAATTGATCAAGACATAGAAGAGCTTGCTGGTAGAATAGAGAAATTGTCTCTAAAGCCTGTACCCTCGCCATCACTTACCCACCAGTTCACACATTGCTTGTACAAAAATAATTGGGTGAACGGCGTGCGAACTGGATGACAGGCTTGCAAGAATATGATCTTGACATCAAGAAATTTCACACGGTTAAAGGACATGGGGTATGCAGACTGAAGTATTACAAGCACTGGAGGAGGAAGAAGAGCTCACTGGCTAGGAGTAGGAAGTTGAAATGTATGATGTAGTGCAAGCAACACCCACTGATGATGTAACCTCTTGGTACATAGATGTGGCCCAATACGTTGAGCATGGAACCATACCCTCTCACTTTTCCATCACACAGAAGAGGGCATTCCACCTCAAATATTTAGCATATCAGTCAGTGCATGGAGTGGTTTACAAGAATCAGAACAACAGACTTTTGCTTAGGTGCCTAGAGGCACATGAATCAGAGAAGTTATTACAAGATCTGCATGATAGACCCGTCGAGGGTCACTTCATTGGAAACACCACTGCACATAAAGTTATGCGACTTAGTTTCTACTAGCCAACATTATTCAAGGATGCATGTGCTTATGCCCACACGTACCTGGTATGTCAGCGATGCGCCAACAAAACAAGAAGGTCAGCAGGCCCACTACACCATGTTACAGTGACCAAACCGTTCCAACAATAGGGCCCGGACATCATTGGGGAAATTTTCCCATATTCATCAAAACATCACACTAGATTCTAACATCAACTGATTACTTCACATGGTGGACAGAAGCAGTTCCACTCAAACAAGTGAATGACCAAGAGATCATTAGCTTCCTCCAGCAAAACATAATCTCACGCTTCAACATTTCAGTATCACTTGTTTTTGGTATTGCAACGTACTTTTCGTCTTTAAAACTTTATGATTTTGCATTACAAAATCATATTGTGTTGAAAAACTCATCTAAATACTACCCACGGGGAAATGCTCTCGCAGAATCCATGAACAAAAACCTCATCCGCATAATCAAAAAGACCGTTTACTCTTAGCAACACAATTGGAATTACAATCTGATGAATGCATTATGGTTCACCCACATAACATCAAAACCCTCTGTGAATGCCTCACCATACTTCCTTGTTTATGGTAAAGAAGCCATCCTTCCACCCAATATCTACTTACTTGTTAGTTATCCCTAGAATCCCAAGGAAAGCTTTTCCAGGTAGTTTGGTGTAGGATGGATACACTCCACAAGATTCAGGAAGAAAGGATGAAAGAAAAAGAAAAATTTACACTACACTAGAACCATATCAAGAAATGGTTCAGTAAGAAGTCTACAAGGAAAGTTAACTTCGGTGTTGGTGACATTGTCTTGGAGTGGGATAAATACCATGAAGACAAAGAAAAGGATAAAAAGTTCCAGGCCCTATGGATTGGTTCGTACACAATACAATAGAAGCTTGGCCCACACACAAACCATCTACAATCAGTTGACAGGAGGGTTGAAAACCTTCCTGTCAATGGCCAAGATCTCAAAAAGTACTTCCTGCTCCATGTACATAGTCTTCTTGTTGCTTGTTGTTTTCATTTTGTTCGTCTTTCTTACCATTTTTGTTTTCATTTGGTTTGGTTTGCTTGATACCTTACTATTTTTGTTTTCTGAAAATAATTTTTTCCATCTACTAAGTTTTGGCTTTCGAATGAGTATGTAGTTGAGATATGAAGAGACTTGTGGCACTGCAACACTTGGGGAATCTTATGTCTGTCTTCTCTTTGCTTGGGTATAACCTTCGACCGATGAAGTCTTCATGGAAAATATGAGACATATGCAAGGGGAATTCTGGTCCAACCATGAACCTGTGCCCACACTAGGAAGCCTCATGCCTATAGTCAGCCTTCTTCTTTGTGTGTTCAAGCTCATCCGACTAGTATAAATGAAGAAGCGGAAGATTTAAATGGGAAAACCTATGACAGAGGTCTTACATGCTTCTCTCAAGTAACAACCTCTTCTTCTCTCAACAAGTCAGGATCCCTCTTCTACCCCAAAAATAAATAAGTGCCTATGCACAGTCCTCTTGAAAAAATACAAAGGCGAAAGAAGAGAAGTGCTTTCTGCGCAGGGAGGTGAAGCATGCAACTCCACCGGGGTACTGACCAAGCTCGCTGGTAGTGGAGTAACGCGTGTGTTCCTGTGTGAATCTATCGGGGTACTGCCCAGGCCTGCTGGCAGTCGAGCAACGACAGAGATGAAAACTTATACTCTGAAAATCTTGAACTCGCGAGCCAAACTACCCATCTCAATTTTGAAACACTCTGGTCAAGCTAAGCTTTCTTTTGTTTGAGTGAGTTGGAAAATGGTGAACCATGTTTGTCCATGTGGTAAGTGGGGAAGCCGAAGTAACCCACATAGTGATTCAGTACTCCCTAAAAGACTGAGGCCTTGTGCTATCAATGAACCAAAACAAAGAAGCTGGAGTTCTAGTAGTGTGTTTCCAAGTGTTGTAGTGGCTACAACACCCTCCAAAATTTTGGCCCACATCAAGTTTTGGAGACTCCTTTGAGAGTTTTACTTGATGTTTGCAAACACTCGAGTTCATCCCGTGAGCTCGCGTGAGTATTTGTACCCACCTTGACTGATTGTTCACCCGACAACTTTTTGCATGTTGGTAACAATGTCATGTTTGCAACCATGTTTTGGTCATACACAAGGTCTTTTCTTCGTGTGTACATGTTGTGCTCACTATGTAAACATTCGTTGCACTAACACAGGGAGTCATTTACACTATCGCACAAGCGTCGTCCTGGTCATCCAATGATCAATCACAAGCATCGTGCTTGTCGCTCACACCGATGGTCAGTCATGTTGAGCATGTGTGTCTGGATGGTTTGAGTCATCTCATCATCATGTCATGTAAGTCTGTGTTTGCAAGTTCGCGTATGCACCTTTTCACTCGCTCACACAGTTAGTCGTTTTGTTGAAGTTCTGACGACTAGATCACCCTCTAAAATTCATACCTTCACTCTTCCATCATCTCGATCGACTGTCACACAGAATAGTGGAAAAGCACCCAGCAAGTCATTTAAAGTTGTGTTGTCCGCAAGCTAATCAATCAACCCTCCTGCTAGTCAACTGGAGAGGTTGACCTGACAGTCACCCCGGGACTGACTCCCATCAAAAATTGCACAAAGGTTGCAAACATTTCCCACTCTGCTGAATGAGAAAATTGTAAAGAGAGGCTAGAAACACACCCAATGCCCATCCCTATCTCCCTCAGAAGATTGCACAGCTTTTCCAGCCAGCCCACTAGTGAGTCGGTTGGCTGCTCACCTGAAAAACTACGCAGATTTCATGAGCAGTCCCTCTGCTACCCAATAGTCCTCTCAATTCAAAAACTATGCAGAGGTGATCAGCAGGCCAGCCTCCCAGCATCAATGCAATTTTTCCAGCTAGTAGCTCCCAGTAGCGCACTGCTAGTTCCCTCTAAGAATTGCATAGTTCTTTTTGCCAAGCTCCTAGCAACCTACCGCCAGTTGCCCCCAGGAATTGTGCAGTTTTTGCTGCCAAGCTCACGGTAGCCTACTTCTAGTTCCCTCCAGGAATTGCACAGTTTTTGCTGGTAGGCTCCCATTGCCTAGTTGTTCTAGAATTTGTGCAAATTTTGTCTACCCAGCGTTCCCATAGCCCGGACTGCTCCTACAAAAAATTGTGTAGATTTTTTGTCCAACTCAACCAAACCCCATAGACAGTCACTGTCAATCTGGATTGCTCTTCACCATCTCCCAGTGGCTTCTCCGTATTTTTCACCAACAATGCCCAGAGCCTCCATCCCAGCTCGAAGCTTGCCTTGCATAGTTTTGTAACCTTGTCTTCTCTCCCAGTTGCCTACATCCAAAACGGTCGTGCATCATGGTAGACTAGGAGGTTTATGGATTTGATGTCATCTCGTCATGAGTGACTACAGATATAGGTACACAAATAAACATGGTGCAAATATGGATGGGATGAACAAGGGGAGTAGAAGAAGGACATGTTCACGAACAAATGAATAAACGATGCATGCAAAGAGATGTGCTCACGAATGGATGATCATGCAATGATGTGTTCGCAAACGGACGAACAGACAAACATGCACTTTTTGTTAATGGACGAACCTATCAAGTAGGCCAACATACAAGAAAGGAGCAACATACGAATGCAACATCAAGAAAATCTAATGACCATCGAAGACCCTATGCACCTTGCCATGTGGAGGTGAAGTTGTGACACACCATGAGGACATTCATCACCCAGAAACACTGCAGCTTGACATGCACTCTAGCAGAAGCATGAATGTACTAGCACTATCATGTCGAGTCTTCTCATGAGTCGTGTCATCCACATCTCTATTGTGGGCCATACTATCAATCAATGTAATGTAATGTGTAAGCATAAGAGACCAACTTGTCATATGAAGAATCATGTAAAGTTGAAAGGTCAAGGAAGTCAAACAGTCATGAGGCAAGTTGAATAGCCACAAGGGTCAGTTTTGCCCTTGGCTATAAATACCCCCTCATTTGTACATGCAAATGACTTTTCACCTTGGCTCCTCTGACATAGCCTTGAGAGTCTATAATATTTTTTTTGAGGAGTAAGAAGTGGCTCCAGTGCCCCACCCACGGGGTTAGTGATGTATGGTGTATCGATGCGTCTTGGAATTTTCGCTTAATTCAAAATCCTGCTAACAACCCATCACATTTTCTCACATGTGTTGTAATTTTTTGTAAGATTTGTCTTGAACACATGTATTGCATGTTGCTTTAACCTATGTTTAACACTTGGATTCATTCAATTGTTCTAATACATATATATTAATGAAAATGTGTTGCATATGATGTTAACATTGTCTTTCCCGTGTTGGTCACCTCTCAGACATGAGATAAACCTTTCACGTAAACTTTCTATAACGACTGTCACACTCGTATGGATTTCATGCTGAGTGTTGTATGTGCTATCTTCCCTTGTGTGTTGTGACTACCCCATCCATGCGGATTCCGCTTTCAAAAGCTATGCAAGTCATGTTGTGTTGTGTGTTCCTAACAGAGTTGGATTTCCTCCCATCCAACTTATGACTCACTCTCACCCTTCATCTCTCCGATGAAAGAACCTTGACACAAGTAACACTATCAATCACCAAGAACGCGAACCTCACTACTCGAAGACAAAGAAAACCACTCTATTGTGATGAAAAGCAAGAGCTAAGGAAGACATTTAAGATAATGGAAACTAGGCCATCATACCAGATGGGACTCCCACATCAAACGGTGTGCGGTCTAGTTGGGGTTTCATACTGGGGTGATCCCCTGAATGCTGGCGGGTCCACCACCATCAACATAATATTAGCCCCTAAAAGTTTCAGTATGTGAAAGACACACAACAACTAGGCATTGCATATTTATATTTAGAACCCAATCATTTTTTATGGTATTTAAGGCTATATTCTCATAAAACACTTTTCACTTAGTAAATTTTTACAAATGAAATGACATCACATTATGAGGATACAAACAAAAACACCTTCTTTAGCCAACTGATAAATCTCAAACACAAGTGTTCAATGGAAGAGCACATTGAGGACTTCCAAATATTGAATATCAGGGTAATTGATATTCTAGAGGAGCATATGGTTAATATCTTCATAGGGTTTGTTCAGTCAAATTATAGACTTATAATTTGTCAACATAAATCATCAACCCAGGGCAGGTAAGCTTATGAGATGCTGCGCAAAATATATGCAGGCTTAATACTGTGAGTGCTTATTAATCTATATAGTCAACGATACACATAACTAATGCCACTTTTTTGCATCAGAATTTAGCAGCAAAGGCTATGGAGTGGATTGAAACATCCCTCTACAGCTCTCAGTATTGCTGATGTTGATTAGAAAATATAAGAAATCAAACTTACAACAATTTAAGGAATTCACTCAACAATGTAAATCAAATCTTGATTAAATGAAATCCACACATTAACATGAAACTTAATCATTCAATCATTTGTTAATGATATATTAGAAATAGTACATTAGTTATGTGAACAAATTAATACTGCATAACAAAATTAAAATACACACACACTACACTAAGGGAGTTGTGAGCAAAGGGGGCCCTCTCTCACTCACAACCCCTTCAAAATTAGAAGAGCTTTCTCACTAACATAGATAGAACATATAATATTATATTAGTCTGGAAATCTCACAATAGAGTACAATATGATATATGGTATCAGTCGAAGCCAAACCAATGACCCCCTTACAATATAAAATAGAGCCGAATTTATACAACTGCAAAAGCCCATATGTAGTTAGAAATAAGGAAAACTACTAATTTAACCCATTGGCTAATAATAGTAGTACACAGTATCAAAGTTAGCTATATTGAGTCTAATCCATGACTGAAAGCATGGATTAGACGAAATTTGTTACATAGTTGTAGTTTACCTTCATACGACCAACGATAAAAGCTCTGTAAATCTGGGCGATTTCATTGGCGGATTTGAAATAGCCAATAGGAAAGCATCCATGTATGACGAATTTCCCATAAAACCCATGTTCTTGTTTGATTTAGAAATAAGTGGAACATAACTCATCGCCGATTTTGCTATAGGAAATCTGGGCGATTGCAGGAAATCCGCGTCTGTAGGAATTTTAGAGCATCTGTAGGAAATAGGATCGCATGAGTTGTCTAGAGGAAATGCGGGACTATTTCGAATCAAAACAAATCTGCACAAGAACTCTATATTAGCTGGCATAATAATTGAATAAAGAAACATCTAGATTAAGGAATGCTCAAGATTAAGGTAAAAGAATCTTTTTCATGTTAGTTTGCATACCTCCACCATATAGCACCCTTTTAGCCAAAACCTAGATATTATAACCGAAATAAGCATAAAAAGGGTTAAGGATAGTTCAAAATGAGAGAGGTAAAATCTAGAAAAGGTGACAAATTTGGGCAAAACCAAGCCTCAACATCTCCCCCAGACCTAGCTTCTTGAATGTGCCTTATGCAAAGAAAAATGTTGCACCATCCACAAAAAGAAAAACAGAAAGGAAATCATTCCTTGTCCTAGGTTGCAGCTACTACAACCAACTGATCTCCTACTGTTGCCAACTGGTCCAATTGGTTACCACTAGATTTTTCAGGAATCTGACCCGTGTATAATTCATTCTTCTTTTTCATATGATCAATCTAAGCCTGCTTCTTCTTCATGATTCGGGCCACTTTCAGAACCCACTCCTCATGTTCTTTCTTCATGTGCAAGTTGTTCTCTTTCAATGTCCCATTGTCCTTTCTTAAAGCTTGTCAAAGGTCTCCTACCATAAAAATTGGTCTTGGCTTTCATGAAACCATTGAAGGTGAATCTAGCTCACAAGATGAGGCAAGGAACTCTAATGCAAAGTCTAAAATGATCAGCAAGGAGATAAGAGGTCAACCCCATCAACAACCAAGGAAAGAAAGTGTTCAAAGAAAATCATTTACTCCTAACTATGGAAGTGATAATCGGATATTTCCTTAGATGAATTATGTTGAATGTTTTGTATGCCATAATTTTGGACATGTTGGCGCTAGATGCAGAAGTAGAATGGTTCAAGATAATAACTGTCACACAAAAATATCATCAGCTTCCAGGTACTTTAAGGGATATTATCATAGTGTGTCATAGTAGCAATATTTCGCAACGCCTTGTAAGGACCATAGTACTTCGTTGATAATTTATTATCCATCTTAGCTTGCTTGAGGGACCTTTTTTTGTATGGATATAGCCGTAAAAATACCCATTCTCCTACATCAAAACTTCTTTCACTGCAATGTTGATTTACTTATTTTTTCATTCGATTTTGTGATAGAGTGAGCTTATCCTTTAAGAGTTGGAGAACTGGTTGTTGATGATTGATGTGATCTTACACTACTTAAACCATATAATTTTATATTAAAGATGATGTGATGGATGATGGATGATATCCATAAAGTTTGATAAATGGGGTCATTTTTGTTGTAGTATGGAAGGAAGTATTATACCACCATTCAGCCAGATGTAAGTGCACATGGGCGATGGAAAAGTTTATCAGGATCTCAACACAAAGATATGATAATTTCACTCGTATCAAGGTTAGCCCATCTGGAGTAGAAGTACATATTTTCATACTCCTTCGGCATAAGCATCTCATAATACATCTCCATTTATTCTCCGTAATAAGTGGAGAGGTGACCGCCACTCTCACTTCAAAGAATAATATAAGAGTCATCAGTGTGTGTTATGATCCACTCAATTAATTTTGCACATGTGATGACAAGGAATCTACATGAAATCCTAAGTAACATGTGCTTATTGATATTGATGTATGCATGCACATCTTCTAATTTCTCAACAAACCTCTGCTGTATGAATGTGTTTTATATCTTTCTCCATGTGACCTCATTAAAGTTACCAATAAAGCATTATATATTTTCATATAATGGAATGGTTGGCTTGATAAATTTGACAGATTCCTGAGTTCTTACTTCTGAGAATTCTTTGGAGGCTACTTTACGGGGAGGCATGGATCCAATAGATGATGAAAGGGTGACAATACTTGTAGCATGAACACCTATTTGTGGCAGCACAGTCATAGTGAAAAGATTAGCTCAAAGCAACCTAATTATGCCACAATATAGGTAAATCATGTATAAATAGCCATAAAAAGTTACTGTACATGTAATCTATGAATGAAATAAGAAACTCACTTATAGGAATGCAAACTAGGAGAGGGCACTTTGAAAGTATAAAGGAATATCGAAGGTCATTTGGGGCTTTACAGTGTGCTAATGCACTCAAGAAAGTGAATCAATACCATCTAGGGAACACTGGCGCAGTACGAAGGGTCGAAGAGGTGGGCTTTTGGGCCTTCAGGCCTTCCCGGTGCGCTCATGCACTCAAGGTGAGAAAGAGAATGCACTTTCTCACTCCGAAGAGATGAAGTAATGGGTTGACTAACCTTCTAGCCTTCACAATGCAGCTATGTACTGAAAGGCAAGGAGGGTGCACTGGCACATGCTGAAGGGATGAAGGATGATTCTTCACGTCTTCATGGTACACTCATGGGATCAAGGGAGGGCGTAGTTCTTCATGGTGAAGAAGTGTGCTCTAGAGGAAATCTTCGTCATTTAGGGTGCACTATTCAAGAATGATAGGGCTTCAGCTTCCATAAGAGTGCTCTACTTATTAGAAGCTTAGAAACAAGTTTAAACAACAAGATTTGATGATAATATGAGAAGAAGAACGATATGGAAGGTTATATATATATTTTCACATTTACGGTGGAAGATGAAAGGTTGAAGAATGTGAAGAGTTTCTTCATGCAACAATGAACTAACATTTGCAGGATGAAGATTCAACATAAACATTAGCATTCGAATTGACAAACAAAGAAACAAAAATAATAAAATCAAGAATGATAGTGAAATCATGCAAGGTGATGAAAAGACTCAACATGCAAAAGTTACTTGTGAAGCGAGTCGATGAAGGGTTTCATGATCTCTTGTTGTGAGCCCAAATCAGATGAGAATGATTATGCAAAATAATGATTAAGTAAGTTTATTTAAATAAGTTTACATGCAAAAATAATTCAGGCATGAGCGCAACTTCTTGATGAGTGAAAATATTAGTTAAGAGAAGTTAAGTTGGGCTCCTATTTGTAGGAGTGCACCCAAATGAAACGAGATGCTCATGCATGCTACCAGGAGGAGCACATGTATTTGACACAAAGGAGTGTGCTCAGTCATGGCATACGTGATTAGCATGAAGGAGCATGCTCTAGTTCAGCGAATGTCTTCACCAACTTTGAGTGTGCTTTTCCTTTTCTGGGTCATTTTCTCACTTTTGTTTACTTTTTATGTTCTTTTGAGTGTTCTTCTAGTGTGTGCATGGAGATAAGGCAATTTTCTCAGTCAAAATGAGTGATATGTTCACCGAACGATGGACTAGAGAACTCAAGTGCTTCTAATGGTTAGGTGAAAACACATAGGAAACATTGACTTAGGAGGATGCAACACTAGTAGAAAGCACACAAATAACAAATCAAACAACATGCCGACACTAAGGGGCCTGAAACGACAATTAATGTAGGCTCCAAAATTGACATAGGAAAAATTTTCGAGTGTCGTTGTCACAATGAAAACACATATTTAAGATGATAGCAATGCCAACCATTCAAAAATTGAACAAGAACTAAACAAGAACATGCCTAGTACACGATAGACATTTCATCAAACATTTGGTAAACATCAAATGTATAGGTCATGAATGAATATTTGATCATAAACTTGTAGGCTTCATCTAAGAATCACCAAAAAGGCTCAATGTCATCCCAAGCTAGCTGCAACAACACTTGTTAGCCCATGCATTCATCAACCATTCAATAACTTATAAAATGATGAACAAGATCCATAACTAGAGAACATCATAGAACCATGCCTATAACAAACATATAACCAAAAAAGAAACAATGAAAAATATACCATAAAATCATCATAATAACAAGTACATGTGCTCATTAATCACATTAGGGAAATAACTCATATTTACCTATGAAAAAGACAACCAAGTCAGGGACATCCACGTACCACCTGACCATAAATTCGGCTGAACTAAATCTTTCTTTCAGCCAATCACCCTCGTGCCATATTCCAATCATGAATGTGAGATCTCATGGGATAAACCAAGACATAATCAACTAGAAACTGCAGAATTTAAAGCACCCCCATCCTTAAGCTACTGGGGGTGACTACTACCCCCCTTCCATGAATTCATAGTTTCTGAGGTCAAGGATGACTACTAGTATGAACTAAAAAATTCCCATCATCAACGCTACTTGCTTTCAAGAATTGTATAGTTTCTAGAGGCAAACCCAAAACTACCATGAGACCAAGTGGAGAGATTAGCTTGTGAGTTAGAAATATCAGTTAGGAGTGGAAACAAGTCAACACTAGCACAAATGAAAAATATAAGTTTCATTTGAAGCATGAATACCTGGATCACTGCAAGATGGGCTCTTGTTCATAGGAAAGAAGGCTCTAATATTGAAGCATAGGTAAACTTTTGGAGGGTCATTATAGCCGCTACAACAATGGCGACACATTCATAGAACTCCAGCTATTTATATGGATCTCATCTCATGAAACACATGTCTAAATATTTTGGAAGTATTGTTTAGTTCATTGATTATCACAACTTCTTCACCTAGCTTGAATTAAAGATATATTCCCTACCATCCTCTTCATCGGCAGCACACATAACAAGCCAAGTGAGACCGAGTTGTTTCGATGGGGGATGAGGAGTATATAAATGCACAAGTAAAAGATATTGTCAGAGTCTTAGTTTTCATCTCTTGTGTTGCTTCGCTGTCGACAAGCCTGGACAATACCCCAGTGAAGTCACTTGAAGAACACAAGCATTGCTCCACTGCCAACGAGCCTTGAAAGTACCTCGACGGAGTTGCTTTTTTCGCCTCTCTCTTGGTCTCGACGTCATGAAAAAAAACAAGCTCGGATGCCTCATAATTCCTTCAACATCCCTTAAGAATTTTTTTTTCTCCACCCACCTATCAGGGGCTTCTGATAAAAAATAATCTCCACCCATTATCCTCAGGATTTTCCTGATACCAGTTCACCCGCTTCCAAAACCTTATGTAAATCCAAACCTCAACTAGGAATGAAATCCATCACACCATGGCTATCTAGGAAATGGAAAGGAAAGGTTGAACCTATTGTTAAACCAAATGGAAAAATGCATGTATCATGGATTGACACCTCAGCAAGGAAACTACACATGCAACCTATTAATTGAAAAATCCTCCTACTAAACTTGTTGATTCAACCTTCTCCTTATGCTCCCTTGCTTTCCTTTGCTTTTCCTTTTCTGTCCTTTACTTTCCTTTTCCTTCCTTTTCTTTCTTATTTTAGTTCCCTTTCTCTCCTTCTAAAACTGATCCAAAGAAAAACTGACCTAAGTTTTGAACTGTTTATTTGATGCCTTTTTATCATAGATTTCTCCCTTTTCTTCATTTTCCTTCATTTATCCTCTAATTTATCTTGCATGCAAATCTGTGTCTCTTCACCTTCGTTTTCTACTATTTTCCTTTATTTATCATAATTAAATTCCAATTATTTTCTCTTTTCTTTTGACAATTCCTTTTTTAATTTCCATAGCAACTAACACCACAAGTGATGCCCATTATAGTGTTTTCCCAATATTCAACTTGAAGTATGTGTCCCATGACCTTTGGTATTATTGTGTTTTCCTTTAATATCCTTTCTTACATGAAACTTTAACCTTGGGTTGTTACATTGTTATCTAGACAAATCTCATTATGCTAATAGAACATATCTCCCAAGGATTGGAAACCAATCCTAGTAAGAGTAAAACAAATAAATGAAAACAATGCCTAATTTATAATTGAATCACAGATATGAATAGGATTCAAAGCTGATACCTTTTTATGACATGCTTCTTCATGACCCTCGTTGTTGTCATGTATTTCTTTCAATATTTTTCCCTTGATGCTCCAAGTGAAAACCTACAAAGACAGAACCAAAATAGAGGACAAAGGATAAATTATATCAGATATTCAATTATACAACATGTAAGAGATCAAGGAGCCTTACACTAGTCATTAAAACATATGCATATGGGAAGAAGAAAGTATTTGTATTAATGATAAAGAGAAGGATATTTACAAACATGTGGTTTGATGTTGGGGTCTCCACTCAAAAATATCCAATCCTCCTTTGCACAACAAGCTTATAATCTCAATCTCAAATTCGCAACATAAGGGCATGAATTGAGTGCTCAAAAGGTCAACCCTTTCTCCATTGAGTAGCATTTTATTTATCGGAGAGAAAAGGGATGTTGGAGATCCATATCTCATGAGATGAGATCCACATAAGGAGGAGTAGGTTTCATGATAGGTGGGATTAGTTCCATGAATCCTGGGATAAGCTCCAAATAGGTAGGAGCTCAAGTCTAGGTGGTTGAGGATAAGATTCCTCAACAAGAGTTCTAGAATTTCCTTTTTATTTTCACCTAGTTAGAAAGGTTGCCACACATTTTAGTGGAGTCCTGCGTGACACCTTGTGAAGGTGACAATCATTGAACCTATGATTGTGGATTTTCTTCCTCGGTGAAATGTGACATTGTACTTCTAAAAATGGTATTTACTCCATATTTGTAGGGAATTTCTAAGAAAGGTTTCCCGGAGAGTGAGAGATCGAGTTTTAGGGTGTTTTTCCTCAGTGTGACAAAATAACATGTAACAACTACCATGTGTCATATCACGTCATTGAATTAGTGGAAAAACACAAAAATTCAAATGTCCATAAAATTTTATATGGGAGTCAAAATGATGCAAATTTTATATCATCAGAAAGGTATTGATCTAAGGAATATGATGGGATTATAAAAAAGGACAAAATATGAGACAAGAATATCACTCAAAATAGGGAATCAAAATAAATCGAAGTCAATATTTTCAAAATTTTATATGGGGGTCGCTTTAAATTAAGTGGATGTCTTAAGGCATCGATAGGTTAGAAAATGGATAGTTTTAGAGATTGGTATTGGTAAAAAAGTGAAGTTAGGGAAGGCTCCCAAGTTAGCTTCTAGAATTTTTTATAGGCTATATACCACTCTTTTCAATATTCTCCATGATTGAGAGTTTTCTATGTGTAGATCATCAAATGATATCTTCAAGAACTTTTGTCTCTCTTAAACGGAAATCTACAGCGGATTTGGGCTTGATGGGGTGGAGTTTTGAATAATGGTTGCAGTATATTATTTTATCAATATCCTCCCTTGTCATATTAGGAGAGGACATTATAGATGAGTTAGATCAGTCAAAGAGCCCACAAATTGGGACTTACATTACGAAGATGGGGGTGAAGAATGTTGAAGATACAACTATCCCTTGGTGGTGGTCTCTTTTATATGGAAATGGTGTGATGTTTTGAAATTAAAAATAGCCATGTGGCTTACACTCAACAATACGATAGTGGCATGGCATAATGGAATAAAGTAGGGCTAGCAAGGTCCTAACTGGTGCGCTTTATCCCACAATAATGCTGAATCCAAACATAATATTATTATGGAATGTCTATATGTGTGGGCTATTTGGAACACAAATAACAATCATTTAAAACCAAATTGATCTAGAATGAAATTAAATTGCTACTATGTTTTCAAGGTTGGATAATGGATGTAGTTCTTTCTAATTCTCATTTTTTATGTCATTTTATTTATATGTAACTATGGTGGAAATGAAATGTTTGTACAATCTAGGATACATTTATGCTTACATAGGTGGTTGATGAAGTTGTTGAAATAATTCAAATGTGAGAAGAATGAGATGGAAGCCAAAGTTCTTATATTGTTAGCTATTGACTATGAAGCTCTTTAGGCCTTCTTCGACATGGCTAGTGAGGGGCAGCGCCCCAACTATGTTGTAGGGGTTGTTTTGTTTCTCAACAAAAAGAATTATTTTCACATTCATATTACTCTACTTTATGAGACAAATACTAAGATATATACATATATATATATATAGATATATTTGTTAGTGCCGGAATTTTGGAATTTCAAAAATTTTAATTGATTGGGAAAATAACATCAATAATTTGAAATCAATTACTCGACACCACCTTCCTTCCTAGATATTTTAGTATATTCAATCCATGGAACATGACTCTTTCTCTCAGATATTGAACTAACTTAATCAGTCTATTCATAAAATATCTAAAGGTGCCCTAGACTTTTAGGAGGGGTAGGTTTCAATTGTTAGATTTATGGAGGATCGTGGGATTCAAATTATGACTTTTTTCTTTTGGCGCAACCGAGTTTTATCATTTTTCCACAGGTTATCGTCATGTACTATCTTTTACATACAGGTTATTATGATGTAGTGCAACTTTTTGAAGGATATTAGCCGGAAATGTTAATAATTCATGTACATGCTTATGATGATGTTTTGTTTTGTTGTAAAGTCACAAGTTTGGAATTAATTGTGATTTCATGACCGGAAATAACGGGCATGGTTATAGCTCGGAGCCCGTGTTAACTTTGTATGGTCTTGTACTAATGGTGCCCAGGCATGCACAAGACTTTACCCGCTCTAATTTTGAAGTTTTCTTTTCAAAATAAAAAAGATTATTTTTTTGAAATAGAAAAAAATATAATATAAATAGTGGATTTATAGAATATGTAATGTAAATGGCAATATATTTTCTTCAAATTTAAATCAATTTTTAAATTCTTAATATAAATTAAGAAAATATTTTATAATTATACATCATAAGGCTTCATATCAGGATAACCCATCAATCAAATTACCCAAAAACTAACTCAAAAATAAAATTAAAATACAACAATTAAAATATAATTTAAACATCATAATCTAACCAAAAAACCATATTTAAACATCATAATCTAACTAAAAACCATGTCAGCAACTCCAATAAAAAGACGAAAGTTTGCACTTAAATTCTCCCTATTTATGGTATGGATGTATGTCATCCCTAAAGATACGGCTGAATTAAAACTATTCAAGTTTTGCAGTTAATTAATTAAAATTTAAATATATAGTGCATGTTAATTAATTGACCATTGTAATATTAATATTGCATGACAGTTCAATGATCACGTTTCGCTTACTTTTCCGTTTCAAATTTCAATTCTATGGTATTGAAGTTTGTTTTTAAAACAGTATCAAAATTTAGGTGAGTCCTCTAAATTAAATTATTAATAAATATTGATAGACATTAATCAAAATAAATATCATTATAGAGTTAAAATTAAAATAATTATAATTTTATTTTAAAATGTTATTATATTATTAATAAAAACATGTTATTATATTTATAAGTAGAATTTGAGCGTAAATCATCAATGCGATTCATCGTTAGGATAAGTTGAAGAAACAGATCCAACTTTGCATGTCAAATAGTCTGATCAGAGCCTCCAACGGCTAATTTTGACTTAGGGACTAGAGTCAAAAAGTCAATTTGATAATTTAAAGGAAGTTGGTTATCGTCGGTCACCATACCTTAAAATATATATAAAAGTATATAAAGGAAAGGAGATGACAACTGGAATATCAGTAGATGTTGGATCCATGCCCTTTCGTCCTAGTCTTCTTTTCCTCCCCCGCCCTTTTTATCTTTTTCGCTTTAGTTGTTCCACTGGAGCCTTCCTTTCTCCTAGGGTTTATCCTTCTTGCTTTGTGGTTTTCTAATGGACTTTAACCGGTCCTTCTCCTTCTTTTTATTTTAGGTCATTCTTTCTATTTATTTTTCCCTGATAGATATTAATAAATATAATCTTAACTAATATGTATATATATATAATAATAATTATTATTATTTATTTATTTATTTTAGGCATATTTATTTATTTATTCAATTTTGTTTTATTCATTTATTTATTTATTTTAATTTTAATTTAATTTAATTTTATTTTTATTTTTATTTTATTTATTTATTTATTTTCTTATTTTTTTTATTTTTTACAAGCTAGGTTCTTAATTAAATTTATTTATTTTACTTTATATTTATTTATGTGTTTTTATTTATTTATTTATATATAATTTTTTGTTATTTATCTATTTAATTTTAACTTACTAATAATTTCTAGTTCCAATTTATAGTTATTCTAACTAACTATCATCTTAAAATTACCTTATATATATTTATATAAAAAAGTAAGGTCTTTAATTTAACTAATTCCCATTTAAATTACGATTTTTAATTATTAAATTACAACTAACTATTAACTTAAACACCATCTAAAATTATTTCCTTTATATATATTTTATATATATTTTAAGGTATGGACACCATGATAACTAACCTCCTTTAAATTATCAAATTGACTTTTTGACTTTAGTCCCTAAGTCAAAATTAGACGTAACATGCAAAGCTGGATCTGTTCTTGAACTTGTCCTGACGATGAACCACATTGGTTGGTTCGAAACATGTCGACAAAGGTCTTTCTATATGTGATTTACGCTGAAGTTCTACTTATAACTATTATGAATCAAAGAAGCCTCAATTCAACAAATGTTATTATATTATTAATAAAAAGAAATAATATATAAGTTAAATATTTATATTTTTTTAATGCTAATGAGTAGTTTTCATGTTAATTCTGCACCAAGATGCAACAAAATATTTGGGGATGTTGATATTGATTTTGAAACTTAAGGTTCTTTAAAAAAAGCAAGGAAGGAGTTCCAAAATTTTATGTTCTGAAAAATTAATGAAAAAAAAAGAAAAAACAACTTTAGCATCTAATATCATAGTTCATAGGGGGTAATCAACGAGAGACATGTTAAGATAAATTGACAATTTTTCATTTTGGCATCTCAAAACACAATTTTGTTCAATGGTTGTCCTTTGCAATTGTAGCTCTTCCAATTGGCAATGCAAGACATCGATTTTATCTTCTTGTTGATTCACTTGGGCTTTTAACATTTGCAGTCCTTGAGACAAAAAGATGACTAAATTGGATTGCAAATGAATTCTCCATTGGAGGTCCATGTACGCAACATGATTATCGATTGGGAGGTGTGAACACTAACTACAGGCATGGGTGCCACCCAAAGAGGTTGTAGGGTTCAGAAAATGCACCATAAGGGACTTGCTATAGGAGATGAGAAACGACATAGGAGGCCAACAACCAAATGGGCCCTGGGCATGAACCACAAAAGCAAGAAGAAGATGAGAACAACAAGTGAAAGGGCACCTAAAGATTCAAATGACAAAGAGGGGGGAATACGGAGGAGCTCAAGGTATAGGAAATTCAGTACATAGGAAGTAGAAAATGGATTGGGTAAATAGAAAAGTTTGAGAAATAATCAAAGAGAGGAACTTGTCCATGCAATAATATACATATGAGTTGGAAATAAAATAGAATGAGAGGTACCTTCAAAAGGTCGGCAAGCCAAATTTAACCTTAATATTTTCATTAAGCCTATAACCACCACCACTTAGGCTATAAAGTACCCAAAGTGCATGAGCCTGTAGAGCGGTCCAACACTCTCCATATAGGCCAATTATTTCACTTAGAAGGAGCACATAATTTCCCCCTAAACGTCCTAAGAGACCAAAGATAGACCACATGAGAAGAAATCAAATCTCCTAGGCAAATGGAAGATAATTTTGCTTTGTTGTTGACTAAGAGCATCCAAAAATTCCCTATTTTATCATTATAATTCAAGCCCTTAGCAACTACATAAACCTGACACCTCATGTTATCAACTGGTCTCACCCCTTGGTAATTAACATAACAAGAAATGGAAAGTTCCCAAACTAGAATTACCACCATGAACAAAGAATATATATCATGAACCCCATAAAAGCACAGGCTTCTTGTAACCTGGAAAAAAATATCCCAAACATAGTCCATAGATTTAAATGTAAGACCCAAGAGCTTGGAAGCAACAAGGATCTCTTCAGCATTAAATTCTATTCACACCCACCACCCTGAAGCCATTAATAAAATAGGTACGAGGGGAAAAAATAAGTTGCAAAACTGTCTCGTTAATGAGCTTACCACATGCGAGTGTTAAAGGGGAAAAAACTATGGATGGAAAACTCTCCCTCTATTCACCAACACATCGATATATATGGGCCCACAAAAAATTTCATAAACCTTATAAGTTTGAATATAAAGGGAAGAGGTGGATTCAAGGGTGTTTACATTGATGCCCTTATGGTTTTCCTTTTCCTTTGTAACATACATAGAGGCTCTAACCATTATAAAATGAGAAAGTATTTGGAAAAAATAATTCATGGAGTAGATTTCCATCCCAACATTCCATTAATGATGGTTTGTCCTACTTCTAGAAGACAATCCTCATTTTCCTATGCATTTGGTTGTTTATTTCAACTTCTCAAGATGTGATACAAGGACTTGTGATGAAAATAATCCAGGATACTTTGAGTTCTGCATAGAAGAAGGTTGAGGTGATTATTCTTAGGAAGAGAGTCTCTTTGCAATTGTCGAATGATGAGAAGTGAATCTCCCAAGATTACTATCTTATATATATTACTTTATTTAGCTAAGACAATCCCAAGTAGGAGCTCATACATTTCATCTAGATTATTTCTTCTCTTGGCAAGTCATAGGAATATTTTAAACACTTATATTCTTATAAAAATACTTACCAAGATTATTCACTCTCACTTTATTACATAGATTCTTAATTTATAAATAGGCTTTGTTACAATATCATGAGCCAATAATATAGCTTATCAAGGGCATATTCCCAAAACACCATAAAATTCTTCACATATCACTTGTTCACATGACAAAATTCTCTAATTGTTCAATTGAATTAAAAGGGAAAAAAAACCAAACATAACTAATTTGGAGATAAATTACAGCTTTTAACTTATGAATATTACTTATAAATTCTAGATTATTCTATGAATGTTAAATCCCTACCATCCACTTAATAACTACTGATAATTAAATAACATTTTAGAAGCCCTATTTCAAAATAAACATTCATATTGAAATAATTAAGTTTTAGCCACATAAATCTTATTTAATCCAAAAAAATTGAAAAAATATCAAACTAAAAACTCCATTAACATATTCACTTAAAAATTTAATTAAAATATATATTTATAATAAAATTTTCAAAATATTGATATCTTAATATTAAAATAATTATCTTCCTAACAAAAATTAAGTATTATATTTGCGGAGGCTTTAAAAAATTAAGTATCATATTTGTGGTATTTGGGCTTTAAAGTTATAGGTAGTTTAGTTGGGTGAATATGGTTAAATTTTCTCAAAGCTTGATTACTCATTTTTAATGTTTTTTCTTTATTGAAATATATCATTTAAATTATTAAATAATTTTTATAACTAAAAAAAATTGTAATATATTTAAATTAATAAATTGATACACATTAAAAATTCTATATTTTTAGAAATCTAAACAAATTTATGAATAGAAAATATATATATTTTAAAAGAATTTGTAGTGCATTTAAATTAATAAATTGATACACATTAAAAATTCTATATTTTTAGGATTCTAAACCAGTTTATGAATTGAAAATACATTTGAACCGACTAAAAATAAAAAGAGTGAAGTTTGCTCTATTGTTGGATACATACATCCAAACTTGCATCATAGTTAATGCCATAAAACAATCTACTTAATGCTTACAACTATTTACAGGTACTCGATATAAATGGAGAACATTTTCAATGATAGTCTTTTAATGATAAATGGAGAACATTTTCATTATGTGTCATTTAATTTTTATAAACTTTTTGTTGGAATCCACCCAAATAACTTTCGGTTAAAATGTGTTTTTTTATTGTTTTAAATTAGTTTTTCACATGGGAAACCTTACAACTCAAAAATGTGATTTGCATAAATCCTTTTGTGATTTTATGAAAATGTGATTAAAAAAATATACACAAAAAAATTTCCAAAACATATAAGAGAGAAATAAAAATATTCCATAATAATCCGAAGGCAATGAACCAATGGTTCCCTTTTGATCTTATTTCTGAAATAAAATTAATATATAACCCCATTAATAAAATAGAAAAAGATTAATATATAACCCATTAATAGAATAGAAAAACAAATAGCCACTAGATAACTCATTAAATGGTAATTATTATGCCCAATAACAAGTGCCCATATCTCATTAAACCAGATAAGGTATAATGAAAAGCTGCCGGCCACGCATCTCTACAGACCTAATTTTCCATAGGATTAATCCCCGTCCTGGTCAAGCACTGAATGTTTTAGATTTTATTATTAGTCCAGTTGATCGTAATATGAGGAAATTTAAATAAGTATAAGCAATTTTGAATAAGTGTGTAAACGACCTTTAAGATATAAGCATTATAATGCTTTTAGAATATAAGCATTATTTTAATGGTGGAGAAAGAATTTCTCGACGCAACTTCCTGGTGGAGTCGATTGGAGGGCATTGCACTGAGGATGGTATGAAATTTTCATTATAAATAAGATGGAGAGGCAAGTTCACAACTCAAAAGAGCCTCCTCTTATTAGACTAGTAGCAGATAGTTTGCAAGCTAGGTGTCTATCAAGTTCGTCTTCGCCTTGGCCTAAGAGAATTTTATTTTTGAATCTAGTTGCAGAATGAAGATTTGTTTATATGGCAGAACTGCTTATGTTTTAATGTTTATGCTCCTGTATTGTTTGGTTCGTTCATTCTCTTTAATTGAAGCTCGGGATCTCCGAGCTGAGTTAGTCGGTCGTGGAGGAATAGGGCTTGCGATTTCCACTTGTGAAAGAAAGTCTTGCAATGATAAAGTCGGTGGTTTGAAGTTGCAACCTACAGCTGATATCCAGGGCCGAAAGGTCCATGGATCTCCTCCTGTTCAAGTAATTGGTAGAAGTGCGAAAGAAAACATGATAGATGTTGTTTATCCGGTTCATAGCCCAGGTATAGGACACCCCGTTCCTCCAGATTAGCGCCAATGAATGTCATGATCAGTAATGTCTTTATCAGAACTAGGGTTTGGTAGGTAGTAATATGTATTTATGGAACTAGACGTTTATATCGTACATGATCTCTTCATAGTAGCCCACTCCATGAAGAAAGAATGTTTCTGCAGCAGGCTGCATATCATATAGATTTCTGTTTGAATATCATCAGGATTTTCATAAGGAGCTAAGGCTTCCATATCATCATGTTCTGGTTTTAAGGGAATTCATGTGACAAATTCAGCCGCAGTGATGGATCACAGCATCAGGGCTACTGTAAAAACTCGTGGAATGTGCTACCAAATAAGACTGTTCAACTGTCTGTGTAAGCTGAAGCATGAACTTTGCTTCGATATGTTTTAACTTTTGTGAGTAAGTTTAAAGTATGAACTTTGTTTTGATGTGTAATCGTTATGTATTGTATCTTATATATAAAATAATGGAAAAGGAAGGATTGCATATAATGGATGTAGCATGTAAAATAAAATTTGATAAAGCATAGGTATATTTTGATTTTTGTCTTGGAATATCATAAACGGGTAGTACCAAGGTTGATAAAGTTGATCAAGCAGGTGTAGGTTTGATAAAAACATTGAAAATAGGATTATTTCATGAAAGCAGATTACAAATAAAAAATTAATAATCAGGAATGCCCATTTTAATATTATTCTAACATTTTTCAAGCAACCTTTAATATTATTTTGAATGGAATCTTTTTGGTTTTAAGATTATTTACTGGTAGAAATATTCATTTACTAATTTTAAATGTTAAAGACAATCTTTTTGTAAAAGTAAAACTGAATTAATGATGAAAACATTCCATAAATTTATAATAATCATGATTTAACCAAGTTTTACACATTAAAAGGGGAACGCTAAAGGTAAATGTTGGGTCAATAGCATATGAATTCTAACGCAATTTCTTTGTTCAATTTTCATTAATCTTCAAATTTAAATTTTATAAGAAAGAGTTAAGAACAATTTTCATTAATCTTCAAATTTAAGTTTTATAAGAAAGACTTAAAAATGGAACTCAGTAAGGTAATTATTTTTTACCATTTAAGTTTCATTTAAATTTATATATATATATATATATATATATATATTTAATTTAAGATAATTTGATTGCAATTAATAAAATAAAAAATAGATAAGTAGTATTATTTTAAAAATAAAATCAGCAAAACTAATATTATTTTTATACATAATAGTATATTTTACTTCATTTTTTAATATAATAATTTAAATATTTTATTTTTAATTTTATATATAAAAGACAAATGAATGTAAGATTAAGTAGTAATATAGAGGAATAGTTTGTAAATGTGTATATTTTTTAGTAACTATTATGGTTTGGAACTTCATAGATGTTTTACCTAAATGACATGGAAACAAATTTATTTACCTATCTTTAAAAAAAACAAAAAATCATACTTAGAATCCATTGACATGATAATTCATATAATTATATATATATATAGATATAGATATATATAATTTAAATTATTTTAAATAATTATTTCCTAATACAATTAATTATTTTTCCTTTTATTAATAAATTTTAATGGCAATAGTAAAGAATGTCCATTATAGATATAATGTGTAAGATGTCCTTTCATCATCAAAATTGAAATACAAATAATTAATTTAAATGTTTTGTATAGTCATTTAATTTTTTACTCAAATTCAATATATATGATAAAATAACTATTAAACACATAAGGTAATTCTATTATAATTTTTTTTATCTTGGAAACCTTTGAAAAATAGCTACAATGTTTAATACTTATTTTATCATATAGGTTGAATGTGAATGGATCATAGATTTACCTTCAACAAAAATTTTTACCACATTAAAATTCCAAATTGGGTAAACTTTTAAACATCTTTACTCTTTACTAAGCTAACCTTACAAATAAATTCTAGAACAAAGCTAACCTTACAAATAAATTCAAGAACAAAGCTAACCTTACAAATAAATTCCAGGGATGGAAAAAAGGATCTTTGACCGAAAAGATCACACCGAAAAGTCCTATTACAAGATTTCGAAACGTGTGAAAGAACTGTAGGCCCACGAAGCTGCACCCTCAAACTTGACTGTTGATTTCAACAGCAAAATCGGACAGCACCGAACAATATCGCAATACCTATTTGAATGAAAGACAGGGCGTGATGGGAGGTGGTATTTCTGACCATCCCTTGCCACGCGTCAGGAGCCCAGTGGAATCACTCCCACAAACCTTATACCACTTTCCACCCCGAAGCCCAACGAGCAACTGGAAACCACTATGTGTCTGGTTTTCTCCCCTATAATCGAAATGAAAGAAAATGGTTGCCGTCCGAGAGAACCAACAATTTTGTTCGCGTATGAACACCTCAGAATAGGTTTCCGAGACTGTCGCAAACTGGGAAAAGGACTCAGTGCTCCAAATCGAAGAAGAAAGGAGATAGGGCATCTCACACCTCAGTCAAGAGTGACCAGTTTGAGCATGCTCTTCACCCAGGAACCCATTGAAGTACCAAAAATAAGCATGCTTAGAAACCTTCATTCTGAACCATTTACTTTAGCCTAGTAATTGAAAATCTCTCTGTCCTCTACCGCTTGTTCATTGCAGAGAGCTTTAAAACTGCTCTGAGGTGCCTCCTGCCACATCAGCTCAGTTCTGCACTCTGAATTTATCACACCTTGATTGGCCAGAATATCTGTGAACTTATTGGCTTTTCTTCAAACATGGTTAAAACTAACAGTTCGAAGACTCAAAAGATGATTTTGAATTCTTTGATACACCTGAATTAGTCTCTAGTGTTTCGAGACCTTCTCTGGCACTGTTCCACAACTGATTCTCTTGACCGCATTAATAGAGATCTCTGAATTTGCTTCAACAATTACATTGGAACTATGTGTTAGTTTCAGAAGCTCTAAACAATGCTCCAAAGCCATTAATTCAGCCATATTGTTGGTGGCTAGCCCTAAATGGTAGTGGAAAACAAAGATGATGTTTCCATCTTCATCTCTTAAAACACCTCCATAACCTGTTGTTCCAGGGTTGCCTTTTGAAGCACCATCAATATTGCATTTTAGATAACCTTTCAGTGGAGGATGCCAGAAATTCTTCTCGGTTTCCATATATTTTGCCTTTTTGCACTGTTCTTGGGGAATGAGCTCATGTAAACCCAGTTGTATGAGAGTTTTCAATTCATAATTAGTCGGAGGATTCTTGGGATAATTGTGGATAGTGGTGCTAACTGTCTCCTTAATTTGCTTCAGGATCAAGTTCAACAAATGAAGAGGGATAGCTAGCTCACCCTTGAAAATTGTTTTATTCCTTTCTTTTCAAACATTCCAGATAATGAAGCTTGGTGTGAAGGCCCATACCAAATTAAGGAGCTCATTTTCTGAGAAGTTCCTTCTCCACTTGTTTAGGGTGTTAATAATACTGTCTTTGTCTCTATTTGTCTGTTGGAAAATAGTGGCAAAGGAATCCCACAACCAAGTGGTGAATGTGCAGTTATTGAGAATGTGTTCCATTGTTTCCTCTTGGGCTTCACATAGCCGACATCTAGAGGACCCAATAACTCCCCTTTTTCTGATATTGTCCCAAGTTAAGATTTTCTTGTGATGGACTAACCACATGAATAGCTTGATCTTCATCCACCCTTGATGTCTCCAAAGTTGTTGCCAGGAATTGTCCGGAACGCAGGAATCGAGATTCAAGATTATCCTCTTTGCTTCCCTAAGATTAAAGGTGCCTTCTTTATTGAGGCCCCATCTTAACTGATCCTGTCCCTCTGATACCAAGATTTTCCTTTGGTTTAAAATGCCCATGAGTGCCTCTGTTTTTGTTTTTATAGGACTATCATCTCTGCAGTCTATGATTCTCTAGTTTCTCCATCTTCTGGTATCATGAGGAAGATTCTAGAAATATTTAACTTTGATTAATCCTTGGGAGTCAGTTTCTTGCTTGAGGCTCATAAAATCCTCTTTTAATAGCATAGGTTCTTGTTTCCATTTATCTTCCCAGAAGAGAGCTAGATCTCCTTCTCTGATCTCCCAGAAACTGTTGTTTTGAACTAGGCTTCTGTTTTCCCAGGCTTTATTCCAGATGTAGGAGCCTTTTATGTTCCCCGATATTCTTATAAGATCTTTTTTTGCCAGAAGCTTGCATGTTTTTCTTTCCAGGTCATGGCCCATTGAGCTTCAGGTTCTTTAACCCATCTCCACCAGAGCTTGGCTCCCAAAATTTTACTTAGAATCTCTAGATCATCTAAGCCTAGGCCCCCATGACTCTTGGGTTTGCATATTTTTTCCCAAGAAACCAGAGCCCATTTCTTCGTTGTTTCCTCTTTTCCCCAAAGGAAATATCTCTAAATTGCTATAACACTCCTTTGGGGGCTGGGAGGGCTGATAAAACGAACACAAGGATAGATTGCAGAATGACCTTGACCAGAATCAACCTGCCAGCAAGTTTCAATGATCTGATGGTCCATTTTTTAACTTTGTCTTACATCTTGTTAAGCACTGGTTCCCAAATACTTTTGTGCAGTGGCTTAGCTGTGAGGGGAATTCCAAAATATTTTGAAGGTAGGGAATCCCTCTAGAAGCCATGAATTTTGGAGATATTTCTCTGAATGGCAATGTTAGTATTAAAGAAAATTATTTTAGATTTGGAGAGATTGACATCCATACCTAACGCTAAGGAACAATCAAGTAGGATTTTTTTGTAAGCCAAGGCTTCTTTGACTGTAGGAATACCTTGCAGCATAGTGTCGTCCACAAATTGTTGGTGAGTCATTGATTGACCATTCTCCATTAACTGAAGGCCCTTAATTATTCCCATAGCCTTGGCTTGTTTAATAGACCTACCCGAACCTTCCATCATGATGATGAAGAGAAAGGGAGAGAGGATCTCCTTGCCTTAGACCTCTAGAAGGAGTGAAGATTCTTGAGGGTGAACCATTCACTAAAATAAAAAATCTAGAAGAAGTAACCAAAGCCATAACCCATCTGATCCAATTGTGATTGGACCCAAACGCAGAAAGGACCTTCTTGACATAGATCCAGTTCACCTTGTCATACGATTTGGCAATGTTTAATTGCATGATCATACCAACCTGTTTCTTGCTGGTAAGCGTGTGAAATACTTAGTGAGCATGAATTATATTGTTTAGCATCTGTCTACCTTCCACATAACCAGATTGTTCTCCTGAAATTAAAGAAGGGAGTACAAGTTTGAGTCTACTAGCCAACACCTTGGATATAATTTTATAAACCACATTGCATAAAGCAATGGGTCTGAACTTATCAGCAGTCAGGGCTGAATCCTGTTTGGGAATTAGGGAGATGAAGGAGGTATTGAGGGCTTTCAGAATAGTACTATTCCTTCTGGAGTCCTCTACCACATTCATAATATCCTGTTTGACAATGTTCCAGCAAGCCTTGAAAGAGTCTACATTGAAACCATCTGGTCTAGGAGCTTTGATATTCTGCATGTCTTTAATAACTTCACTTACCTCATCTTCAGTTACTAGTTTATTCAGGTTAAAATTGTCCTCTCTAGACACCAACTTAGGGATATTTTTTGTAATTTCCTTGATATATTGCTCTCTGTTTAGATTATTTTCCTCAATGATGCCTCTGAAATGCTGCACCAACACTGTTTCGATACCCTTATGAGAGGTCTGAAGCTCTCCATTTTCATTCAGTATCAAAGAGATTCTATTGTGAGCTCTATTGGCCATGGTGGATCTATGGAAAAATCTGGTATTACGTTCACCTTCTTTGAGCCACTGAACTTGAGACTTTTGTTTCCAAAAGATTTCCTCTTGTTTGCATAATGTCTCCCATTCATGATGGTATTTATCAGCTTGTTCACTTTTGACTTTATCAAAACCATCTGTGATCAATGCTTGATTGAGTTCTTGGAGTTTGATTTCCACTGATTTTTTATCCACAAAAATGTTTCCAAACTCCTTCTTGTTCCATTCTTTGAGCCTGAGTTTTATGTGCTTGAGTCTTTTATGAAGGAGGAACATTGTAGTGCCCTATATCTGCAAATCTTCGGACCACCATTTTTCTATATTGCTGATGAAATTTGGGTGGGAGAGCCAAATATTCTTGAATCTGAAGGGTCTATTCCTGGGAGAATCAATCCCCTTGATTTCTAATTGAATCGTCCAGTGATCCGAGCCACCAAAGGGTAGAACACTAGCAGTGATTTCTCTGTTGGTGAGCATAAGCTCCTCTAATAAAAAAACTATGTCTAATATGGAGGTAACATGTGCCTCCCCTCCTCTTTTATTGTTCCAAGTGAAATGACCATTGTGTGTTTTCAAGTTCACTAGTTTCATATCCTCTGGGAAGTTTTGGAAAACTATTGAATCTTTACTTAGTAGTCTAGTACCACCTTTTTTTCCAAAAGAGACTTAATCATATTAAAATCTCCTCCCAAGATCTAAGGAATTTTGTCATGTCTACTTCTAAGATCAACCAAGGATTCAAGAAACCTGAGTTTTTCATCTATTTTTTGAGGCCCATAAACGCTAGTGACCAGGAAGGTAACTGACACCCCAACGGGTTGAAATATTATTGATAAGTAATTCCTGGATGCTTCCACATCTATTATGCTGACTTTTAGTGGGTTCCACAAAGTTAGGATACCTCTCGTTGTGTTCTCTGCTTTAACTTCTAGAAACTCAAATCTGTTAAGCCATTTTCTGTGGATCTGTTTTAATTTCTAAATAGAGCATTTTGTTTCCTGAATGAAGATAATGTCTGGCATTGCTAGTTTCATTCTGTTACTTAGAATTCTTTGCTTTCTTTTACTACCTAGACCTCTAATGTTCCAAGATATGAACTTCATAATTAAAGATTTGTAAAGGAGTAACTGGTTAGGTCTTTCATCTTACCCGAATCTATCATTAGCTTTCCACACTCCATCAGGAGCTCATTTTGCTTTTTTCTGCCCCTCTTCTTTCCTGGATTTCTAGTCGCTAATCCTGGAGTTGCTTTCATAGTTTTCACACCTCGGTGCTCTTGCTTGTGAATGTTTTTACCTTTATCCATCCCTTTTTCCTGAGCTTTCCATAAAAACAACTGTTGTATTCTGTTGCACTCTTCTTGAGGTAGAGAGTCTATTCCTCCCTTGGTTCCCTGCATCAAGAATCCTTCTAGATCCAGGTTCTCCTTATCAAGTATTTCCAGTAGTTCCTGATCCTCCAGATCTGTTTCACTTTGGGTCATTTCCTGATCCATTTCCATTTCTGTTTCAATTGTCATTGGCTCTTTTGGATAACCAGTATCTTGAGAATGTTTGTTGTCTTCTTCCTTTTCTTCTTCATTAGGACCTTTCTCCTGAGACTGGTTTTCTCTCATGATTTCTTCATTCTCTTCTAGCACTTGAAACTTGTTCTGACTGTTCTTCTGCACCTCGTTGTGTTGTTTCTTTGGCCCGTTTTTTCCCACTTTCCCTTTACCTGTCACTTTCTAAAAGCTATCAGTTTCCTTCATTGTATCAAGTTTCCCTTTATTCTCTGTTTTACCAAGAGGGTAGTCCCTGAACAAATGTCCATGTTCATGGCATCTACGACGTCTGAATGGGATATGATCGTAGTCCACTGCCTGCACCCATTCTTCATCAAAAACTTCCAATATTACTTCCTTCGGAAGAGCACCTGATAGATCCATTTCCACACATATTCTTACGAAGGAGGTATGTTTTCCCCTTGTTGTGGCTTCAAAATCTTTGATGAAATTTCCTAATTTATTGCCAATGGTAGTTAGCGATTCTATTTGCCAATAATCCAGAGGTAGAGAATAGGGCCTTACCCAAATAGGGACTAAAGTGAAGGTTTCCCGCTCAGGAATGAAGTTCATCTTCCAAGGCCTCATATAGAGACCAGTTGCTACATAAAAGTAGGGTCCTCCTTCAAATATTCTGTCTTTGTCTTCGATGTTTGAGAGCACTACTGTGAAGAATCCCTTTGACCCAATATGTAGGTCAATGCTTCCTTTATGTTTCTAGTGATACTTGATGCACATCTGTAAAGCTTTTTCAGTGGGCCAGAGTCCCATGAATTTACAGATAATGGCGTAGGCTCCCATGTGTTCCCTGTGTGCCTGCAGCGCATGGTCATTTAATATTATTCTAGGAGTAATTTATGCTTTAGGTTTGCAGGGCCCCTTTTGTCTTTTGTCTCTTGCACCCTGACTTTTGTCTTCTTCCTCCGTGTCCTTTGTGCTATTGTTTTCCTTGGTCTTGTTCCCTTCTGTTTCCTTTTCCTTGTCTTTTTTCCTGACATCCGCAAAACTTTTGCTATTGATTATTAGTGTTTTGCCTCTGCCAGCTGTCGCGTCTTTATAGGAGGGAGTCGAGCTCCCTCCTCTTGTGCCCTCCATTAGAAACAAATCCCTACATAGTTCTAAAACCCTATTTAGTCGCTTTCACCGAGCTTGCTCCAGCCACCCCTTGTGACCAAATAAATTATTTCAAACATGAGCAATGAGACAAATTATTTGAAGAGTAACGTTGATGCAATAAATTACTAAGATACTCTTAAAGATATATTTAGTAATACCTAGAGGCACACTATTAAGAATGAATTGATTGCCAAGAGTTGTGATACCTAAAATTAAATGAAATAAATGTGGAGTATCATTCCTCTTGCAAACTATTGACAAAATTGTTTCACTTATTCATCACCAACTAATTACTCACAAACAATTACATACACATATAGAAATATAACACAACAATTGTAACATTCACAAAAATTACCATCCAAATACAAACACATAAACACACAAACCGTTCTAATCCTATTTGATTGCTTGCACTAGATTCATTAATTTCAATGTAAATATTGATTTCTTATGATATTTGATTTGTTACACTATATTCATTGATTTTAATGTAGTTGTTGATTTCTAATCCTATTTGATTTCTTGCACTAAATGTATTGATTTCAGTGTGGATATTATCTAATTATATTTGATTGCTTTCACTAAACACATTGATTTTAGTGTAGATGTTTATTTCTAATTCTATTTGATTCCTTTCCCTAGATGCATTGATTTTGGTGTAGATGGTTATTTCTAATTCTATTTAAGTTCTTATACTAGACTCATTGATTTCGATGTAGATGGATATTTTTAATCCTATTTCATTTCTTTCACTAGATGTATTGATTTTAGTGCATATGTTGATTTCTAATCTTGTTTGATTGCCTGCAGTAGATACATTAATATTAGCGTAGATGTTTATTTCTAATCTTATTTGAGTGTTTGCGTTAGATTCATTGATTTTAGTGTATATGTTTTCTAATCTTTTTTTATTGCAGGCATTATATGCATTGACTTCAGTGTAGATGACGATTTCTGATTTGATGTCATCCAATGTATGATAGCATTAACTTAAAGTTGTTGGATTAACAATGTGTAATTATTTTAGTGTAAGCATAAAAGAATGATTGACTAATTTTTGTGTTATAGTATTTCATCCTATTAATATTGGAGAGCAAGAGATACAAGGTATAATATTTACTACAATAGTTCGAGTTGAATAATCAAATAACTTATGATATCATCAATCATTTTCATATAATCAATATGAAAAGATGGAAAAACTAACAAATATTGTTTTTGTAAATCTAGCCACTCATTAAAAAAAATCAAAATTACGTTCTTTCTTGACTTTTACAGAACAAACAATAGTTTAAAAAAATCATCAAAATATTTTGAACGAAATAAATTATTTCAAACATTATCAATGAAACAAATTATTTCAATAGTAATCTTGATGCAATAAATTATTAAAACTACTCTTCAAGATATATTTAGTAATACCTCGAGGGACACTATTAAGAATTAATTAATTGTCAAAAGTTGTGATACCTAAAATTAAATTAAACAAATGTGCAGTATCAATCCTCTTACAAGCTGATTCATATATACAACTGTAGAGGCGAGGAAGAACCATGGTTTAGGGTTCTCATCAAATTGTGCAACGGCGGACCTGCTCAAACCACGGTGCCTTTGCAGCAATCCTTCAGCTACTCTGGCAACAATATACGACAACGAATAGCGTACCTATCATGGATAACCTCCAGGGGGAAGACACAATGCCTCCCCCAAATGATCAAAGACAACCTCAAAATCATTCGAAAAAGGACAGGAAGAAGCCACAGGTAGAAGCGGAAACTACTTATAATGCACAGACAGATGAGATAGGAAGGGATGAAGTTCCCAAAGCAACCTCGGCAACCTGTAAGCCTGTTGCAGCAGAAAGATCAAAGATTTAACTACCAAGTGAAAGAATCAACACCCAAATCTAGTACATGAAGGATCATGCTTTAATAGGGAAATTTTTGGCTTTTGGCCTACAGAGAAAGCTCTGCATGGTTGGATAGCTACTAAATGGAAACCAAAAGGGCACATTACCTTGCAGCTGGGACCAAAGGGCTTTTTCGCGACAGTCTTCAACTATATAGAGGACCGAAATAGAGTCATCGATGGATGAACCTACTTGTTCAATGCAACTGGTCTTTATCTGTGAGACTGGATAGAGAGATTCAACCTGGACAAAGAAGATTTAAGCTGGGCACCAGTCTTGATCAGACTCTATTCCCTCCCCCTGGAGTATTAGGATGAAGATTCATTGAGAGATATTGGAAATGGGTTGCGGGAGTTTATCAAATCTGCGGAGGAGACAAAACTCAGAAGATATACTTCCTACGCCCACTTTTGTGTCTATATGCATTTAAGCAAATCTCTTCTGCTTGCGGTAAGTTTATATCATGATGATTTTGAATGGATTCAATCAATGGATTACAAACATGTGCCATTTAGATGCAGAAGATGTCATGCCCTTGGCCATATTTTTCGTGATTGCCCATTAAACATGAAACCCCCATCTCATACCTCCTCAGAAAAGCCTGATTCTGAAGGTTTCACCAAGATAAACAATCACAAAAAGAACCACAAGAAACCTGCATCAAACCCTAAAAATCCTTCAGACAGCTCTTCAATGCCATCCACCAGTAATAGCTTTTATATATTAGCCCAAACTGATCTGAAAGCTTCTGAATCTCCTATTCCCTCTGAGGAGCCTCTCAAGGCTTCCTCTAAGCTCAACCCCATAGACTCAGAGCCAACTCTAAAGCCCTCACAAACCACTGATCTAACCACCTCCATGCCCAGCAGGGTACCAATCTGGAAACCCCATGGAATGGATATAGACATTTTGCAACAAGAGAACACAGAAGCATCAAACCTCGCGGCGGAAAGTAGTGAAGCCAAGCATATGGAGGAATAGCCTGAAAGTATAGACATCGAATATCTGGATATATTGGGATTGGAACAACCATGTAGGAAAAAAGAATTTGACAAGATCCCAGAAAGACAGCTGGAAAGCCTGGAAGTCATCCTTTCTAGAGCACATCATCAAACATCTCTAGGTATTCAACCCGAAAGTCAATGGGATGGAAAATACATTCCTAAGGACAATAAAAAATGAGGAAGAAAGACAGACCTCCAACAAACCATCTGTATTGGGGAAATGCTACTGGAATCTGGAAGATATTCCAAGCTAACAAAGTATTACAGTCCCCTACCCAATAATGAAACATGAAGCTCACTTCATGGAATATAAGAGGGCTAAATAGCCCTGGGAAATATAGAATGATAAAAGACATGACTTAGCAAGAGAAACCCCAAATCTGCTTCATGAAAGAAATAAAATGTAGTTCTACCACACTTGAACAGATTCTAGCCAAAGCATGGCCAGGTAGTCAAGCAGCAGCCATGGACTCCTTAGGAGCTTCAGGAGGACTAGCAATAGCCTGGGATGAATGAGCTATCAAGCTTACTAATATCCATGCGATCCATCATTTCATTCAAGCCACTTTTCTGATAATAGGGAAAAATGTGCATGGTCACCTCACTAATGTTTATTTCCCCCAGAAGGTAGTGCATAAGATAGACATTTTAAATACACTAACTCTGATCAACTCCACCAGAATACATCCACTCTAGATTACAGGAGGAGACTTCAACATGATTACTAAAATGGAAGAAAAAAGTGGAGGCAGGAATAAATTGGACAATGAAAGCATCCATTTAAAGAATTTCATCCAAAACAACTGGCTTATAGATATGCCATTCAATAATGGCATCTACACCTGGAATAATAGAAGAACTGGCACCCAGCAAATCACCTCCCGACTGGATAGATTTCTGCTCTCAGATAATGCCATCCATCTTGGAGGGGATCTTTCTGCCACGATTTTACCTCTTACAGGCTCAGATCATTGGCCTATTTCACTCCAATGGCAAAGACCAAGGAACAACACTAGAAGACCTTTTTGCTTTGAAGCTTTCTGGTTGATGCATCCAGACTTCAACAACCTGATACATATAACTTGGAAAAACCACAGTCCCCCGGAGGGCTAAAAAATGTATCAATTCCAACAAAAACTCAAACATCTCAAAAAGATCATCAACCGTTGGAATCAACTAACCCTTGGAAATATATTCCAAGCTCATAATGATCTAGCTCAGGAAATGAAACGAATACAACAAATAATCATTCAGGAAGGAAGAACTAAAGCCCTCTCAAAGCAAGAAAATCTCCTATAGATACGAATAGTAGAATGAGAAAGGCAAGAGGAGGTACTCTGGAAACAAAAATCCAAACTCAGATGACTTAAGGAGGGAGAGAGAAGCACAAAATTTTTTCACTGCACTACTGTTCAGAGAAGAATGCACAACACTATCACCCATATTTAGAATAAGCAAGGCACACATTTGGAAATCCATGAAGATATAGAACAAGAGCTCCTCACTTATTTCAAACAAGTGCATCAAGAACCACAAGTCAACCGACAGCCAGCGATAGAGAAGATTATAAAAAACATTCCTGAAATCATAAGAGAAGAACAAAATCAGCTCCTCCTTCGTCTGGTATCTCTATAGGAAGTTGAGTCTACTACACGACAACTCAAGGAAGGAAAAGCACCCGGTCGAGATGGATTTACCTCAAATTTCTTTCAAAATTTTTGGGATCTCATCAAAGAGGAAGTATGGAAAATTGTTGAAGAATCTGGGACTTCAAGATGGATGCTTCCCTTGCTAAATGCAACTTTTATCACCCAGGCCCATTGCTCTTTGTAATGTCATTTATAAAATCATATCTAAATTTATTTATTCTTGTCTAAAGCCGCTGCTACCTTTGCTCATCTCCCAAAAGTAATTGAGATATGTGGAAGGACGACAAATCACAGATGTTATCATTCTCACCCATGAGATCATACACTCTCTGAAGTAGCTCAAAAAAGAAGGCATGCTCTTGAAAATTGACCTTTGAAAAGCCTCAAATAAATTAAGTTGGACTTACATTCAAAAGAGGTTGATAGCCTTTGGATTCTCCCCTCCTTGGTTTATATGGGTTATGACTCTTATTACCTCAACCTTTTTTTCCCTCTGGTCAATGGCATACCTTCCACCCCGTTTCATCCCTCTAAAGGCATCTACCAAGGAGATCCTCTCTCCCCCTTTCTATTTTTTTAATGGCAGAAGTGCTTGGACGCAGCATCAAAAGAGCTCATCAATCCGAGCAGCTCAGAGCTCTCTCCTTCCCCAATACCCTTGCTTTTACCTATCAACAATTTGTGGACGATATCATGCTGTTTACTCATCCCTCGATTCAAGAAGCTCATAAGTTAAAATCTATCTTGAATGATTTCTCTGATGCCTCTCGTGCTAGCAATAATAATTCCAAATCCCAAATCTTTTTCTTTCATAACCCTTCCATCACTCAATCTTCCATAGCTCGTATATTTGGTTTTTTGGTTGCCTCTCTCCCCTCTAAATATCTAGGTGCACGCATGACTAACTCAGCTTTAAAGCATTCTACCTGGCAATTGCTCCTAGAGAAATTGGATGATCACCTTTCCTCCTAGAATTATAGCTCCTGGAGAAATTGGAAGATCACCTTTCCTCCTAGAATTATAGCTCCTAAAGAAATTGGAAGATCACCTTTCCTCCTAGAACATGGGTATTCGTTTAGTTCTAGTCAAAGCTATTATGCAATCCATGCCTCTTTATCTTTTCTCGGTCTTGGCAACACAAAAATGGGTGCTCAAAAAAATAAAAGATCTCCAGTGGAATTTTTTATGGGGATCCTCGGGACAAAACAAAAAATGGGCACTGATCAAGTGGGCTAAGTTCTGTCATCCAAAACTTTCTGGAGGTACTGGGCTGTGTGATCCACATCATAGCAATGCAGCCATGGGAGCCCATTTATGGTGGAAATGGATTTCGACTCCGAATACACCATGGGCCATTCTATGGACAACCAAATATTCTAACAACCAACTCACAGATGAGTTAATTCGACTCACAGATGTTGGAAAAGGCTCCTCAATTTGGAATGCAGCTGGTAAGCACAAAGCTATAATTCAACAACATAGTGTCTTGGAAATAAGGGATGGCAACAATGCACATTTTTGGGAGGACTCATGGCAACAAAGACCCAAGTTGAGTGAATAGATAAGACCTAACCAAACATAGGATTGGGAGGAGCATCGAATGGACAAAGTTAGCCAACACTAGATGCCTACTCTCACGCAGGGATACCGGCAATGGATAAGCGCGGCCCACATCATTAGGCAAGGAACAGAGTCTATTCAAAATAAGTTGGAGACAGAGCTTACCAATAGGAAAATTCATTTTTCTGACAAGAAGGATATAATACGATGGGGATACAAGGCACGAGGAACTTTCACCACTCAAGAGGCTTACCAACTTATAATTGGCAACCACACAGTCAAAGACCCGCTATGGGACAAAGTTTGGTCACCTAACATATGGCCAAAAGTTTCTACTTTCCTCTGGTTGTTATGTCAAAACAAAATACTTACTTGGGACAATCTTAGAAAAAGAAATTTCCATGGGCCCTCCATATGCCCCAACTGCATGCAACAGGAAGAAACCATTCTGCATCTCATGAACTCATGTCAGTTGGTGAACAAACTTTGGGAAAAAGTAAATTTCAGATGCCAAAAAGACGGGAGAATTAAAGAGGATATTACCAACACCATTCGTAGTTGGGTAATCAAGCCTTACAAGAGCACAATATTAAACTCCTTATGGAAAATCATCACAGGTCTTCTTATGTGGACTATATGGAAAGAAAGAAACCGCCAAATTTTCAAAGATCATTCTACACCTCTATAAGTCATATGGAATAACCTTTGCGAAAAACTTCAGGAAACATTAATGCTCCAAACTTGGACTGAAGAGGATCTTCCTTCCCTTCCGGACAAATTGGAATCTTCAGATAAACCAAGTCTAGGCAAAGCATAATAAATCCTCTGTACACCACCACATACCAAATAAATGGAGCCCTCCGCCACATAATATGATTCAACTGAACTTCGATGGTGCCTCCAAAGGTAACCCAAGAAAAGAAGGATTTGGAGGAGCATTCAGGGATCACAATGCAAACCTCTTTTAATCTTCCTAGGATCTTTAGGTTGGGACATGAACAATTATGCAAAGCTGGAAGGGCTATGGAAGGGATACTTTTAGCTCAACAACATAGCTTCTTCCCCTTAGTAATCAAAGGCAACTCTCAGATTCTCATTAATATGGTTAATCAACTTTTGCAGGGGACCCCGACTCACAAAGTGGTCAGCGGCTAGAGACTGGCAGAAAGATTGGAAATCATTGAACAATGGCTTAACACCAATAGAGTAGTGACCTTCAAGCATATCAGAAGAGAAGGTAACAAAGTAGCTGATCTATTGGCTAATATAGGGGTGGATTGTGATTGGATACTACATATAGGTCTGATCAACACAATCACCACAGCTTCTCAGATACAAGAATATAATGATTTGATACAGAGTGAAGAGCCACACCTGGATTCGGTGTTAATGACATAGTTGATGACGATTAACCAGAAGGACGGATAGTGGCTTGGCCACATGGCCAACCACATCCCCTTCCATGCCAATTTATGGCATGTTCCTGTCAACCTGCAAGCATAATTACTCTGGTGCTCTAGTTGAGAAAATTGCAGCAAGCATAAGGCCATGGACCTAGTTAATCACAATTCATTCATCCCCCCTTCTAAATTGCTCTTGCGCCCCCCAAGCTACGGAGCCGAACTCATGCACCATCACTGGAAGGCGTTGCTGGATTCTAAGCTGTGTTGATCTGGGCAATGGCTTCCACTTCTCCCAAATTCCCCATTGTGTGTTGAATCATACTCATGATTCCTCCTCTCTTCTTCTGAACAGCCAATTCAATCCTTGAGATATCTCTGTTTCTCCAATTGAAAACTCAGGAATTAATTCAGTCATGGCGCGCATTCTACGTTGCATGTGTAGTAGAAGAGGAGATAGTCGAGGTGCCAACATTCACTCCCCTGCAACACCTAGCCCTGATTCTTCTTCTCCCTCCTCCTTCCCCTCAACCATTCATTCCCATAGTTCTCTCTCGGGCAGATACATTGTTACCCACAGTGGTAGAGGCAGGTCATAGGCTAATGGCATCTAAAGAGCGAACGCTGCTACCCAAACTGAAAATCTCCCCATTCCCCCTCACCCCTCTTACCATTCAACTCAATTTCACTTCTAGACTACTCTACCTTGTCCAATTATCATAGCCACAGTCTCTATTACCTTCACTAAGGAAATGAGTTTGCAAATTGAGCAGGGAGCTTAGACCCATTTCAGTGAACCAAAGAAAAGGACTAGCGATGATTAGCAAAAGGCTCTTAAGAGCAACAAGGATGATCATGAAACAGGCAACTAGCCAATGGCAAGGAAAATAGGTATTCGGTAGGAAGCAAAGACGGCTAGAAGCAAGCATGATATTGCAAGTCGAGAGGGTGGCACGAAGGTGGTTGAAATAATTCTGGATGACACGTGAGGCAAACATGCAGCCGCGAGCAGCTCAGCAAGTATACAAGAAACTAGTGGCATGCCACGTGGCATGTCTGTAGAAGATGATGACTGGTATGAATACGCATGTCGCATTGTTCAAGAGCCCACCCCTGAGGACATCGAGGGGGTCTGGCCAGACCTATGATCCAAATACCAGGTGTCGCCTTGCCGTTCGTTGGCAATTTTATGACCATACTATCTGAGGTTTTTCTTCTATTCATTGTCAAATTGTCTAGCATGTTTTCTAATTATCTTGAACCAGGTCCCCTATGTGGGTCTTTTAAGTTAAGTTTTGAGACTCACTCGGGTTGGTTTCCCCTCGTTGGGCAGTCGAGGTTAGGTTTTTGAGAATTTTCATATAACTCTATCCTGCACCACAGAGGCCAGAGCCTCAATGTATTTTTACTTTTCTTCCTTTCAATAGAATATTATTACTTAGAAAAAAAAATTCCTCTTACAAGTTATTGATAAGATTGTCTCCTTTCTTCATCGCCAACTAATTACTAACAAACAATTACATACACATATAGAAATATAACACGACAATTGTAGCATTCACAACCATTCCTATCCAAATCCAAAGATATAAATACACAAATTAGTCAAAGCATCCAAGCATAGACTTACGAAACATTAAGGCAAGCAACAAAAAAAACTTAAAGAAGAGAGTTATATAGTCATGTCAAATAAAGAAAACATAATGTAAATTTCATAGTATGAAGTTTATCTGAAACATATACATAATAATGATAATCTAAAAATGTGCCATTTTTCCCTTAACTAGAACCAACCTAGATCCACCTAACTTTCGATCTATCATGCACTGAGAGGGATCAAATCCCTCGAGGTGTAAACCTTTCCTCAAGTTCTACACTCTAAAAACAAGGCTTGCACCTTAAGGAATTTGATCCCTCTAGGCACGTGATAGATCCAGAGTTAGATGGATCTAGACTGGTGTGTAATCCATTATAAGAAGCCTTTTCCGTCACAAGAGAAAAACCATTTTCGTTGGAAATCGAAGTTTTTAACATAAATCCATTATGTAGAGTCTAAAAACTGAATGAATTAAAATGAATTTTTTTGTCTTTTTTTATTAAGCTCAAAGCTTATAATATTACAATACATAGAATTGATAGCAAGGAATGATGGGACTATAATTGTAAGGTTTCTCCTAGGTAGTTAAATGATTTATTATATCAGTTTTAATGTATGAGATGATTTGTAAATACATATCATGATTATGAATACAAACTATTATATTTATAATAAATAAGTGTTGTGTTTATGTTTTATAGTAAGTGTTATACTTGTTTTTGTCAAGTTTTATTTGATCCTCCAGGCTTGACCTATGGCTACAAGAGCCGCAACCGAGGGGCATCTAATCCATTAGAGTCAACGGGGGATCGAACCTGGCTAGGCCACACCAGCCCTAACCTAATTGGATTTTTTAGCATGTCTCCTTCCCCTAACATAGAGCATAACCACCCTCGTGATGTTTGATCCTAAGTCACCATGCTAATGAGGCCCATCCTCAACTAGTTGCACTAGTGGAAAATGACTTAAATTATTAATCAATCTAACCTAAACAGATGTCATATTTTAAACTAGCAAGTGTTATGTTAATACAATAGTATCATTCAATTATTAAATGTTTCAATTTTTGAAAATGATGTTGGTTTTTTTAATTTTAAGTTATGAAGTTTTATTATTTAAAATATTTTTTTAATATATAAATGATTTTATATTTAAAATAATAAAAGTTATACAATTCAATTTCATGATTTCCAAAAATCCATATTCCAAATACTATAATTGTATAATAGAAATGTCTAAAAGAATCAAAATAAAAAAATAAAAAATAAAAAAATATATTTTTAGGCTTGGTTTGTATTGGAATTGGACTTGAGGAATTTATATTTTCAATAAAATGAATGGTTAATATTTCAAGCCAAGGGAATATTTTTCCTTTAATACATGATACACCAATATGAAAATATATTTTTCCAATTGTTTTTCAGTTTCATAAGTGTGTCATTTAATTGAGTTGAGAGGCTCATTCTACAACCCAATGTGAAGGATGCCTGTAAGTGTGTCTGTGAAAATAAAATATTATCTAAATAGAAAAGCGATACGGCTATATTAATAAAAAAATGTGTGTCAATGGATGTTATCCTGGGTGGTTGGGAGGGTTTAATAATAACCTCTCCACCCACATTCCAATCACTGCTGCAACATGAATGTTGACGTACTCAGATGACACAACCATATGTAACATGATGTAACTGATGGGACTTATATGATCCACACTTTTTCCACGGGTTAACTCCCATTTAAAGAAAATAATTGTGTTATGCATACTTAATTAGTTTTTAATATGACCTAATATAATTTCATGTAAAGTTATTAGAATTAAAAAGTGCCATGCATACTTAATTAGTTTTTCATATTACCTGATATAATTTCATGTAAAGTAATTAGAATTAAAAAAATATAAATATTTTCACAGATGGTATCAACTTCATAGATATCTATATATAGGAAAAAAATGTTAAGAGGAAATATTTTAATGTTGCATAGAATAAAATATACAATGCTACTTATGAATAAAATAATTTACATAGAAAAATATGTTAAAAGGAAATATTTTAATGTTGTATAGAATAAAATATCCAATGCTACTTATAAATAAAATAGTTTAATATGAATTAATATTGAAGTATCCAAGTGACTCTTCTCATGGAGGATAGGAAGATGGACAAGCTGGTACAGTTGTTTAAAGCAAGTGGAATAGAGGTTACGGCAGAAAATGAGGCCAAACCTGATGCAATGAAGCAGTAGAATTTGCAGTTGCTGATAGGAGGTTTTTCTATGCTTCTTTTTGTATTTTTGATATATTAGATGGTCTTGTTTCCAGTTACGAAAAGTCTGTTTATAGTAAGAATAGAGGGGTTTTTAGCATGGTTAGATAGACTGAACATCTACTTTTTTTGGATGGCTATTAAATACTTTCGATGGCCACCCGGTTTCCCTTCTGGGCGGGTGGCGACCTGTCTGTGTATGTAATCTTTCTTTTTAGTAATAGAATCTTGCCTCAGTTCACAAAAAAAAAATATTGAAATATACTTAAAAATATATTAATAAAAAAAACAGATTTAATATATGTTGAATTACACATATAATCTCTATAACATTCAAAAATACAATTTAAGCAATAACTCATTACACATTATGTTTTACACTCTAAAATAATTTTAGGTTTAAATCAATTTGATATCTCTAGACTCATGTTAAATCTGTGGTTAAAATAATCTATATTAATTTATTAAAAAACCATTTGTAAAAGATGGTGGTAGTTTTTCCTATTAAAATCTAACCGCACTTCTCTCCGTTTCTGCTTGAATGGATTAGCATTCAAGACCGCACTTCCCTACGTTTCCATTCGAATGGATTAGCATTCAACCGATAATCAATTCAATTGATAAATAATTCTTGAATTGCTCAGTTTTTGTGCATGACCATTTCTCCCTTGCTATTATCGGTCAACAAGATTTTATTTAATTAAAGTGATGCTATGCCTTGCATTTTTAGGTTCAGCGGACGAGTTTTTCACAGAAATAAGTTTTCCTGAATCCCAATTCTCTGAGAGGTATGAATTCATTACTATACTAGAAGTGGCGTGTCCTCTCACCATCTCATGGGATGATATTATCACCTTAAACCCTCGCCAGGGTAATTGCAGTGATCTTGGGGTTGTTCAATTAAGTGATCAAAATTTGTACCCGTAGTTAGAAGACTTCATCATCGAGGAATGGCAAGCAAGTCAAATTTGCAGAGAAAGAGTTGCTTGTTTTAGAGGGGATGAGAATGTCTTGATTGACATCCCATTGGTGGGTTTTACCCAAAGAAAATCTCATTGTTGACCATATAAATGGATCGATTTGTAATCTGATGGAGTGAAAGAAGAGATGCCCAATCCGGCGAAGCAAGATGAATTTATATCTACTAGGAGAGCCAGTATGATATCACCACTTATTGCTAATTAAGGAAAGCCATGTGAGCCTTGTAAACTGAGGACAGAGAGAGTTTATGTTCAAGTCTAGTGTTAGTCATAGTCCTTTGTCGTTAGATTTATGTCAAATCGACATGTTTTATGTTAATTATGTTAATTATTCAATGTGCATTAATGTATTCTGAACATTTAAACATTTTTGGGTGAATCTCTTTGAGACTATTATTGCCATCATCTTGTTCAATGTGCATTGGGTATCTTTCTAATAGAAACCACAATGAAATTAAAGCGTTGATTTGGAACGTAATAGGAACCTTAATGAAATACAATTATTTGTATCAAAAGATCTTTTATAACGGTATTAATATTTTTAATTATATTAATTTTAAATTAATAAGTTAGTATTTAATTAAGTGATATGTAATTTATATATTAATATTTAATACGATAAAATATAATCTTACATATCGGATAAGAATTCTTAGTTGACAAAATGATTAACTAAATGTGATTATTTCCCACTGCATTGGTTAATGTAATTGTGCTAGTTATAATACTCATATCAATTATATGAATATAAGAGAGGTAAAATCTGTGAAGTTCATAAATCTCCGTTGTGGTCCAGCACTAAGTGTTTTAGATTTATTATTAGTCCAGTTGAGCGTAATATGAGGAAATTTAAATAAGTATGAGCAAGTTTGAATAAGTTTGTAAACGACCTATAAGATATAAGCATTATAATGCTTTTAGAATATAAGCATTATTTTAATCGTGGGGAAAGAGTTTCCCGACTCAACTTCATGGGGAGTCGATTGGAGGGCATTGCACTAAGCATGGTATGAAATTTTCATGATATATAAGATGGAGAGGCAAGTTCACAACTGACAAGAGCCTCCTCGTCTTAGACTAGTAGCAGGTCGTTTGCAAGCTAGGTGTGTATCAAGATCGGTTCGTCTTGGCGTAAGAGAATTTTATTTTTGAATCTAGTTGCAGAATGAAGAGTTGTTTATATTGGAGAGCTGCTTATGTTTTAATGTTTATGCTCTCGTATTGTTTGGGTTGTTCCTTCTCTTTAATTGAAGCTCGGGATCTCCGAGCTGAGTTGGTCGTGGAGGAATAGGGCTTGCGATTTCCACTTGTGAAAGCAAGTCTTCCCATGATAAAGTCGGTGGTTCGAAGTTGCAACCGATAGCCGATATGGATGGCCGAAAGATCTATGGATCTCCTTCTGTTGAAAACATGATAGATGTTGTTTATCCGGTTCATAGCCCAGGTATAGGACACCCCATTCCTCCATATTCGCGCCATTGAATGTCATGATCAGTGATGTGTTTATCAGAAATAGGGTTTGGTAAGTAGTAATATGTATCTATGGAACTAGACGTTTAGATCGTGCATGATTTCTTCATAGTAGCCCACTCCATGAAGAAAGAATGTTTCTGCAGCACGCTGCATATCATATATATTTCTGTTTGAATATCATCAGGATTTTCATAAGGAGCTAAGGTCTCCATATCATCATTTTCTGGTTTTAAGGGAATTCATGTGACAAATTCAGCTGCAGTGATGGATCGCATCATCGGCGCTAATATAAAAACTCGTGAAATGTGCTACCAAATAAGATTGTTTAGCTCTGTTAAGGTGAAGCATTCGATATGTTTTAACTTTTTGTGTCTAAGATTAAAGCATGAACTTTGGTTTGATGTGTAATCGTTATGTATTGTGTCTTATACATAAAATAATGAAAATGGAAGGATGGTATATAATGGATGTAGCATGTAAAATAAAAGCGATGAAGCATGTGTATATTTTGATTTTTCTTTTGGAATATCATAAACGGCTAGTACCACAGTTGATAAAGCTGATTAAGCAGGTGTAGTTTTGATAAAAAATTTGAAAATAGCATTATTTCATGAAAACAGATTACAAATAAAAAATTAATAATCAGGAATGCCCATTTTAATGTTACTCTAACATTTTTCTAGCAACATTTATATTATTTTGAATGGAAGCTTTTTGGTTTTAAGATTATTTATTGGTAGAAATATTCATTTACTAATTTCAAATGTTAAAGACAATCATCTTGTAAAATTAAAACTGAATTAATGATGAAAACATCCCATAAATTTATGGCAATCATGATGTAACTAACTTTTACAGATTCAGAGAGGAATGCCAAAGGTAAATGTTGAGACAATAAAGGTAAATGTTGAGACAATATATATATGAAGTTAATGGTAATTTCTTCCTTCAATTTTCATTAATCTTCACATTTAAATTTTATAAGAAAGAGTTGAAAATGGAACTCAATAAGGTAATTATGTTTTTCCCAATTTAAATTTGTATATATATTTCCAATTTAAAATGATTTGATTTCAAATGATAAAATAACAAATAAATTTATATTAATAAGCAATATTTTTTCAAAAATAAAATAAAATAAAATAATATTATTTTTATATATTAAAGATTTTGAAAAAACTTTTTTATTTAATAATTTAAACATTTTATTTTTAATTATATATATATATATATATATATATATATATATATATATATATATATATAGCATCTGAAATTAAATAGTAATATATAAGATATAGAATAGTTTGTAAATGAGTGCAATTTTAGTAACTATTATAAGTTTGAAAATTTATAAGTGTAAATAAATTTAATTACCCATCTTTTAATTTATAAAAATAAAAATAAAATAATATTTTCATACTCAGCATCCATTAACATGAGAATTTATTTAATAAAATTAATTTTATATCTATATATATATATATATATATATATATATATATTATATTTTTACCTAAAATTTAAATTATTTTAAATAATTATTTCCTAATACAATTAGAATTATTTTTCTTATTATTAATAAAACTTAATGGAAATAGTAAGGTAAGTCCAGTATAAATATAATGTGTAAGGATGTCCTTCTATCATCACAATTGAAATACAAATAATTAATTTAAATATTTTGTATAGTTATTTAATTTTTTATTCAAATTCAATGTATATGATAAAATAACTATTAGACACATAAGCTAATTCTATTTATTTATTTATTTATTTTTATTTGTATTTTTATTTTTATTTATTTTTATATTTTTCTTGGAAACCATTGAAAAAAAGGCTACAAGAAAATTATCTTATGTGTTTAATAGTTATTTTATCATATACATTGAATGTGTATGGATCATAAGTTTACTTTTAACAAATTCTTTTGCCACTTTAGAATTCCAGATTAGGTAAACTTTTAAACATCTTTACTTTTTACTAAAGTCATTATCATTTCTTAAAAGTAAAAATATGAATTCAACACAAAGAATCTAAAAATCTTGCTCTGAAATATTTTAATATTTATTTTAATTAAATATTTGTAAAAGGAATCTTTAAAAGGAAAACCATATCCTATGGATATATTAAAATCTCTAAAGACAAATATTACCATGTCAAAGTTGTAATATTTAAAAAATTTGTTATCATACACTAGAACACAAAGGGGGGTTTTAAGACAATATTTAAGACAATATCTGGGTAAATTGTTTTAACTTGAGACAAAATAAGACTTGTCTATTGTCTTAAAAACTTGTCTATTGTCTTAGATATTGTCTTTAACTAGGTGTCTCAAATTAAATTGTCTTAAACTATTGTCTCTATAAAGACAATATATAACACAAGCATTTTTGTCTCTCTAGAGACAATTTCATTTTTGTCTCTCCAAAGACAATTTCATTTTTGTCTCTCTAGAGACAATAAAAAATTACATTCAAAGATAATACATGATCACTTTTGGCTCTTTAGAGACAATATAAAATAATGAATCTAGAAAAATATCTCACCATTGAAATAAACCAATATTAAAACTATTTAATTAAAAATAAACTACAATATCATTGATTAATTCATATTAGGACACAGTGGAATCGAACCACCAACCTCCTGCTTATAAAGCAGGTGCTCTACCATTGAGCTAGAACCCTTTAAAGAATTATGTGAGAATTATGGTAGTCCTTGAAATTGCATATATAGGCATTGATTTTAAAACTAGCAATTGCACCGAGAAGTGCAAAGGAATGCCGATAAAAGTGGGAATGTGAAATTGCATATATAGGCATTGATTTTAAAACTAGCAATTGCACCAAGAGGTGCAAAGGAACACCGATAGAAGTGGGAATGTGGAAGCCAATAAGAAAGTGAAATATATGGAAAGTGAAATTACATAAAACTCAATGACACCATATCAATCCATTTTACCCCACCTTGCTTTCCCAATAAAAATTTTGGAGTACCTATTCCAGCATTTTATAGGCTACTTGTAAAGAAAAAAGAAAAAGACACAGAAACCAATGTGATTCGCAACTATAAATTTATCAACAATTACAATCTTCTTGGAAGGAAGTAGGTCAATATTACTCCAACCTTGAACTTTTCCTTTTTAAAACTTCGCTATTATCCATCTCCAACAACCAAACGTTGAAAAAATACAATTGAAACATTATTTACTGAAGAACCTCCCTAAATAAGAAATAGTTTCCCCAAGATTCATAAGCTTTCATTTATGACTTATCCAAGTAGGGGATTCATCTTGGCCAAAATGAAACCCTGATTTTTCGTTTCTAACAATTAATCTTGCTCCTTTTGCAAAAATGTCCTAGAAAAAATTAGTACCTTCCATAAACTATTGAATCAATGAATGTGTTAAATTTGAGCCATCTGCAGAGTAGAAATTTGGAGGATACTCGAAATTATTATGCTTGAAAGGCTATTTATGGATTTCAAATTATCCTTGTCCAGAATATATGGTAAAAGCTTAAGAGTGCTTGCAGAATGAGGAGCACAGAGTTGACGATTATTTGCACTCCCGCAGCAAGCATGGGTTATTAGAGATAGTCCAAAATGAACTCCTTTACCGTTATGAAATTCAACTTTTAGGGAAACATGATTCAAGTTTCGAGGCCCTGCTTAGGGATGATAAAAAATTTGATATTTCTAAGATGCATAGGTTATTTTTTAAAATCGCCAAAGGTATCCAACTAGTGGCAAGTATTTTTCAACAAGATATAATTAGCCAAGGAATATACTTCGTCAAATGAGCAGAAAACACCACTAGGAACAATAACATATCAAACAGTACAATAATACAGGGACTTGTATTACTAGAGAAGGTCATTGAGATTTATGACCAATATGTGGATTATTTGGAGCATGAATTTCAAAATGATAATTCCATTTCTAAAGCTCTTCATGAAGCATTTGTGGTAATTTGCAATAAAAGAGTTTCAGGAACCACAAGCACAAAGTTGCTTAAAACTTTTTGGGATAATTTGTTGAAGAAGGGTGGCAGTCCAAAAAAGTTCGGTGATGATAATATTGAGAGACTATTGGAAGAGGTTGTGAAACTTGTTCACTATGTGAGTGATAATGATTTATTTGTGAAATTTTACAGAAAATACTTAGCTAGGAGATTGTTGGATGACAGAGGTGTAAATATTGATGATGAGTAGAGCAAATTGTAGAAGTTGAAGGAGCCCTATGGTTCTAGTCTTATATAAGAAATGGAGGCCATGGTTAAATATTTCGTCGTTTCGAAAGAAATGCAAATCGAGTTTAACAATTTTGCATATAATAATCTGAAACTAACCTTGGGTGTCACAGTATTGAATGCTACATGTTGGCCAACTTGCAAGTCTTCCAATCTTTATATGCCTTATGAGATGGCTACATGCATTGTCGTGTCTCAGGAATTTTATTCTCAAAGATTTGAACATCATGCACTTACATGGGTATACTCCTTGGAAACTTGTGACATCATCTCCAAATTTGACACCAAGGTAATAGAATTGGTTGTAACAACATACCAAGAAGCTTTGCTATTGTTGTTCAATGAAGCTATGAAGATGAGCTATGAAGAAATTAAATCTCAACTAAATTTGGGAGATGAAGATGTTATTCGAATTCTGTATTTAGTTTCATGTGGCAAGTACAAGATTCTTCTAAAGGAACATAGCACTGAAACTATATCTACAAGTGATGATTTTGAATTCAATCCTCCATTTTCGCACAACTTGAAAAATATTTAGATTCCAGTTACAGAGATGAATGTGATTGAGAGGAATAGAGTGATAAAAAATGTAAAAGAAGACATACAATGCTAAATAGATTCTGCAATAGTTCGCATCATGAAGGCTAGAAAAATCTTACCTCGCCAACAATGATTGGGTGTGTTGAACAGATCCAAAGCACGTTCAAGCCCAAACTTAAAGCAATAAAATCCAGAATTCTAGACTTGATCTCAAAGGAGTACTTGGAACGTGACAAGGCAAACAATAATTTATTGAGATATATAACCTAGTATCGTTGATTGAGATGCAAGTCGAAAACAAATCTGTAATGCAACTTACGGTTAATTTCGTTTTATTCTAGACAAATAAAACATATCACAGATTGGATTTTCCATGTGAGTTCGATTGACTAAGATAGAAATACTATGTTTTGCGCTAGAGGATGAAGAAGTTTTCCAGGTCACTTGCAAATCACTCACCCAGTTCTACATTCAAGAGGAGGGACTTTAGATAACGCATGGTTTTTGTGCCACAACTCATCGCACGGGAGAACACTAATCGACTCGTGCTATAGTTCCTTAAATTTTATTTTATGTTTCAGACAGGAAGTTCCATCTCTTTGTCTACAAGGAAATAACATAAAGTGGCAATGGATTGATATAGAAGTTGAAATAGTTAGGATCTAAAGGAGTGCTGGTTTTATCCACTACTCTTGCTAGTGCCTAAAAAATAGAAAATTTGAGTTTGGTGGTTGTGAATTCCATTGTCACTGAAGGTAGGTATTGGTTCGAACTTAAACGGGAACGCAACAAGTTATAGAGATTACCATAAACATTGATATGCAGCGGAAATAATACTTCATTTCATTAATGTAAAATACTGAAATATGCTTACAAACAGTAATGGAAATAACTAGCTAGGGCGATGGTAGCTTATCTCTGAGAAGAGATGTGGTGGCTACATGGCTCTGAACTGTCTTACAATGAGGCTCAAGGGCCTTTTCATTATTGAACAATAAGAGAAAACCCTAAACAACAAAAACCCTAACCCGAGGAGATGTAACACCAAGAGTTTGTGGGCCCTGCTGGGGTGAGTTGGACAGCCAACTTCTCGGGGTCACTAATTGGTCATATTATCTCCGTTTGACGCGCATGATAGCCCATTCAAAATATATCTCCAAGGAATACAACGGAAAAGACGATTTTTTGAAAGAAAAATCATTGGAGGTAGATTTCCAAAAAAACGTCGTTTAGGGGCTCAAAACGACTCTGGAAATTTAGGACCCAAAAAATTGCTAAAAATAGTAAACTATGCTACAATTTAGGAAACTGAAAAGACTGAAAGAGACAATTGTGGGGGTCCAAATGGGATAGGTGGGTGGCCACCAACATCCACCTGGATCAAGTATAGCATAATTTTGGGTCCACCAAAAACCTATCAATTATTTTGGCTATACCCTCCTTACCCTTCCTTCCATTACGCCAATCTTGCAAATAGCATGCACTTTCATAACCTAACCACATTTTTCCAGTGTAAGTCAACACCTAGGATCAATTTCTCAATCTCTTATTTACCTTTAATGGGCTTCTTCCCCTTACCTTTGTTGGTAGCTATGTTTTCGATGTCGACCAATAAAAGTGTATTCAAAGAGCCCCCAACTCCAATGGTTTTTCAAGCTAGTTGCCCTTGACCTCCATGTCCGAACATTCTTTGCGCAAAGAGATAACACCAAATTGTTGGAAAGGTGGCCAATTATAATTTAAAAGGTCGTCTTGGGAAACATCTATCTTTATTGGATAGGCAGGTTTCTTAGTTGTCATGATTCAAATGTTTCTACCTCCACCAACCTCCTTAATTGCTTATATGTGATGGAAACTGCGAGTGAAATGACTTGAGTTAACAACTCCAAGTGTCAGTCTCTGAGAAAACTGTACATAGCAAGTTTTCTTCCAAAGAAATGGATCCATTAGAAAACACATTACCTCACGAATAACTTTGTTATTGTTTATATAATGATCACAATCAAGGTTCAACCAAAAGAGTCCATTTGTGAGGACAACATACACTTGGACCTAAGTGGAGCAATGGATAACAATCATCAACATCAGCATAATAATTAATGAATTTCATATGAGGAAATCAGCAGAAACAGAGAGATGTGTACATAGCTAGGAATATACCAATGCATTCAGTGCACCAAATTTCTTGTGATGTTGGAAACCAGGCTTCGTTTCATGGGATACATAAACTAACCGTGGTAATTGATTGCCAAAACTGTCAACTCCCCTTGATTTGGTCACTAATGGCAGTTGCAGAGCATTTTCAAATGGTGTGCCAGTAACAACCTTATCGTTATCTTCTGTAAGCTCATGATTTGTCAATGGTGTACTACATTTTGGTCCAAATAATGTGTACAAGAAAGGAGATATATCATGCCTGTTAGTATGTCCAAGCATCTTCAGTGGTGTGTCTAAGGATTCCATCCTTTGTTCCAGTGCAGGTGATGACAAATTCTATGAAACAAATTGTTTATTTATCTCCTGAAAAGAAAAAATGAAAAAATCTCATACATACAGTGCAAGAACTGTGTACTATGTTCCTGAAGATGAATCTGATAAAGAAGATAAAAAATATGAATTTCATACATAATTTAGCTTAACTTTTCAAAACCATTTGCTGTTGTTTCATTTTCCTTGTGTAGATTCTGTAGCTTCCATAAACTAATTTGTCCCACCAACTCAGAATGACTCTCCTTCAATGAACTATGCATAGGCTCATCACTTCCTATGGATTGCCTTGGCCTGTAAAAAGAAATGGTATCTCTGGTTTTCTTTCTGCTTCAATTACGGTTTGAATTCATTGGCCTTCTAGAAGGTGTAGCATAGACTAACTCTGGTAGTTGTCTTTGTAAGTCCAATTGCAAAGGTTGTAGTCTATTGCTCAAAGTTAGTATTATGTATACAAGTTTGGTTATTTTGAATCCCATTTACTAGGAACATTCACATCAGCCAAAATAGTAGAACCCTTAGCTACTTCTCCAGATTCTATAGGATTTTCTATGAGGAGAATACTTTCATAATGCTTTTTCCCTTCCAAAATCGAAGCATCCTTCACCATGATAGACACATGGTCTTTGAGTGGGGCATGCAGTGAAAAATATTTAGTCTCTGATGTCACATCATTTTCTATAAGCTCAAGCTTTTTCAATGGGGTATCATATTCTGGTCCCTCAGCATGTTCAAGCCTCTTCAATGGCTTATCCAAGTAAAGTTGTTGATTGCGCACATCCTTGTCCTCTCGAAGAAATTCATTCATACTTAAACAAGGGGATATATTGTAACTTTTTCTAAGTTTTGAATTTTTGGATGGAATACTAGAGTCCAGGCCAAATAAGGTGCTTAAACAAGGAGATATATTATATCCCTCCATAACCTCAGGGATCCTCAATGGAGTATCCAACTGGGAAGGTTCCTGCTTGCTCACCACAAACGATATATTTTCTCCAACTTTGAAATTTTGGGTCTCTCTACCTTCCTGGCCATTGTTTCCATCAATTTTGGTAGGGTAAATGAATCCCTTATGTTTTATGTTTTTGTCCATATCAAACAATTGTTCTCTAATTGGAATTGCTTTAGTTATGCCATCAACAATAAAAATTCTTTCCTGGAATTCTCAATATTCAACTTCATTCTTTTCCACAACTATATTATATCCCTATGTAACCTCAGGGGTCTTCAAAGGATTATCCAATTGGTAAAGTTCCTCCTTGCAGGAAGCTTTTGTAACAATCTTTGAGATATTTTGTGGAAGAGAATCATCAATACCTGAACAAAATAATGCATCGTTACTCTCCATAATCTTGGGCTTATCTAGTAGATCACTAAAGTCTAGTCCAAACGAAGAATTCAAGCAAGGAGATATATCAAGGCATTTTGTAACCATGTGCATCTTCAATGGAGTATCCATGTTAGAAGGTTCCTGGTTGTTGGCCACTGTGTTTACTTTCACAAGTTGTATATTTTCTCCAACTTTGTATTGTTGTGTGTGTTAAGATCCATACTATATAGACTGTTCTTCCTAGTGATCCTCTTTTCCCTCAATTTTATGAGGGTCAATGAATCCCTCGTGTTTTCCATGGTTGTCCATATCAAACAATTTTTATTTAATTGGACTAGCATAATTAGTTATGCAATCAAAAATACTAATTCTTTTTTGATATGCTTCATCTTCAACTTCATTCTTTTCCACATCTACATTGTAAGATCCATGTTCCACTTGATCAGCATCTGTTACGGGAATTTGAAAATTCTTGGTGATATGCTCAACTACATCTTCCTCCTTTTGAGGAGTTGAACCATAAAACTCATTGTGGTTATAAAACTCATTTCCATTCTCTGAAAATTTGTCTTGATGCACTTCAACCTCTGAAGCTTGAATGTTCTCATATGTTCCTTGAAGTTCATTCGACATATCTACCTATTCAGGATTTTTCACTTTCATCCAAAATGCATCAGGAGAGCCATCATTTTTCTTATGAAAGATGGCTTCTTCAACATCCTAAGTTTCAACCATTGAAGAAAGTTCATAATGCTCCTCTCTTTAATATACGGAGTCATGAAATCCTTGGCTAGTTTTGGTATCACTCAATTTATCTTCTTGAGCTTGACCATTAACCAGTGAGATGTGACTTTTCTGAACACCATTTAGAACTAAAAGCTCCTCTTCACTACATTCCTCACGCTCTTGACCTTCACTATATTATGCCAATTGTGACAAATCTTCTAGAGATAAAGCCTTTGGCAAGAGTTCGAATTGATGAGCACCATTCAAATTTTCTACATCAAATTGAAGCTTATCTTTTAATTCTGGAGTGTTGCCACAATCTATTGATTCACCTTCATAAGATTCATTCTCGTAAATCTATTGGTTTTCATCTTCCTCCTTTTGAGGACCATTCAACTCATCAAAGCCACAGCACACTTTCCTTTTGTCTGAAAAATAAGAGTTGATTTCATGAGCATCATCCTTCACAGCCTCTTGAGCTCCCTCATTGTAGTTCTTAGGAGATATTGTGTCTTGAGCATTTTGAGTTTCACTCTTGGAAAACTGTTCAATTTTCTCTTATTTTTCAACTACAGAAACCTGATACCCTTTAGTGGTTTTTGAATCATTCAATTCATCCTCTAAACCTTCATCATTAACAAGTGATATGGGACTTTCCTAAAGATACTCTTTACTGCATTCTTCATCGACTTGAGCTTCATTGTTTGATGTCTACTACACCGGACCTTCTAGAACTTGATCCTCTACTAAAAAATTACATTTTTTCTTACCTCCAACTGAATCCACAATCTTCTCTTCATTGGCAGTTTCTTTAGCAATATCCAAATCATGTGATTCATCTTCATTATCAATGTCTCCTAGCATTTGACTATTTTCTAAATCTACATTTGAAACTGGAATATTCTCTTCGACGTCAAAGTGTCCAAGCTATGGATTTTTTGATGCAGTACTATATCCCAGTCTGAACAAAGTGACTAAACAGGAAGATATATTATATCCACCAGTAACCTCAGGGGTCTTGAATGGAGTACTTAACTGGGGAATTTCCTGCTTATATGCCTCCTTTTTTATACTCTCTAGGAGTTTGTCTAGTACAGAATCATCCATTCCTGAACAAAGAAACATGTCATTAGTCTTCGTAGGTTTGGGCTTGTTTAAAAGGGTGCCATAGTCATTACATCAGAGGGAACAACACATCATTACTATCATTACCGGGATAGTCCATCTTTGATCGGGAACAAAATCATATATAATTTGATGAGGGAACACATTGTTACAATCTACAAAATTGATTGAAATGTTTTCTTTTGTTTCAAGAATAGAATCAGTTACACCTAAACAAGGGAAGATATCATTATTATTTGGAAGCTTAGCTTGTTTAATTTGTTCTAGAATTATTGCAACAGATCATTTGTGGCTGGGTTGTGTTTGATGAAGTAAAAATACTTATAAATGTGGAGAAGACACATCATTACTATAAATACAGAGGAAACCTATCTTTCTTCTTGAATAATAATACCTGAACAAGGTAACAAATCAGTACTATCTTCAAAATTGATTTTAGTGTGAATAGTCTGCTCAATTGTGACTTCTTTTTCAAGAACAGATTCATCCATACCTAAACAAGGAACACATCATTACTGTCGGTAAGTTTGGGCTTATTTAATGGAGTACTGAAATCATTATAGCAGAGGGAACACATCATTTATCTTAATACTAGGGGAACTAGAACAGAGTCAAGGCATACCCGAACTAGTGAACACATCAATATTGCCTTCAAAACTGTTTGAAGAATCAACAACCTCCTCAGCCGTGTCTGGTTCTATTTATTTATAATTGCATCGAAAACTTAATTGCTCCTTTGGAGTATCGCTCTCTATTTGTGTGTGGACATGAATCCTATCAACCTTGTAATCAAATGACTCACCTGCATGCTGGGAAACACTAGGGATTGGCTCAAACATACTACAGACACTGTCCACTTTTGAACCATACAATTCGTTAAGGCCATAAAGCTATTTGTCATTATCTAAATAATGAAAATTTTCTTCATGAACTTCATCCTCAACAGTTGAGTTATGAGCTTGTAGATGAACATCTAAAGCTTGAATATTGTCATAAGCTTATTGAGGTTCATTGTATGATGAATAAATCAGTTGATGATCTGCAAATTTCAAAGAAACTGCATCAGACAACATGGAACAACCATCATTTTGGCTATTGTTATAATTCTTATGTGATCTCCATTCTTCATCATCATGAGTTTCACTTTTGGAAACTTGTTCAATTTTCTCTTGTTTTTCAACTACATGATCATGATATCTTTCAATTGCTTCTGAATTCTTAAACCCATACTCGTGAGTTTCATTATTAACAAGTGAGATGGGATTTTCCTAAACAGAAGTAGCTGAAATGTACTGTATGGTGCATTCTTCACCATCTCGAACTTCACTGGATGATGCCTATTGTGGTAAAATTTCCAGAGCTTGTTTCTCACAGAGAAGTTCAAATCGATCACCCTCATTCCAATTACCTGCATTAACAATCATGTTCATTCAAATTCTTGGTTGCTACTGAAATCCATTGATTCATCTTTATGAGATTTGAGAAGTAAAATAAAGTCCACTCACATTCTTCATTATTGTCTGGTTCATCTTTAAAAAGAAACTTGTTATTTTGCAAACTAACCAATTCTCATCAGTTTAATACTTTACTAGCACATGGCCATTTTGCATACCTGCAATGGAATCTACAATCTTCTCTTCATCCGCAATTTCTTTAGCAATGTTGAAGTCATGCAATTCATCTCCATCATCTGTATCAGCAAGAAGTGGATTATCAATTTGCAAATCTATATTGAAACTGGAAACTTCTCTTCCACACCATATATTTCATTACTTAAGAAGCAAGTAATTAATTTGCAGACAGACATCTAAAACTGGATTCTTCTCTTTTACATCACTCTAGTCAAACAATAATTTTGTTTATTCAAATTCTTGGTTGGAGTTAAAATCTATTGATCCAATTTGATGGGAATTTTCAAGTAAAATTAAGTCCATTCACATTCTTCCCTATTGCCTGAATCATTTGACTCTTGTTCATTATTTCATCCTCAGAATACCAAAAAAAAATATTTGCAACCTACTGTTTGTTTGGACTTTGGGAACCCAGGTGCCATAATTTTGCTCAGTTATTATCAGACCAAAAGTCAACACAATGTCATTTCTCAATTGCACTCCCAAGCCCAATCCCTATCACAGGTTCCCTAGAACAAGTTATAATGTAGGACTATTTTCAACCAAAAATAAGGAGTGTGTACTCTGATAAAACTAAAATGAAATGTCCGAAGTTAATATATTTTCAGATCCAGGTCCAAAATTTTCCATCCAGCATTACCAATGGTTAATATCGAACCTAAAAATCAGAAACCGTGGCCATATATGTTCCAAAATAGTGGAAGAACAACCTCAAACTCTACAGAAGCAACAAAGGGCTTAATGTTTTTCTGCTAAGCTTCCCATTGCTCAGATCCTTACTAGTAAAAGAAATCATAGGAATCCCACATGTATTAACAATCTAAGCTTAATTCATTATGCAAATCCAAAAGGGTACAAACCCAAATTATGGATCCAAAAGAGAAAAGGGATAAATTCTAGCAAATTAAGCAAATTGCAACAAAATAAACTTACACCAATCTCTGCGTCGTGGCGAATCAAGACTGGCTCATTCCTCTTGTGAGAACCTACAATCATACCAGTGACGGCCTCCATTGTGTGACTCTTGGGTTAGCCTCCTGATCTGAATGCTTTTGTTTTATGCAATCTCAAGCAATGCTTCAAAAAAATTTGCAGTGGTTGGCAAAACCCATATCCACATTGCGCTCAACAACCTCACTCTACACCAAACTATGCATAACCATGAGACCCCTTCTATTCCCAATACCACTTCATAAAATGAACCAAAAATATGTCTGATGCTTCTCGTGAATTAGAAAAACAATTAAAAAACCCATAAAATTTAGGCTCTTCGCTCACAGGTCAGCAAACCCATCTCATTAATGGTTTTATATATAATTATTAAGATTAATTATAATTATAATTTATGTGTTTTAAGAAAAAGTATAGATTAATAAATTTGTTAAATTAGCATATTAAAAATATTAAAAATGTAAAAATATATGTTTTATTTTTTATTCTAAGTTATGATTATAGTAAATATATGAAATGTTAACTCATTTGAATTTTATAAATTAAATCATAATTTTGATTAATATGGGATAATTATATAGAAAAAAATAAAAAATAACTCATGCTTTTTCTTTTTTCAATCATGCTTTTACTAAATATGTCATATTTTCAATGATGTTTTTACCAAACATGTTGTATTTGTAATTGAATTTTGATTAGTATGTGATAATTATACATTTAATCTTTTTCAAAAATAAACCATACTTCAATTTTTATTGTCAATCATGTTTTTACAAAACCTTTCATATTTTCAATTATGTTTTTACCAAGCATCTCATATTTGTATTTGATATTTATTGGAAAACACATTTTTGAGTTTAGCTCATAGCCCTAACTAATATTTTATATTTGCATATACAACCTTCTTGTAAAGCTGTGAACACCTTATCCCATTAATTTTAGGTTGTAATTTTAGTTAGCACACTCTACTTGTGTATTAAACATTTTAAGGATATACACATTATCTTTTTCATTTTAGACCATACTGAAACCCATGCTAAAAACACTTATCATAATCTCGTTTTAGGTTACAACCCTAGCAAACACACTGGCATTGAATATAAAACATCTTTGTAAATTTATATAAAAAATATTAATTAATATGAAACATTTATAAAACTCCATTACTAAAAAAATTATAATAGTTCTTTATTTTTAAGTCACAAACCTAACCAACACATTAGAGTGGCATATAAAATGTCATTATAAATTCATTAGAAAAAATGGGTGGAGAGGATAACATCCCATTGTGCCAATTACTAGGTCATTCTAGTAGGAGACAAAGAGATTTTAAATCAAGACCCCTTCCTAAATAAAGTAATGTTTAATTAAGTGAGCTAGTGCCAATTCTAAGACAATAGAATAAGGACTCAACCAATTGAGTTAACCCTCAAGGTTAACCAAGTTGTTAATATGGGACATTAACTCCCTCTCCCCCTAAGTTCAATTCCTTGAAATGACATGTTAAGCATGTTGTGATGAGGTTAGAGGAATAGGTAGCCCCAGGGAGTTACTCTATTTGTGGTCAATATGAAACGTCTCAACTCTTGCTAATTCAAATATTCTTGGTATATTCATCTTACAGGGAGATTGGATATATTGTTAGTGGTAAAGTGGTAGTTGGAAGGTTTAATCCTAGGGCTAGCCTAGATCACACCAACGAGTTACCGATCCACCATGGTAAAGAAAAGAAACAAGCATCATCATTATGAATTACCCTCGATCAAGGTGAGAGTCAAGAGGAGGAGCACGGTGGGATTCGCACCACCCCCATGCAATTAATGAAGGTACAGTGAGGATGGTGTTATGGTCACTGCCACAGAAACATTAGCATTTTTTTCCCACTGGAAAAATCGTAATCTTTCATTGATTTGGAAAAATTACATGTTGTAGATGCATTTTGCATATGCTGTATGTTCTTCCACCACACATGTGGGTAGCTGTAGATTCTATTACTCTCTATCAAAAAGCAAAAATCATCTCGCAGGATGTTCTAAATTGTCATATATACATATTGCCACGCAGGGCTATCAGTTATAATATTTATCAGCTATATACAAAATTGTTCAAAAAATATCTGTTCATATCAGTTTTTCATGGGCTGGCTACCCTATGATACTGTGCATCTATGTACGGGCGGTGGTAGTACTGATATGCATTTGTGCCTCGCTACTCCTGTATCATCCACTCGCCTCTGGGAAGTGTCGTAGCCTCCTTGGATAGTTGGTCGGCACTGTTGTTGTGTTCCCTGTAGATATGATTACAAGTGATATCATTGAACTATTCCTTCAGTAGATTAATTTCATCCAATATGCTGCTGAGTGTGTGTGAGTGACAAGCAGAATTATTATTGAACCAATCTATGACATTCTTTGAATCCCCATATATGTTTAAATGCAAGCAATTGTGGCTCAATGCAAAATGAAGCAGATGACGGAGGGTGATGAGCTCAGCGTAATTGTTAGAACCAGCTCCCAAACCCAGCTTTGCTTTATAGAAGTGCTGTTCATTTATGAAGAGGAGAAAGCCCCCTCCACATCCCTGTTGTTGGGCAGCACCATCGAAATAAGCCCATGGGCTGTTGTGATTGATGTGTGGAGGGTCACGGGGTCGGCGGACCTTTGGCTACGGAGGCTCAGGAATTTCATTGTAGGCTGATACACAGAAACATTAGCATGCATAAGATGTCAAGAAAATTAAGTTAGAGGGAGAGGGTATTATGTGTATTTGGATTTGAATCTATTCAGACTTGTAGCAACTGGAAAACTTGTTTCCTCTGCAGGCTTTTGGTGGCATAGGCATCTCTCTAGGGAAGTTCTTCAAAATGGAAGTTGCACCCAGGCTCAGGAAGTTGAAGGTGTGACGCCTCCTCTCCTTCTCAGTCCTTCCTCGTATGTTCAAACTGGCTTCCCTATGAATTCAATGCTTTATGTGATATATATGTTTTGTATATGGCTGGGGATGGTCAATCTAGACATGACATTATGGACTAATGCATAGTTCAGCCCTCCTATGAATGGATGGGATGGGGCTCACCCTCTTTCCTGCATATCGGGGTTCAGGAGGCCTCTCGATAGGAAGCCCCTAACTCATTTTATTAATCCCGACTACTTAGGAGCTTGGAAACCTTAGGATATGGATACTTCCTGGATTTTCATAGAAGACAAGATAGAGCCTTACGTTTCTAACTCTACTTCCATGCAATTTATGAGAAAGGCAATTTGTGACTGGTTTATGGGTGATATTTCTTATTTTCATGAGGAATTCATGCACCAAACATAAAAGAACATTCAGGAGAATTGGGATGGGTTCTTAATTAAAACCCATGAAGATAATGAGGATGTGTTCCTTAGAGTGAGGTTTAATGGTTTTCTTTGTTGTGTTTATGTTCTTGTTGACCCTAAAGGCTCCTTAATTAGACTGGCTTGTAGGCTCATCCATCCTAGGCATCCTCCCGATCAAATTTTTTTTTTTCGCATTACGAGACTTGTAAGTCTGAGCCCCACCTTATTGGTACATTTTAATTCTCCATACAACAATAATCAATCGAAGTTCATGGCTCGCCCAACCACACATCGAGGTCACACTCATAATGCAAGTTGGGGGTGAGGTCAAGGCTGAGGCCGTGGGAGTGGGAAATCTTGTGCTAACAGAGGTCAAGGACATGGGACTAGAACTTGATTCATATTAGCAACTTCTAGAGCATATAGAACTAATACCCACCCCTGTACCCACTAGATGATTTATGAATGGGAAGTAAAGGTTGTTAACCAGGTCAACGACCAGTCTTGGAGTAGTTTGGGGACATGATTCTAGATCTGGGCCATACTTGTGGTCATTGCTCTTAGTACCAACAATCTTTATTTATATTTTGGTTGGTGAAGACCCTTTTAGTGAAGGCTTTGATAATGAGTATTACAAGCATTTCAAGTCATACAGATGAAATTCAAGATATTCATAAGGAATTTCAGTTAATTCAACACCAAATCCAACAACAAAATTCTTTCCTCACATGCATAGAGAAACATATCCCCTGCTTGCCTCAAACTGAGTTGTCGGGCTACAACGCCAAAGACCTAACACTAGTTAAATCTTTTGATGACTAGCTTGGGCAATATATGAGTATGGTTATTTTGTTATTTCAGTATAGTTTCAGTAAATATTAAAGAAATATTAATAATATTTGATATGGACTAATACAAAAACCAAACTCATGGAGTTATGTACTCTATGGTATGTACAAGTATTATTACACCAAAATGTCACGACTAATCACCAACGAAATTATTTTACCAAGGCCCCTTAAGATTGTGGTAAGAACTTAGCAAGAAGAATTAAAGTGGAACTTAAATGTTTAATTTGTTTTATTGCGACTAGGTTAGGTAGGAGGCACCATCTGAGATCCTGACAACAATATCAATGGATTTGACCGAACAACTATCTCTTTCACTAGGTTTCCCAATTGAGGTCCTAAATTTTTTCGAGGCCTAGTTAAACCCTAGCAATCCATTACAAACTTTCAGACCTGTCAGCATTGGCTCTAATTTTCAGAGGAAGATATTATTACAGCAGTAGATGAAGAGATGACCATGGCAGGGAAGAAAAGGGTTTCAAGAAACAAAGAACTGATACCCAGTAACATATTTAATTATATATATCTAGTTGCCACATATGAACAATCACAATCTAAAGATTAAAGAAATATTAATAATATTCGATACCGACTAATACAAAAACCAAACTCATGGAGTTATGTACTCTATGGTATGTACAAGTATTATTACACCAGAATGTCACGACTAATCACCAACAGACTTATTTTACCAAGGTCCCTTAAGATTGTGGTAAAAACTTAGCGGGAAGAATTAAAGTGGAACTTCAAAGTTTAATTTGTTTTACTATGACTAGGTTAGGTGTGATTAGGTTAGGTAGGAGGCGCCATCTAGATCTAGACAACAATATCAACGGATTTGACTGAACAACTATCTCTTTCACCAGGTTTCTTGATTGAGGCCCTAAATTTCATCGAGGCATCTAGACAACAATATCAACGGATTTGACTGAACAACTATCTCTTTCACCAGGTTTCTTGATTGAGGCCCTAAATTTCATCGAGGCCTGCTTAAACCCTAGCAACCCATTACAAACTTTCGAACCTGTCAGCATTGACTCTAATATTCATAGCCTTCAGGAAAACATAGTGGTGTTCTGCCAAGAATTGCAGATTTCGATGGCACTTTGAGGGAATGTGGATGGTCATGCGGAAGATTTGTCAATAATTTAGCAAGGAAAGGCTCAAATATCTCCCAATTCCATTGTTGGCTCATTAGGTTTGTCCTCTTGTTTCAGTCATGGCATAGGGCATAAAGGCAAATCAACAAGCCCGAGTCTTCCTTGCACTAAGGATTTGCCGAGGGTAAACCCTCAAGACACAACCACGACCTTTGAAGATGCTTCAACAACAGGCTAAAAGAAGAAGGCAAGGAAGATAAAATGACCCAAGGTAAAAAATAAGAACCAAGGATTAGTACTAGGGGAGGCTATCAGATAAGATGAAGTTATGTCTATATTTGAAAGGATTTTGGTTGGAAGAATTAGAGGTAGGCACTACTATGTAACAAATCTGAGGTGGGTGTAGGAGAATTGGGAACACATTCTAGATGCATTTCCATCTGTATGAATCATGCCCAAAGGATGGTTTTCTCTAAAATTTAGTAAATAGGGACATGTGAATTGGGTTCTCTCACCTTACAGGAACATAAAAATGCCCCTTATGTATTTTAAAAGGTGGAATCCCCTCTTTGATGTTGAGCGAGAACAGCTAGGTGCACGGCCAATATGATTGAGGCTCCCCAGCCTCCCCCTTAAACATTATATGGAAGATGTATTTCAGTGTATAAGGGATGACCTCGATACTTATCTTGACTTCGATAGATCATACTTGGAGATGGAGGAAATGTTTTATGCTAGGGTCGTTGTCTATCTCGACACCAGGGATGGATTAGTGGCAAATATGATACTCCACTATCTAGGATATGTGCGCAACTAAATATTAGATTATGATGGGAAATCATTTTGATGTTGACGCTACCACAAAGCCAACCATGTGCTACAAAGAATGCCCCTTGTTAGAATATATAATTATTTGATATACAAGTAAGGATTAATAGAAGACATGCACAAAGTAACCCTTAAAAGACATGATACAAAGTAACCCTCCCCTGTGCATTTTTCCTGCAACATATCACCCACAACTAGCTTGCCTAAGCAAAGTCAAAACCAATTGGACTCAATGCAACAACTAGTTCATCAAATTGTTACTGAAAATGTCTAAATGAGAGAATAGGTAGAGTAGTCATAACAACATAATAAGAAAGAAAAGACATATGAGCTATCCTTTATACTTGAGTACGAAATTGTGACGTTTAAAGAGGTAAAGAATAAACTATGAGAACCAATGGATAGGTTATATACTGTTAACATTCTCCTCAATTACTAGCTAACGAATTTGACTGTCGCATACAATGAATTTCGTATTCAAAAGGTACTTAATAAGGACTTGTGTTGTAGGGTGCAAATATCTCAATGATGGGAACCTAATAATGTTCCCAACACTCCTAGTTCTTCCTCGACCACTCTCTTGGCCATTATGATTCTCACCCAAAATAAAACAAAATTTGGCCAAGTGTATAGATCCTTCCCTTACCTCAGATTTGATCACCGAGGTTGATGGATTATGGTTGGTCTCTATACACACAATATAGTTCTACTAGGGTGTGGTTTCACTAGTGTCAACTAGGCGTTGGACCTACTAACATGTCAAAAAAGTCATGTCCTCCCACTTCCTCTCGACCTTAAAAACATAGCGTATATGGACTAAAAAGAAACCTATGATAGGTTCATAAAGAAGAACTACAATTTTTTTTCTCCCACCCTCCTATAGTTTTAAGGAGACTCATGGCCCAATTCCTGATACCTAAATTCTTAGTTTTGACAGAATAACTAGTATAGAGATTAGTTAAACTAAGTATACCCATAAATTTGGAAATCAAGTGAATGAATATGAACACATAATTGTGCATTCACCATGCACATAATAATGAATAGCATATCCTAGGCACACTTTAAAATTCATGTGCATACATGACACCATTCTAATCACAAAGACATAGTGAGCATCAAAACTCAGACAATCATTCACATTTACAAACACAGAAGATATTGCACCGTTCACAATGTAACAAGATTCATCGCACTTCATAAGGAAATAAAAATAAGCAATGTACACTTATCGATCTGTGTGTTTAATGATGACTAAAAAATGAAGGAAGGACTTCAACTCTCCACCCAATTGTTAGCCAGCCACATTGCAATCTTTCTTGCAGCTGATTACCTTGAGATAGATCCAAAGTCTAAGGGGATGCATACTAAGGGAAATTTAAACTCGAGGCTTAATGACATAACCAAGAGAAGGAGTCCACAACTTAGTTAGTTTATCAACTGCTCAACAATAGTAAGCACCAAAGTGACTCACTGACTGAATGCAATGACAAACAAATTGTCTCTAATCGTATCAACAAAGATCGAAGGGAAAAAAGTGGAATTGATGTCTAGGAAATCTTGCAAAGTAAAAGTTGTCGCGTTCTTCAGATTCAGTTACACCCACAAAACGAAGAGCCCAACAAATCGTTGTCTTTATATAAGATAACATGAATGGTAAGTGAAAAAACAACCTTGGTATAGGCACCAGACAATAGTAGCCTACAAGCTGGCAGACTTAGGGTGCACTGTCATGGTCAATTTTGTAGTTGTCAGATAATATTTTCTTAAATTGATATGTTTGTCTTAACTGTTAATTGTCTTAAATGAGTTTCATTTTAAGTGGTCATTGTCTTAAATATAAAGTTGTCTTAAAATAATTTTATCTTAAACTATTTTTGTCTTAAAATATTTTTGTCTCAAATAGTTTTTGTCTTAAATATAAAGTTTTGTCTTAAAATATTTTTGCCTTAAACTGTTTTGTTTTGAAATATTTTTCTCTCAAACTATTTTTGTCTTAAATTTAAAGCTTTGTCTTAAAATATTTTTGTCTTAAACTGTTTTTGTCTTAAATATAAAGTTTTGTATTAAAATATATTTGTATTAAATTGACTTTGACTTAAATATAAAGTATTGACTTAAAATGTTTCGATGTCAAACTGTTTTTGTTTTCAATTTCATATTTAAGACAATTCAATTGATATTAAATTTTAATGTAAAATAACTAAAATAAAAAGTGGCTTTTTAAGACAAAATATTTCTTTGTCTTAAAAAAATGTCTTAAAGGTACCCTTGGTGTAGCAATGATACCATGTAAAAAACATCATTAAATTTAATATTAATATTATAAAAGTAATAACTTAGGTTTAATAAAATATTAAATTTGTTATATTATAATATATATTAATATATCATGATATATTTTAACTCTAGATATATATGGGGGAAAATGAAGACATATATTGATAGAGGTGGAGAGATAGAGGGAGTGAGAGGAAGGAAGGGAAACAAAGATAAAGGATGAGAGAGGAGGAGAGAGAGAGAGGAGGAGAGATGGAGGGATAGAGAAATGAAGTTGCAAGGAAAGAGAGGGAGGGAAGAAGAAACAAATAGAGAGAGAAAAGTTGAGAGAGAGTAAATGAGTGACAAGGGATAGATGGAGAGGGAGTATATATGTTTTGGTGTGATATAGAGATATAAAGAATGAGAGATAGAGAGAATAATGGGAGAGAAGAATAGATAATGATAGAGTTGGAGGGCGAAAAGAGAGAGAGAGAGAGAGAGAGAGAGAGGTAGAGAAATGAAGGGGAGAGATAAAGGTGGGTGGGAGAGAAAGGGAGAGAGAGGAAGGAAGTGAGTGAGGATTTGAAAGAAACAATGAGAGAGGAAGGGAGAAAAGGAGAGAGGTCAGAAGAAATACACATACAAAGAAAGGTGGAGAGAGAGAAGTGATAAGGGGGATGGAGAGAGAGGGAGAGAGGATAATAGGAGGGAAGAGAGGTATAAGGAGAGAGAAAGGGGGTGAAGGGGAAGATAGAGAGAGGGAGGAAGAGATACATAAATATGGAGAAACAATGTGTATGTTTTGGGGATGATATAGAGAGACAAAAGAGAGACAAAGAGTGATAGCTATATAGAAGGAAGGTGACAAGAGGGAACAAGAGAGATATAGAGAAAGGGAGAGATAAATAGATATCGAAAGAAAAAGCATGTTTGTTTGGGGGCAGGTGATATAAAGAGGCAAGCAAGAAGAGATGGATGGAGATATATATATAGATGAAGGGTGGAGAGAGGGAAGAAGAATTCTTGCACTAGATGCATTAATTTCATTGTAGATGGTGATTTCTAATCATATTTGATTGCCTGCATTGAAGGAGATAAAGTGAAGGAGAGAGGAAACGAGGAATGAAGAGAGAGAGAAGGATAAAAGTGAGAGGGAGAAAAGGGCGAAAGAGAGAGAAGGAGACACAAAGATTGAGGGTGTAGAGATAGGAGGAGAGAGGGAGGGAGATAACAGGGTTGGAGAGCAAAGAGAGAGTGAGTGAGAGAGAGAGAGAGAGAGAGAGAAAGAGATGGGAGTTGAGAGAGGGAGGAACAATGTGTATTTATTTCAATGTAAGCACAAAAAAATGATTGAAAATGTGCATTTATTTTTGTGTTATAGTAATTCATCCTATTAATATTAAAGAGCAAGAGATACAAGGTCCAATGTTGACTACAATAGTTTGAGTTAAATAAACCAATAATTTTTTATCTCAAGTATCCTTTTCATATCATCGATATGAAAAGATGGAAAAACTAACAAATAATGTAAATATTTTGTAAATCTGACCGCTCATTAAAAAAATCAAAATTACATTATTTCTTGACTTTTGGAAAACAAACAATAGATTAAAAAAACCATCAAAACAATTTGAAAGAAATAAATTATTTCAAACTTTAACAATGAAACAAATTATTTCAAGAGTAATCTTGATGCAGTAAATTATTAAAACTACTCTTCAAGATACATTTAGTAATACCTAGAGGCACACTATTAAGAATTAATTAATTGTCAAAATTTGTGATACTTGAAATTAAATTAAATAAATGTGCAGTATCAATCCTCTTATAATCTATTGACAAGATTGTCTCCTTTCTTCATCACTAACTAATTACTAACAAACAATTATATACACATACAGAAATATAACACAACAATTGTAGCATTCGCAACCATTCCTATCCATATCCAAAGACATAAACACACAAACCACTCAAAGCATCCAAGCATAGAATTACAAACCATTCAAGGCAAGCAACACAAAAAAATTAAAGAAGAGAGTGATATAGTGATGTTAAACAAAGAAAACATAACGTAAATTTCATAGTATGAAGTTTATCTCAAACATATACATAACAATAATAATATAAAAATGTGTCATTGTTTCCGTCAACTGGAACCAACCCAGATCCACGTAACTCTAGATTTATCATACACCGAGAGGGGTTAAATCCCTCGAGGTGCAAACCTTTCCTCAAATTCTACATTCCGAAAAGAAGGTTTGAACCTCGAGGAATTTGATCCATCTAGGGGCATGATAGATTTGAAGTTAGATGAATCTAGGCTGGTGTGTAATCCATTAGAAGAAGTCTTTTCCGTCACAAGAGAAAAACCATTTTCGTTGAACGTCGACATTTTTAACATAAATCCATTGTGTACAGGCTAAAAAATAAATGAGTTAAAATGTTTTTTGTCTTTTCTTTTATTAACCCCAAAGTCTATAAGATTAATATACATAGAATTGATAGCTAGGAATGATGGTACTATAATTGTAGGGTTTTTCCTAGGTAGTTAAATGATTTATTTTATCAATTTTAATGTATAAGATGATTTATAAATACTTATGATGATTATGAATACAAATTATTATATTTATAACAAATAAGTGTTTTAATTATGTTTTATAGTAAGTGTTAATTTTTGTTATTGTCAAGTTGTCTGTGACCCTCCGAGCTTGACTTGTGGCTAAAGGAGCTGAGACCCATGGACATCTAATCCATTAGAGTCACCGAGGATCACACCTAGCAAGGCCACACCAACCCTAACCTGATTGGATTTTTTAACATGTCTCCTCCCCCTAACACATGGCATAACCACCCCTCGTTAGGATTGATCCCAAGTCACCACGCTAACGAGGCCCATCCTCAAGTGGTTGTACTTTTGGAACTTGGCTTAAATTATTAATGAGTCTAATCTAAGGAGATGTCATATTTTAAAGTCATAAGTGTTATGTTAGTACAATAGTATCATTTAATTATTAAATGTTTTAGTTTTTCAAATTGATGTTGGTTTTTTTATTTTAAATTATGAAGTTTTGTTATTTAGAATATTTTTTTAATGTATAAATGAGTTTAACATTAAAATAATATAAATTATACAATTCAATTTCATAATTTAAAAAAAAACCATATTGCAAATACTATAATTTTACAATAGAAATGTCTAAAAGAATCAAAATGTTAAAAAAAATAAAAACAAAGTATTTTTAGGCTTGGTTTATATCAGAATTGGGTTTGAGTAATTTATATTTTTAGTAAAATGAATGCTTGATATTTCAAGCCAAGGGAATATTCTTCGTCTAATACGTGATTCGATGCACAATATGAAAATATTTTCCAATTTTTTTTATTTTTTTTTCAGTTTTATATGTCTCCTATTTAATTGAGTTGAGAGGCTCATTCTATTGCCCAATGTGAAGGGTTCACTCTTAAAATAAAAATAAAATACTATCTAAATAGTAAAACAATGAAGCTATAATTCATTTTTTGTTTTCATTTTTTGTTCAATTCTTCGTGGATCTGCTGTATCTGTGTTGCCCAAGGGTTTCTGAACTTATAGTTAACCATTTTTTTAAGAAAACAAGTGATTTTTTGGGATTTAAGATAGCAAGCAAGCGAGGGCTTTGATCTCTGCGGCTGACAAATTATCTCTCTGGCTGCACATTTTGTTATTTGTTGTGGGGGATCCTGTGAGATCAATCTTGTAAATATTAAATCTCAACAACTCGCAAATATTAAATCTCCAGTTGGCTCCCAGCTTTGCGAAAATAACTGCTGGCTTAGTTCTGTCCGCCTCTCGGGGGCAAGCTCCTGCCCATAACGTCAGTGAAGCCCCAGCTCCCACTGTCCAAGTGGTCCAGGGCTCACTTGATGAGGCTTTGAAGTTTTATGAAAGTTCTCTAATCTGCTGGTTCAATGGTTTTTTGTTACGGCTGATAGCTCTCCACAGTTGGATCTCGGAGGTATGGAAGCCTTCATTTCTGATGCAATTAATATCTACCCTGTGCTATGGGTTTCTTTATAGTAGATTTTGAAAACTTTGAAAGCAGACAATGTATTCTAGATTCTGGCCCTTGGTTTTGGGAAAACTCAAGCCTATTCATGAAGTCGTGGAACCCATCATTCGATCCCTCAACAATAGTCATAACCTCAACACCAGTTTGGGTGAGATTGCCAAACCTACCCTTGCATCTCTGGAATTTCTCCTCGCTAAAAGCCATTGGAAATGCAATTGGGAAATTTTACTGTAGGTGCCCATAAAAAGATGAATATGCCAGAACTACCTATGCACACATCTATGTGTAAATGGACTTCAGTGCTGGATTCTCAGCTGAAATAAACCTAACAACTAAAGACTATGTGTGGAACCAAAAACTCGATTATGAAAGTGTCATCTTCAGATGTCCATCCTGCATTGAGATAGGCCATCTAGCCAAAAATTACCCAAAAGCCTCCTAGAAAAATTTTGCTGGAAAAAATCACCATAGATCTACATGGTGGGAAGGAGCACAAAAAGAACACTACATTGTCATCAAAGAATAATACTCCCAAGAAAATTTTCAATCACAAGAAATCGGGCATGAAAGAAACAACTCTCAAGACAAGCAGGGGGAAAGCCCCACCCAACAACAAAAAAGTGAACTCGACAACCCCTCAAGCATCAACATTTATGAGGATTCGAATACCGCACAAAATAAATCTTCATTTACGAGCAATGCAAATCTCCTAGACCAAACTTTTTCTCCGACTATCTTCAAAAGGACGAGCACAATAGGTCACGAAGCTAAAACACCAATGTTCCAAGAACGAGAAGAGATGAAGGAGATGCAAGATAAAGGAAGTTGGAAGACCGTAGAGAAAAAAAAAAGAAAGCTAAAGCACCAATCTCGCCAAGAAAGAAGAGGAGCCATACAATTAAAAACTAAGAAAATTATAGGTCCGATAGACCAATTTGGCCTCAGTGGACGCTAAACACCATCATCATCATCATCGTTAATAAAAAAAAATGTGTTATACATACTTAATTAGTTTTCCATATGACCTAATATAATTTACTTAATTAGTCCATATGACGTAATATAATTTCATGTAAAGTAATTAGAATTAAAAAGTGCTATGCATACATGATTAGTTTTCCATATTACCTAATATAATTCCGTGTAAAGTATTTAGAATTAAAGAGTGCTATGCATAATTAATTAGTTTTCCATATGACCTAATATAATTTCATGAGTTATTGCAATAAAAAAAACTATATATCAATATTTTTCAAAAATATTTTAAGCATGGTATGAACTTCATATATATCTATATAGAAAAAATATTAAAATGAAATATTTTAATGTTGTATAGAATAAAATATCCAATACTACTTATGAAAAAAATAGTTTAATATGAATTAATATTGCAGTGTACTTAAAAATATATTAACAAAAAAACTAATTTAATGTATGTTGAATTATACATGTAATCTCTATCACATTCAAAAATACAATTTAAACAATAAAACATTACACATTATCTTTGCCGTAAGGAATTGCCTGTAAAGTTATGGAAATTCCAATTGTAAATCCAAGTTATAATTGTTAATTTTCAAAATTTTAGATGTCTTAGACATTTTTTATGGTGTTAAATCCATTTCCACCATCAAAAACATGATTCAAACACTCTCTCACTAAAAAAATTTCAAATTTTTTTTCTGGATTCTGGCCTTTTGGCCGGTGGGGCAATTCCTCTGCCTCTTTAGAGGACTCCATTATCTTTTACACTTTAAAATAATTTTACATCTAAATCAATTTGATCCCTCTCGAACTCACGTTAAATCTGTACATAAAATGACCTATATTAATTTATTAAGAACACATCTGTAAAGGATGGTTGTATTTTTTTCAGATTAAAATCTAACAGCGCTTCTCTGCGTTTCCACTCGAATGGATTAGCATTCAAGACCTCACTTCCCGCCGTTTCCATTCGAATGGATTACCATTCAACGGATAATCAATTCAATGGATAAATATTTATTCAATTGCTCAGTTTTTGTTTCATCACCATTTCTCCCTGCCTTGCGTTTTTAGGTTCAGCGGACGAGTTTTTTTGAGAGAAAGAAGTTTTCCTGAATCCCAATTCTCTGAGAGGGTATGAAGTCATTACTATAGTAGAAGTGGCGTGCCCTCTCACCATCTCATGGGATGATATTATCACCTCAAGCCCTTGCCATGGTAATTGCAGTGATCTTGGGGTTGTTTAATTAAGTGATAAAAATTTGTTCACGAAGTTAGAAAGACTGCATCATCGAGGAATGGCAAGGAAGTCAAATCTGCAGAGAAAGAGTTGCGTGTTTTAGAAGGGATGAGAATGTCTTGATTGACAGGGGATGAGAATGTCTTGATTGACATCCCATTGGTTGGTTTTCCCACCTTTATCAAAGGCCTCGAGAAGGATAATGAAATTGTTTTATTTTATCCAAAGAAAATCTCATTGTTGACCATATGGATGGGTCGATTTTGTAAATCCGATGGAGTGAAAGAAGTGATGCCCGATCCAGCCCAGCAAGATGAATTTAAGTCTACTAGGAGAGCCACTATGATATCACCACTTATTGCTAATTATGGAAAGCCATGTGACCGTTATAAACTGAGGACAGACACGCGCGTCTTAGCCTGTGCACAGAAACACAGCGAAATGGTTCAAGCTTTATAATTATAGGATTCCTTTGCTGGAGATTAAAAGTGGTTGGAATCCGTACAAAAAAATTTCAAAAAAACTTGTAGAGATAGTGTTTTTACCATGGAAATGGATTGAGCACCATCAAAAATGGTAAGACATCTAAAATTTTGAAATTTAACAACTATAACTTAGATTTACAAAAATCTTTACCAAAAATATAACCAAAATTTCCATGACCTTGCCAACAATTCCTCGTACCAGTTAGACTAGCGCTTATAATTTTGGGTCAGAGAGGAAAAATATCATCCAATCGAGTGGTTGGCTTCCGCACTTGTGCTCGTTCTAACTCAATTTATTTTGGAGTGTTGGAATTTTTATTTAAAATTTATAAAATAATTGGTTTAGATTTATGAAAAAGTGAGTATTATTTATAAATTAAATTATTATTAATATTCTAGCGGTGGTTAATAATTATTTTAAAATATAAATCTATATATATATTTTTAAATTCATAAATAATTTTAAATTTAAAAAAATAATATTATTTCTAATAGTAAATTTCCAAAAGAAATTATTTTTCTTTTCTCAATTTCCAAAAGTTATTGTGGTGTTTGTGATTATGAGGTAAATGTGTAATAGGTTCAATGTTAAGTTTGAGTTGACTAGTTTTGAAACAAAGATAAGATTTTTTCTAAATAAAAAAATGTTCATAGTAATCAAAAATAAAAAGATATATTTATTTAATTAGTAATTAGTTTTAATTATAAGAATTATTACCACTAGAAAATGTAGTAAGAATTCTTACTTTCATTCTAATAAAATATTTCGATGTTAATGTAAAATAATATTAATGGCAGAAGTGTCTGAATTTTATTAATCAGAAAAAACTAATTACATAATTTGATTTTGCAAGAGTTTACACCAGAATATCTAAGCACTCTTGCAATGAACTATTTATAACCTCTATATCCTAACTACCTCTAATTATGGATCACTTATTAAATAACAAGTGTCCATTTACAATAAATGCTATTCAAACTAACTAGCAAATAAATCTCGTAAAATAGAGCCTAAGATACGACACATTTGGACAGTTATATCTAGTTACAGCAGTATACTAATTCTAAATAATTAAACATTCTAGAATAATAATTATTAATTTAATATCTTAAATTAATAACTATTTTATTTTAATTTTATAACTTATGATAAGATTGTATTTTTGGATCATCTAACATTCCCCCTATGATCCAAAGATACATTACAATAGATACCAAGTTCATCCCTGAACTTAGTAAATTTTATTCTGCCAAGTGGTTTTGTGAAAATGTCATCTTCGGAAGGACAATAAACTCGCTTGAGGGCATCTTTGGCAATGCGAGATCTGATATGATGATACTTGGTGTCCACATGTTTTGTCTTCGAATGAAAAACTATGTTCTTGGCATGTTGATGGCTGACTGGCTGTCAATGAATAATGATGTAGCTTCTGCCTGAGAAATGCCCAAGTCCTGCAAAATTCAGCGCAACAAAACAATTTCACATGCTGCTTCCCATGTTGAAATGTACTCTGCTTCTGCTGAAGAAGTGGCCATTGTAGCTTGTTTCTTACAACTCCAAGATACTACTACTGACCCCATGTTCATTAAATAACCTGATGTTGATGCTTGATCATCAATACTCCCAACAAATTTGGTATTAGAATATCCACTAAGTACAAAATTTTTAGTCTTTGGGTAAAGAAGACCAAAATCTTTTGTTCCTTGGATATATCGAAGAACTCTTTTGGCTGCATTCTAGTGGCTGTCTCGTGGTTCCTGCATAAAACGTGAAAGAATATTGACTGCATGAGATAGATCAGGATGAGTATTTGTCAAATAAATCAAGCTGCCAATCAACTTCCTGTAAGTTGTACTGTCCACCTTTCCCCCCCTTCAAATTTTGAAAGTTTCATGTTTTGCTCCATGGGGGTGAGAACGAGCTTGCAATCCTGCATGCCAAATTGCTGAAGAACCTCTGCTGCATACATACTCTGAGAAATGAAAATGTGATACGGATGTTGGAAGACTTCAACTCCAAGATAATAGTGAAGTAATCCCAAATCTGTTATCTTAAAACATGCATGTAACTCCTTTTTCACTTGTGCAATATGATCATCACGGTTGCCAGTAATAATCAAATCATCTACATACATAACAAGAATTACTGGATATTTTCCCTATTGTCGCACATACAAGTATCATTAGATTCACTTCGTTGAAAACCAACTTTCTTAAGGTATTCATCCATCTTTGCATACCAAGCACGGGGAGCTTGTTTTAATCCATACAAAGCCTTGATCAATTTGAAAACTTTATGTTCTTGGCCTTCAACTTCAAAACCTGGCAGTTGGGTCATATACACTTCCTCCTATAAATCCCCGTTGAGAAAATCACTTTTCACATCCATTTGATGAATTTTCCACCCTTTCCGAGTGGCCAGTGCAAGGGTTAATTGGATGGTGTTCCATTTAGCTGTAGGAACAAAAGTTTCCTCATAATCAATGCCTTTCTACCGCACAAAACCTTTTGAAACAAGTCGTGCTTTATACTTTTCAAGTTCTCCCTTTTGATTATACTTAATTTTGTAAACCCATTTGCATCCTATGGTTTTAACATTTGATGGACAATCAACAAGTTTCCAATTGTTGTTATCAATCACTGCTTGATATTCTTCAACCATAGCCTGTTGCCATTCTTTATGTTTTACTGCTTCTTTGTATGTCGAAGGTTCAGTAAAATCATTTGCTATCAAGGCAAAATTGCCTTCACTTCTATGTGCCCTTCTGGTGCCTATTTTATTCTGCTCATTAGGCTTTACATCTTTCAAAAGTTGAACTGCCCATTTCGGTAGTTGGTGGTCACTTGTTTGCGCTTCTATAAAATCTCCATCATTGTAAAGAGGATTAATATAAACTGATGTTCTTCATTCAAGTGAAGAGTGTGTAGAATCACTGTCAGAAGAACTGTTGCTGCTTGGAAATGCGGATGAACTGCTAGAAGACCCAGATGATGTTTTTGATGTAGATGGACTAGATGACTCATCTTCAAAGGAAGGAAAATCAAGTTCATACCAATTTGGTGAAGTTGTTTGACTTTGCATTTTTCCATTTCTTTTACTTCCCTTAGTTTCTAACTTGTTAAGAATATTTTCTATTTCTTCAACACTCTTACTCTCAGTTTCATCAAAAATGACATCCCTGCTCACAATGAGTTTTCCATTGGTCAAAAGTCAATACCCTTTCTTCCCATTAGAATAGCCAATCATTGTGCATTTTAAACTTCTTGAGTCAAGTTTACTTCGTTTTTCTTTCGGAACTAAGGCATACCATACCGACCCAAAAACTCTAAGATGTTTAACTCAAGGTTTCAAACCAAACCAAGCTTCATAAGGTGTGATTTTGTCTAAAGAAGCAGTTGGAGATCTATTTCTTAAGTAGACAGCTGTATGTATTGCTTCTGCCCAATATGTTGGACTTAACCTCTTGAAAGTTAACATGGATCTCTCCATTCCTAACAAGGTACGATTCATTCTTTCAACTACTCAATTTTTCTGTGGAGTGTAAACATTGGTAAGATGTCGTCTTATGCCATTTTCATTACAATAAGTTTTGAATTCATTTGAAGTGAATTCTCCCCCATTATCCGTCTTGAGAGTACCTATCTTTTCTTTGACTTCATTTTCAACAAGTTGGGGAAAAATTTTAAACTTACCAAATGCTTCTGACTTGTTCTTCAAAAAGTAAACCCAAGTCATTCTGCTGAAATCATCAATGAATAGTAAGAAATATTTTCAACCACCAAAGGAAGTTTGTAGTGGTCCACAAACATCATTGTGAACTAGTTGTAGCCACCTGTTTGCACGCCATGAACTTGTTGGAAAACTTTCTCGACTTTGTTTGCCATAAATGCAAGCTTCACATTTTGCATTTTCCCTTTTGAAAGTGGGAAGTCTGTTAACCATTCCTTGTTTCTGCAATTAAGAAAGACTCTCAAAATTTAAATTTCCATATCTTACATGCCATAGTCTTACAGGTGAAATACCTGTAGTCACTACCCCTGCAAAATCAAAATGCCTTGGAATAACTATCCCTTTCAACCGTAATAGTTTTCCATCTTCATAACCTATCATGATAGTTTTCAAGTTCCGTTTGACTGAATTAATCTTGACTAAACCATCTTCCATAATTACCTGATGTCTAGCTTGTCGAATCATGATTAAAGAAAGCAAACTTTCTTAAAAGTTGGTACATACCATACATTGGAAACTATTTTTTCTCCAATGCCAGGGAGAAAAACTTTAACTGCTCCTTTGCCATAAGGATTATGTTTTGTATCATCTGCAAGAAAAATGGAATTAAGTTGGCAATCTTGAAAATTCCAGAAAAGATCACATTGACAAGTCATGTGCTGAGTTGCCCTCGAATCCAAGATCCAGACATCTTCATAATCACCTCTAAGATGTGATGAAAATTGTGATGTTGGTGAGGAAGTAAAAACATATTCTAATCTATCATCATCTTGATCATTTGCAAATTGCGTTGAATGCTGCTGAAAATTGGGAATTTTATTAAGAATGTTTGAAAATCTTCAGCGTAATGGCCAACTTTGTTACATCTTTGACACAAAATTTGACTTAAGTCTCTTCCTTTTCCTGAAGATTGTCCTCTGCCTCTGCTTTGACTTCTATTTTGAGATTGTCCTCTGCCTTGATTATTATTTCCTTAAAAATTTCCTTTTCCTTGGTTGTTTCCTCTACCTTGAAAATTACTTCTTCCTGAACTGTTTCCTCTGTTAAAGTTGTTTCCTCTGCTTTGGCTTTAACCTCGACTTTGTACATTATGTGCTGCTTGATTCTGATTCCCTCTGCCTCTGCCTCGAGAACTCTCTGCTGATGATTTACTAGTGCTGGCCTCTGTGAGAAAAACATCTTCACCAACTTTCTTCTTCTTCCCAAAAGTTTTATCATGTTGAGTCAACATTTCACAAAGTTCATCAAACTTTAGTTTCTCTAATTTCCTAGTTAATTGTAAAGTCTCCAAAAAATGAGTGTGGGAAGAAGGAAGTCAAGGAATTACAATTGTGACCATAAAGCTATCATCAATTGCTGGAAAACCAGAATTAATGATTTCCTGCTTAATATTCTTAAGTATTGAGATATATTCAAGTACATCACCTCCTTCAGTCAATTTTTGGTGTAACAATTTTAATTGTAGATCAACTTTCTTTGATTCAGGCTAAGTATCAAAGAGGTCTTTAGAATTTTCAAAACAGACCATGCATTTGTAGCATTTTCTATATGAACGTACATTTCATCATTCACAAAAGATTTAATAAGAGCCAAGGCTTTGACGTTCTTAACTTCCCATTTAGCTGGTACTACTGCATCTGTGGGTTTATTTAGCTTAATATCTCCATCACATATACCCTGCCATAATTCATTGTAAATGAGAGTGTTTTCGATGAGACGATGCCATGTTTTATAAGATTTTGTGCCTTCAAGTTTTTCAGAATCAAAAAACAAATTAATCAACTTAGACATTGTAGCATTGAAGCTTCACACGAAATATCAAAACAAAAATGTCAAGATGGGCAACACAACACACCACGCAAAAAACACGATCTATCGGGGCTTGGCCTTGACCCTCATATAACCGTTGAAGCAGGAGAAAAATGACTGAGCTTTGCACTTGCCTCTAGTCAATTTCTCAAAAATTAGAAGGTAACATTCAAGATTTGACTTTTATAATGATGCTCTTGCAAAACTTGGTAAAAAAAGTTACCCCCCTCAAAGTAAAATTACTTTGAGTTACACTTATCCCTTCAAAAAATTACAATTGAAATCCCCTTATTACTTCAAAGATTTACAAATCACCTTATTACTCCAAAAAAGTTGTTGTCCTGAACATTTAAAAATAACCCCTCACACCTTATTTCTCCAAAAAATATTATTTTAAAAATAAGAAAAAATTCCTTATCTCTCCAAATTACTTACAAAATATAAAAAAAAAACCTTATTTCTCAAAATTACAAACTATAAAAAAAAAACTTATTTCTCCAAATTACAAACTATAAAAAAACTTTATGATTCACCTTATCCCTCCATATTTTCTTTAAAACTCCCATAAGAAAACATAAGTGAATTTTACGTGACTTTAAAGCATATATCATGTTTTTTTTTTAAAAACCACATCCTTTTTAAAAAAAACCACATCCACATCATTTTGCTGAAACGCTCTTTTGTTTATCCACACAGGTAATCTTCAAGAATTCAATTTTAAACTTCCAAATAAAAATTTAAACCGTTGAATATTTTTAGGCTGTCCTCCACACTGGTAATATAGAGTGTTGGCTTCGCTGGCTGGTTGGCTGGCAATGCTGGCTGGTTACATTTTCCATGATGAAGATCTCCTCGGGTTTCCAGGACTGCTGGAGTTGATGACAGTCTTACTGTAACGCAGAAGAACTGTCACCGATCACTGTAATGTGAACCAAGAGCCACCGTCTAACTGTGAAATTGGATGTAGAATTGCAAATTCAAGACATGGAATTCCTCCTCCGGCAAACAAATCCCATCAACCACAGTGTTATGCCTTGCCTTCACGGTGATTGATTAATTAATTTTTTTGACATCAGATTGTGTCCTTCATCTTAACGCGATTACTCTATCTTAACTTGATTACTCGAAAATTGGTTACTGCAGCTAAAAAGAGCTCGACGTCAGCAAACAATGGTTCAATTTCAGCTATAAGGAATGGTAATGCAGAATCAAGTGATGATTCAGAGAGGGATTTCAAAGAAGAAAAGGTAAAGAAGCCTTTGCAAACAAATGGTGCAGAGAAAATTGATTTTTTTTATATAAAGGGAAACTAATAGAAGAAAGCAGTGGTGATGATGACAGTGAGGATGAGCCATCTGATGAGGGATCTGACAGTGAAGAATCTAAAGAAGAGATAACTGTTAGGAAGGTAAAAAAGAACCAACAACCATCAAAATTACCAGATAAATTACCAGATTCTTCACATTCTCGGATTGGGTGTGGGAGCGCACAATGGATTTTCTTGCTTGCCGCAACCTCCACAAAAACGGATTTAGCACTTTTGATAATAATTCAAAAAATTTATTTTCATATTTAAAAAATCTAAAATCAATAACATAATAAACTTTCTTTTCTTTTTAACAAAAACTGGACAATTCTCATACCAATCATTCGTTGGACAATTCAATGGAGTTTTCCAAAAACTTGTAGAGCTGGAATCTCCTTCTCACATCAGTTGTGACATTACTGGAGCTCTGATACCACAGTAATGGCAGAAGTGTCTTCAGACATGTAATTTTATTAATTAGAAAAAAATAATTACATAATTTGATTTTGCAAGAGCTTACACCCGGACATCCAAACATTCTTGCAATGAGCTATTTATAAGCTCCATGTCCTAACTACCTCTAATTATGGATCAATTATTAAATAACATGTGTCCATTAAAAATAAATTCTATTCAAACCAACTAGCTAACAAATCTCCTAAAATAGAGCCTAAGATACGACACATTTGGAGAGTAATCTAGTTACAACAATATACTAATTCTAAATAATTAAACATTCTAGAATAATAATTATTAATTTAATATCCTAATTTAATAATTATTTTATTCTAATTTTATAACCTATGATAAGATTGTATTTTTGGATCATCTAGCAAATATAATTTTATATTAATTTTAAAAGGGATAAAGGTAATTAAAAGTAAAAAAGATATTAGTGTGGAGAATTCTACACTTAGGTTGACACATGTACCTTATAAAATAAAAATAAAATATTTTTTAAATAAAAAAGTAATATTCACTATATTTAAAATCAAAGGTGAATACATCTATTCGGTTAAATTTAATTAAAAACATTATTGTGCGAGGTTATTCAGCCCAATATGACAGAGATGTTGTAATTTTAACATTTTGACTAAATGAGTTAATATCTCTCTCGGCACTTGGTAAGTTAAGATGTATCTAGGTTGGTAAAAGATCATCAATCATACTCTCACCAAGATTTATTATTGACATTACAACATAGAAATTGTGGTAAAAATATTTCACAATACAAGATTTAGGTAAACTATTTAAATTCACAGAGAGAATAAATAATGGAAAGTAAAAATAAATAAATTATTTCCTATCAGAATAATAAAAGAGAGGTTAAGTTTTTAATATAAAATTAACATGTCGCATTTAAATATATTAATAATAAATAAATAAATGGGTTATAAATAAAATATTTCAATAAAAAATGGTTATAACTTTTTAATTAATCTTACTATTATACATTTTGGTTTCATTGGCGTATATTTTTGGGTCATTTGAAATCTAGTAAAGATTTTTTGGAATTGTAAGTTTAAGTTGTGTAGTCTTTACAATCAAAGTGCTCAAAGAGATTTTCAAGGTGTTGAATCCATTTATACATTAAAAATGGAATTTAAAGAATGAAAAAAATTATACTGCACTCTAAAAGAAATTACCACATAAAAGATTTATTTAATCCCTCTCGAAAGTTCACTAATCGAAAGTTAAAATGAATCTATACTAGTGAATATTGAACCTATTTTATCATGGAGAATATATCAACTATTTTCTAGTTTTTCTAACAAATCCATTAAAAACATTGATATTTAAACATATACATGCATGATTTTAAATATGTAAACATTATAGACTTAAGTTTAAGAATATAACTCTATTTAATTTAAAAAAGAAAAAATTATACATCTTTCATAGCTTTATGGGAAAACCTCTTTAGATTTAAACATTTTACTTAGTAGGAAGAAACACATGTTCTTAACCAATGGTCACTTTTGGTTAATATGTAATAATAATTAGCTATAGAAAAGTTACTACATTACATTTTTTTATTACATTATGATAATATATCTAATAATATATAGTAGGTATACTATAGAATTCTTCCTCAAATTTGAGAAGATTACTTAAAGTTGTTAGAGTTTTTTTGAAATGGCTAGGAAGAATGAGTCCTTTTGTACCTTTTTTTCGATTAAAAGTGTTTTTATCATAGGAATGCCTCCTATTAAGATTTTATCCTTAAATTTGAATGGTTTCCTAGATTCTCAAAATTTTATCCACATAAAATCTTTTTGAGGAGGTTTTTTGAAATTAATTTTTGAGAAGGATATTTAAAATAGATTTTGTGCCACCAACTATTCTTAAATTTTGAGAGGGTTCCTAAATTTCCAAGAGTTTATCCACATTAAATTTGAGGAACCTTACATTATAGTAACATATTTTGATTTGAGGAGGTTGCTCAAAATTGATTGTATACAACCTCCTTTAGTTTGAAAATGTTATTCTCAAGAAATTTAGTTACTTAAATTCCATTATATTCAATTGTCAATATGTGGTCATAAACTTATAAACACCAACATTATATGTGTGGAACTAGTACATAAATGATTCTCAAGCTAGGAAAGAACTCTTACAATCTAATGCTCTAAGGCATGAACTAGCAATAAAATTCTACCAGACAAAAAATTAAAGGTCTAGAGAGTTTTGTTGGATCACTAAGTTTATGTTTTCAATAGCACTTTGTTTGGCATTGAGGCATGAAATGATTCTATGATTCCTTAAGAAGCACTTTCATTCTTCAACCTTTAATTCCTAACTTTTATAGGGGGAATCCACACTCTACTTAAAAGATAAAATTTAACCAGGAAAAAAGTAAAATGCTACATGTTTTCATGATCATTGGGATGATATTTACAAATTAATTTTATGAGCTTTGATCACAGTACTTTGTTTTGTATAGGAATCAAATAGTTTTGCAATTCCTTAAAAAAACTTTCATTCTTCAATCTTCAGTGCCTAACCTCTATAGGGAATCCACACTTTTTCAATGAAGAACATGTGAAAGTTAAAGAACTAAAATTATAAAGAATTAAAATATTAATGTGCATAACATAAATATAAATATAAATTTATCTAATTACCTAATCTAACTAAGAAATCAATGAATTTGCAACGCAAATCAGGTAGGGGGGGACTACCTATTGACTTGTGCTACAAAGGAAAACTATAGTATAAGTAATTTGCTATGAAACAAAACTCAAAATAACATCACTTATATTAAAATAGGAATACACAAAGTCACATTACAATCGTAAAGAAAATTTGCATCCACATATGCCTTGTCATTAAGTTGCAATATACACCAACATATGGCCTTCGTATTGGAATATTTGAACAATTTTGTAATACACAAATAAACTACTTTCTTGAACAATTCTTTAATATTACAAACATTGACCTTTGACCTTTACTTATTATAGATGTTATATAATATAGGTAGGGTGTATTGAACAATGATTAACTCCAAAGGACACAAATTCTTGTTAATTGATTGCATCCAAAAAATAGAGTAGGACGTAATGCCATTGACAAATATAGCTCTTGCTAACATGGGAAATTTCTTTTGTTTGGGATGGATATTTTCATGACATAGCATGCATGAAAATATCCATACCACTTTCCAAAACCTCGAAATTGAGTAATTATTCCATTGTCATTGTGTTGTATGCATTACTACCCTACATTTGATTAGAGCATTAATTATGGGTTGGTGCCTTCCTTGTCTAAAAGAGGAGAAATCCAACCAAATTTGATCTATCTCAAGCCACATAACAATGAAAAGCATGTGACATATTTCAGCCTGGGGTGCACAGATATGACAACTAATGATTTTCGTTACTAGATCATTACTAGGGTTACAAGATCTAATACTAATATTAGAAAAGGAAAGCTCTAGCTGAAATAACTCTAAAAATAAGGAAAGAGAATTGAATTTAACAACATCACACCTCATCAACATGCGATGACCATAATGAAACTAATTGTGATAAAATTGGAATGATAATTGGCTACAAGAGGGAGTAGAAAAGGAAAAACTCACACTTTTTATAGTAGCAAAGGCCTCAAAATGAAAGCCCAATGCTTCCCCCATATGTAAGACTTTGAAAGTGCTCATGCAATCTTCAGTGAATAGCCAAAATTAGGTATATGTGTATGTATATATACCCATAGATATATTGATATTATGTTCATATATATGTGATCATATGTATACCAATATATGTACAAGTATATATACACCAAAATAATATTATATAGATATCATATATTATATATAACAACATATTATGCCAGTATATATACCAATATATATACTCACATATTATGTTTATATTTATACTAGTATACATAACAACATATGTGTAATAGTAGTATATTTATTAAATACATATTTTGTTGGTATAGTGGTGGTGGTCCTCATTGGGGAAGAACAATACATAGATAGATTAAGAGATTAATACTTTAGTTTAGGGTTGTGTTGTAGTAAAACAACAACCCCCATTTTGTACTTAATCCATTAAAAATGGGGACCCTTTTAAGTTTCCATATACTAATTATGTATATATATATATATATATATATATATATATATATATATATATATATATATATATAATTTTCTCTCTGTAAAATTGTGATGGATTTCCACCTTGTACATATTTCATAGACAAATCACTTATAAAATCTTCAACAAAACAAAAAAAATCCTAACCTTTTAAGTGTGTCGTCAATTAATAGTTCTTGTTCCCATCTCTTGAGACATGAATATCTCGGATAGTTGTCTATTTTAGTGGAATTGTTTTGGAAAATCCCCATCATGTGACATAATATTGTTCATCAATTAACAATCTTTGTCCCTATCCTGGCTCTCGTTTATCAAGTTAACCCTTCCACATTCACTTATTAATCATCCCACGACTGGACAAACTTTTTCTTGACAAATTATGGATATTTTCTTGGAAAATTTTATGTCAATATCACCTTGACCCATTCACTTCCCAAGTGTTTTACCTTACGCATAGCCCCGCAGTGGGATGAAAAAATTTCTATCAAATCTCTTGAAATATTTTGTCTTCTAGACTCCATTAGTTTTCGTACCTTGACCCCTGTTAAATGTTGAGACCTAAGTTTTGCTTGAGAAATCCTTCCTAGGATGACATGACCAATGTTTCTACATGGAATGTTTTACACATAGTCTTATCATATGCTTCCATGTGTTCAGGAAAATGTTTTCATTTTACTAATGTGTCTAGGATAATATTTAATTGGCAAAGTCAATGGAGAATTCAATTATGAGGGGATACCATCGTTGCTTAACATATCTAGTGAGAGGAAGCTATTGACAAAACCAATTGGTCTAAGAGATAAATAAAATTGAAAATAGGAATCCAGCAAGGACTCATAATATGTTAAGGATATAGAAGCAAGAATTGATGGAGAGTTGAAGGAGAGAGCTCGGCAGGAAGGGAGATAATAGAAACTAAAGGGGAAGGGGGGAATAGGTCATTGCCAATTGGTATAGGGTTAGATGTATGGATGAGTCCTTATGATGAGAAATTGACAATATTTAGCAACCTTGAACCTGATCCCATTGGTGATAGAGAAAGATACTCCATAAATTCCTTGGAGACACCATTGTTTGATAACGAAAGGGATGTCTGTACCAAAGAGACCAATTAATAGGGACAATAGGCATACCCTATGGTGTATCTCACTTAGAATCGATGGAGACACTCATTAGCATCATTGGATGATATCCGAGGGGACTTGTGTGCCCATCCCACTCCCACATTGCTTGCATTCGCAACAGAGTTAGGTGTTTTCCCTCAATGCCTTCATCATGAGCAATAGGATGTGAGAGGCTCACTTGAGACAATTAGTTAGGACACAAAGTATCCCGAGAGAGACTTCTCAATGGTGGCATTTGATCAGGGCACGAGATGAGAGGTACAGGCTTTGCCAGTGTATGGTTTGCAATAGAGGTAGCATATCCTCCACCCTTAAGTTCACACTTAGGGAGGTGACCGTGAGTGAGCTACAGGATGCACTTTCGGTGGGAAAACCTAAGGTTTTATGTGAGCATGACGTATAGGGGATGATAGTCCTCATTAGCAGGTAGATTCTGAGGTTCCAGGAAGTAACTAGGTACATCATTAGGAGATGGGATAACAAACATCACTGTGTGGTTTGGTAGGAGTAGAATAGTTTGTCATACGTGGGACAAATTATTAATTTTGATGCCCATCCATTGGATACATACAAGGGTCAAAGATGAGGCACAAATGAGTCCCAATAGCTAACACCATGTCACAGTAGCATCAGTGAGGATTGGGAGTTGTGGACTTCCAGTATGGTTATCGAATCTCGAGATCCAGTTGATTGGTGGGACACTCCATTACTTAGTGAGTAAAATCCAAATAGTAGGTGATATGGTTCATTATCAGGTTCAGACATGCGGGGTCACTGTGGTGTTCATCATATGGTGAGGTATGTGGTTGTTCAGGATTAGAGTTAGCCATGGAGTGATGGGCGTGAGCATTGTTGAGTCATATTAGTAGGTTGTACCTAGCCTCAATCATCACATATATTATGGCCAAGAGTTACAAGAGAGGAGTTACTGGTACGAGTATAGTAGGCAGTTAGTCATGACCACAGTGTTACAGGGTCAGCAGGACAATTTCTTTCGGTGATGGGCATGGGACCTGAACATCATATTACTTGAATGCTCAACGACCTTTACGGAAGAGATGGCTACTATAGGAGGAGATCACTCAAATATTCCCTGAGGTTTTAGCAACTCGCTGATAGCATGGGAGACTTCCTCAACATGGCAGGTTGGTTGGTGGGAGCATACTAGGGGAACTTCATGTAGTAATGACTTCATCCCCACAGGGATTGTGTTGTGTCATCAGGAGTTTACTCTTGGAGTGAATGAGGTGGACAACTCAGTACGGCAACTTCATGGGGAGTTGAACAGAGTCCTACATTATCACGATGCTCTACTTATTAATAGTATGCAGAGTGATTTTGGTACCTGTACCTAGTTGGACAACTAATGGAGTAAGGTTTGATCCACATTGATCAAGATGGCTTCGGATCCTAGTATCGAGGGATTCCTTAATATCAAGGGAGTATTGATAATGGGGATAACTCCATGGCACATTTGGGACCCTAGTACTATTCGTGGTTACAATGGTGATCAACAGCCAAAGAGGGCACTTGTTCGAGTATTGCTTGAGGAAGAGAAAATTTTGGTGAGGACTCTAATGTCCCCAATAAGTAATAATTTTGCTAAGGGAAATTCTCAATTTTACAATTCTGGTGAATAATAAATATTTTAGCAAATAAACTTAGGATAATGGGTTATGATTGTTCAATATAATCTTTGGAGAGAAAAGAAGGCAAAACTTAGGATGAAAGAAAAATTAAAGTAAAGTTAATTTGTGGAGGTTACCAAAATGGAAATCGAACCATGAGAAGAATCAAATCATAGTATCAAAACATAGTGCAAGAGAAATCGACCCATGGTGTGAGGAAGGGAAATAAATAATAAAAGGAAGACTAGCTCCTCATTTTTATCATTCTATTTGGCATTTCATTTCAAAATTGGAGAGTTTGCTTGAGCTGCTTAGCCAAGTCAACAAATGTTGTTTAACACAAGGAATTTCCAAGCAGAATTCCACCCTCATTTCAAAGAAATTTGAGTGTCTCCATATCGAGGTAATTTTAGGAGTCCAATTTGACATTTCCACAGAGCTTTATTGCAGGTATTCACTCAGTTTTCCATTGCCTAGGAAAAGAGGTTTTTTGAATTGCTCATTGGAGGATCAACTATTGTGGGCTAGATTTCTAGCTATTTTGCAGGGGTTGAGTAGTAGTGTTTTGTTGGGTATTAGAGATTTTTTTGGATGAAAGTTTGAGGAAGGACATTGCCTGGGATTTGGAGGAGTTTCCCTTTAGGGAAATTGTGCATTCTTGTAGCAATTTGATTTCTGTAGCTCACTCGTAGACTGTCAAGGGTCGCACACTAGATTTGGGGTTTCAGTGACTCATGGATTCAATTTGATACTTTTCTAATTTTTTGTGGGTTTGGTGAGAGGAGACTCCAGTCAATTTTATACGAAAAATCAGGCGATATTCAAGCCTAAAATCCTCATTCTTATAGCAGGGTGAATTGTTGGTTTAACAAGGATTTTCGCACTATTTTGGGCATCTTCATCGATTGGAATTAGCTCAAAATATTTACGGGTTTTATTGGTTGGGGTGTGAGGAGCCTCCTTGTAATTTCTCAAAAATTTTAGAGTGGTTTCGAGTGTTCACTTCACCGTTTTCCTCTAGCAGCAGCAACAACAACAACAATTTATGGGCAATGCGTTTATTGGATAGATTGAGCCATTTTAGTTGGAGATTTCACTTTATTTCCCACCTGGGTATTACACATTTGCAGTAGAAAGACCAAGTTCTATATATTCACTCCATTGTATTTAGTTACGACTTTAAAATAAATGAAATGGATTATTTATATGGCTGTTGTTTTATGGTTCTTTGATCTATTTTTGTTTGTGTAAATTTGTTCCTGCATGTGTGAAAATTCTTGGCTGCAATTTAGTGTATGTTTTGATATTCACTATATTTTTTAGTTTGGAACATTACATATACACATACTTGTAGTTCGCTTTACCAGATCTATAGATACCATGGGAAAAACCCATCGTGCTCAAAAACCATGCACAAAAACATGGGTAGGTCCGCCCACCATCTTTAGCTTTAACCCCCATCCTTGGGTCCGCCCAACTATTATTTGGTCCGCATAAAATAAAATATATCACACCCAACACCAGATGTTCTCATATTGACAAATTTCTCTAAGAAAAGGTTCACCATTTATCATCAACATTAGCATCATTCTATTACCATAATCCTAGTCAGTAACTCTAACTCATGGTAAATAAACAACATCACTTTGTTACAATAATTATGGTCGGTATCTTTGACCTATGCTGTATTATCTCCATAATCTCTATCAATACTTCTGACCCATGATACATCATTTGCATCAACTAGTCATCATAATTCTAGTCATACCTCAAACCTACGGTGTATCATCACCATCATCCTGGTCAATACTCTTGACCTAGAGTAGTCTTGGTTAACCATCAAACTATTTAATATCTTTGACTCGTGGTGAATCTCCAAAGACCTCACTCTTCATGAATAATTATGGGCCTAATGCTAAATGTGCTCTCTCAACCTCTCTAGAGAGTTTGAGCCTGATGTTAAAGGGAACCCACTCAATTGAGTGATTCTAGGCCTCTAGGATAGTTCTTCCTAATTCTAGTCAACATAATTGACACACGAAGAATGACTTTCCTCTATCGGACAATTCTTCCTAATTCTTGACCTAGAGGGAATGATTGTGCTTGAATAAGTTATCTATGTTGATCTGTCAATCCACTACCTATAGAAAGCATCTTGCATCAACATCATGCTTAACAAATCGTCACTTGGAACAATTCACCAATTATCCAAGTTGTCACTTGGAACCTAGTCAACACCTATTACCTATGGTGAAACCCTGGGATGTTACCATTCCTACATGTTAATTGAATGGTAAATTTCTTGTCTAATGCTAGAGGCACTTACTCACCCATTTGGGGAGCATTTTGGGACTTGATTCTCTCTGGGTCATTCTCCCTAGCCACATTTTGTGGCCCCTGGTCAATACTTTGACCTATTTATATTCTAACCTAGGGAGAATGTCTACCCCTTGATGCAATGACAACAACATGAGGTTCCAAAGACAAATCAACCATCTAGGATAGCTTTAGAGAGGGTATCTAGGAGGACATCAATGGATCTTTGTTGATTAGATGATGGGCTTCCATTACTCCATTGCACCATTGGTTGTGATAAGATTTCCTTGACAACCATACCTTTGAGACTTTGATGCAATGGGTAGCAATGTATTACGTTACAAAGCATTCCTTTCATCTAAAAGGGACTTGATCACAATCGAACTTTTAAATCGAAACATATCCTTCAAAATTTAATGTTTGCTAAAATTTCCTTATTGAAGTCCATGTATACAAATGCATGCATATGCTGCAATACACTAGCACTTCACCTAATGAATTTCAAATGAAATACAACTAAAGAATTTCCACTATCTATTAGAAAATTATAAATGTAGAGGGAGGTTAAGGAAGCTTAACTATATGAGCATCGCGGAGAAGGAGTTCAAAGAGGGGTAAAAAATTGGAGTTTAGGGTTTCATGTAGAGATCAATGTTTCCCTAGAACCATTGACAAAAGTTCAAGTTTCAATCTTTGTATTCAAATAAGTCAAACACTATTGTGAAAAATACCTTGGCCCAAAGATATATATATGTTTCTTCCCTATTTCTAATTTCCATGTAGGAAATCTATGAATCATAGATTTGCAAGCTTTAGGCTATAAATTATTGAATTTACAAATCAATCCATTCTCTCTATAAAATATTGATGATTATGATACATTCTTTTCTATGAATATAATAAATGTTAATGCTTCATCAATCATACAAATTATTTGGATTCTACTAAAATCCACTAAATTTACATTTTATAACATATCCATGAAACACAAACTAAAAATCCCCACATTTAAAAATCAAAACAATATAAAAATTTCATATATATATATATATATATATATCTATATATCTATGTCTATATATATATATATATATATATATATATATATATATATATATCTATATATATATATATATATATATATATATATATATATGTTAACCTTAAACAATAATAGAGAATAAAATATAAAACTTGATTACGTCATATGGCATAATGGCTAAAAAGACATTGAAATGGTCATCCTCCAAAAATTTGAAGGTCATTTTATTTTTAAGAATAAAATAATATCGTTACTTTTAAAAAGTTATTAATTTCATTAATATTTTTAGGTATAGAAAATGTCTTTAAAATTGAAAAAAATTATTGAATTTTAAAATTAAGTATAGGAAATGGTTTTTATAACGCTACCTGTTATATAAAAATATATAAAATGATGATGTATTTGATTATGATCCCTCTAACATACATGATTCGAATACATCTAGTGCAACACACAATCCACATCCATAAACCCGACTCACTCACTCCATGAGATATGACATAGTAACCCAACTTTTGGACATGTTGGAATGAAACATTCACTGCACATTTCTAGCATTGTCAGCCCCATAACCTAGTCGAGGTGTAGGGAATGAAAATAACCAGAAATTCATGTGGCTAGTAACCCAAAATCCTTCCTCCATGTTAAAATCAACCTGGCCCTCTTCAAGAGACCAGTCGAACATGTGCACAAGAAGGGCTACAACCTCTTGCATCTTCACGTATGCCATGTTCGCCGCTGGGCACTTCCTCCTCCCAGAGGAGAAGGGTAGGAATATGAAGTCATTCACGTCGATATTTATATTGGTTTTCGATCCATCCTCGAATCTTTCTAGCCTGAATCCGAAAGGCTCATCCCACAATTTGGGTCATGTGAAAAACCCCATATGTTGACAAACATAACGCTTTTAGAGGGGATTCTGTAGCCTACAACATCCACGACCTTTTCATTTAAATGTGTTGGAACTACTACACACCTACATGTGGACTCTTAGTTAGAGGGTGTGACTAGATGCAACTAGTACACATATACATGCAAACTCTTAGTTAGAGCATGGGACTGCATGCAAGATTCCTTTTGCATGATTTAATCCTTGATTTGCCCCTTCTTTAACTCCGCAACTGGCTAGTTATCTCCAGAACTTGTTGTAGGTGTTGAGTCTTCTCATTGATCACCACTATCGTGCATTGCCTTGGGATCTTCACCCTGTAATGCTATATCATGAGCATTGTAACCTATTTCCTAAAGAATCATTCTTTTCTTCTTTCGGTTTTATTTTAGTGATTTTCTTTGCAAAGCTGTCTGTTCAACCTTTACTAGCTAGATTCATCTGTGCAGGTTTTCTAACACATTTACATGGTATCAAAGCCAAGTTGCTAGATAAAAGGCATACCAGTACTCTATTTTGTAGGTATTACAGCTTGGAGATCGAAGATTAATAGAAAAATGGAGTTTCCCAAAGCATCGATCCTAACATCGTACAACTATCATGAATGGAAGGACCAAATGGCTCGATACCTTCATCATAAAGGGTTGTACAGGATTACCATGGCTATAGAAGTGGAACCCACTTCAGCCATAGAGAAATCCAAGTACCTCAACACGTATGGATGAGGCCCACGGATCCATATGCATGTGCATCTCACCAGAGTTGCAGTTTCATCTATCTGCCTGCAATACTCCCAATGAGATTTGGAAAAAGGTTGAAGATCTCTATGTGAAACAGGGTGAGATGAAAGGACATCTGCTCGAAGTGGAGTTGTTGTCATTGGATCCACGGAACTATGACAGAATTCAAGACTTCTTCACCAAATATAATGATCTATTGCTGCAATTCAAGGGTTGTGGAATTGACAAATCCAAGGAGGAGAGTCGTCAAGTTCTCTCTATTATGTCAAAGCTCGGACCAAAATACTCCGTATTTGTGTCTACATTTCATTCAGTAAGGCTCGCAACAGGTAAATCCTACATTATGCCTTCTCTCAAAGAATTTATGGAGTCCCTTATTTTTGAGCAAGATAAACTCATTGGCATGGGAAAAATCAAACCTCCAAAAATGCATGCACTTGCTGTGCATGATGGCAGCCACAATAAAAATCATAGATCTGATTCAAATCATAAAAATTAGTAGCAAAAAGACAAGGAAAAAGCGCATTCTCATCCACAGAAGGAAGGGTACACTGAGCCTTTCAATGACTCCTCTGGCTCGAGAAATGAGAAAGGGAAGAAAGGAAACAGATGCACCTATTGTCAAAGAGGTTTCCATCTAGAATCCTCTTGCATGAAGAAAAAAATTGACCAAATGGAAGAAATCCTTCAGAAGCACAACCTTGGGGACCATATCCCTCAGGGTTCCAAGAAGAAAACTCAGGATCCGCCACACGAGAAAGGTAACAATTTTCATGCTTTAGTTGCAATTAATTCTTCTCCTAATGCATGGATTATAGGTTCTGGTGCATCACATCATATGGCTACTGCAAAGGAAGTATATTCCTCTTTGGATGCATGCAAAGGACCTCCCATCCTCATGGGAGATGACTCACCTATTGAGGTCACCAGAAAAGGTAGAGTGGAACTTTTACACGGAAGCTTTGAAGATGTGCTTCTTCTTCCAAAACTTTCGGTAAACCCGCTTTCAGTTTATCATATCACTCATTCCAGCACCGGAAAGAGAGTGGAATTCACTCCAGATGCAGTGAACATATATGATCTACATAGCAGCTCCAAAATTGCAACTGGTGAGGTAAACAATGGAGCGAAACTGTATACATTTTCTGAATTTATTGAATCTGAATCCTCCTTATTGCTTACACATGCTAATGATAATAGTAGGCTTTGGCACGAGAGGTTTGGTCACTTAAATTATAGGTATATGCAGTAGATAAGCAAGAATGAGATGGTGTAAGGCTTGCCAAATATCAATTTCTTCAAAGGAGTTTGTGAAGGGTGTGTCCTTGGCAAACATCCCAGAGAAAAGTTTGACACTGACAAGACTCACAGAGCATCCTCTCCTCTAGATCTGATCCATAGTGATCTCATGGGGCCTTTTCCTCGTCCTTCCATCAATAAAGCAAGGTATGCGCTTACATTTATTGATGATTTCTCACGGTATACTTGGGTGTATCTTGTCAGGGCCAAATCTGAAGTTTTTGAGCACTTTGAAGATTTCAAAGCACTAGTTGAGACACAGTCAGAGAGAAAGATCAAAGCCCTCCATACAGACAATGGGGGGGAATATGATAACAAAGCACTTCAGAACCTTTACCTTCAGTCCGGCATACAGTTGCAGTACACAGTTCCATACACTCCGTAGTAGAACGGAGCTACTGAGAGAGAGAACCGATCTCTCAAAGAGATGGCTTCCTACATGCTGCATGCTAAGTCATTGCCTCATAAGCTATGGGCTGAAGCACTTAATTTTGCTAACTACATCCAGAACATATCTCCTCATACGTCTGTCAAGGATCAGACCCCCTTTGAGGCTTGGAGCGACACTAAACCGGAGGTCACCCATTTCTGTGTTTTCGGCTTCAGAGCATGGGCTAGGATCCCCTTTGAAAAGACGAAAGCTCTTGATCCACAGAGCATTGAGTGCATCTTTGTTGGATACCTTGATCGTGTGAAGGGATGTCGACTCCTGATTCCCTCTACGGACAAGCTCATCATTGAGTGAAGTGTCAAATTTGAGGAAAGTCTCTCGCATGCACCTCAATCACCGCATGCAGACACCTTTTATCTACCTCATGTTCGAGATGATGACTCAGTACACTCAGATGCAGATACAGAGCATGCAGATGCAGAGATAGAGTCTTCAGATACAAATCTAGTGCATGCAAATGATGATCTACATCAAAGTCCAAATCGGGCTTCCAGCAGTGAATCATATTCCCCTGTCATAAATCAGAGAATAAGGAGCTTACGTGAGATATATGCACAATACCACCTAGCTGCTAGAAATGGTCTTGTGGGGGATAATTCTAATCTGCAGAGTACTAGCTCAGAGTTTATTGAGCCTCCTCTTGTCCTCATTGCCACTGAACCATCGCCATCCTGGCATTGTCATTTGGTTCAGTCTTCTGATCCAAAGTCTTATGCTAAGGCTGTTGGGCATCCATCTTGGGAGTCTGCCATGGAGGAGGAGTATAACTCCTTCCTCGAGAACCAAACTTGGGATCTGGTCCCCCTTCCTTCAGGAAGGAAACTTGCCTGATGCAAATGGGTCTATAGGACCAAGAGTGCTGCAGATGGGTAAATCACCAGATGGAAAGCGAGGCTAGTAGCTAAAGGCTTCCAACAAGTGCATGGCATTGATTATGACGAGACCTTTGCTCCAATAGCAAAGATGGATTCCATATGCCTTACGCTTGCCATTGCAGCTGCCCAGCGGTGGGAAGTACATCAAATGGATGTGAAGAATGCCTTTCTTCATGGAGACCTATCTAAGGAGATCTACATGGAGCAGCCACACGGTTTCATTCAGGATTCATCTTTGGTCTGCAGACTGAAAGAATCTCTCTATAGCCTTAAGCAGGTCCCGAGAGCTTGGTACGCGAAGATGGATTCTTTTCTCTTATCACAAAACTTTGAAAGATGTAAGTCTGATCTGAATGTTTACATTTTTAGGACACATGATTCTCTTCTTATCTTAGTTTTGTATGTAGATGATCTCCTAATCACTGGCAGCTCGGCTTCAGCCATTGCTATAGTTAAGAGGGCCTTCCATGATAGGTTCTTGATGACGGACATGGGTCCATTACACTTCTTTCTTGGTCTTAAGATTAGCCAGAATGCCACAGGCATCAAATTTTCTCGGGCTAAGTATGCACGGGATCTCCTCAAGAGATTTCGCATGACTGACTGCAAGCCAACACCGACTCGTTTTCTATTTGGGGTCCACCTTGAGGATGGAGGTGACACTCCACTAGATGACAGCACTCTCTACCGACAGCTAGTGGGGAGCTTATTGTACCTCACCCACTCCAGACCAGATCTCTCATATGCAGTAGGGGCAGTTTCCAAATACATGCAGGAGCCGCATGAGCTACACTGGAATGCTGCCAAGCACATCCTCCAATATTTGCAGGGCACCATCACCTTCGAGATTCACTATGTAGTAGGAACTGCATTGAATCTCCTTGGCTTCACAGATTCTGATTGTGCGGGAGATAACATTGATTGCAAGTCCACCTCTGGATATTCACTCAGTCTAGGATCTGGCCCTATGTGTTGGTCGAGCAAGAAGCAGGCTGCTATTGCTCTCTCTTCAGCTGAGGCTAAGTACAGAGGAGTAGTCAACATCACCATTCAGGCTCTATGGCTACAACACTTCCTCACTGAGTTGGGTGTCTAGTTCCACCAGCCCATTGTCATCGATGTGACAACCAAAGCACTCTCAAATTTTCCAAGGATCCAGTACAGCGGCAGCAGACGCAGCACATAGAGATCCATATGCACTACATTAGAGACTTAGTACATGATCTGGTCATTGATTTGCAGTTTTCTCCCTCAGCAGAATACACTACAGACACCTTCACCATGACATTCACTGAGCAGAAGTTTTGCTCTCTACGTGATCATCTTGGAGTGAAGGACACAGTTGCTTAGCAACTGTGTCTTCTTACTCTTTTCTTTTGATTACATTGTATTTTGAGGGGGGGTTTTTCCCACGAGGTTTTCCCTCTTTCCTCAATTTTAGTACAAGTTGCACTGTATTTTTGGTGACCTTTGGCCTTAGTTGCCGGGGCCCATTTTCTATTTTTCTCCATAGTGGTGTTCAGGGGGGGTGTTGGAACTACTACACACCTACATGCGGACTCTTAGTTAGAGCATGCGACTACATGCAACTAGTACACATCTACATGCAGACTCTTAGTTAGAGCATGGGACTGCATGCAAGATTCCTTTTGTATGATTTACTCCTTGATTTGCTCCTTCTTTAACTCCGCAACTCGCTAGTTATCTTCGGAACTTGTTGTAGGTGTTGAGTCTTCTCATTGATCACCACTATGGTGCATTACCTTGGGATCTTCACCCAATAATGCTATATCATGAGCATTGTAACCTATTTTCTAAAGAATCATTCTTTTCTTCTTTCAATTTTCTTTTAGTGTTTTTTCTCTGCAAAGCTATGTGTTCAACCTTTACTAGCTAGATTCATCTGCGTAGGTTTTCTAATACATTTACAAAATGGGGATCCATCAAATTCAAAATTTTGCACTCAAATTTTCAATTTGAAATTCCGGCGCCAACGTATTTGAAATCCATGGTGCAGATTTAGCATTGAATGCATTTAAGTTCATGTCTTATCCACCACTTTTCAAGGACTCAGAGCTGTGGATGCACTCTAAATGAGGAGAGTTGTCAAGTTGCAAAAATATTGAAAGTATCAATGGAACCGACAACGGAGATGGATGACCACCACTGGCCACATCAACCAGCTTGAGCAACACACCCCGTTCCTCCAAGTTTGTGCCATTGAATGTCATCATCAATGAAGTCTTTGTCAGAACTAGGTTTTGGTAAGTACTAATATGCAACTATCGAACTCGACGTTTATATCATGCATGATTTCTTGACACTAGCCCACTCCATGAAGAAAAAATGTTTCTGCAACACGTATCATATAGATTTTTGTTTGAATATCATTCGAATTATCATAAGGAGTTAAGGATTACCTATCATCATGTTCCGGTTTCAAGGGAATCCATGTGACAAATTCAGTTGCAGTGAAAGATAACAGAATCCCTACTGTAAAAACTCATGGAATGCACTACCAAGTGAGATAGTTGAACTCTGTCTGTGTAAGGTGAAGCATAACTTTGCTTCAATGTAGTTTAACATTTTCCGGCTAAGTTGATGTATGAATTTTTCTTTGATGTGTAATCGCTATGCCTAGTATTGTATCTTATGTATAAAACAAGCGCTGAGACTGCGGTAGTCCCTGCCGTGCAAGTGAAAGGAGAAATTGGATAAACTGGGGCAGTAATAATGCATTGCTTGCAGCGGTAGTCCCTCGGCCAAATTCTGCTGGCAGAAAGCTAAATAGTTAAAAATTGTCAAGTTTCTTCTATAAAATGTCGTAATCATCCTTAAAAGTAAATTAACTTATTGATTCTACTTGTAAGCAGAATAGTTAAAAATTGCCAACTTTTTTTTTTTATAAAAGGTCGTAATCATCCTCAAAGTAAATTAACTTATGGAATTTTCCTAGAAACATATATACATATATAAACACAAGAACTAAAAGTCAAGTCGAATGCCAAATAATTAATTTATTTGTCAATGAACTATCTTGTTGCGTTTTAAACGAGTATCTCCACTATATCCCTTGAATAAATAAATTTGCAAAAGAGAATGGAGACGGGCACTACTGCTTCCAATATAATATTGGATTCATACATATGTATAATATAAGATATGCGGCAATCGCTAATTGCGTTCAACTTGTCGATGAAAATTCTCATAGTTTTCTGCTGTGCATTATGGATTTTCCCTTTGAAAACCTGTTCTAATCACTGTAACAAAAAAACAAACAGCTTCGCTAACACTTTACCCTGTGTTTGTATTTCTTAAATACCATGTCAGTGTTCATAGAAATATTTGATTTCGATGATTTAAACACTACGAAGCTAAAGTGTTAGGATTATTTTATTTTTCAATGGAAGACAATTTGTTGTGTTCATCCTTTCGTAATTGTATTTTTCCAAATAAACTTTAATGGATTATAAGGACTATTCTGATGGTAGCCTCCACTACTATTAGAATGCTGGAATGTGAGTAAATGGGTTAGCTAAATTGTCTACCACTAAATATTTTAATGGTCAAATACAAAAGAATTTCCCTAATTTGTACTAAACATTTTAATCGTCAAATACAACTGAAGCATTTCCCTGATTGTCCCCTTCGCATCATCCCAAAACCGTCAAATTAAGAGGTTGAAACTGTTTACAGTTCAAAATTTGTAATTCTGATTGCTCCCAAATTCCCACTATGATTGAAGGCTCTTCCAAGCTCTTGATTTTCATTTTAATGTAACTTTTGACACTCGGGTCTATCTTTCTAGAAGCTCAGCCAATTGTGGTCACATTTACTTGGTCGTTCCAAAGCGAGTAAGATGGATAATGAACTTACTCACTACCATTCTATGCTTCTCAGTCTGTGTACTCTCAAAGATTCACCTAACAGAATGTGAGGTTATTGGTTAGAGCTCATGCATTAACTATAGTGGCCACACGTTATTATAGATTCATGGATCGAAATGTGTTTGTAGATTGCTCTTTCAAATCTTTGACATTCGACATTATTAAAACTATCACTATCATCACACAAGCGGTTCTAGACTGTTCCCATAAATACCTTCTCTATAAATTGCTCTTGAGATTTGTCCATTATATATCAATGTGTATATTGTAATTGTTTTCGTAAGTATTGAGGAAAACGTTGCTAGTCTTATCAATCTATCTTGAAGTAGAAGCATGGCACCATATAGGAATTCCTCAATAATATGCTCATTAGAATTGAATCAAAATTAGCCATCAATTTGTTGGAGGTAATGCTTCCATGTCTTCCAAGTTGTAGTGAGTTGTATTGTGTCGGTTCCCATGTTAATAGGTGTACTAGCTATTTTTAGTAATCTAGATCCACCATTCTCAGATCTAGAAAGATCATGTATTCCTATATATGTAATGTGCGCGAGATCAATAACACAATAACACATATGGAGTTTGGTGTTGTGTTTAAAGGATCTCTTTTCTTTCTCTCTATTTTCTAGTGTGGTATCAGAGCTAGATCTTGCTTGATCCCTCATGTGAAAGCCATGAAGATGACATATCCTTGAATATTATTTTTTTATGAATAAAATATAATAGGAAATTGTGTTGTGTGAGTAAATTATATTATTTTTCATTTATATATATGTTCAAAGTAAGTTTGAGTGAGATTGATAGCGTGGTAGTGGTTAGTTTTGTAGATCTGTATGTTGAATGCTTATTGAAGTATTGAGCTGATCCATTGTGAGTTTTCAAAGAAAAAATATTCTGTTAAAGATTTTGTATGCCACTGCAAACAATTCGATATCTAAAGGGATTTGTTGTTATGCTGCTTCTGTTGCAATGTGATTGCGTTTGCAACAAATGGGTGGCTTTGCTCATTCGATGCCAAATTGTGATCTCAGGTCAGATGTGCGAAATGATGAAGATAAGACCTGACGACATAACACTAATTCCTGCAGAACCCAGATTTGTGATGGAACTGTGGGAAAGTGCATTGATAAGGGTGAAGTTGAGGAGTTCATGATGAATTACGCTGAAGTATCACTTCTCCCCTGTGAAGTCTTCAATGTGCAAATATCGACAACCATGATAGAAAATATTGAAATCATTCTTCAATGAGAAGTGAATGAGGCGTGGAGAAGATCTGGTGTATCAATAATGGTCAATTCATTTACATGGAGGTTTGATCTCGTTGGAGGGCGTAAATCGGAGTGGGTGTCAGAGTGAATGGAATAATTAAACATTGTATTCACTTTATGGTGCATTCATTTACTTTAAAGGTTTGATTTTATTAAAGGAATCCAATCTGTAAGTGTTATTGGGAAATCTAGTGTCTATTCAGAGCTGCTAGTCCCACTAAGAGGGGTAGCTATCTTAGAAACAAACATATTAAAGTCACTTGTTTTTCCTTTACAAGAGAGAGATGAGAAAGAAGCAGAGAGTACCAACCTCAGTCTTCTGCTTGGCTCCTTGCTTGTTTCCTTTCCCCTTTGACAGAATCTCGCCACGGCTTCCTTACTTGTCAAGCTTCAAAGAACACCTATAGATTCACAGCAACATAATACCATCAAAGCATAGAGATCTTTCACTGTAAACAATATAGGATCAGATACATATTGACCATACAAATGCATATAACAAACACAGTATTCAGAGATACACAAGAATATGGAGGAAAACTCAAATAGCTATATTAGTAAAAGTCATAGAAGAGAGGATTACAACCACTTGGTCTAACCCAATGCCATCCTCCCAGGAAGATCACCCAAGAATGTCATCAAAGAAAAACCAGCAGCACCTCTTTGAAAATTACCAAATTCCAACCTTTGGATCTCTTGGATGAGAGATCCATTTATAGATATTTGTAGGGGGGTGAGTCAGCTTCTTGGATTTTGATTAGTGTCATCTCTCTGATAGTTCTTGGTTCCACTTGGAGATTTTATATCTCTTACTCATCCCAGGGTGAACTCAGAGAGGTAAGTGTCAAATGAACAGTTTCTAGAAGATTCTCTGGGTTTCCACCTAGCAAACTACTTGTGCCATTAGTCTGCTCTCACTCATCGCACCCTATAGAAGGGATTTCCAGTATGCATCGCACTTTTTGCATTGTGCAGTCTATATGGTCCTGCTTTGACCAGTTCTGAGTAGGTTTTCATGGAGAACTTCTGGGAGATGATGTAATCAACTGACCTTGTTCCTTTACAGTATGAAACAACACTTTTAGGGACTTAGAAGCCCTTGGTTTATGGACATATGTGATTGGGGTTGCAGTGCCCAAATATGTCTATAACAGTTGCCCCCTAAAGCATGAGGTCGTAAATCTTTTGATGTCGGGAGAAATGCTTTATAATGAGGATCCGAGGTTTTTCGCACTGGAAAGTGACCTGTAATAAGATACAATACAATACATTATCTTCATAATATTTTCATGATCTAGCTGAGGCAGGCATTTCCATGGTCAACTTGATAAATTCATTTTCATGTACATAGGACAGACAATCGTCTGTGTGTAGATTGATGATTATGGTAGAGCCATCATCCCTTAGTTTGGATGATTATCTGTGCAGCAATGATGTACATTTGATGTCTTTATTTTCCTGATTATATCGCAGCTCGGATGGATGAAACTAGATCCGGGGTCTTCAAAACTCGTTCAATCTTCGCCTGAGGTACAAATCGATCCATGTGAAAAGATGTTCTGATGTCGAACATGGAAAGACATCACCTAATTACCAGTCAATGATGGAAACTGTTAACAGGCGCGAGAGGAATCACCGATGATGATGATGACCCTCAAGGTACTGCAGTATAATTCACATGTTGTGAATACATGAGCTGATGTCGAACACCATGCAAAATATTTCGGTCGAAGGCCATTAGTGTAAACCTGTCACTGGACGTGAGAAACTTTCCATTGAGGCATGCAAGCTTCAAAGTACTGGAAGGGTTGTCCCAGGTTGGCTTCTTGGATAATGAGCTGATGTCAACAAGAAGTGACCCATCGTAGGAGGGCATTAATGGATCCCACATCTACAACACAGAATAGAGCAAATGATTTTGTAGAGGTGAAAATGATCTGGTGATACAAACTTCATGGTGGCGGTCATGAAAGAATGAAGTGTGAAGGTATTGTAGCGAATGAGACACAAGCTAGGTAGGTGAATTCTCTGAGCGACTTCTCTTGAAAACATCGGCGACAATGAAATGGACCGGTAGCATTAACCCCAAACGTGGATGGTACGGTGGACCAATGGTGATATGACCGGTGAATGGAATAACCCAACTCGACTCAATCATGGTGATGGAGTGAAAGTGTCATGTTCAAGAGCGACCTGCTACCAATAAAGTTTCTTCAAGTTTTCTTCCCAATTTTCCCCAGTCATTTCTGACCAGTACCTCTTTATTTTTGTCAATCTTGAGGAGGATAACGTATGCTTGTTCTATAATTTTCCCTTCAGGAAAACCTGTCACTATGTTTTAATGAGCCTAGCAACAATGAAACTCACTCTTGTCTGAATGGACAAGTTTGTCGCTATTGTTTTAACGAGTTTAACAACAAGGATAACTCGACCCTTTTCAATTTTAGAGAGTCTGAAAAGAGATGGAAAGAAGACTCCAATATTCCTTTTTCGTAATATAATCCCTTAAGTCTAAAAATGTATAAAAAATGTGAAAGGGATGACTTTTCGATAGTTTTAATGAGCCGAACAAGACAAACGCTCAATCTTTTTATGTAATAATCTCTCAGGTCCAAAAAGATTAAAATCTATAGGAGGGATAGCACTTCCAATCACTTTTAATGAGCTGGAGAGGCCAATCGCTCGACAATCTTTTCATATTTTACGAGTCAGATGAAAAGAGCTTAAAGGAGACTCATTTTTTGAGGAACGAGTGATGTTTTCAGATAGCATTTTGTTCCAGGTAAGGTTTGGAACTTTCCAATCACGGCAATGTGAAAAAGTGGCTAATAGGATCACTCGTCGCAGCTGTTCCTCAAAAGGGGTAAACAATCAAATGGAGGTGAATGATCGGCAACAATAGAGTGGAGGTGATGGTAAGAACATGACCAAGGCTCAAAAGCTGATGATAATGCATTCATGATGGTTATTTACCGGAGGTGGGTTCATTTTTTAATGAGCTCAAACTTTAGTGGAACATATGCTCATTGCTAGGTTTAATTTTTAACGAGCTTGAACTTCGCGTAAAACTGCTCGTGCCAGTTGTATGATAAGGATGTCTCATCGATAGGTTCATTTTTTAGGGAGCTTGCACCATTCAAAATTATGCTTTGACTCCTTTTATTATGTAAGCTAAGAACAACCAATCCTACGAGTTTAAAGGGTTAAGAACCTACAAACTAAGAAAATAAATGGTTGTTTTTCACTTTCACGCAAAAAGGTTTGCATGCCCCTAGGTATAGCGAAGTAGAGTTTCCCAAGTTACCCCTCAATTTGTAGACAAAACACGTGTTCTATCGGGAAAGGCCTACCTTCTCTAGGCTACCCCTCAATTTGCAGAAAAAACATTTGTTCTATCAGGAAAGGCCTACCTTCTAACAGAGGTACCTTATTCCGATCCAATCCCATTTTCTTAAACGGACGGGTGTGTCAGACCAGTCATATATCCTCTGCGAAAACCTACCCTATACCTGAAGCTTTCCTGCCAAAGCAGGCCATGGTGCATGCCCCTTGGGTTTTAGTCTTGACCAACGAATCACTCGCCCTCATCAAGTGGATGGACTAGAGATTGATGAGACATTCTTTGTGCAAAAAGATCTGTTAGGGATGGCATTTGACTATTAGCTATGTGTGAACTGGGGAATGAATGTTGGTCTACGAGCTGGACCACTCTGCCTTCATGCGAAAAACACATTACTTGAAAGACTAAGGAGATGATGGCTCCCATGCTATAAATGTAGTTGCGCCCAAGGAGTAGATTGTAATCTAAAGGTCCTTGGACTACCATCACGTTCATATAAACGACTTTCCTTCTCAAAGTCATAGGAAAACTTGGAAGGATCCCTAACAACCGACGGGTTCCTTTATCGAAGCCTGTGAAATATTACATCTCAGGAAAAAGCAATGGTGAACCAAGCGCTTTACAAGCAGTTGAGGAAAGGAGACTCACGAAAGCCCCTTCATCTATGATGGTACCAACCATGACCATTTTGTAAGTTTGCACTATGATTCCAAATGGTGCATTAGATGGTAAACGGGGTCTGCCTAGTAGATTCCAATCGAAGGAAACAACTAGGTTGCTTGGAGGTGGGACTGAATAAACGGCCAAATACAACTCCGATGAATTTCCTTCCTGTGGTAAAGGAATGGGAAGATTACCCGCATTTTCATCGAAGTCTGTGTTTATGAAAATAATTTGAATGGTGTCGTTCTCATTCTCTTCAGTGATTGTATCATCTGAAGGTAAATCTTCTGAAGTCAAGATGGGGTCAGCTGCCGTCTCAGCCTGTTGACTTTGGTCTGATGTGGACTTAGAGGGTTTGTCTTCAATGATAGGCGCTTCGACTGACTCCAAAGGTGGGTCAGTCAGATTTTCAACTAGCAATGGATTCGGCAAGAGTTTCTTGTACCCAGGAGGGAGTCCCTGTGGTGAAACATGATGATTATCCAAGACTCTTTCAGCTTTGTCCAGGAAGGGACAACGGTGGAGGGCATGATCACCTTCACACATTTTGCAGGGAAATTTAGATTTTCCTTTTTGTCCAGTGACTTCGCTTATGCTAGTTGACGATGTACTTTCAACATGATCGTCAGAGGTTGACGACACCAAATTGTGCAAGCAGGGAGACCAGTCCCTTAGGATCCGTGGGATGCAAGGACAATCTCGGTTTATAGTGGTCTCCTTTGCAGGTGACACATGGAGATTTAGGTTTGGACGATGCAGTGTGTGGATTTTCGCTAGACGATGCGCACTCGCTCCTTTTTGCCATTGGCTCCTTCTTCTTCTTCTCCTTCCATTTCTTCTTGTTCTCAGTTACTTGGTTTTTAGTTTTACTATCTTTACTAAGCGAAGAGGAAGAAGGAGAGGGAGAGATAAACAAAGTAAAAGTTTGGGGGGAGACTCTGGTATCATCTAGTTGCTGATTCGATTGTTAAGGAATTACAGTGCTTTGAACGACAAAGGTCGAGAAAAGCCATACCAGTAGGCCAATTGTCATTCCTAGAAGGACCAATGTGGCCATATGAGGTGCACCAACATCTCCCCAAGAGGAGAAAGGACTAGGACTTCCTCCAAGGGGAAATTGTTGGGTCCCTATAATACTAGTGATTACCCCATTACTATTGAAGTTATACCCCTTATTTATATTGTTGTGTCCCTATTACCCCCATATTGTTATTTCTGTGCCCCATAGAATCCCTCTATTGTTATTTTTGTGGCTTTATATTATTATTGTTAGGTCGGCTGGATTATATTGTGACTCCTTAGACTCCTATATATAGAAAGGAGGTTTTGTCATTTGTATCATCCAAGAATTGTTCATTTATGTAATGTAAAGGAGGTTGCCCCCTCGAAGAGGCTGAATTCTAAGGCGTTGATCTCTCTTTTCTATCTTTTCTTGAGCTGGTTTCATAATATTTGGTATCAGAGCTTTGGATTCTAGGGTTTCGCTGGTCCAAACAGGTTATCGTGGCATTTTCGCTATAACTTTTTTTCTGTGACGTTGCAGAAGTCACAAAAAAAACCCATTTTAGAAGAAACCGCACTAAACCTTGGGTCCAAATTTCAGAGCATTTTGTACAATATTTGCAGAGTAATTATCTGAGGAAGTTGGTCTCTTTGCAGACTCCTGAATTACATTCAAAACAGGTGACCTAGGGAAAATCGTCATAACTTTTTCTCTGGGGATCGGATTGAAATTTCGTAAGAAGTTACAGAAAGAGGACAGACTGTAGTTTCTTGTATGTGTGTTTCAGATTCAAATTTTGAAATAGTGACTCGTGGCACGTCGTACAAGTTCGCTCTACTGAACCAGTCTAAAAGCAAGTCACTGTGGGAGATTTCACATAACTCTTCCTTGAAGAATCCAATTTGGCTCAGACTTGTGGCATTGGAAAGAGGACGCAGAAGGATACTATAGGTAGCAATTTCAGAACTATATGATTTGAAATTATAGAGATACATTAGATTCAATATCAGGCTTCTATAAAGTGAAAAAAGGTGTGTAGTTTTTTTTTTAATTTTTGTGTAAGCTTGGTTTAACGGAATTCAAAGGGCATAGTAAAGCATTATTATTGGTAACTGATGCCCCGAGGAAAAAATTGCAAACACCTAGTAAGGAACCTGAAAGCTCTAGCATGACTCATGAAGAAGAGGAAGAAATGCTACATGATATATCAAAATTACAAGAACAAGTGGAACAAATGTCACGCTCACAAAAGCTAACAGAAGCTAAGATAAGTGGCGTGCAATCTAAGATAAAGGGCATGGAAGCTAAGATGGATGATTCGAAGACAGATTTGAAGAGAGACATGGCAGATTTCAAGATAGATTTGAAGACAGACATGGAAGAATTGAGAAGTTGCTACAAGAAAGGGTCATTAATGGTGAAAAGGTAGTAAAGGAAACTCATGATGAGAACAAAAGAAATGTTAATCATGATTCCATAGATGCTAATGTTGGATCGAAGAATCACCATATTCCAAAAATTGATATGAGGAAGTTTGATGGCAAGGATCCTGCCACATGGATATTACAAATGGAGCAATTCTTCGATCTCAATAATGTGCAAAACGCACAAAAGGTACGTATGGCAACTGTATATTTGGAACCAAATCAGTTCGTATGGTATCAATGGCTTTGTTCTCGTAAACAAATTTATCACTTGGGCAACTTTTACGGAAGAATTGATAGCACATTATGAAGATACAAAAAGCAACACTTTTTTTAGCCAATTGATAAGTCTCAAATAAAAGGGTTCAGTAATGGAGCACATTGAGGAGTTCCAAAAATTGAACATAAGGGTAAAAGATATTCCAGAGGAGCATAGGATTGATGTGTTCATAGGGTCTTTAAAGGATAATATCCAACATGATGTTCGCCTTTGGGAACCTGATTCATTAGAGAAGGCATTCAAGTTAGCAAGAAAAATGGAAAGCAAAATTATGGCAACCAGGAAGCATACCACTCACAACTATAAAGACGGAAGTGTTGTTGCCCCTAGTCTTCCACAACCTATAAGGTTGACACCACAACAATTGGAAGAAAAAAGAGCAAAAGGGATTTGTTACAGTTGTGATAGCAAATACACTAAAGGTCATAAGTGTGCTGAGAGGAAATTATTCTACATAGATTGTGAAGAGGAAGAAGAAAAGGAGCAAGAAAGGTCAAAAGAAGAAGATATACTCCAGGAACAAAGCCTAGATGAAGAACAAATAAATCCAACCATATCTTGTAATGCATTGGCGGGAATTACCACTCCTCAAACCATTAAGATAGAAGGACAAATCAAGAAGAAAAAGGTAATAGTGTTGATTGATTCAGGAAGCACCCACAATTTTATTCATTGTAGGGTAGCAAAAGAATTGAATTTCTTCCTATATCTAGCACCAGAGTGTCAAGTGATGATTGCAAATGGAGGAACAATAAATTGCTCTGGAAAGTGCCATAATATCAAGCTATCCATGGGAGAATATGTATTGACTAGCCCAATGCTTTCCATTCCAATGGGAGGTGTTGATGTTGTACTAGGAGTCCAATGGTTACAATCCTTGGGTACAATAGCTTTTAATTTTCAAGAACTTTTCATCAAATTTTCTACGGAAGGAAAGGAAGTTGAATTAAGGGGTATTGCAGGGAAACCAGGAAAGATAATCAGCTCTAATGGCATGACAAAGCTTCTAAAAAAGGAGCAAAAAGGTGTAATTGCACAATTATGTTCACTAGATGTTTCCACATTGGAATCATCTATTTCTCCAGATCTCCAAAAAGTCCTGGACAATCATTCCAAGGTATTTGAGACTCCAAAAGGTCTCCCACCTATGCGTGATCATGATCATGCTATTCATCTGATTCCAGGAAGTGTTCCTCCAAACATCAGGCCGTACAGATATCCCTATGTCCAAAAAAGTGAAATTGAACGTATGGTTGTAGAAATGCTAGAGGCTGGTATAATTCAACCGAGTCAAAGTTCTTTCTCAGCTCCAGTAGTATTGGTGCACAAGAAGGATGGATCATGGCGCATGTGTCTGGATTATAGGGAGCTCAACAAGCTCACTATTAAAGATAAGTTCCCCATTCCTGTTATTGATTAATTACTGGATGAATTGCATGGATCAATTTACTTCACCAAGTTGGATCTTCATTCGGGATATCATCAAATCAGAATGAAGATTGAAGACATTCCGAAAACGACATTTAGAACTCATGAGGGTCATTATGAATTTTTGGTCATGCCTTTTGGCCTTACCAATGCACCTTCAACATTTCAAGGTTTGATGAATTCAATTTTCAAACCATTCCTTAGAAAATTTGTGTTAGTATTTTTTGATGATATACTAATCTATAGCAAGTCTTGGAAGGATCATGTTGAACATGTTGACAGGGTGTTACAACTATTGGAGGAGAAACAATTATATGCAAAAAGATCCAAATGTTTCTTTGGAGTCCAGGAGGTGGAATATTTGGGTCATATTGTATCTCATGGAGGAGTTAAGGTAGACCCTAGCAAAATTAAAGCCATTAAGGAATGGAAAATCCCCACATCCATAAAGCATCTGCGAGGATTTCTTGGGTTGACAGGGTATTATCGCAAGTTTGTTAAGAATTATGGGAGAATAGCAGCACCTCTAACAACATTATTGAAGAAAGATTCATTTTCATGGACTCTGGAAGCAACAAAGGCCTTTGAACATCTTAAAGAGGCAATGTGCCAAGCACCAGTCTTAGCTACACCGGACTTCACAAAAACCTTTATTGTCGAATGTGATGCTTCAGGAAATGGAATTGGTGCTGTTCTAATGCAAGATGAAAGACCCATTTCTTTTGAAATTTGTCCAATCAAGGGAAAGTTTTTAAGCAAAGCTATTTATGAGAAGGAAATGTTGGCAATACTCCATGCACTTAAGAAATGGCGACCCTACCTAATGGGAAGACACTTCAAGGTAAAAACGGATCATGATAGCCTTAAATACTTTTTAGAACAAAGATTATCCTCTGAAGAGCAACAAAAGTGGGTCACAAAGATGTTGGGTTATGACTTTGAAATCATCTACAAAAAAGGGAAGAAAAATGTGGTGGCAGATGCACTCTCAAGAAAGGATGAGGATGTGGAAGCATTGTTGTGTGCCATTTCTATTATCCAACCAGATTGGATAAACGAAGCAAGGGAGGAATGGAAGAATGACGAAGAAGTGTGGGCACTTATTCGAAAGCTACAACAAGATTCCAGTACTTCTGATACATTTAGCTAGCAAAATGATTCGTTATGGTACAAAGATCGTTTATACCTCTGTAAGAATTCCCAGCTAAAACAAAAGATTCTTATGGAATTGCACACTTCTCCCTTAGGAGGGCACTCAGGATTTTTAAAAACTTACCACAGGGTTAAGAAGGAATTTTTTTGGGATGGCCTTAAATCAGATATTCAAAAGTTTGTGGCGGAATGTTTGGTTTGCCAGCAAAATAAAGTTGAAACAATTAAGACACCGAGCCTATTACAACCTTTATCCATTCCAAGCCAACGTTGGGAGGAGGTTTCAATGGATTTTATCACAGGTTTACCCAAGTCTGAGGGAAAGAGTGTCATCATGGTGGTAGTTGACAGACTTACTAAGTATGCACACTTTTGTGCATTATCACATCCATTTAAAGCCAGTACAACTTCTACTGCATTTATGGAAACAGTTCAAAAGCTACATGGAAACCCAAAGATTATTGTAAGTGACAGAGATACCATTTTCACTGAAAATTTTTGGACAGAATTATTTTCTTGTCTTGGTACTCAGTTAGCTCATAGCTCATCTTATCATCCTCAATCTGATGGGAAAACTGAGATAGTAAACAAATGTTTGGAAGGATATCTTCGTTGCTTTGTATCTGATAAACAGACACAATGGGTTAAATGGTTGCCTCTGGCTGAATGGTGGTATAACACTTCCTTCCATACAGCAACAAAAATGACCCCATTTATGGAACTTTATGGGTATCAACCACCATCCATCACATCATATTTAAGAGAAAATTCTAAGGTTCAGGCAGTGGAACATCACATCAAACATCAACAACAAGTCCTCCAACTCTTAAAGGATAACCTCGTGTTGGCACAAAATAGAATGAAACAACAGGCAGATCAACATCGCAGTGAAAGAAGTTTTGATGTAGGTGATTGGGTATTCCTACGGCTACAATCATATAAGCAAATGTCCCTAAAGCAAGCTAAGAAGGATAATAAATTATCACCAAAGTATTATGGTCCGTACAAGGTGTTGCAAAAGATTGGTACTATGGCATACAAATTGGAGCTTCCTGCAGCTTCTCGATTGCACCCAGTTTTCCATGTTTCATGTTTAAAGAAGGTTATAGGTGACAAGCTCCCAATTCAAACAATATTGCCAGAACTTGATGAGGAAGGAAAAATTATATTGGAATCGGAAGCAGTCACAGAAACAAGAACTCGACAGCTACGAAATCGATCAATTTCAGAGTATCTTATCAAGTGGAAGAACTTATCCGCTGAAGATTCCACATGGGAGGATGAGAATTTTATGCAAAAGTATCCAGAACTACTCAAGCATTGAGGACAACACTTTTTTGAAGGATAGGGGCATGTTGGGTCCCTATAATACTAGTGATTACCCCATTACTATTGTAGTTATACCCCTTATTTATATTTTTGTGCCCCTATTACCCCCATATTGTTATTTCTGTGCCCCATAGAATCCCTCTATTGTTATTTTTGTGGCTTTATATTATTATTGTTAGGTCGGCTGGATTATATTGTGACTCCTTAGACTCCTATATATAAAAAGGAGGTTTTGTCATTTGTATCATCCAAGAATTGTTCATTTATGTAATGTAAAGGAGGTTGCCCCCTCGAAGAGGCTGAATTCTAAGGCGTTGATCTCTCTTTTCTATCTTTTCTTGAGCTGGTTCATAACATAAATCCTTGGTTGGTGGACTCCATTTTCTCAACCTAAGACCAACGAGGGAATAGTGACGTTATTCCGCTTAAAATAAATTTTAGACGCTTTGACACAACTTGCTTTTTCACTTTTTAAGAGTCCAGAAAAAGTTAAGATGACTCTAGTCACCTTCAATTTTTAATGAGCCTGGAGTGAAAAGTGCTCAGATGGACCTTTTCCTTTAAGGAGTCTGAAAAGGAGTGAAAGAGACTGCTCTAAAAATCTAGACAGAGAGATTGCCAAACCAATCGCAAAACTGTAGAATACTTTTAATGGTACGGTAGTCAATCTTCCCGAATTCTGTGTTCAGTGCATTGCAATCGATAGGGCAGCAGACACGGCTTCCTAAGGATAAGGGATATAGCGTATTGTGGTCTTCCAATATATACTCAACAGTACGTGGGAGCACAAGTCTGTACTGACACTTATCGTTTCAAAGAGGAGGGATCACCCAACCTATGATGAAAACAACAGTTACCAGGCTTTATGACGCCGGAATACGTCTCTAGCCTAGACTTCTAGATGTTGTGCATTAGGTTCCAAACCGTTTTTATGTTCATTATTATTTTACAGTTGATCTTTCTTAAGAAGTTTGCCTTTAAGGTTGAAAGCGTGATGTAGATATACAATTCCTAAAATGCAATCTAAGATGATAAACAATCATTTAATCTTCTTTTTGCAATGAAAAACCTAGCTAATAAGAAAAGAGAAATGAAATCCTTTCAACATAGAGTGGAGAGCACACACTAGATGCACTATCCTAAATCAAAATCAACAAGCAGTCTAAATGCAAATGCACATGCATGTATTTGTTTCCGCTTTCTTAATGTGTGAATGACAGAAAGAATGTTAAGTACAAATCTGGATTATTTCTTCTTTCAAAGTGACTGGTCTAACGATTTTCTTTTCAAAAAATGACAGGAAGGCAAGACGACACTTTGCGATTTTGAATTTAAAACTGCTTTCGACACTTGAAATACTTATAAATTCAGATCATATACAAGAGTAACAGTGTAATCGACTATCAAAAATAGAAGTATTCTTTTCTTTGACTGAAAAGGACACTTGCGACACTTCCAAATAAAAAGACGATAGTTCGATTAAGCTACTATTTTGTAAAAGAGAACTATAAATGGCGCACAATACATAAAAACATTCACAATTCTTTGTACAATAGAGGTTGGATGATGCAAAGAAGGGAGTTTCAACAACGGTATACTAATCACAGATAGCAAAACTCCTAAATAAAACTGAAGACAGTGAAGAAAAAACAAAAATTTGGAGGCAGATCTAGTTTTGTCTGATCATCACACCTGCAACACAGGGAAACATGGATGCATCCCACCTACTACACACGGGAGGTGCGATGCATCTAGATTGCCTAAAGGAGAGGGTGCGATGGTCAAGGAACGAGACTTTAGCTTGGTTTTTTGTCACAGTTTGCAGTTTAGTTCAGGGATTTAGGCCAAGAAAATGATAGTCAGTAACTACAAAGTATAGGGCTGATCTAATGAGGTTACTCAAGCTACCTCTAGGGAACTTAGGATGTTTGCAAGTCAATTGTTCAGTTCATAAACAAACCTGGAGATTGACTGAAGCAGCGTTGATCTACTTTGCACTTGCATAGCAAATGCAGTTTGAAGGCTAGCTGGCTTGACTTCAGGCTCCGTCTGTGGTTTATGAATTAAACAAATAGAGACAAGCAATCAAACTAATCGCTTCCCCAGTGGAGTCGCCATTTTGTTATAGGGAAATCTAGTGTCTATTTAGAGCCGCTAGTCTGACTAAGATGGGTAGCTATCTTAGAAACAAACAGATTAAAGTCACTTGTTTTTCCTTTACGAGAGAGAGATGAGAAAGAAGCAAAGAGTACCAACCTCAGTTTTCTGCTTAGCTCCTTGCTTGTTTCCTTTCCCCTTTGACAGAATCTCTCCACTGCTTCCTTACTTGTCCAACATCAAAGAGCACCTGTAGATTCACAACAGTATAATACCATCAAAGCATAGAGGTCTTTCACTGTAAACAATATCGGATCAGATATATATTGACCATACAAATGCATATAACAAACACAGTATTCAGAGATACACAAGAATATGGAGGAAAACTCAAATAGCTTTATTAGTAAAAGTTATGGAAGAGAGGATTAAAACCACTTGGTCTCACCTAGCGCCATCCTCCCAGCTTTAGAGCCCTCTCCACCTCGCACAAAGCAAGATCACCCAATAATGTCTTCAAAGAGAAACCAACAGCACCTCTTTGCAAACTACCAAATTCCAACCTTTGGATCTCTTGGATGAGGGATCCATTTATAGATATTTGCAGGGGGGTTAGTCAGCTTCTGGGATTTTGATTAGTGTCATCTCTCTAATATTTCTTGGTTCCACTTTGAGATTTTAGATCTCTTACTCATTTCTGGGCGAACTCAGAGAGGCAAGTGTCAAATGAACAGTTTCTAAAAGATTCTCTGGGTTTCCACCTAGCAAACTGCTTGTGCCATTTGTTTTCTCTCACTCATCGCACCCATAGAAGGGCTTTCAAGTATGCATCACACTTTTTGCATTGGGCAGTCTGTATGGTCCTGCTTTGAATAGTTTTGAGTAGATTTTCATGGAGAACTTCTAGGAGATGATGTAATGAGCTGACCTTGTTCCTTTAGGGTATGAAACAACACTTTTAGGGTCTTAGAAGTCCTTGGTTTATGGACTATGTTATTGGGGTTGCAGTGCCCAAATATGTCTATAACAGTAAGGGAAGACTAATATGTGCATGGTTTAAGGAGACATAAGGGATTAAAGTTTAAAATATTTTTTAAGGTAAATTTTTATGTGGTGAAAAAGTTTTTTATCGTGCATGAAATAAAGTTGTGATTAGTTGATGTGTACAAAAGAAAAAAGAAAAAAAAGTTCTTGCTAAAAATCAAATGATGCAGAACCACAAAGAACATGCAAATTATTCAACAGATTAATGTGACCCGTCGTGCTCCGGGAGCATTAGTCACAGGTAGTTCTTAATAAGGTCAAGCTGGTGTGGCCCGTTGTGCTCCGAGTACAAGTTATTTTGTAAGTTCAAGTTGTAGAATTGTATGGTGAAGATATTCTGTATCTAGAATGCTATCGTGGATAACTGATGAAGGTTGCGGAGGGTCGTGGATTCACAGATGGTGGAAGTTTCATAGGATGGTTCAGTATCGAGACTAACCTGTTGTGCTACAGGACGCTGAGAAGCGTTAGTTCTGCAAAGTTCATCAACGATGATAATAGGCAGTTACATTCTAAATGGAGGTAAGTGACAACTCAAAGATGTGATGGTGAAAGAGCCATGTTTGCAAGATTATGTGGGTGTTGATTATGACCATATCAGACAAATCTGAAAGAGATTTATTTATTGTTATAATATGGGTTTTTTATATTTTCTACATGAAGCATTAAGGGAGGGTGTTGGAAATAATGCTTCCATGTCTTCCAAGTTGTCATAAGTTGTATTATGTGAGTTACTAGGTTAATAGGTGTACTAGCTATTTTTAGTAATCTAGATCCACCATTCTCGAATTTAGAAACATCATGTATTCCTATATATGTAATGTCCATGAGGTCAATAAGACATACGGTGTTTGATGTTGTGTTTAATGGATCTCTTTGCTTTCTTTCTATTTTCTAATACAATTCACAGGGTCAAAGGATCGAAACACATTGTACCTGAAACACATTGTACCTACAGTGAAAGATAGAAACATAACATTGGATGGGAATTCTTCAACAATATGTTCATTAGAATTGAATCGAATCGGGCCATCAGAGCATGAGGTCGAAGAATCGAAATGCGCTAGACCTGCTGAGAATAATGGAAGCATGGCACCAGATGGGAATTCCTCAACAATATTTTCATTGGAAATGAATTCGAATGGGTCATCATTGCACTCGGTCGAAGGATCGAACCACGTTGCACCTATTGGAAAAAATGGAGCTTCCATGATCCGCAGGGTGTCTTTTGAGGGACCGGTCTGTAGAACAATATCTGATTTCTTCGTAGTCCTTCTAGCTGTTACCTGTAATATTAGTGTTTCATACTACTAAGTTTGAGGTTCATTATCCTCCCCGCTGTTACCTCCAATATTAGCGTTTCAGCTATGTTTCTTCATGTGTTACTACATGTGTTTCTTCATGTGTTATATATGCCCACACACGATCTTTCATATCTTTCTATGTAACGTGCCAAAACACTTAAATATGTGAAAGACACATAAATTTTAAATTTGTAAACTGATTCCATTTATTATTATTTTTAAATAAACGTATGACGTTATCTTCATGGAAAATTTAAAGGTCATAGTATACATTTCCTTGGAGTTCTAAAAAGAATTCGTGGCATTGACACCAACCCATCTAGTTCGATTAGTAGAGTGAAAAGCTCTTAACCAAGGTGGCATTACCTTTTTTTCATTTTATGTCTAGAGGCTCGCCAGTGTTACATTTTTAATTTGAAAAATATCTTTGTAAATTTCTTGTGATTGAACCTGTAGTGGGACTAATTTCATCAGGGGCACTCAGGGGTGGAATTTGATGGGCAAAATGCCTGTCATAAGTCATTTTGACCGTATCTTACGTTTAAAAATAAAAAAAAAACCGTTTTTTGCGATGGGTTCTGAAAGTTATAAAACGTATTTTTGAGGGTTCACTTTTTAACGAAAACTTCGTTACTACTCTCTCAAACCGCTAAAAACATGCATGGCAGCAGTTCTGGAATTTGATCACACGTATTTACTCGTAATATATTTTATTAATATGTGGTATTTGGAATTTGTGCCATAATATTTGTTTTTAGGGAAATAAATTAAGTTCATATTATTTAAAGTTATAGGTGAATATTTGATGATCAATAATTAAGTGTTGTAATATTTGGAATTTACATTAATATATTTGTTTTTATTTAAATAAATTAAGTTTATGTTATTTATATTTAAATAAATTAAGTTCATGTATTGTGTTGGTTTTATTAAAAATTCAGCTTTTAGGTTAATTCCATGTGATTATGATGGTGGAGAGGAATGTCAAAAATAGTTTTGGTCAATTTCAAAGTCTTTGAGATGGAAATTTATTTTTGGGAAGTTTTATTGGTTCATATTGGTGAAAGAAATCCATTTGTTTTTACTGAAATTGCAACATTTAAATTATCTAATAGAAATCCAAATTGAGAATATTGAAATAGGAGCAGAATGATTGCAATAACAATTAGTTGGGCGTGAGTAAAATAGATTTCTAGATATACCCATAATTTTTGTATCATGTCTTTGGAAGAATAACTCATAAGTGGAATCTGGATGATATGGGAATTGTGGATCCCATCTATGAGTAAAACAACCTTCATGATTTAACAAATCATTTAGTTATGGTTATGTTTTTTTCTTTTCTTATTATAAATCTGTGAGAAAAATTAACATAGTTGTGTGATTGAAAAGTATTTTTTTCATTAAAGCGTTATTAATGAAGGGTCAATTTTTTGTCAAAACATTATGATTGAAGGGCAAAATTTTAAACATAATGTTCCTTGATGGGTAACATAAAAACCCAAAACTCAAAAAAAAATTGTTTGACGAGTAATGAAGAATCCAAATTCCAACCCTAATGGCACTTTAATTAGGTTTCAGCATGACACAACTTGCACTCTTCGCACTTAGGCACACAATGGTCTCATTCGGTAATGATTTAAAATTTCGTAATGGAAAAAAAGTTGATCCTAAGTAATTGTTGTCGTTCATCGGATTCCAAAACTATATTACTGTGGGCCCCAAGTATCTCTAAATGAAGCATCCCACCCTCTCGATCCTAGGAAAGCTACTGCATGCAGTACACTTGCCTGGCTACTAGAGCTTCTCTACACGAAGCATCACATCCTCTTGATCCTAGGAAAGCTACTGCATGCAGTACACTTGCCTCGCCACTAGGAAAAGATATAGGTAAATCCAGATGCCCTTCAACAACATACTTTGGTGCTTATTCTATGGGCACTCTGCCTCCCATGCATTTTCTTATGGGTTTCACTTGGAGTGGGGTGGTTATGAGACTATGTGAAAAAATATTTGTATATGGTGAATAACATGCAACGCAATGATCTTCATCTCCGTGTTGAATTGTAGCAATGATTCCTCTTGTGAAGCTTCTCGGAAATAGGGGGTAATCACTGCACTGTTATTTGTGATCTCGATTTAAGATCCCGACTTAAACACCAGGTAAGATATCCAGCATGATCCGTAATTACTGTAGTGTTATTCTGATATGTTGTGATACCGACTTAAGATCCCAGACCTAGACATCTACTATATTTATGAATCTGGCATTAACAATGAACTTACATCCCAGAATTAGACTAAGTATTCTATATTTATGAATATAGCTTTAACCAAGGAACTAGTAGTAATTTCGAGTAACCTGACATTATATTTGTAAATCCTACTGTAGTAGTTCAACAATGGTATGGTGATTTATTTATAAGTAACATGGCCTTCTACTGGTACTAAGAAACTGGTTAATTAGACTTTCATAATGAGGCACTGTGCTTCGTAATTTATTGTGCATTCTCCTTTCAAATGACTAGTGATTTATACTAAGTGAACCTTAAAATGGTTTTGTAATTGTTTTGTCATTAACATAGCCTTATAGCATGCATTTGGCTATTTTCTGCAAAGTTGGCTATTTTCTACAAAATTGGTATTTATATATTGGTGTTAGACTGAGTAAACTCCTTCTGAACCACAGGGGCTACATTGAGTCTGGTGACCAATGATTTCAGGTCTCTCGTCGCTCTCCGTGTTGTATATTCCCTTCGTTGCTCCTCGTGTTGTAGAGTCCCTTCGCCTGAAGCATCCGCATGTATATGGCCATTACATCATTCAATTTGATCCTTTGTACTTTACGTCTAGTTTTTCTATACTTTACCTGCTCTTCTGAGTCTTGACAATAGTTTAGCTTATTGTAGGCTAACTTTCAGGGCACAAGTGACTTCCTTGCATTCAGGAAATGCCAAACAATTCTCAAACATTGGCTCTCTGGAAAATGGTAAGTACGCCAACATAAATCTTGGTTGAATTCTTTTTCAGAAAAGATGCAAAACTATAACAAACATAGATATAGCTAGTTCACCATATTATTTGTTTTGTTGTCTTAAATTTTGGATTTGATCACTAAAACAATAAGACCACAATGCCCAACACACAACTTATATCAAGGGATGCACAATTTACAGTGATGGGTTTTTAATTTTACAGTATTGGGTTTTTAATTTTATCAGATTTTTAATTTTATTGTTTACAGGGGTTGATACAAGTGCACCCAGTGGACAATTAGAAAAAAATTCATAAGCATTTGAATATTTTCAATCATTATGACCAATAAAGCTCACTAGGGAGTCTTCCATAACATATGGTCTATGCCATACTAGAATCGGTCTAGTCCATACCTGAATATGGACTCTATAATTATCATATCCTTTGTCATATGCTTGTATCAAACCTTAGTTTAACTAATAGAAATGTGAAATCATAAGAAGGGGCTAATTCAAAATCATAAAAAGCCGTTCTTCGCATAAAATTCTTAACATTCTTTGGACTCTATAATTATCATATGCTTTGTCATATGTTTGTATCAAACCTTAGTTTATCTATTAAAAATTTGAAATCATAAGAATGGGCTAATTCAAAATCATAAGAAGCCCTTCTTGGCATAAAATTGTTAACATATTTTTCCATAATAGAACTTATGAAACCTGATACCCAATAACAAAACCTATGATACAAAAAAACAGTGAGAAAAAATATTGATATCACGTAGTTTTTTATTTTGAATATAGAAGATAACTCAAACTTCTATTATATAAAAAAAAAAAAAACTATATTTGGAAATTTTCGTATCCCCTAATCTCATCTCAAATACCTCTCCTTTTAGTCTTTTGTGTTCTTTTAGATTAATGCTTCTGCCTATCTAGTTCAGATGAGTGGGTGAGAGTAACATACCTGAAATATGTACATGGAAATGGTAGAAAAAGTGAGTGAAATATCTACCTCGACATGGTAGAAAATTTGAGAAGTCAACATAGTTAGTGTTACTAATGCACTCTTGGAACTCCGTGACATAAGACAACATCAAGCACAACTCCAAATTCCGAAGGAAAAGAAAATACATGTAATATCTCCCACGCTGCTCCAAATTCAGAAAGAAAAGAAAATACAAGGAATGTCTGTTGTCACAATTCTAATGTAGGTAATATCTCTATCACGATTTTTATATCTATGCAAGAGAAAATTCACCATTCTAATGTCTATGGAAACAAAAACTATCATTCGAGACGAGCAATTTATATAATATGTACATGAAGATGAATGAATGTGAATAGGAGCGATTAAAGGAAAAAGCCACAGTTCCACCAGGACATGGACATGTGGAGGAAAGTTGAGGACATATGGAGGAGGGATGGTTTCCGAAAAAGTGTCAACTTGACATGGAGCATGAATTTGCATAAGGACAAATAAGGAATTTATGTTGGTGTACATGCACTTAGACTAGCTGTGTTGGTATACATGCACTTAGACTAGCTGTGTTGGTGTACATGCACCTAGATTAGCTCAAGTTAACTTATTGCTTGCATGTGGCACATGTACACATTAACATAAGATAAAGCACACTTAGCTTTAGTTAGCTTTAGTTATTGCATGTAGAACTAAGCTTAACTTAGTTGCTTTTATGTATTTATTCTAAAACTAATATTGTATAATCAATTCATTCTTTTCTCAATTCTTGCTCGCTTCCTTCCTTCTCTTGCAAGCTTGTTTATTGTTTTGCAGATCTAGATCTGTGTATCTCAAAAATCTTACATGGTATCAGAGCACAGGGATTTGTAATCAGTGCACAAGCAATTTTATTTGCAGGTTCAGAAGATTGAAGCAACAACAAAGAATGGAGTCTAAATTGGAGTTTCCACAATCGGCAATTCTCACTCCATATAATTATTTCGAATGGCAGCCAAAGATTCAACTTCATTTCAGAAGTAGAGGCTTATTTCAAATAACCATGGGAACGGAAGTTGAACCAACATCGACAATGGAGAAAACAAGATATTTCAATCTCATGGACGAGGCCTTCGGCATCCTATGTTTATCTATTTCTCAGGAACTGCTATTTCATGTTGAATCATGTTCAACTCCAAATGAAGTATGGAAAATTTTGGAAGAATTGTTTGGAAAACAGGATGAAATGCAAGGTCACATTCTTGAAAATGAGTTAAACTCATTAGATCCGAGAAACTTTCAGAACATTCAAGATTTTTTCACAAGGTATAAAGCCTTGTTGGTGCAGCTGAAAGGATGCGGGATCGACAAATCCAAGCAAGAAAAGCAGTTGATTCTTTCCATTTTATCAAAACTTGGTCCAGAGTATGTAGTATTCGTCTCTACATTCCACACAGTCAGATCTGCAACTGGTGCAGATTGGAAGATGCCCTCACTGGATTCTCTTATTCAGTCTTTGATGCATGAGCAAGATAAGCTCATCAAAATGGGCACACTTAAAAATTCCAAAGTGCATGCACTTACTGTGCATGCAAAAGGAAAGACAAATCCCAAACCCCCTGATGGATCATCTGGCTCAAAGGAAAGGAAAGGAACGAAAGGGCAATCAATGTGAAATTATTGCCACTGTGGTTTTCATCCTGAATCTTCATGCATGAAGAAGACTATAGATCTTATGGCGCAGACACTCCAGCAACACAATCTTGGAGACCACATTCCTGAGAATGCTAAGAAGAAGTATGGAGAAAAAGCACCAGATCCAAGAGGTAACGGGCATGCTTTGATTGCTCTTCATTCTGCACCACAAGAATGGATCATCGATTCAGGAGCTTCACATCATATGGCTTCTTCAAAGGAATCCTTTTCTTCTCTACATGCATACTCAGGTCCTCCCATTCTCATGGGGGATAATTCTGCAGTTGCAGCAACTGGACAAGGAAGAGTGCAATTCGAAGATGGAAGTTTTGAAAATGTCTTGCACATTCCAAGGCTTTCTGTGAATCTTCTCTCAGTGTATCAGATGGCACACACAGGCAGTGGAAGGAAAGTGGAATTTACCCCAGATTTCGTGAGCATTTATGACATGAAAACCAATTTGAAGATTGCATCTGGCAAGGTAAATGATCAATCTCGTCTGTATACATTTTCTGATTTTGTTCCTCAATCAGATTCCTGTGATGGAAATCGAGGTCAACAAGCAGTGAAGGGTTCTCTAGTTGTACCCTTCCCCCCAAATCCAATGAGGGTGAATGCCAAGGCTGCTCCACCTCTAAAGCCTTCCCATGATTGGAAAATATTTGGCCAAGAACTCAGCAAATCTACCGAAGCTGTTGTCACCAAAGTGGAAGACAGAGATCGTCATTATCAGCCCGTTTTCCGTCCACCTTACGCCCATGCTGCTTCCTATGTAACAAACGAACAGAAGATACCTTATTCAATTGTCAATCAGAATGGGTTGCAATCACTGAACTGGAGCCATATCAGCAATGGTGAGGCTGGGGAGATTTATAATACGCGTGATCTGATAAAGCCTAGCAGAATTTTGCCACTTGGTGTTGCCGGCCCTTCGCTTAATGCAGTAACTACTCGACCGTCCATTATGGAATCTGAGGAACACTCGGATGTGGAAGCCTCGGAGCGTGGGCCCGTGGTGGTTGAAGAGCGTAGACTAAGAAAAAGGGGAAGGAAACTAGCCAATGGAAGAGAAGAGCCCCTCAATCACATGGAATCAGAACGCCAAAGACGTGAGAAGCTTAACCAACGATTTTATGCATTGCGAGCAGTGGTGCCAAACATCTCAAAGATAGACAAAGCTTCATTATTAGGGGACGCAATTTCCTACATTCAAGAACTCCAGAGTAAAGTCAAGGATATTCGAACAGATGTTAGTCCATCGCTAACAGAGAGTGCAACTGCGGCTGCTGCATCCGCCTTGAGATTTGGCCCGGGCTCCCTGGAACGCGAATGGACGAGTTCTCGTAAGGCTATGAAGGATTCGGACATGGGACGGAGCAGCAGCAGCACATCAGATGGGAGCATAAAAGAATCAGCGGAACATTATACATCAAAATCTTTAATGTCGAAGCCGTGTTCTAGAATAGACGCAAGATTTAAAGAAACGGAACGAGCCAAGAAAAAATCGGTCTTCGCCAAAATCTCTGGTAAATCTCCATCGGCCATACGTCAATTAAACTCGAGGCTTCATCCCGCCTTTTTTCCTTCGGTTCCAGTGGAGTCACAGTGCATAAAAGATGATAAAGAAGGTGAGATCCATGCTCAGGCCATATCCGGGACAAGGAGTGCTCGGCCACTCTGGGATTCTAATGTGTCATCTTACACAGGCATCTTGTTTACCAGCCAGGATTCTCATCCGCCTCAAGGCATGGGCACTTTAGGTTCTCCAGCAATCCAAAATTGCTTCCCGCCAGAAACCATTCAGGCCCTTAATCTTCAAATCGATGGAGACACCGTTCTTGCATTCTCGGATCCAAAGAAAAGTGGACACTGGGAAGACAACTTAGCTTCTATAACAAATATGCCCTATCTCCCAGACTCTGAAGATTGCCTATGGTAACGCCTTTCGAAAATCAGGGCACTTCGTTCCTTTTCAGGGCAGGATAACATAAAGCATGAAGACAATCGTGCAGTAACGGCGATTCTTACTAGCGGAATATCGTTCTATTACTCTGTAATAATTTTGTAAGGATTTATTTCTTTTCTCTACTTTTGCATTATATTTTGAGGGGGGGTTTTCTTCCCAGTGGGTTTTCCCTCTTTCCTCCTTTTTTTTATGCATTGTATATGGGTACCTAAAATGGCCGTGTTGTCGGGACTCATTCATTTTGCATCACACTCACCTAAGTTATTCTTAAGGGGGGGTGTTGGTGTACATGAACTTAGACTAGCTGTGTTGGTATACATGCACTTAGACTAGCTGTGTTGGTGTACATGCACCTAGATTAGCTCAAGTTAACTTATTGCTTGCATGTGGCACATGTACACATTAACATAAGATAAAGCACACTTAGCTTTAGTTAGCTTTAGTTATTGCATGTACAACTAAGCTTAACTTAGTTGCTTTTATGTATTTATTCTAAAACTAATATTGTAGAATCAATTCATTCTTTTCTCAATTCTTGCTCGCTTCCTTCCTTCTCTTGCAAGCTTGTTTATTGTTTTGCAGATCTAGATCTGTGTATCTCAAAAATCTTACAATTTAAAAGTTTGGATATATATCCAGTTTAAAATTTTGGGAGATGTACGAAGTTTGAAATCTAAAATATTATAAAAGTTCATATATAGGAGTAGGTGCATGAGGTGCATGAGTTTGGATAAAAGTTTGTTAGCCATTTTCAAAATTTTAGATAAAAGTTTGTGAGCTATATAATGTTATCTCGAGACCCGTGAATGTTGCAAATAGAGTCTGAAATCAAAACTTTGGATAAAATTTGGGTGAGGGAAATTTCAACTTCGAAGTTTGGTTAAATTTCGATAACGTGGAGAAACTTTTCGTCAAAAGACCGATTAATGTCCGGTCAACGCCTTAGCTCTGCATTGCCTGAGCCCGGGAATAATAATGAGAAGGAAGGAAGCGAAGGAAGACGTATATTTTGATTTTTGTTTTGGAATATTATTGACGGGTGGTACCCTAGTTGATCAAGTTGATCAAGCACGTTTATGTTGATATAAACATATTTTATATTATTTTGAATGGAATATATTGTTTAGAAATTTTCTATTATTTAAATTTATTTGTAAGATTATTTTCTGTTTTTAAGATGATTCATTGTTAGAAATCATTTACCGACCTCAGATGTTAAAGACAGCATTTTTGTAAAAGTAAATCTGAATTAATGTTTTTGATAAGCATAATTTAACCAACTTTTAAAGATTAAAAGAGTAACATTAGACGTAAAAGTTGGGATACTATTATTTATGAAGTGAACAGTAGTATATGAAGTGTACGGTAATTTCAAAAATTCCTTTGTTTAGTTTTCATTAATCCTCGATTTCAAATTTATAAGAAAGAGTTGAAAAGGGATTATTTAAGGAAATTAAATTTTGTTTTATCTAAATTAATTTTGATAAATTAATTTAAATTTGTAGAGATGTTTTTAATTTAAAACAATTTAAATGTAATTAACAAAATAATAAATAAATTTATATTCATAAATTTTATTATTTTAAAAATAAAACTAAAACAAATAATATTAAAAAATGAGATACATCTAATAGTCATTGTTTCATTTCATATTTTTATCTATATCTATAATTTAAAGATAATAATTCTTTATCAGATTAAGAGGTAGTAATTTATAGAATTTAAAGATAATAATATTTTACAAGATTAAGAGGTAGTAATTTATAGGAATAAAACATTTTGTAAACTAATTTAATTTATTTTAATTTCGAATCAATACCAAGAGTTGAGAGAGGTTGAATCTCTTCACTTCAAAAAATTTGATCAATGTTGAAACTCAATGTGTGTCTATATATATAACTTATTACATACCATTCGAAGAATAGTGGGTTATAAAGACTTAGAGTTTAATTTATTTTAATTTCGAATCAATACCAAGAGTTGAGAGAGGTTGAATCTCTTCACTTCAAAAAATTTGATCAATGTTGAAACTCAATGTGTGTCTATATATATAACTTATTACATACCATTCGAAGAATAGCGGGTTATAAAGACTTAGAGCCCAAAAACTTTCAATTGTAAATTCACTATTCTATTTCAAATTTATTTTAAATATTAATTTTATTATTTAATTAATTAGTTAATTAATTATTTTTCCTTATTACGTAATTTCACTAACTCAAAATGTTTATAAGACGAGATTATAACTTTTAAAATCCTAGAGCCCATCAACTTCCAATTGTAAATTCACATTCACTATTTTACTTCGATTTTATTTTAAGTATTAATTCTATTATTCTATTTAATTAATTAATCAATTTATTATTTTACTTCGATTTTATTTTCAATATTAATTCTATTATTCTATTTAATTAATTAATCAATTCATTAATTTTTCATTATCATGTAATTTCACTAACTGAAAATCTTTATAAGACAAAAGATTATAACATATTTTCATACTTGGCTAGAGAGAGCCCTGCTCAATGAGTATATATTTTAACATTTTTATATAATTATTATGGGTTTGAAACTTTATGGGTGTCTTACCTAATTGATATGGAGAGAAATTTAATTACCAATCCCTTTGATTAGAAAAATTATAATATTTTCTTCACAATCACTATGCATTGACATGTTACTTCATTTAATCAATAATTTAAAAATAAAACATATATAATTGGAGATAATGTTTATATAACAAATTTAGAGTTACTTTTGAATTTGGTTGAGAAAATATCTTAACCCTCTATTTATATTTGGTAGTGTAAAATAATATTTTTTTGAGTGCAATCTATTTTGTTTCTTGGTATGAGACTCCTTTTGGGCTAGCTCCCCTAAGGGGAGGGCCCAGGTTGTAATTTCTTTTCTGTTTTGTGTGAGAAGCTTTGTTGTTGTGCACATAACTCTGTGCAATCCGTGACATCAGCTGCAACGAATTTG